>CAOKZL010001152.1:0-600000 GCA_948472985.1 Iguana delicatissima
ATCTGGATCTATGTAACCTGTAAACAGTTCATATATGGTCATATGTAATCATTTCCTGTAACCTGTTTACAAGAGTGTATAAAAGGAGACCTGATACCTAACTGGGGGTTCTCAATCTTTGGAAATTCATTCCACTGAGATCCCTGCAGTAAAAATAAATCTTTTTCTTGCTTTCTAATCTGGTGGTCTCAATTCTTGGCAAGCTACTTCACTGCTGGCGAGCTCCCTCCTCTCAGGGCCCCCTCCCTTGCTCTCTGAACAGGCCTCTTTCCAACATGGCTGCCGGAAATTGAAGGGGCGGTTGGGAGCCCTTCCCCACCCTTCACAGTCTTCGCTGCATTCCCAGGTAATTTTCCTTTCGCTTTCTCGTTATTTTATAATATATATATAATATATAATAATTATATAATTATATAATAATTTTATAATACCTATTTTCCAATGGTCTTAGGCGACCCCTGTGGAAGGGTCGTTCGACCCCCAAAGGGGTCGCGACCCACAGGTTGAGAACCGCTGGCTTAAAAAGACCTTCTGAGCACAGACATAAATCTTCATTTATTTCATTCCCACATACAAGAAAGAATATTTTCAGTGATTTTTTTTCACCACTCTAGAACAACTTCAAGCAATTGGGAAAATTCAGGGAAAATTTATTTGGGCAAATTCTCACAAGCTTTCTTCACTGCCATTTTTTCTCATCTCTTCAGGCATAGGTTGGATAAGCTAGAGGAAGCAACTGAGTCTTTTGGTTCAGATCTAATCTTTGAGTTGTAAAACTTGTACATATGTGGAGCACAGAGCAGAAACATCTGAAACAAGAGGACTTGACAAAAGGCCACACAAAAGACGGAAGGCAATCCACAATGCCACCACTCTTAAAAGTAGTCTCTCATGAAATCCAGCAGTTTCCCATGATTATAAGCTTGTCAAGATGGTTGCCTCCCAGGAGGAATGCAGAAAAAAGAGGAAATCCTATTAATTGTGGTTTTTCCCAGCAGAGACAATGTTATTCCTGCTCATCCTTAGAAAAAAGCACCAGTGTGGATGATTTGCTAAAGTGCACACACTTTTTAAAAAATGTAATCACTGTGTGGATCAATTAAACATTATGGGTTGAACCTAGGCTTCTGCTCACACTGTAGGAAGAGAGTGAGACAATGATGGTTATTCCTCTGTTCTGTGTATTCCCTGAAAAGCTGCTCTAGAGCAGAGTTTCTCAACCTTTTTCCAACCATGGCCCCCTTCTGACCTTGTTTCCTTCCTGGGCCCGTCCTGCTGGTAGAAAGCTATTTAAATGTGGAGTGCGGAAGTGGGAGGGAGAAGGAAGCGGAAGCGACGTTGCTGCAGAGTGTGTGTGGTGATCCATCCACTGGGAAGCACAGTCACTTCTCTGTTCACTCTACTTCCCTGTTTTCTATTTTCTTCATGTCTGTTTTCTTTTTTCTTTTCTGTTTTCTTTTCTTGGTCACTTCTCTGTTTTCTTCACTTCTCACTTCCCTCTATGGGCCCCTAGTCTCATGTCGTGGCCCCCCATTAATGTGATTTTCACTTGTGGAATATCCTGGGGGGCCCAGGAGGCCATATGGCCCCCAGTTGAGAAACCCTGCTTTGGAGGGTTGAGTGAAACTATGAAACAGCATGGGTTGTGGATCTGTATGATGCAGGCCAAAGAGAAAACTGGTGAAAATCACTGCCTCTCCTTCCTGGAGCACATTCCTGACTCTGCTGGGTGCTGATTCTCTATGAAGGAAGAAGCTTGGTAAGTCTGTATTTAACTCTTGGTAACCTTTTTAAAAACATAATTTATTTCATCTGTACCCCCACACATCAACTTCTAAACATCAGTGAGGCAACTAACAGTTCAAAGCATGAAAACATAAAATGTAATGGCAACAAAATACCACTAAAAAGTCAAAGCACAACATTAGCATTTGCAAATGTACGGTACATTTTACACATGTAAAATCATCAGTTTTTCCCCAATTGCTTCAAAGTACAGAAAATCCAAGATTTCTATTTTTAATATTCCTAGAGAAATTTTAAAAAATGAAAACCTCCACCGCGTGCCTGAAAGACATGAGTGAGGCAGAAGGCTAGGCTGATCTCAATAAGACTTCCCCAGTGTGGGATCCCTGAGGTGCGTTGATCTACATTTGGATTTAGAACTAGAATACAGCTCCCATCATCCCCTCAGGATTGGAAATTATGGGTTGCAGTCTAACATATCTCAAAGGCACTAGGTTGTGGAAAGGCTGGTATGTATTTGAAAGACATAAATCAACTAAAAATGTTCATTTAGCAGCCCTTATCATAATGAGTAAAAGTAAGCCTGACTACCCAGTTTCTCTACACCTTCATTTTTATTTTCAAAGGACTTTTGGAAGTCTTTTATGAATTTTCCAGACACTATATAGACACCTGTTCACTCACTCATGCACACTCTCTCTCTCTCTCTCTCTGACATACTGCGTGTGCTGTGAGCTACATCATAAATATGCATTTACATGACGG
Organism: Iguana delicatissima; assembly: GCA_948472985.1. NCBI lineage: Eukaryota > Metazoa > Chordata > Lepidosauria > Squamata > Iguanidae > Iguana > Iguana delicatissima. Next base: position 2,512 of record CAOKZL010001152.1, read on the forward strand.
CGATGCTGATAACAGATATGAAGCAAATAGAAAATCTCACATTCAACAAGAGAAGACTTTTCATCAGCCTATATGTCTTGCTCTCAAATTCATTTCTTTCCACTGGATACAATCTAATACAGTGCAAGAGCAGCCCAGCTGCTTCTGTGGTAGTACCTGTTGAAATATACATGGCCACCACCTGGGGTGAGGATAAAACCTCAAAATGGAGAATAAATAACTTATTGTAAAGAACCAGCTCTCCAATTGTTATTCACAGTAATAGAAAAAGAACTCCTGCTTTATAATTTAGAGACTCCATCAGGTTCACATCTTTACAATGTACTGAAGTCATATATCAGGTAAAAGGGAGAATAAGCATTTACTTTTCCATTAGAAAAGGCGGCAAGAAGACAAGGTGGGTTGATATATAAATGTGAGCTATACCAGGATGGTTGTCAGGCAAATCCTAGAGGGCTGAAAAGGCTACACTTGGCATTGCACAAATGAATACAGATTTTATTTAATGAGATCATGAGGAAAAAAAAATAAGAAAATCAGCAGAAAGAAGGACACATAAATGTTCTTAAACAGGAGAGGAAAATGAAGCTAGCAAAATAATCTACTAAAGCCTGAGGGTCAAACAAGCACAAGACATCAACGTGAGAAAAGATTTTTACTTCTGGCCCCAAGCCAGCCACAGAATGAATTTCTAATGGAAGTGATGTCTTCTTTTTGTTCTATGCAAGGTAGGACGCTTGGCTACATTAATCATCAACAGTGTCTTAACAGCAAATCCATGGTCCTGTAAAGTAACTAGAGCTGAACTGAGCACCTAGCCCTCTTGGCAAGAACAAAAATCAAATGGCACAATATCACAGCAAGTGGAAATGGGTGGGGGAGAGGGATAGAATGTCGGCAACAACATACCGGTGGCAGGGGGAAGGCAGGGAAGAGATTTGAAGATACCTGCAGTAAGTTGACATTTGGAGATTGTGTTTCATTTTTCAGAACAGATGGCTATTATGTGAAAGGCATGAAATCTGACATTTTTCACTAGCTAGCAGTGGGATTCTTCTTATATCTGTTACTTGCTCTCCATGCAAGAGGCAGCAAGAGAGGCAGAGCGGGAATTTATTCCCTGAACCTTTGCATTGCCAAAAGCAATCTCACTGTCTGCGACCTAACCTACTTCTGAAATCCTCTACCTCTTCTTTTGGGACTAAATGGGAATTTTCAAAGCTGCTGAAGGCTCTGCCTGTAGCACCTTCCACAGCTTCACTTGCAACATGGCAAGAAAGTAGAAGAATGGTTCTCTAAAGTACCCAGTTACTGGAAAAACAGGGATAAAACTGTACAGTAAGCCCTGACACAACTTTGCTTGGAGTCCCACACAGATGCCAGCACTGCAACACAAGAGCAATTCCCATGTTATCAATCAGCATCCGACCAGTATTATAACAACTGGATTGGTTTGCTTCCAGGCAAACATAGAATAGGATTGTACATCATGTTCTCATTAATTATAAGGAAAATCATACAGTAAAATTCATAGGCAACTGGATACTGAATGCTGGGAGCAAGGCCATCTAGATAGTGACTCTGTAGAAAACATATTGAACTAAATTAACCTTGCAGTCCAACAGATCAAAGATGAGGACCCTGTCATTCTCCAGATATTATTGGATTACAACTGCCATCATCCATTGGCTGTGCTTGATGGGACTAATGGGACCAACTATTCACTTTTAAAATAGGTTGCAGCTTCACCACTTCCATAGCACACTGTTTAACTTTATTAAAATGCTTGTTTTTCAAAACCAGAAAATAATTAAATTAAAACCAGGAATTAATTAATTTGCATTGTTGGCAGTCTACATAGTCCCCAGATGGTTCTGGAGCAGAAATCTGGCCCCCAGAATCAACCCTAATTTAGCACCTTCTAAGAGTATTCAATTCTGATTGCATGTTATAAGCATCTTATGCACATCAATCAGTTCCAGCATCAAAATTTTAACCAACTGAACTAATGAAGATAAATTCTTAGCTTCATTATGTCTTCCAAAATATGTCCAGTTCAAACATATTACAGTCTTTAATTGGTTAAAAACATCTGTTAGGTAGTCAAAGGCATCTTCTGGCATCTTAAGGAATAATTAAACATATTATAATCTACCAACTGCAGCAACATTCCACGTATCTGATGAAGTGGACAATTACTACAAAAGTTTATGCCACAGTAGAATGTATTAGTCTTTAGTTGTGCATGACTCTTTCTTGTTTTTCTTGTAAGAGGACACAGCAATCCCACCCCTTAGCAGTTAAAACACAGTCCGTACCATGAAGGCAATTGTCTATAACAGTGGTTCTCAGACTATGGGGCAGGAACCTAATAGAGTGTGTGATAGTTGCTCTGGGGGGTACAAGAGAATTCAGTCTGCAAGTACAGCAGATGTAAAAAAAAAGAAAGACAAGCTTCTGTGTGTGTTTATATCACTGAAGATTGATTGGTCTCTGCAAAATATTGATGCAAAGTTATACTTTCCTCTGACGTCAGGCATAGCAAAAATCAGCTCCCCTTTTTTATGGTTTTCCCACTCAACTTCTCCAAGTGTTTCATCATTGGCACAGCAGGTGCATGCACATTAGCGACCACAAGGCAGTTTCTCAGGCAGCGGGGGGGGGGAGTGAAGAGAGGAGGCTAAGAGTGCAAGAGTTTAGTGTTAAGATGGAGGGCATGTGTGGCACTAGGGGTCTGTGAGAGATAGAGGGAGAAAGACACTTAGCATGGGACAAGGGGGAACAATGTTGAGAGGGGCTTGACATCTTCAGGTAGAGGTAAAGGGGGTCATGGAGTAAAAGGTTTGAGAACAACTGATCCATAACAACTCCAGAGGCTTGGTCATTGCACACTTACAGTGGCTAAATTGCCAGAGAAGGACTCCACTTGGATGTGAAGCCCACAGATTCACTTGGGCCAGTCATTCTGCCTTAGCTTAGGCTTGGTCTTGTAAAGCTAAAGGAGGGAGATCTAAGTACATAACCAGGAGATTTTTGGATAAAAGTTTGGATAAAAATGTAATTTTAAAAAATCATAAGTGTATCCCTTTGTTAGACCCCTCCTACATACAGGAAGATCTGGCAAAACTGCACTTTGTACCACATTATATACAAATATCCCTTGCTATCGTATTCTAGTTTCTGTGACCAAGAATATGGCTACTGGATACTGGATGCATTTATGTACAGCCCGTTTCACCCCAAGGCTAACAGGGAGACACAAAACACATTGAGGATGGACAGCATTCATGCAAATTCCCCCTAACATACAGTTTGTATCTTAGTGTCAGAACTGACTCAATGGGAAATTAAGAGCTACAAATCTCATGTGACAGTTGAAGACTACAGCTGCCTATTCCTTCTAAAAACACCTTCAGCAACAGGATTAAGACACGCTAATTGCCTCAATTAACCCTCTTAATTTACCCATGAAGCAACTGGAGTGTGATCATCTGGACAATTTTGCACAAGCAGAGAACTGACAAAACTCCAAAGTAAGCTTTGATTTGCATGAGACCTTAACAGATCTAAGGCTGCACAGATGATCCAGGCAAGAGTGCTGCTATCAGGGATGTATGTCTTTATGTCATATAGACAGCTTGGGAAAATAACTTTTTCAACTACAGCTCAAAGACTCTGGTCTAACAAGTGTGAAACTGCAACATTAGCATGCAAACCTTTTTAAAAACACTCTTCCCATGAGTGACTGGAAGAGCAGAGAGCAGTAGTGAAGTGTGTAGCTCTTAGCTCCAGTCACCTCCTGAAACCAGAGGTAACAAGATGTTGGCCCTGGAGCAAAAGAATCAAGCAAGTCATAACAAGGGATGGCACTGGGTCAGGCTTCAGCTGGGCAATGGTTCATTGCTTGAACATGAGAAATAATAAAAAGGAATGATTCTGAGGATATGCAGTGTGCCTTTTTGTTCATGGTTAAGTAATTACAAATGGCATCACGCATACACAAATACATACACACACACACCAGCCAACCCAATCTGGAATAACAAGAGGCATGCAAGACACCGAGGAGCATATGAGTCCTTTCTATCAATTTGGAAAACCACAGCTATGCCCTAGAGTACCCAAATTCAAGGAACAACTAAAAGGAGAAGAGGAGGAAAGACTGTAAGCAGCAGTCAGTCCAAAGACTGGAGCCATGTACCAGTAAGGGAGCTTCAACACAGATCTTTATCCTCTAGATTCTAAAATGTGTTGCTTAAACCTACAATTTGCCCAAGCATGGATTAGCTGTGCAATCACTTTGTCCCGGCTCCACATCACATGCAGGACTGGTCTTTGAGTATTCCAAATGGAAGCATCACTTCTACTCTCTCTATCCTTTTGCTTTCATTGCCTTAAAAAATGTAGTGACCTTTTTAATTGCTTCTTGTGTTACCAGTTACTTTGTCATTGCTTTCTGAGATCATTTTTTTAAAAAATACATACCTGTAAAGTTTTTTAAAAGCCCCAAAATGTGGCAGGGGGGACAAAAAATAACCTTCAAACTGATGTTGAGTTCCTCGAAAAATAACAGGGAAAAGGTCAAAAGTAACAATATTATCCACCAACAAGTTATTTACAAAAGAAACATCATTATGCTCTTATATCCCAAGGTACTCTCATTTCCCATAAAAGTATAAACAATATCACTACTGGTAAGGCATTACACTCATCCTTTGATTGCTTTCATAGCCCTAACCAGGCTATGAGCTCAGCTTCTGTGTTTCTCACTGGCAGAAGGAGATCAGTTAAAGAAGTCACAAGCAAGTTGGAAGAGAGGAAAGGTGTAGCCAAATTCAGTTCAGTCACCCACTGCTTTCTTTCCTCTTTTTTCTAATCATAAGCATAATGAGAAGCTCTGCATGCACATGTATATTATGTGCATATGCACACATTTCTTGTAATTAACACTTCAGTTCTGCCCTTTAGTTATTCTTGCAACCTCATAATTAATAGGATAATTTTTGTGCAAATGCCCAAGTGTGACAGTCACTAAGATGTCAGTGCACCCACTGCTTTTACTGGTGCCCAGTTAACTTCATCTCAGGTGAACCTGACAGGACTGTGAAATGTATCTCCATAATTAAGATTTAAAAGTGATAAATAAAAAGGTTGGCATATAAAATACAAGCACTCAATTAGTTTAGAATTATGACTTGCCTCTTCTAGCCAAAACCACCAGGGAAAAGCTTTAAAATATATCTTGACAGCAGCCCAAAGACATGACATGCCCCTAACTGGCCAGCTGCATTATGCTAACTAGGTTTGACAAAAGCTGAGTTTACTGACTGAGAATTGGGAAAGTTTCTTTCTAGACTTTTCTCATTAAGCCAGACAACATACCAAAAGATTGAAAATAATGTATTAGATCTGGACCTAATCATGCCTGAAGCAGGCCACTGAAATCCATGGGATTTAATTTAGTCATTACTGACAAGTCTTACTGGATTCAAACCATTGACTTCTTTGTGTTGATAATATTATCACAGTAGTGGATCTGCCATTACTGGATATAGGAAATACCTGTAAATTCAAGATCAAATGTTTATGTGGTCCCCCTAGGTGTCCTCTAGCCTATCTGGGACTTTGTAGAGACAAGTTGAAGAGCTGAAGCACAATTCAAGGAATTTTATTGCCAGAAGCCCAATGGGTAATTCTTCCCACACACATCTTTCTTCTCACAGTACAGTATCTAATGAAAGCGGAAACGTACATATTATTGAATAGTTCATAAAGTGGATTTTTTTATCTATTCTTTTTTTCCCCTTTTGACAGATAGTACAGCTCTACTTTCTCTCATTTATGAACATTTTTCTCAAATGAACTATGAATAATTAAAATCTAACTCCGCTTGCCCTTTTATTTTCCTTAATTGAAGAAATTAAAGATGTATGTGCTAGGGATGTATGCGCTAAGACTTCAAGGACAGCATATGAAAATATATACATTATTTTATTCAAATAGCATGCTTTAACAGTAAGGTGCATTTTTTACAAAACTAATTCCCTACTCAGTGTGGCAAATTAAAACAATTTTATCAGACTTTGTATGCCAGAATAGAAGTGTTAAAGACAGGGCACACCAACTGTGACATTAACACATTCCTACCAACCGTAATTGTCTGGATGACCTTCACTTTTGCACAGATGGGACTCCAATGTAGATAGAAAGTTTTTTCCATCTACAACAGCTTCCTCTTTCATCTCAGAGCAGGAGGCATCTCCATGCATACAAAGAGATGAAAACAAGAAGATGCTGCATTCACTGAAATCAAAGAGTAAGCCTACTTGCATCAAATCTCCACGAATGCTTCTGGGTGTGCGTGGTAACGATAATTTTGTTGAACTCGGGCAACTATAATTTCAGTATCACAGTAAGAATATATTGTTATACATGATTAGGTTTGCCATTTCATGATGGCACTTTTTGCATGGCATTTTCCATGTGAAAGAGGGTGTGGAGCATTGTGCAACTGTGAGGAGCAATCTGCACGATGCACTCACAATCGCGCAATGCTCCAGGGGCTGGCAGGCACTGATCATGCACCTTTTCATTTTTGGCTAGAAGCCAAAAATGGTGCACGATCGCACATTGCTCCTGGATCCCGCGCACACTTTCCTGGAGTGCAGAGCCTCCAGAGCCATGCCATTTGAGCTTCTTGCCCCAGCACAGCCTGGGAAAGTCCCAGGCTGCACTGCAGAAGGAAGAAGAGGTGGGGCTCTCACGCAAGCAGGCAGCTCGTGCAGAGCTGAAGGACCCCGGACGCAAGAGCCTCTTGCTGGAGGCTGCTCATGCGATCCCTGCACACCAGCGCCGGAAGAAGGTAAGGTGTGGAAAGGGCCGATGTCTTTCCCATACAACCCAGACTTGCCTTGCCACCCTCTTTCTTGAACCCTAATTTTGTGGTTGAGAATTAAGAGATCAAAATCCTCACAATCGCGCAAGTTTAAATTCTGCATTAAAATCAGTGGTACTGTAAAGTAAGTACAGTTTCACACATTATGAAATTTTGGTGTGGTATGCACATGCAAGTATAAATGAACATGAAGCTCACACGCAATAGGACAGGGTGGGCAAAGTGTGTCTCTCAAGATGTTGCTAGACTGCAACTCCCAATAATCCTCATCATTGCCTACATTGGTTGAGTCTGCTTGGGAATTCTATGCCATCAACATTGGAAAGGCTGGACCTTGCCTACCCTCATTATAGGGCAATATCCAACATTGCGTGTGCGTGTGTATCTGTTGATTTATCACAATTCCAAGAATTTCATAAAGTTTTCTTAGGTAGAGGTGGTTTTGCCATTTCCCTCCTCTGAAATATACCCTACAGCATCATGTATTCACTGGCAGTCTCCATTCCAAGTTCTAACCCAGGGCTGATTCTACTTAGCTTCCAAGATCAGACAGAGTCTGGGGTATTTAGGGTTTTTATGAGTGTACTTATCCCTCACTCCCCAGAACTTCTCTCTCTCCTCCCTGCTGTGTTCCCACATCTGTTCTAATGAATCTCCAGCTCTCTGGAACACATCTATAGGTGTGCAGAGGGCTACAGGGGGCATGGAGAGGATATGTTTTGCTGCCAGACACAGTGCTAGCAAATGAACATAATGGGATAGCACCCATCAGCTGTAATATCACAATCTTATATTTAAGATTTCACGTATGCTGGAAATGTGAATAATTATTGCCTTCCAAAGTCCTCACACCACCAACTGTGGACCTTTCTGCACCATGCTGTAATAATGCTATTATTCCACTTTCAACATCCTATGGAATCCTGGGGTTTGCAGTTTAGGGGGGACATTTAGAATTCTCAGCCACAGAGCTCTTTGGCCTCAGTAAACTACAAACCCCAGGATTCCATGGGATGTTGAAAGTGGAATAATAGCTCTATAACAGTGTAGTGCAGAAAGGCCATGTTAACATACTATTACCATCATGTTACAATCAGCAGATTTTGTACTGATTTCTATTCCAAAGTGAATATTTTACAGGAATTGTGTATGATGTGAAGGAGCCCTGAGTGAAGTTGTTGGGTAACATATTTTTCTTGACCCAATTATGCTCTCATTGACCACAGTAATTGCAAATACATTGAGATGATGCATTGCTTGTAGCCATTGCACTTACTTTAACAGCATTTCCAATACTGGTTGCAAAGTTCCTAGGGAAATACACATTTGGTTTCTCTCAGTACATGTCACCACTGTATATAACTTCATAATAAAAGCTAAAACATTTGTATAGCAAAACTACTTGGGATTTTTTTTTGTAAAAAAAATGCACTGAAGTTGCTAAGAGATAGCAATGTACTTGTCTGTTATGTGTCATTTCACAAAGTCAAGTGCTTAAAAGCAAGAAAACCAATGTCTGAAAACATAATAAATCTTACAGTGCTTACCTAATGCACAAAGGCACATTATTTTTGCCAGACATAATGGATTGTACATGCTCATACCACATAAACTCGCTCTCTTTCTTAAATGTCCACATTCAGAATCTTGCCCTCTATTTGTTTGCACTTTTAGAATTATAGAATAAATCAGGACAACACTGTCAAAATTATGGTCCTTTATTCTGTCTGTCATAAGCATTATCTCATTCTTTGTCTCATGCCAGCTGCACACAGAAAAGAATTTTGGAAATTATTTTTTTTTTCAGAATACTTCTATGAAGTTAGCACCAAGCGTGTGCCCCTAATCTATCTAATTGTTCTTTCCTCTCATCTTCAAAGAGAATCAAAAGCTACTTTTTAAGAAAAATGGATAGAATAATGACCTGTGCAAACCATCCATAACTAGAAGCCATAGTGGATGATCAACTAAGACCAAGAGTATTATCTTGCCACTGTTGGATTTATAGATGGAGTCTTAAAAGTAGCTTTCCAAGCCCTAGGTCTTGGTATTGATTCCCCTTTATTGTCTAGTTGGTAAATTTAAATTTTTTTCACAGCAGCATATGCAACATTAAGTAGTTCGGGAATTATTGAGATGTCCTGTCTCTTCGATGCGTAATCCTGCTTTTACTATTCATGTACAATACAAAACAACATAAAGTTCTAACATTTTTCCTAGACTGTTTAACAGCTGGTGAACTGCTAACCCTTCTGAGCTTCCATTGTTAATAACACAGTTATATGCCTGTACCTCAGTTTTCCAGAGAAAATTTTCCAATTTCCTATCTTTCAGTTTTCTAAGAAATTTCTGCAGGGGTATTTCACTTACACACAGCCAGTTTGATACTCTTTAAGACAAAGATGGACAATTGTAGAAGGTAAAGGGGCCACAATAGCCCTCCAAAAGAGCTTGGATGGCCACCCTCAACGCTACCACCCAGGGAAAAAAAAATTGAACCCACATGCACCCAAACACTCTTTATGGGCATGGAGGCATTCTTACCACATTCTTAGAACTGCCATGTTAGGCCCAGGACAAACCTTTGAAAACAGAAAGTGGAAGCCATTTCCTGTCTAGTTCCTATTTCCAAAAAGGTAAGTGAGGCCAAAAAATGTGTCCCCTAGAAAGCACTTTGGGGCATTTTGAAAAAAATAGTGGTTCTTGCGACCAAAAAAATCATCCTTGGGCCTGCATGCAACCCATGGGTCCTACTTTTGCTCAACAAGGTTTGTGAAGGTTTACTAGTGTTGTGTTTATTTATAAATATACAAGTAGGGAATAGATTGAAGTACAATTTTAACATTCTAGCAGATGTTGCACAGTTTGGATCTCCTATACCAGACTGAGATACCTCAAGATACTTCTTAGACTTGTTCCAAACTCTCAAATGATTCCAAAACATCAACTAGCCCAAGATTCAACCCCAGAACATAAAAAAATTCTGATGTGTCAGAACATTAAGAATGTAATTACTTCCTTCTTTAACCCACTTCAGGCTGAAAAGAAATGTCATTTCATTTTATCTGAGAGAAGCCATTGTCCTTTATGATGCTTTCTTCTTTTTTCATAGCCCTGGCTCAACATTCATTCATTCATTCATTCATTCATTCATTTAAATATTTGTATCCTAACCTATATCATACCATCTTAGGGTACCATACAGTAAAATCAGTTTAAACAATATTTTAAAATATTTATTAGATTTATAGTATAAATTTTACATCCATCCTTGTTCTGTGCAATCAAGGCAGCAAATACGGGGTTTCAAAGGTTGTATCCCAATCATGCACTAATCAATGTTGCTTAGCAGTTTATACATCCTATCTTTTTTCTGTGTCTTTATGACTCTCTTTAGATGCTGCAACGTTCATAAACTTTTTAAAATGCTGCAACCTACTTTCAACTTGCCTTCACCCTTTTCTTTGCTTCACTATAATCATCAGTGCTTATGATAAAGGGTGGTTGTCAGGTACTTCTATGCTACACTTTTTTAAAAAAAGTTTAGTGCCTTTGTTTATTTGGTCCAGAGATTTTACCAATATTCTGTTTTGAGAGATAATTTCTGGAATGGAAGCTATATTTTCATCCACCATGCCTGGAACTCTATGCTTGCCAACTGAGTTTCAGGCATATAACTCAGTAAGTACCTTCACTCCTCGCCTATAGAAAGGGGAACTATACCTGTTGAAGTTCTGGATGAAGCAGTACCTGCCTGCTGAAGTACAGGCAGGTGCTGCTTCACTCTTTATCTGCTAGGTAAAGCTGCACCTATTTTCATTTCTTCCTTTAATTCAGCTGATAAAGAGTCCTAGGCCTTTACAAGAAACTTGTGAGAAACTGGACAGTGGAAAGAACCAAAAGCAGCATTGAGGCCTTGCACTTCTGAGAAGCAAAAGGAAGCCACTCTCAGGCAGAAGTGGTTGTACTAGGACTTCTGAGAGACAGGCCTAGGCCCTTTCCATGGGATGTTGTCATCTCGCAATGGGGACAGAAGAAGGATGGAACTGCAACAATGGATACACATGACGTCGTCATAGTCCCATCTTTCTCCCATCTGCAGGCAGCACAATCATGTAGTAAACCATTGATAGGTTTTTCCCCATCAATGACCCCCTATCACGCCACCATCCCACATTTACCTGCTGTGCAGAGGGTCCACAAGCACAATGGCTCCTCTTCCTGCCTCAGCACAGCCTGAAAAGTACCTGGCTATGCTGTGAAAGGGAGCAGTGAGGCCATCGTGCTTCCTGGATCGTGGAGGCAATCAGTGTAGAGGGGAGAGCTCCTGTCATGCTCCCCTCTCAGCAGAGCCACTGCTGGGATCTCCACAGGACGCCTCTGGAATAAGGTAGGTGAGGAAAGGATCCCAGTCTACATCAGAGATATGAGATAAAATGTTCAGCTCCAGTGGTTGCACTTATTTTCACATTTCCAAGAATTTTTTTCCTTCAGTGAGAAGCAGCTCACCAACTCTAGCTATTTCCAGGGCTAAAGACAAAATGGGGAAAACACTGACCAGTTTTGTGTGTATATTCTTTCAAATCACCTGTTCCCTTATGGTAACCCTATGAATTTTATAGGCTTTTTTGTTTGTTTGTTTGAAAGGAGTACACAGAGATGGTTTTGCCAGTTCCTCCCTCTGAAGTGTTACCTACAGAACCTGGTGTTCATTGGTGGTCTCCCAGCTAAATACTAAATGCAGCTAAACCTGCTTTGGCTTCCAAGATCAGCTGGGATCTGGTGCCATTAGGGTACTTAGGCCTATTGACCAGTTGCTCCTTTTAGAGCTGAACGGCTCACTTTTAGAGAGGGCAATCTATGGAGGGAGGCCAAATAAAACCCATACTGATCTTATCACTTTCCTCATTTCTACTCCTGTCTAATGGTCACTTATCAGGCAGAAATTGACCTAGAAATGGTAGATTTTTTTAATTCCCTCTAAGAAATCCTTTCCCAAACATTTTAATGAGTAAGTCTAAAATGAACTAACCTTAAATGCAGCCAGTCCTGTCTGCATGCAACAGAAGACAGCACTGAGGATGAACACTACTGATGTTGTAATAATCATCACAAGCCATGCAAAAGTCTTTTTGTTTTGCCAGGGAAATTTAAATCTTTGAAGAAGTTTCAAGAACAAAAGATTTCATGTAGGACCCCATCCCAATGAAACAATGGCCCTTTCTGCACCCCCCTCCCAACCCACCATGGGGATGAGAAAAGGACTGGACCACGGCGACAGTTCTGCATGATATCATCATGGTCCCATCCCCAGGTGGCACAGTCACAGATAAAATCATTCACATGGTTTCCCTGTCAATTTGGACTTACTTGTCCTGCAGAAGCCACAGAAGCATAATGGCTGCGCTTCCTGACCCAGTGCAGCCTGGGAAAGTACCTGACTGCACTGCAGAAGGAAGAGGTGTGGCCATCATGCTTCCTTCTGCAGGGGACCAGCCAGTGTAGAGGGGAGCTCTCCCACCATGCTCTCCTCTTGGCAGAGCCAATGCTGGGATCCCCACTGGATGTCTGCATGAAAAAGTAGGGTACAGAAAGGGCCAATATCCCAGCTCTAAGTAGTGATGGGCTGCTTAATAGAGCAATACTACTAAAAGTAAAATATGAGATTTAGGCAACATCCCTGACTCTCCAACCCACCTTGCTGTTTGTGTTCACATATTTTTGGATAAGGGCCTATGTGTGAAGTAGCTGTGAAAAGCGGAACATCCATCTCTTATTAGAGTGAAATTAATCTTTGAAGACTGAACAGAAATAAAATAAACCAGGTGCTAAGCCTATTTTGTTAATCTCTTGAATGAAGGGGAGAAATAAGAAAACATTGCTGCAGATGTATCTTTCATTACCTCTTTCATGAGGTAATGTTTTGTGAAGCTACTTCTCATTCATTCTTTTTTGTTTGTTTGTTTGTGTTAGCATTTTCTTTCAAAGTAAAGCAAAAGTAGTATAAATTGAGAATGTTCTCTAAAGTGCAGATACTTAAGGAGTTCAATATTCACAAATTCATTTAGGAACTGACAGAGACCAAACTCCCAAACTTATGCACATAGTTTTCCATTGACTATCACATTTTCCAACATCCCAGGTGCAGTTCTCAAACTGAAAAAATGTAGCAAAATATTGGTGGGGGGGTGCTTTTAAAGGCATGTTTGGAGAGAAAATAATTTAGAAATGTGTAATTCAGGAGGAAACATTTTTAAATAGGCATTTAAATACATTTTGAAATGCAAATTTTTGTGCAAGTTTTTAAAATTGCAAATTAGTGTAACAGGGTAGAATGGACGTTTGAATGAAAATGCATTTAGAAAAAATGATACAATAGGAGAAGTTTTAAGTACTTAAATTCATTTTGGAATGCAAAGTTTGTGCAGTTTTTTTACAATTGCAAACTACGGTAAGAGGATAGAACAGGCTTAAGGGTGAAAAACTATGAAAGTTATGTTAATTGGAAATAAACATATTCACCCAACCTTATCTAAAGTGTTCCATATTTAAGATAAATGTTATATGAGAGTGACCAGATGTATTAGTGAAAAAGCATTCTGATATATTTTGTTGTCATTTCATACTCCATGTGTCTCAGTAGTTATAAGTTGCTGGTTGATATTGAAGGAATAATAATAGGAGCTGTAAGCTACATTTCAGAGGAGACAATTGGCAAAAATACCTCTGAGTATTCCTTGCCTAAGAAAACCCTATGAAATTCATGGGGTCACCATAACTCAACAGGTGACTTCAAGATACAAACACACACACATCACAGCAAGCTGCCTTACACTGACTGAAACTACTGACCCATGTAGCCTAGAATTGTTTAACGCTGATTGGCAGATACCTTCTTGGATTTCAGGGATGCTTCTTTCCCAGCTCATTCAATGGCTCTGCCAAATTGGGCAAGACTGACAGGAGCTGGCAGTATTTATTGCTATAAATCTTGTTGTTTTTTAAGAAAAGATCCAAATGACATTTTTCCCAAAAACACAGGTCATTTCCACACTACACTGTTATAGTGCTATATTCTGTTACATTCCACTTTTAACATCCTGTGGAATTCTGGGATTGGGAATTTACTGAGGCCAAAGAGCATTCTAGCTGAGAATTCTAAAGGCCTCTCCCTAAACTGCAAACCCCAGGACTCTATAGGATGTTAAAAGTGGAAAAATAGTACTATAACACTGCTATACAGTGAGGAAATGGCCAAAATGTTTGGGACCATTTCTCTTCCTTTCTCACATCATTTCAAGTATTTCATTCTTTCCTAAAAAAGCATTTCTTTTTCAACCAATACATTTACTACCACATGAATTGTGACCATCAAGTAGGCGTGTGTCTAACCTCTCTTCTTGATTCCCCTTCTCCCCACATTTTCTCCAAATTGCTCCTTTTAATTTTTTTAACTCTCTCTAGAGACTTACCAATAAAGCAATAGGTTCATGTGCTCTCTCTCTCACACACAAACACACACACACACACACAGAGAGAGAGAGAGAGAGATTCCAGTCAATTTCAACTTATGATGAAGCTGCAAAACTGGAAAAGGAAAATGGCTTTGTTGACATTTTTTTTTCACTTAACTTCTTTGACTGATTAGTACAAGTAAAAGATTTGTCTTTCCAAAACATAGGAACCAACCACTAGAGTTATAGTGCTAAAACGGTAAACTGTAATAGTGCTATCCCCATGTTTGTTTCTTTCGTGCAAGATCACACTCATGCACACCTGCACAGGCATCAGTGCACTCACACTCTGTGTGAGCTGAAGCTCTGAAGATGACTGTCAAAGGAGGGAGCCCTGTTGGGGACTGTGGGAGAGCAACTTTGTTCCAAGGAAACAAACATCCCCTTTTTCTTTTATATCATATCATAATTAGATTATAAGCCTGTGGGCAGGGAACTGCTTGGTTGTTCTTTTACCTATAAAGGGCCATATACAGTGATGATGCTATATAAAATAACAGCAACACAGCAATAACATCATTACAGTTTACCACTTTAGTGCTATGAAGACAAAATTAAGGACTCACTGGAGAACAACGGAAAGAGACTGTGTGGGGACAGTGCTATCTGGAAATAGACCTGGGGGGTATGTGTGGGTTAGATGGGCAAACATCACATCTAACATCACAACCCACATCATAAACAAGATGTCCACAGATAAAATGTTTCTCTTGTCTACAGAAGTTTAAAAAAGTCAGAAGAGTTTATGGATAGGAACCATCAGGAAGTGTCAAAAAGAAATACTAAATGGTATGATGTAAATCGGCACAAATCACCAGTCTGGATAAGTCATAAGAAATGTCAGAAATTGAACTTGGGGCCTTTTGCCTGGAAAACATGTGCTCTACAGCCCTTTATGGAAGTTGCATAGATGTCTGTTCCATCCGAGGTGGAATTTAGAGTCACAGACCTAATCCCTATGCAGTGATGAATGTGATCTTTAGCAAGAGAAGTAGCAGGCTCAATATCTTTGTCCATTTTTTTTATTTACTTCTTGAACTTATCAAATATCTTCTTTCATTAACAAAATTCCAGAGTGATGTACAACAATTAAGTTAAAATACAAATAGAAAATTCCACAGGGGGTAAAAACCAGAAATCTCACTATACATTAAAATCACCAGTGTTGATTTTATCTGGTTCTGCAAAATTCACATGTGCAACTGCAAAGATTAGAAATGTTAGTTTTAAAAATAATCCATCCCCATTGTTTAGATACTACAGTTTACCCTCATCTTCCCCAGGAATTAGGTGCACAAGATCCCTGTGAAAGTAGAAAAATCACAAAACTGTAAGCCCCTTCCCAAATACACATGCTACAGATTCCTTTCCCACCAAGAACCGGGACACCTCCCTTTCCCACCTGGCATCACAATGCCTCCCCCAGATTTTTCAAGCCCCTCCATCTCCTAGAATCTCTTGACCTTCTCAGCACAGTCTTCCTCCACCACCACCATCTCTCTGTCTCCTTTCCTACCAACAGCCTTGGCCTCTGCCTTTCCCACGTTGGCACCATGATGCCTCTGCCAGATTTTCCAAGTATCCTTTTAATCCTAGGAACTGGAGGAGGAGTGGGATGAGGAGGACAGGAGTTCCCAGGAGACAGAGGGGCTTGGGAAAAACTGGCAGAAGCATCATGATGCCAAGGTGGGAAAGGGAGAGGCCAGGGCTGTTGGCAGGAAAGCAGGTGGAGAGGAGGAAGGGGTGAGGACGATGAGCTGGTTACTCAGCAGCTATAAAAGTGTGACTAATCAAAACCATGGAAATAAAACCCACAAAAGCTGAGTGCTGAATGTAATTCATTGTTGTTAAGTAATACAGTATTGAGAAAGCAACTCATGTTGCTCACTGCATTGCATCTTGGCTTTCTGTAACATTGTCATTACTATTTTAACTGTAACTTTTAAAGATAACAAGAAGATATTACTTCATACAACAGTAAAGTGACTTTGTTCCTGCTTACCATGTTACTTTTAGAATGTGACCTCATTATGCTTTTATTCTACCTCCACTCCCAAAGGCAATTATTACAAATAACCACATTACTTGTAACTTATTACTTTCATGTTACTTGTACAGTTGACATAACAACCAGGAGGCATTGATCTGTAGATCTTAGCAAACAGGCAGGTTGATATGAGCAAGGTGTGTTCATCAGTAAGCCAGTCCTATTTTACCAAGGTTGTATTGTTAATAATGTCACCATGAACATAGTACAATAGCATACAGTGGTCAGTACAGTCCTTTGAGCAGAGATATAACATCTTTATGATAGATGGCTCTACTCACCATTCTAATCATTGAGCTCCCCAAATAAGCCCCACATACAGTGCATTGCAATAATCCAGTCATGGGGTTACTGATGTACCAACCACCATATCCTGACAATCCCTATCAAAGCATGGATGCCTGCCTACTGACATTCTTAGTCACCAAGTCCACATGGGTTTCCCGTAACAAAGATGGTTCAAAACTACACACAGACTATGAAGCTGATCCTTCACAGTGTATGCAAACCCATCCAGAACAAACAATCTGTCTGTTCCTGGACTCAGGAAGTAGCTGCCTGCAGGCAGAGGCTCTTCTATTTCATGATTCGGCTTCACCTTACTGCCACATGTACAGCAGAATGTTTATATGTTTGCACAGGGACACATCCATATATCCTTAGGCACCATCTGCATAACCTGCCCACTACAGTGCAAAACAAGATGTTAATTAATTCATATATCTTACAGTGACCCTCATCTTCAAGGTCTTGTGCAAATGTATATTCATGTATCTTATAGTGTGCAGATCACACATGTTGTAGGTCCTGTGCAAATGTTCCATGTTTGTATACATACCTGCATAGATGCCCAGAGTACAAAGGCAGTGAGGTCTCTTGCCACAGTTACAAACCTCCCCTCTCCCAAAGAGTACAGAAGAAAGTGGGCAGAGGGCTCTTACAATCTTCACATATATTTTTAAATTTTTCCTATACTAAAGAAATCTAGTTAAGAAACTGAAAAATACACTGATATGCAAATCAGAACAGAGAGAATGGCTTTTAATGTATTGTTTGGATAGTAGGGGATGTGACAAGATAAGTCATGTGATGCATAATTGGCTCTGTAATATAATGTATACACTTTTATTAAAGTACAAGAAGAAAATTATTTTGTCAATCATTGCTAGAGAAAAAAGACCCTAGAGGAAGCATTAATTCATCTACTGTCACTTGGTGCCGACGGAGCCTTCTTTATGCAGAATTGCACTTTCAAAATCTTGCTACTTACACTCTGAATTTAACCTTTGTGTGTGCATAGGTAGATAGATGCAAGATATGAGCACAATCCAACAAAAATTGAGAATTGTGTGTGCTATGCATATCTCCTGGCCCTTCCTATTTTGCTCTCTGGCCTAAAGAGAGGTAACAAATATGATAACTTGACCTCATTCAACCATGCTTTTTGGAATTACTCTGGAAAAATAGAATAGTTTCCACTGTCTGGTCCATATCCTATTTTTTATTTTTTGAAAGGCTAAGTGTGATGTAAGGCCTACCTTCTTTCTTCCTTTCCTTCCTTCCGTCCTTCCTTCCTTCGTCTCTCCCTCTCTTCCTTCTTTTGCAGATCTGCAAGCTGCTATTTTAAATAGCAACATGTTACTTGTTGCCTGGTCATTTTTATGAGCAACTAGTTACTCACAAATAATGACTAAAGTCCACATTATATTGTGCCAAAAAAGCACGTTTAAATTTTGGTATACAATAATGTATACAATACAATCATTACATTATACAATACATAATAGTTAACATTACTCATTAGGCCAAAAAAAAAAAAGCCTAACATTTGCCTCGTTTTTCCTTTCACTGTTAAAAAAACGGATGAGTAACAATGTTACTTCTAATATGCTACTTCCAAGCTTTGTTCCTTCCTTCTTTCCTGAATTTCTAATGAGGTAACTATGACCATGTTCCTAGCCTACATTTCTCTGTATATCTCTCTGATGTTCTTCCACCTGTTCAGAATTAAGCAGGCATGAAAAGGCTGAGTAAATTAAATAAAAATGCATTTCCTTATCTTTGTTCTTGCTTTAGCATTATCTGGGTTAATTGGGTTCACATACCTCTAACAAATAGACCATCTCTAAAAGCAGGGAAAAATGTGAAAAGGCCTTCTTTCCTTAAGGACTTGTTCAATAATAGAGAATAGTCAGACAAAATGAACCCTCTTTCAAGGAAAATATATCCCAGATGTCTTCGTTCCATCTAGTCAACTTTTTTTTTTAAGGTCCCTTTCTATTCTTTCATTTCTTCCATTTTCTTACATCTTGCCCACCACAGCAATGGGCAGGAAATGTATAAAAAATGCATGGATTTTATGGAATGATTTTGGAGCAATAGGAAAAAGCTTGGTGGCTTGCGTACTGGACATTTCCCATAACCTCTAGGAATTTGCTACAAAGCTGAGACTTGTTGGGGCAAAAAAGAAAGGCCAACCATAAGCAGATACTAGGACTATTTTCATTGGCATTGCAGCTCTTACAGACAAATTATGTACAAAGTAAGTACATTACAGTATGTTTCCAAAAAATGTAGATGTCACCAAAATTCAGACCAAAATAAGTGGAAAAATGATTATGGAAATAGATTTGGGGATCAAGTAAGGTATTCCAATAATATCTTCTTGGGACATATGGTAATATGCTCATCAGAAACCATTTTAAAAAGATAGCAACTTAGATTCAGAACTTCAGTAAGCAGAAATGAAATGTTCCAACTACAGAAAAAAGGGAGGCAATTCTATTTGAGTCTTCTTTTTCCCTCCATCCTCTTGAAAGTCTACCTTGGAGTGGAAAGTGGTATGGCAGAAAGAAAGGGGAACAGGTGAAAATAAGCTATGCGTTATTTTGTCCAGTGGGTTACAGTTCACTAGATTACAGTCCATTTCATAAAAAACAAGGGAACCCTTCCAGTTCCGGAAAACCAAGCTAATCTCTAGTCATTATGTCCAAGATCTGGGTCAAATTGTACCAAGTGGACATTGTGCTTTTGAGTAATTTGCTTCATTTTTTTAAAGCTAATTTTCTGGCTCATACTTAACAGTATAGAATTAGTTGCTATGAGAACATCGAGAAACACGTGCTAACAGAATGTAGAAGCTGTTGCCTCTGCTCTGTGCCATCTTCCCATCACCTTAGGAAGCTCTTCAGCAATGGAGGGTTCCATATTGGAAAAGGACATTCTCCACAGTGTGATTGTTATCCTAATTGTCAATTCACTGAGCCAACATTGGTCAAGGACTTAGCCTTTTATCTTTGGTCACCATAACCTTTTCCTGATTTCTGTGTGGTATCCAGTAAATATATGGTCAGAAGAACTATTTTGCTGGGCTTTTATTGCTCATACATCATACAGTAGATGACAAAAGGCCTCATATTCCGTAAAAATGCATTTCTCTACTATGATTATAAAATGCCTTGGTCATGTGTGAATTCAGTCACCTAATGTTGTAAAATCTATTTTGCCTGTGTTACAATACCCAGATATTCCACATCTGATTCCATATTTTTGTCCACACTCCAGCTAGCAGTTAAGCGTTCAAATCATGCTGAAATTAATGGGGACTTAAATGAGCATAACAGTATACTAAACTGCAGCCTCTTATTATAACAGTGCTCTATTTTCCTTTTCCTTTTATAACTTCAAATTAACCAGGGGGAGGAGGTTCTGATTGTTTGCTTGATGGAGCTGATTTTGTTTAAAAGGTAGCTGATATCCTTCTACCTTATTTAAGCTTCATTTAACCCAGACTCCCATCTGCCTCTTTTTGATGATGTTTTGAAAATCTAAATAAAAGCAGTAAGTCTTTCTGCCAATAGTACTTTGAATGGGGACAGTGGCAAGGGGGATATCCTTAAATATGCAGCTGGCAACATTCTACCAAATAAAAGAAAAATACCGACACTCCCCACCCCAATCCCCATTCCTGGCCTTTCAAAATGGCTCCATATATTTGTAACAAACCATTTACCAAGTTCATGTATCTTCTTTATTGTTCTTCATAAACAGGCTGTTGGATCTTACTAGCTTCCAATGTGAAAAATGAAAGAATTTCCTCCCATTCGTGCCTCTCTTATCTCATAATTGTTTTGTTCAGAGCAGTAGGGGAGACCAATATAAATGTCTCAACTGTTTTATTTGTCCTTTCCAAGCTCATTCATGCTTTTCTCTGGGGTATTTCCTCCTCCTTTTCCATATGACTTCTGTATCTATTTACCATTAATGTGGATACAGCAAGCAAATTTTGTTGGGTGTTGGGGGGAAGGGCAGTGTTCCTGCTCAGTCTTATGTAATGAAAAAGAAGATGCAGGCACCTATGATATGTTTAATTCACTTGGGCTTGTAGCATTGATGAAAAACTAACATGTAACATATACCCACAAGGACACTGTCCTTGTACTCCCCATATTCACTAAGATATTGATTTTCAGGGGGATTGGATTGGGTAACAACCTGACCTAAGGTGGATTGTGTAATAGAAAATATTATATATGGCAGTCCCTTTGCTGTCCTGAGTTCCTATCAGATCATTGGAGTAGGAGAATCAATAGTGGCCCAGTCTTGGAGTTGATACGGGAGTATTAATAGTAGGACATTCCTGTTTCCTTGGAACAAATTGTCGGGTGAAATTCCTTAAGTCTCTTACATGAGGCAGAAGCAGACCCCCTACACATCCTGTTCAGGATGGTGTAATCATGGTATTTCCATTGTGGAGTACGTGCAGAAGATACTATCTTCTGTCGCCCATCTCTTCAGGTATGGATGGAAAAGGATCCTGCCTGCCTGAAACCCTGGAGAGCCAATGCTAGCCAGTTTTGGCAGTATTGGGCTCAATCGGACAACAGTGTCTCAATCTAAGGCATCTTCCTGGGCTTCTTGGTATCTGTGAAGGAAATACTGGAGCATCTTTCAAGCAAGACTAGGAAGACAGAGAGACAGTTGAGTTCTGTAAGCTCTGTAGCATTTGTAGGGGACACCAGTTTTCTCTGTAGAGATCTGTTGTGGAAGCAGTAGACTTGTGCTATTTGTTGCTGCATATGAACAAGGGGTGGGAACTGTGTGGATTTAAAGTGGCTACTAGCATTGTGTTTGGAGTACATAAGGAATTTAAACTTTCTGAATTCTGATGTGAATGGTCCTCCTGGATTGACAAGCAGATCAGAACAACATAATTTTTGGAGTTTGGCAGTTCTTCAAATTTTGCAATGCACTTCTTGGCTAAAAAGGGAAAAATATATGCCTGTTCCTTGTTTGAAATGGCCTTTTTTAAATAAAATAATTTAGAAATCCACACTTTAAGTTTTTTATGTCTATAATTTTTTGTGAGGAACTATATTCCTTACACATTGTGTAAGGAAATACATTCAAAAATGCATGTTTCTACACAAACATGTCAAGAAAGAAAGAAAGAAAGAAAGAAAGAAAGAAAGAAAGAAAGAAAGAAAGAAAGAAAGATGGATGCAAGTTAAGTCAGAAACAGAATGAAATGGATTCTTGAATATACACATGGGAAATTGACAGGCGCCAAAAAGAGACTGTGGTCTCTGCCCCTACTCTGGAAAATGTGAAGACCACTCTGCCTTTATGCAGTTAGCTGGCTTAGGAACCAGTACACTTGACTGAGGAGTGACTGCACCTTCCCTCTCACACTGTGAAAAGAAAAGTAACATCATTTTTGTGATAGCTGAAGGTAGAATGAAAGCAAGATTGTTTCATGTGACCTACACACAGTTTCATCTCATGCCACTGCCACCTGTCTTTAAACCAAAGCCTAACAAACATGTTGATGATAGCTGAAAGTGAAATGAAGACACAAACCATAAGCAGCCATCCTACCTTAAATAACTCCCTCTTTCTTCTTCTCTCCATATCTCACTCTCTCACAAAAACAGCTTCATCTTTATCTAACCTCTCTATGTCAGTGGGAGCTGGTTGAGTTCAAGGGTTTTCAGATGGAATGACTTCCAAGTCAGTATGCTCAGGATCAAAACATGAGGGCCATAGGTGAAATCATCTCCCCACTGATAATTCTCCATGGGCATCAGGTATGCTGCCATGGTACAGGCAAGGAAAGAGACTTCATTTTAAGGACTCCAGCATCTGCATTTGTGTCCCTGGGTAATAACAGACAGAAAAACATGCTTTAAAGCAGAAACTAAAGAGGCCACTAACCCTAAAGGCCTTCTTTTTGTTAAAACACTGACATCCTTTTTTAAAAAAAACCCTGAAAACGTTAAGAATCAAGGATCTTGTGAACATTTCGACTAGCACCACGCTGAGCATAGTTCCTGAAGCAGAAATTTAGGAACCCAGTGTTCTGTTCACATTTTCTCTAATTTAAAGAGCAAGGCAAAAGAAAGACTGCACTTTTATGACTATTATAGGAAAGTGAGCTTTGTAAGTAAACCTACTGAAGGGCAGTGGGCAAGACCCTTCCACACCACACAATTATACTACTTCAATTCCACTTTAACCACCATGGCAACATCCTATTGAATCCTGGGATTTGCAGTGGGGGGGTAAAATTCTCAGCCAAAAAGATCTAGTGTCTTACCAAAATTACAAACCCCAGGATACCCCAGAATGAAGCGTGGCACTTAAAGTGGAATAATAGTCCATGAAATAGCACATACTCTAAGAGAAATTCACTCCTGGCAGTTGAGAATCTCATCTGCAAAAAACCTACACAAGTGAAACATACACAAGATTGCTACGGTTTTCTATTGAAAACAGCCTTGAATCCCAAATTGGGAAAAGGGTGGGATACATGTGGATTTAGATACGTAATTTTCTGTACGCAACTGCTTAAAAAATTTGAGCACAAGACATTTGACAAGCTTTGACAGCAAGCACTGTATGACACCAAGATTTTGAGAACTATGTAGCCAATGATGACTAGGGGCTGACAGTGATCTGGAGGGACATGTGGAAAATGGACGCACATTCAATATTCCACAGCATGTCCCATTGCTGATTTTTCTGTGTCTGAGTTATGCAATGACTGGACTGCTGTGTCCCAGTCCAGTGTGGAGGTCTGGACATGTTTCCCTCCACCTCCTAATGAATAACATGAAGACTTCATGCAAGTGGCTGAATACATGGTAACTTGTGCCACTGTCACCTCTCTTTAAACAGCTCTGAAGCATTACCAAAGACATGCTGATAATAGCTGAAAGTGAGATGAAGGCATGCACCTTCAACTGTATATGTGATGATTCACTCTCCCTGCTCCTCACTATGGATATGGCTTAACCACAAAGCCCTTCTGTTACCCTGTGTGCTGGGGGTCCCAAGAGGGGCGCCCAAATAACCAATAAAACACAAGATGGGGAAATTAACTCAAGCACTCTCTTAAGCTAAATGAGAGGCAGGGTAACTTAGCAGGGATCTTTTAACCCTATGTATACAGCATCAGGTCAGAAGAGCAGCCAGACAAGTTTTAAAGTAACAAAATTGATAGTTTTATTAACAAACACCAAATAAGACAACACATACACACAGCTAACTAAGAAACAGGAAATGAGACTTTCGGGGGAAATGGGTGATACGACACCTTTCTCGTAGTCCTGAAGAGGTAGCAGATGAAGAGAAGAAGCTCAGCGTGGGTTGCTGAGGGGAGCTCGCTGGGCAAAGCAGCAGCAGGGCGGTTTGGAACTCGGGAGCGATCTGAGGAAGCTCCAGGAGCTTGGGGTTTATATTGGGAAAGTATGACCGTGGGCTAGTCTGTACTTGGGCGAGAACAATGAGTTTTGGGCGAGAGACAATGTCTCCGAAAGGTCAGATTTTACATGATTGAGTTAGGTTTGAATTGACAATAGGATGGCCGGTACGCAGATGCAACTCGCTTGGGCGTTGGAGTGTCCAGCTCGCCAGGGTGCCTGCTCGGGGCAGGGGTCTCTCTGTGTTAGCGTGCGTCTGTAATTAAGGTGTTTGTATCGGGAGCTGTCCTGAAGCAAGATCTGGCTGTTTCTGGCTTGCCTCGGTGGGAAAAGGAATGATTCAGCATTTAATAGCCATGCCTAGCTCCGTGCTTGTTCGGGGGCCTCACAAACACTTGGCTGAGGGTGGCAAAACAGGACCGAATTGTGATATCAAAATGCTATCTAATGTCTACCAAAGCCAGGCCAGTCCACGGTGATAACACTTTTATGTAAGGATGTGATACGTATCAAAGGAGGTACAAAAAGAGGGAGAATGAACTCTGAATATAAAAAAGTTTTAAGAAGTTTAAGTAAATATATGGTAAACCTTCCAACTAAGGGTAGGAAGTTAAAAAGACATAAACTATGGGAAAAGAGATGGAAATAACAAGAAGGGATAAGAATGCAATATGCAACATGTGTAACTTGGTATTTGTTATTGTTATGCAAATTATCTTTTCTTGAAATCTGCAGCCAATGCAAACATACTATTACTAATTTTATTCTGAGTTTTTTTTTAAATAAAAATAAATTTTTAAAAAAGAGGCAAATGCTGGAGTAGAAGGTGAAAGAAAAATCACATACATCTAATTTAGTACTGTCCATGCTGATTGGAAGCACCTTTCCAGGGCCATAGGCAAAGGTCTTCCCCACCCATGTCCCAGAAGATTGGAGAAAAAATTGGAGAAAGATTGCTAGTGCCTATAGTGCTAGCTAACATGGAATCAGGCAATAAAATTCAGGAATGCCAAGTAACTTGCAAATAGTCTGAGGAGTTAAATTGGACCACACTATGGCCCTTTTTGCATGGCATTTGCCATGCAAAAGGGCCCCTGGAGCATTGCACAACTGCGAGGAGCAGTCCACACAATGCACTCGCAGTGGTGCAATGCTCCAGGGGCTGGCAGGCACTGACCATACCCTATTTCATTTTCAGCTATGAGCCGAAAATGGTGCATGATTGTGCATCACTCCTGGGCCCTGCATACACTTGCCATGTGTGCTGAGCTTCAGAGCCACGGTGCTCATGCTTCCTGCCCCAGCACAGCTGGGGAAAATCCCAGACTGCACTGCAGAAGGAAGAGGAGGGGCTCTCATGTGAGCAGACAGCAACTGCGGAGCTGAAGGAACCAGGACATGCGCGCCTCTCGGAAAAGGCTGCTCACGTGATCCCTGCACCCCAGCTCCGCAAAAAGGTGAGTTGCAGAAAGGGCCTATGTTTCTATTACATTCATCACAAGGGCATATTTACAGTGCAGTCCTATACATATTTACCCAGAAGTATAAATTGTGTACAAAGTTTACTCCCAGGTAAGGGTGTATAGGATTGCAATCTTAATCTCTGGCCTTTTCTCTGTGAATAAAAAGCTACACAATACATCTGGTAATGGTCAACAAATGTAACATTTTTCAGAAACATGACAGTTTCAAAATAATACATGTCCTCCTCATAATAGCCATAATAATACTAATACATAGCACTTAAAAATGGAGCTTTGTACCTCCAGAACTCTCCAAAAACATCAGTTATTTTAACCCCAGTAGTCTTCTGTGAGGTCAATAAGTATGTATACTCTATAGTTCTCAAATGTGCTTTCTGACTTTCTCCTTTTCCCTTGCTAAGTGTGCAGCTGAAATTACAAACAAGGTGAATAATGCATCTGCGTGGTAACCATGGTAATCATCTGTATTAACAATTTTAAATAACAGTGTATCTGCCAGGACTTCACAGAAGCAGACCAACCCTTGAATACGACTTGAGGATTTTTGCCTTTCAGCCTGATCACAGACATATTTCTTGGAAGTGAGTCCCATTGAGTTAATAGAAGTTTATACCATGTAAGTGTTCTTTGGATTGCAGCCCTAGATGCACTTGGGGAGGCTTGAATAGTTTTCATTTGGAATTAAGGGAGCTCATTGTGAAAAAGATCTTTAAAATCCTGGGCTATAGTAACTCCCTTCCCCCTTATATTTTGTCCTACCTTTCTTTTCTTGCCAGTCTTTATGTTGTCATTCTTTTCTTCTACTGTTTGTTTGTTTGCTTCAGGAGCTTGAAGAAATGGTAAGGCTCTACATGTGATGGTATGGCTACCATAAAAAAAAAAAAGATCAATAAAGATATTTGTTTTGCCCACTGCTCCACAAGAGGATTGCCAAAACTAATCTTTTTAGTAAGAGAACAGTTTTGCAAATCCATCCTGTATTGACCATTGTTGCTTCAGATGGGCCACACATTCAGAAATATCATGTGACACAGGTATTACTGGTCTGTACCACTTCAAGGAGACCCAGCATGGTCTAGTGGTGTGAGCACTGGACTACAACCCTAGAGACCAGGATTTGATTCCCCACTCAGCCATGGAAACCCGCATCATACACTCCCACCCTCAGAAAAACCCATGACAGGTTCACCTTAAGGTCACCATAAGTTAGAAATGACTTGAAGGCACACAACAACAAACCACTTTACACTAGAGAGGG
This sequence comes from Iguana delicatissima, assembly GCA_948472985.1. Lineage (NCBI taxonomy): Eukaryota > Metazoa > Chordata > Lepidosauria > Squamata > Iguanidae > Iguana > Iguana delicatissima. The sequence goes on from CAOKZL010001152.1 coordinate 29,410, forward strand.
AAGAAATCAAGTCTTGAAATGTTGTCACCATAATCTTCAACCACAAAACCAAAACTTGGAAGCCCAGAAGAGAAGTAGGACCAATTTGTCAGCACAGAACATTAGCTTTCTACAATAAAGAGTCTTTGACATGAAGGAACATTGCAATATGATGTTTTCTATTAGCAATTTGAAGTAGCATGTGCCATGATATACATGAACATCCTCACATCCAGCTGGTTTTAGCTTTCTGCTGCAAAATACCATAGTAAATTGTGTAAGCTTAAAGCCTGACCCTAAAGGCACAACATCCTATCTAATCTTGGAGACTAAGCACAGTCACCACTGTATAGTAGTTGGATGAGAGACTGCCAATGAATACCAGGTGCTATAGGATATATTTCAGAGGAAGCAACCACATCTGAGTATTCCTAAGAAACCCCTTGGAAAGTCATGGAGTAACTATAAGTTGACAGGTGACTTGAAGGCACACATACACATACACTATGAATTAATGACTCCATGTGACATTTAAATCAATTAGTTCATCAGCCCTGAGTTTGCCTCCACCAGTATGGGCATCTATACACAAAATGCTGTCCCATTGGTGGAAGAGAGGAGGGAACTTCTACCAATTTCTCTTTCCCACATGTTACAGCACCTGAAACAAAGTCAGAGACTGCAGAATCAACAAAAGTCAATCGAGCAGGATTCTCCACTAATCTGAAAGCCTTCCAAGACTGGAAGGATTCCTTCCATTTCTGGAAGGCTAACTTAGCATTCAAATCATGAGATTTTCCAGGAAGTGATACTGACTCAGACTCTGGCCATTTCTGCCCTACATTGTTATAGTGCTATTATTCCATTTTCAACATCCTGTGGAATTCTGGGTTTTGTAATTTACTGAGGCCAAGGAGCTCTCTGGCTGAGAATCCTAAATGCCCCTCCCTAAACTGCAAAGCCCAGGATTCCATAGGATGTTGAAAGTGGAATAATAGCACTGTAACCATGTAGTGCAGAAATAGCCTCTAAGGATTGAGACCTAGGCCCTTTCCACACCTCACCTTCTTCCAGTACTGGGGTGCGGGGATTGCGCAAGCAGCCTCTGGCAAGAGGCTCTCTTGTCCCTGTTGCTTCAGCTCCACCTGAGCTGTCTGCTCACATGAGAGCCCCGTCTCTTCCTTCCACCGCGCAGCCTGGGAGTTTCCTAGGCTGCGCTGGGGCAGGAAGCACGACCAGCATGGCTCCAGAGGCTTCACAAGCCCGGTAAGTGCGCACGGGGCCCAGGAGCAATGAGCAATCATGCACCATTTTTGGCCTCCAGCTAAAATGAAAAAGTGCATGATCGGCGCCTGCCGGCCCCTGGAGCATCACGCAATTGTGAGTGCGTCATGCAGATCGCTCCTCACAATCGTGCGATGCTCCAGGCGCCCTTTCGCATGGAAAATGCCATGCGAAAAGGGCCCTAATGTATATGCTGTTATCACACATTTCTCCCTCTTCTTCAGCTGTAATTTATCCCTTCTCATAACAAGGGACACAGAAATATTCAGTATCAACATGACTACATAGTCAATAGAACATGAAAGCACTTACAGTCATAGTTCTCATTTCTGCAAAGTTCATTTCAAAACTAGGCCAGTGCTTGCTTTTTGAAACTTCAAACACAAATAATAACTGGGCAAGAGAATATTTGCACAATTTCCTACAAGAGCACTGTTGGCCACATCTTACTAGTATGGACCTTGTGGAAGTATACACTTCTGTGAGTGTAACAGAGTTCCTGTTGCTTGTCTCAGGATAGAAAACTCGTTCCGCCACCAAAGGTGAAAATTCCTCTAATTGGCCAAGCATGCCTCGTGTGTATGTCACAGGTGGCTTCACCTGCATGGTGTACAACTTGTGCATTGAGGTGGCAGAAGGATGTATAGTAGTGGCTCTTAGCTGTGGATCTGAAGAACAAAAGCTTAGGGTGACTAAACTGCTTGCATGTAGTTGGCCTCAGCTCCCTACCTCTTCCTTCACTATCCCCTTTGGTATCATCGTTGTTGGGGAAATAACAGAATTATCAGGACATAGGAAGAAGAAAGACAAAGAGAAGAGAAAGCAGAGACTAAGGCCCTTTCCAGATGTGGGGAGGGAATGCGCGAAAATGGGACTCACTGGATTTCCTGAGCATCTGGTTGAGTCCGTCGGGACAAGGAGTAGTGCAAGCTCATCGCTCCGCACTGCTCTGGCGTCCAAAATGGCGGCTTCCGATTGGTGGAGGCTCCTTACCAATCGGAGAAGCTCGCCAGCCGAAAGCCTGCCCCCAGAAGATCTGCAGGCACGCACTTGTGCACACCTGCAAATCTGCTCCGGAGCGCAGCGACGGAGCGACATGGAGTCACGCACTCCGTGCTTTTTAAAAACCTCTAAAAAGAGGTGTTTAAAAAGCACGCTGCACGACCAGTTCCAGTCACGCAGAACCGGACTGAGGTATGGAACTACAAAAAGTCGTCCGCCCCAGTCCACTCTACGGTGCAGAAGACCTCCGTCAGAGGTTGCTCTGCCCCATTTTAAAAGCCCGGTGCAGAAATGGCCTATGTGAAGAGAACAGAGAAAGAAGACATGGCAAACAAAGTAGAGAAGAAGAAGGAGTAAAAGATGAAGTAGAAGTGAACAGGGAAATCAGTGTGGGGAAGAGTAGGGTCAGTCCACCTCAGACTGATATGTGAACACATATGCATAGGAAAGGAAATCTCTTCTCTTTCACCCATTCCCCCATCCTATGCCATCCACAATTTGTTGCAGACAATCATTTGTGCTACTAGTGGGACTACAGGCATAGAAGTTACCATATAGGAACACAGACGCGGCTGAACAATAAAGCTAAATGTATCCACATAGATTACAGAGGCAACAAAGCCTTGAATTCTTAGAGATGTTCTCTCTGATCACTGAACACGGTGGGAGGGGGGCTTTAATGAACTCAGTTCTCAAAGCGTGTTTAAGACATAAGATCAGGAGTGCCATGAATGGTCCATGATCTATACTCCTTACTGCCAATCAACCTTCATGCAAATTTAATCCTCCCACTGCCATCTGGGTCCAGTTTTGCCACTTCCAATTTCCCTCCCACATTGCTACTACTTACTTCCCCTCATCAACACACACAGTGTCCTTCTCACCTTGCAATCAAGCCATCGATCTGGAAGTGATTCCTTTTACTCACCAAAAAGAAAGCAACTAGAGCCAGATTTTCCCCAGCCAATCAAGTTGAGCATAGCTGCTGATGCTTTTGAGTGGACCTTCAAAGTTTCACTCTCAGAGGGCCAGTATTTGTCATAGGTTTGCCACTCGCCTGTTCTTGTCAGCTGCCTGAGAAGAGACACCTTTATTGTTACTACCAGGCTGTATCCAACAGTGAATCTGCCACAACAAGTGGACTGTGGTCCTTATTTTTCCACCTCCGCATGTGTGCTTATATGTGCACATATGTGCCTGCTTATAGGTCCATACGTGCAGGGGATTCCCAGTCCTTAAGCCAGCCTCACAAGAAGTCTGTTGGGCCAAAAAATGTTATATAATTCTGTGTTACATGGACAAAGGTGAAACTTTTGGCCAGTTCTTTCCATACTAAGGTATAGACCAAAATCTAATTATCTAACAGCGTTCACATTTCTCACATATTCTGGTGCAATTCTCAGCTAAAAAGAAAAAAATCAATATACCTACAGAAATTCATATTTTGCATCACTATATATTTTAAATGTACTTCGATGCAAATTCCATGCTGATTTCTTTTTAATTTTCAGATTAAGGTGAAATGTAGTGTGTAAGCAATCTTTGCCCTAACATATAGATATTCATGTAAGTGAGGAAGGTCTGAACATCCTTTAGCCATAGCAATGGCAATTAACCCATCATATTTGGAAGAAAGATCTCATAACCCCTCCATCTTTTAAAGAAAGTCCTAGAAATCAGAAATGTCTGAAAATCTCTGGTACCCTCTTTCTCTTGTTACCATGACCTTAGTCTTTATCAGTTAATTGGAGCCATTCTACTATAACTTACTCTTCCCAGACAACATCTCATTATTTCAGACAATTAGTTGCAACATCTGGTAAAGTCTGCCTCATCTTTCAGGAAAAGTTATTTTCTTTCATAAAGTGGCTTTCCATTGTTTTATTTTTCATTTTTGCTTTCTTTTGCTGGAAATAGCTGAAGTCATGATTCAGTCCCCTGCAAGTAGGCTGACAAAAGCTGGCTAGCACTTCTAATTTCCTAATAGCAAACTTATCACCTGCTGATAAAGAGAAATAGCATTTTACATGGAGACTAGAAAATGATGAACAATGACCTTCAGTTATCGGCATCTACTTCTCTTCTGGGAGAGCATGGCTGAGCTAACCTTTGATGAAGTGGATCTAAAGTTCAACTTCTGTGTACCATCTTAGACAACCAGTTCAGTAACACAAAAAGACATAATAATATACAAAGCATTGCCATCTGTTGTCTAGTAAAATGAGGCCTTGCACAGAGTACCAACTCTTTTAGATTATAAAGGACAGTGGCATAAAAATTGGTTGAACTGATTAGGTTGATATGGGTCACACAGCTGCCTGAATTTTCAAGACTCTTCCTGGAAGCCTAGCAGTGGTAGACTCTCATGTTGAATGCCACATTTTGAAATGTACCCTGCGACACTGGTTAACATAAGAAACAGTGGAAATCCCTATTTCTAATTGTATATGTCAAAGGATGTAGACATAGTTCATAATTTTTAAGAGTCACCCAAGGCCATGGTCACATTGCTTGTGCTAAGCAGGTCCAGGCCTTGTCAATGCCTCAGTGGGAAACTGCTTGGACATCATGGATGCCACCCTGTGCATAGCTTGCTGGAAGGACTAAAGAGTAGAAATACACTAAAAAAAAACACACACACAACAAAGCATTTATGTAGGGTTTTGGGGTGGGCTCATTTGTCTGCCAAACCGATAGACAATCAAGCAGACATTTCCTATGAGGAAGAATGGGGAAAAAACCAATACTTTGCAATCTCCTGTCTCTTCACATTGTTTTAATGGGGCCAAGTGGGAAAGGAAAGGAGGAGAGGACAAAATTGTGTTGTAAGTATAGTTACATTTTTATTTCAATTATCTATGTGGGACCACGGGGACTCATTCAAATGACCTCAAATCCTCCTCATTTAGTGCCTGTTTTGCAAAGGATTCCACTTAGTAGCCATGGTGGCTGGGGGACTTCCGGAACTGTGTTTCAACATGTACCTTTACCAAGCTCTACTATTTTGTGGCAGACTATGGGGAAATCCATCTCCTTCCAGTGGCCAGTGTTATAAATGGAAGACTTAAGCTTATGACTTAGAGATTAATTCCAGCTCATATCAACAGTGAGAAATTCCAAATAACCCAGTCCACCCATTGTAATTTTGAAATGCTGATTTGCTTCAACTGGGGAGAAAAAAGTTAGATTTTTAAAAATTCTTTAATATTTTTTTTAAAAAAATTTAAATTTAAAATTTTATTTTTTTAACTGAAATTGAGTGTTTGTATTGGCTTTTTAGGAGCAGAAGAAATCTCTTTTTGGCTCCCCTGAAGAAGGCCACACAAATATACCTTGGCCAAAATAAGCTGGTCTAATTCGCAAAATAAAATCTCTGCGGTGGAGAAGGCATACTCTGAGACTTATTCATATCAGGGTGGTTTTTTTTAATTCAGTGTTTATTAAGTTTTAACATATAATTAACCAAACTTTTACAAATGCCCTAACAAATATCAGTAAACAGAAAGGAAAGAAAAAAGACCAAAACAAAAGAAGAGAGAGAGAGAAAATTGTAAGACAAAGAAAATTATAACTGTCCACCAAAACAGTGAGAAGTGAGAAAAAGAAAGGAAAGAGAAAACCGAAAAGGAAAACAAAAAACACAACAAAATCTCTTACCTCTATCTGTCCCCTCCAAATGACTTCCCACACTTTCTGACATCAGTTGTTTAATCAGGATCAAAATAATTCCCTCTCTTTTTGAAAAGAAAGGAAAACCCTTTTTTATATATTTTATATCTGAATCTCAGAGGTAAGTATATTCAACATATCAGATCCTAACTGAAACTTGTCACCAAATCTATCCTTCAAATATGATATATAAAGACCCCAAACATTAAGTTACAACCATACCTTAAATCATACCTTCACATCAGGTATTATATATTTAGCCTGCCCCTGAAAAAGTGATTTTATTTTATTCTTTATTGTTAGGTTATCTCAGATAATTGGTCTTGAATAAGAAGAACCTCATTCTTGATTACTACTTTTCTTGGTGATATTTATGATTGCTTACTTGATTTTTTATGCACTTTGTTCCATATTTTCTCCCTCCCTTTCAAATTCGTACAGCGTTGCAGTGACAATGTCACTTCCTGCAATATATTCAAAGACAACCATGTTAACCTCCATTATCATGTAAAGTTATTGAGGAATCTAGTAATGCCTTTGAGACTAACTGGGAAGAGGACATTTCTAGCAGAAGCTTTCATTGGCACAGTATATTTCATTGATTGTACGGAATGAAGCCTATGTGGATAGACATATAGACAAACCAGGGGCAGGGAAATGAAGTCTGAAAGGTAATGGAAAATAAAAACATGTTGGAGTCATGCTAAGTATCAATGTACTATTGTTGTAAAAAGTAATAAAAGGACAAAGGTGGAAGAGTGGTTTGGGGGTACAAACTCAGGTAAGTAGGTAAACATATGCATAGCAGAATAAAGTCTCAGGCCATTTCCGCACTACACTGTTATAGTTCTCTTATTCCACTTTCAACATCCTATGGAATTCTGGGATTTGCAGTTTAGGGAGAGGCATTTAGAATTCCCAGCCAGAGAGCTCTTTGGCCTCGGTAAACTACAAACCCAAGGATTCCACAGGATGTTGAACGTGAAATAATAGCACTATAACAGTGTAGGGCAGAAATGGCTTTAGTCTAGTGGATTGGTGTGGGTCAGGACAACTAAAATATTGGCATGAAGCAGGCAAATCTTTTTGTGTGAGGGTGAGTGAATGTTCTCAAAACACTAAAAATAGTGGCTAGCATCCTGTTCAGTAGTAACAAGAATGTAAGCTGGACTGATCATCTCATAACTGCTGAGGAGTGACATTTAAGGTCACTGACAACCAAATGTGAATCCAAAAACCTACCTTTTCATCCTGGCAGTGCCCCAATCAAATGGTTCCCAAAGTATTGCAGATCTGGCCACCAGGAAATGATGACAGCAGCACCCTCCTGGCTGTGATAACTGAAGCCCCTGTCAGAGCTGCTGATGACAAGCAGCAGCTGTTGCTCCCTGTTGCTCAGGGTGGAGATGACGAGTAGCAGCTGTGGGTCCCTGTTGCTTTGGCTGGAGATGAGTCCTGCAGCTCAAGAGCTCCCCCTGCTGCCATGGACCAAGCAGGCACGGACGTTCCTCTGCCTGCTCTTTTAGGGCAACAGGGATCCGATTCTGAAGATAGTTTGGAGCCTGTGCCAATCAGCCCACAAACAAGGTGGAGACTCAAGAGAGCTGAGCAAAGGGAGGCTTCCTTGATTAAGTTCAAGAAGCAGTGACTAGCTACACCTGTGTCTTGGGCTATCTAACTGCCTGCCTGGAAGCTTTCCTTTGCTTGTGGTAAACTTTCTACAAGCCCTCTCCTTGCTTGTTTCCAGCACCTGGCTCCTGATACCTTGGATTGGTCTCCTGGTCCCTGGATTTTGGACTCTGACTTTTGCTTGTTGCTCAGGCTTAGGTAAATGGACTGCCTATGAGTAATTGCTTGCTTTGACTCCTCCTGGTGGGATTCTGCTATCTCTCCCTCTCCCTTCTCTGGGCTGGCTTGCTGCCTTGGTCTCTGACCCTGACACTGGTCATGGGGTGCATTGAGAGAAATAGCTGGTGAAAGATCCTGAGGAGTCTCTTCAACTGACTGTCCTGACTGTCCATGCCTGGGAGAGCACTGCTGATGTCACTGCTGATCACTATACAATGCTGACCCTACACTCTTTGAATGCATTTAATATATTCAATAATCAAACACTTATAGATATACAATCTCCTATCTCCATACTTTCACATGGAAAAACATAATGGGGGCAATGAAGCTGCTATTGGAAACAATATACAAACAGGAGGGGATCTATCTCAAACAATCCTTCCAGGCCCCTGCTTTCGTTTCCTCAGTGGCTCCTCCCCAGTAGGACAGAACTCTGATGCTAAAGAGAGGAAGCAAAAAAAAACAAGGGGAGATGGTGAGGCAAGGAAGGAGAAAATGTGGATCCAGGGGATCCTCAGCCTAATCAGGCCCCCACCAAACTCCCACAAACAATCTCAGGGTGGCCACATACAACTCTGTTGTAAATGAACTTCCTGCCATTGCTTTCAATTGAAGAATATTTTGGTTCAAATATTTTTTAAAAAAATCAAAGATCCACAGGAGAAGGGCAGAGGTTAGAAATGCTGCTTGTTTGAAATTCCCAGAATCCCTTGGCCAACATACTCAATAGCTGTGTTGACTAAGGCATTCTGGGACTTATAGTCCACCAACTAATTTTGATAGCCACGACATAGATCCTTCCACACTTGGAGGCTGCTAAGACTAGAATCAATCTGTTGTTAGGGCACCTGCCCCATAGGATTGCTATCCAATGATCCAGTGCTGAAATACAGGGAATGCAATTGTAGCATCAAAGAAATGGAAGAATCAAGGGGAGTTAATAAATACAGCATTCGACAAAAACAAACACGAAAGGCAGGATCTAAGGAGCAGCAAGTGAAGGTTCCTTGATTCATCTTACTTTCACATTCTGAAATGCAAATATGTGTAATTGTTTACCAAAAAAAGAAAGAAAGAACAATGCTTATGCCCAGAACAAAACATGAAACAAAACCAAAAAAAAGAAAGCAGAGAGATCACATGAATAAAAATCAAATGAGAATATAAATAGTTTCAAAGAGAGATAGACAGACAGAGAGAGAATATCATCTTTTATCAGCAGATTTGTGTTTTGGTTTTAGTTTTTAACCCATGCGGCATAAATTTTTTCCATGCACCACTGCAAAAGCCACAGCATGGATATGGACCACATTAGCTTCCACTTTCAGAATTCTGCACAATTCTCCTGCCTCTGTTTAGAAACCTTGGCTTCTATTAAATTTAATCATTTCCCCCTGTGGCTTTAAATTGAGGGCATCTCCTGTTTAAATTCAATTACTTTCCCATTTAGATTGAATGCCGATAATGGTAATAATAATATTTTAACTTTGCATAAAAGTACCCTGATAAAAGTGAATGGGAAAAGCATGGCAGTAGAAGAGAGTGGCTACTAAACAATGATATATGAATTTATTAATAAAAAAGAGAAGCACTTATTGCAGCTTTTGTGAAGATTTAAGTCCTTTCTATTAATAAAGGGAGTGAACCGCTGATCACTAAGGCAAGACACACTGGAATCCAACATAGGTAAGGGGTCATTCCTTTCCCTTGGAAATAAATTATATTCACTTAGTCCATGCTGTTCTAGAAAGTCAATGTATTATTTCCAAGGCTTATTTTATGGATCCCTATTATAAAGTTATTTCCAATTTCAGCAGAGCTCAAAAATCTATCAAACATGTTTCAGTGAAGATGAGCTTTAGGGGATGTACTCTTGTGAGATTTGCGGATGAGGTATCCAGTGTTCTTTGCCTGTCCATGAAAAGAGCACTACTTGCAAAAGAGATTTCCTTTCCCTCTACTGCCCCCTGTTCTGTTCTAGCAGGGTTGAGATAGGCTCAGAGCAGATCTGCAGGGAACATGGAGAGGTTGAAGAAAGAACAATAAGGAGGTCCTGTTATTCAAACAAGTGTCCTGACCTTATAAGGTTCCCAGTGAAAGATACTATAATAAGTGCGTGTCCCAAACAATCACCATGAATTTTTCTTCAAAAGCCCACCGGTATGTTTTAAGAATCATGTAACTCTGAAATCATTCATAACATGGAAATAGTGGCCACAGATGCTTCCTGTCTGTGAGTTCCAGTAAACATTATCTGGAAGAGGAGAATAAAGACAACCTATATTTTGACATTGTGGCTCAGTTACTATCAGTTCCAGCTCTCAACACTAGATTATTCAATTGTTTTGCAATGAACAAACATATATTTGCCTGGCCAGGGGAAAGTGAGTCTAGAAGATTCCTCACTTGGAAACTACAGTGACGTGGCTTACCACTTGAGGAAGCAACCAGCAGTTCCTGAGAATAACCCAACATGTTATCACATACATGACTACTGCACTGGCTTGTGATGCTCATGCAAGATAAAATGAGAATGGAATTTTTCATTTCCATGCCATGAGTAACAGAAATATGCAAGGGTAGGACAATTAAGCATATTAGATATATCTGTTCAATTAAATGTTTACAGAATTCCAAATAAGTTATAGAAAAATGCATTTGTTTGTTGTTATTTGCTATCAAGTCACCTTCAACTTATATCAGCCCTATGAATGATAGACCCTCTTATCCAATTATCAATCTGTTCAATCTAGAATAATTGGATAACAAGAATTGGATAACAAGGATAGATTGAATCATTATCTTCTGGAATCATTAGAATAATTACCTAAATACATGTTTGATCCATGCAAAACAATTGTCCAGGTTTTACAAATTTAGGGCTATGACTTTCTTGATTGAAACACCTGTACTGTGGTCTCCTGCTTTTCCTACTGCCTTCCATTTTACCAAGCACTGTCCTCCTTCCAATGAGTCACATTGGCCATTTCCACACGGGCATATTGCCCACGCTAGGGCGACCTCTCTTGGAGGTCTTTTTCACTGCAGGGCGCGCTAGCGCAGTTAAAAAAAGTGAGGTTCTAGACCTCAAACTGCTCTAGCGCAGCCGCGGGGGTGGTGCTGCGAGTTTTATAAAAACCACCTTTGCAAGTGGTTTTTACAAAACTCACCCGCGCTGCCCCATGGCAGCCCCCGGTGAAGAACTGCAGAGACACGGTAGCGCGTCCCTGCAGATCTGCCCGGGGGCGGGCTTCTGGCTGGCACACTGTCCTGATTGGCGGAGCGCCGCTGGAAGCCGCCGGCTGCCATTTTGGGCGCCGCCGAGCACCGCCGAAATTCGGCGGCGTTTAGAATGGCAGATCCACGCTCTCTGCAGGGACGGAGCAACCCGCTCGCAGGTAAGCTCTGCCCCTGCGTGCACGGCCCCGTTTCAGCCCCCCCCCGTGAGGAAAGGGCCATTGTCTCATGATACGTCCAAAGTACAGCAGCCTCAGTTTAGTCTTCTTTGCTTCTAGTGACAGTACAAGCTTGATTTCCTCTAGATATCTATGGTACAAGTAGAACTCTTCTCCAGCAGCATATTTCAGATGAGGTGATTTGCTTCCCATCACCTTTCTTCACTGTTCAGCTTTCACATCCACACATAGAAATCAGAAGTACTATGGCCCAGATGATTCTGACTTTGGTATTTAATTATATGTCTTGAGGATCTTATCTGGTTCCTCTATGGCTACCCTTCAAAGTCAAAGTCATCTTGATTTCTTGACTACACTCTGCATTTCGATTGATGACTGAGAAAAGCTACAGGAAGTCCTTATTTCAATGTCTTCGTTACTCACTTTAAAGTTATGTAAATCATCTATGATCATTATTTTTGTCTTCCTAATAATCATCTGTAACCCACCTTTTGCACTTCCTTCCTTACTTTTCATCAGTAGTCTTTGTTATTTTCTGTAAGTAATATGGTGTCATCTGCATATCTGAAATTGTGGATGTTCCTTCCTCCAGTTTTCACACTTGCTTTCTTTAAGTCTGATCTTGTACTCTGTATGAGATGTTCTGCATTTAAAGACAGCATGATAAAATGCACCCTCTTCCCAATGGAAAACAATTCTGTTTATCCACGTTCTGTTCTGACAGTGACTTTTTGTCCAGAAGATAGGTTACACATCAAGATGTAGTGGCACTCCCATTTCTTTCAAAGCAAACCATAATTTATCATGGTATACATGGTTGAAGGCTTTGCTGTAGTCTATAAAGCATATTTTCATTTTCTTCTGAATTTTTTTTTGTGTGTATTTCGTTATCCAACATATGTTTGCAATATGATCCCTAGCACCTCTTCCAACAATATATCCCTGTACCCAAGTCAAAATGCTTAACACCCACAACCAAACAAGCTATTTTAGCAGATGATGCAGAAAAATCCCACAAGCATCTCTTCCCATCCTTGGCAGCATTTAAAAAGTGATAGCAACGCAAATAACTAAACATATGTTGCCCTTTTTTAAGACCCCAAATCTGTTTCATTCTGCCTACTGGTAGAGCTGGCCCAGCATAGGATCTAGTATGACTTTGGTCATTATTCATAATGAAATAGCAAAATAGTATGGAGAAGATACGAGAAACGGGAGAGAGCCAGTAGATTCTATAACCAATTGGATCAAATCACTCAAAATTCTTCTATGGAATCCTCTTAGGGGTGGAGAACCCATGATCTTCAAGATGTTGTCAAGCTCCAACTCTCCATTAGCACCAGGGTGATGGGAAATGTAGTCCAGCAATTCATGAACACCCATAGGTTCTGAATATACAGATTATATTATCACAGGCAGTGATGACAGTCACTGTTGTATCTGCGGGTTAAGAAAGGAATGCACAAATTTTCAAGACATAGGTCTATCAATTAATGCTAGCCACATCAAAGAAAAAATCATGGAGTAAATTAACAAGTCTACTGTGCACTTTGTAATAATGGCATGGAATCTGGTATAGGGATAACTATATCTATCTGGTTAAAAAAATGTCTGACTGTTGGAGCACAGCTGATTTATCCACTGAAGGCTATACCAGCCATTTTCCAAAATGGCCACCAAATGCAGCTTCACCTTAAAAGCAATGTAAAGTATCGTATATGACGTCAGTTTTTAGAGGAATTCTACTATCATTTATTCATTAAAAAGCACACACTTAGGTTATTCTGCATATGTTCCCTGCTATACAACATAAGCATCATACCATCCTCATTCACACAGTTGATGCAGACACTGCTGCACTGTCTCTATCATTTGGACAAGGATTACAATCTGGAAATGAACTATGACTGGTATATGGAAACTAAGAACACTTCAGTACTTAGCAGCCCATGACATGGCAGCTACTCTAGAACCACAGAAAATTTGGTCATTGCCCTTCTTCCATGATCTGACATGATATGGCACTGTGTCAAACTTTGTAAGACATGCAAGAAAACTGCCTAGTTTATTTGGATCATGTTCACAGAATTAACAAATGTATTAGTGAAGGTATCCTGAGCATCAAGCATCATACCAGAAAATGTTTTCTCCTGCAGTGAAAGATCTTTGATCCTTTTACATGACCACATGCACCATTACTAACACAGATGAAGCAAGAAATAAGCCATTTTCAAAGAAAAATAACATGCAGTTCTTTCCATCTGCAACAGCAGGTTTAGTGGAACATGTTAAGAGGCTGTCTACCAAAGATTTCATGCACAGTACAGGTAATTCTACCAAGACCTGAGCTTTAGCACCAGCTAAATGAATTTGGACTAAAATTTATGATGGCATTTATGAGCCACTTTGGACAACTTTGCCTGAAGCAGCAAAGACCTACCAAGAGTTGATATCCTGCAATTGCAAGAAGGATTGTAAGAAATGATGCAATGAAAAAGGCTGAACCCCCATGTAATTACGATGTGTTTTTGTGGAGGAGAATGTTTTCAGTAATAGTAAGTGGTGAATTTTACTTTGATAATCAGTCGTTTTTATTTTGAATTAAAACTCCTTTAATCAACAGATATTTAAAGAAAACAAATTCCACAGTTAGTAAAACTGGACTAAGACAAGGAAGCTTCTGCATTGCTTCATTTTTATTTTTATGCCTTTGAATCCCTTTTTGATACAGTTGCTCTACAGATAAGCTCTTTGTACTTTTGGAAAGTTTTTACAATGTGAAACATAAGAAATATTTATTAATGTAAACAAATGCAAGGTATGTGTTGTATATCTCTCACATATTTTTGAGCAAAACGTATGGGGTAATAGTGCCCAATAAAACACTTAAATAAATATATAATACACAACAAAGAGGTTCAGCCTCATTTTTTTCTTATTATGTATAGTGTGTGGCTGCAGTTTTGAAAAATGGCTGCCATCATCTTCAGAAGGCAGATAAACTATGCCCCAGTGTTCAGGTCTGTTTAATACTAGTAAATAAATTCTGTGCCAGATTCCATGCTTTAGTCACAAAAGACACAACTGTTGTATATTTTTTAACTAATCAAACACACACACACACACACACACACACATCTCGTCTAGTAAAATAGGACCTGCAAAGATTAGACACGTGATTGTTCCATGTCCAAAGGAAAACAACAGATTTGAACACGTCAGGATCATACATTAAACTCTTACGCTGAATTTCCACTGGCCTGTTGGAGATGGAAGCATAGCTTAAATGAGCCTAAAGTCTATTCTTATGTTCTTGGGATTCATCTGTTGCAAACTACCCACAGGTATTCTTCCGGACAACCATTGTATATCTGGGAAGGGCTGTCTCTTTTTCTCCATAATAATAGTTCTCCATAATAAAAAAAAATAATAATAAAATGATGGAATATCAAGTGAACTTGCTGCTCCTCTGGCATGTTTACAAGGTCTTTTAAGAACTTAGACTACTTGCACATCACATTTCATAATAACAATCAGAACCTAACTTACTCAGATGTTTTTTTAAGGACAATTACTACAATTCTCAGGTGGTCACTTCGCATTTAATTTCAGGCCTTATAAAACAACGTGGGGTGGACTATAATCACTCTGAAATATACAGCTTTTCATTTCCTATTGCCTAATTATGGTGAGTATTTTACAGTACAGATACAATCACTAGAATGGATTTTCAGCTGTTGTTTCTACTAAACAGCAGAATGGAAACCTCATCCTCACAGTAATAACTGGGAAAGAAATTGCAAATGAACGTGTGATATGCATTTGAAAGAGAACAAATGCACTGAACAATACAAGGATCTTAAAGCAACACAGTGCACTGCTCTCCTTTCTCTATATGCTGAATTACAGTGGACCTTCATATGAAGGGCATCAGATATTTGTCTACAAATGGATCTTAATCCCACAATGGCCTTTTGTCCTATTTAACACTGCACACCAAACCAATCTGCAGATCACAAGAGTCAAATAATACTCTATCATATTTGCCTAGCCCCTTCTTTGGCTGTGGTAGGCCACATCACTCAAGACTCCCCACCATGGATGATGAAGTTTGTAATCCACCATATTGAGAGGACAGCCTGGGGAAGATTGTTAAGCCCTTTCTGGATATTGCTGAGTCTTTTCTTCTTTTTGTTTTTCTTTCCTTTTTATCAGTTCTTTTTACCTTCAAAACCTATTGACTGCTTTTTAAAGAATGACATTCTTCTAATTCTGATTCTAAAATCAGTCAAGGGGAGATGTTGGAAAGCAGCAAAAGCAAAATTATTTGCTTTTCTCTCCATGCATTTTAGACCTTGTGCTGAAATACATAAAAATGTGCAATGGAGTCATAAATGACCCAAAAAGCTAGAGGAGGATCAGAGCCAGACTTTGCTTCTACTGGCAGAAGTGAGAAGAAACTTCTGCCAAATCTCTCTTGTACTTCTAGCTACTTCTACCTCTATAAATCTGCTTTGGATGGCTGGGGAAACTCTGGAGCTGACATTAGCAGGAAGCAGATTATAAGGCTGTGCCAGTGGAGGCAGACTGGGGCAAGGTCTCCCTTCCTCAGCTCCTATAGGTATTATTGACCCTTGTTTTGATCCTGCCACCATGTTCACCAGAGCTCCCTACAGCTATGGGTCTTGTAGTGGGCTGTGGAAAGGGCCTCAACATCATATCTACTCTGGAACCAATTAAACCTTCTGGTGGCCCTTGGAAAGGTATTGTCCAAGTTGGCTCCCATTCACATTTTCCAGCAAGTTCCCCTCTCTAGATGAAACACTTTATGAGGATGGAAGGCAATTGCCATTCTCAGGCACTTCAGTTGTTTCTTGACACATAGCTGCAACTGAATATATAAAGCTGTACCAAGATGACTAACTCAGTGGAAGGGGGAAGTCTTTCAGAGGCTTGTTCCTGGTCTTCTTGACTTCCAAAGTATTTTATTTTTGCTTACACCCCACGTATATAAAGTTTTCGCATGTGACTTTACCAACAAATAGGGTATGCTTCTATAGATATATACTATTCAGAGTAGCCTTATGGAAGCACTGGTGAAATGATGCAGGTTGTTAAATTTCTCCTACTCAGCAGTCTTGCATTTGGTTTCCACATATACTCTTGCTAATACAAGAAGCCAAAGGACTGAGCATTCATTTTGTTTCCTCACATATTCTCTTATCAGATAGCTATAAATAGTTCATTTTCATCCAGAGTAAGGTTAGGTCAGCCCTACCATTAGCAGGCTGAAGCAGCAATTTCAGGCACCAAATACTACAATGGAAGGACAGAGGGGTGTAAGTCAAAACACTCCTTTCTCTGCCCTCTGGGTTAGCTTGCTGCCTGGTGCAGTAGAATGTTGTCAATGTGGAAATCAGATTCAATTTCCAGTCTTATTAGCTTCCATATATAGAAGGTGGGAGGCACCATTTTGTTCTTTACTTTTGACAACAACGTGTCTTGGGTCAGACATAGACTGTGTGTATACTTGTGTGGGATGTATGTGCATGTATGAGATTGTCCTTGTTGATTTTAACAGCAAAAGAGGATAACAAGGTCTATGTGGCACCATCACAAACACAGCTCCCTACCCCACCATTAACTAAAAATGAAGAAGCTGAGAGTTAGGACTCCATTTAAGATAAACATGCCATATAAACATCTGTTGTCTGTCTTGTCTAGATATACAGAATGCCTTTATAACATGAGGAAAATGGTATGTTTTCCTGCTTTGGTGGAACCCAGGGTTGCATGGGCTAAAAATACACCATGCAGTATCATTAAATTATCCAATTATATAGTAATAACGAAAGTGAGACACAAGGCCCCCAGTGTTCTAATTACTCCTCCACACATGAAATTCACATTGACCTTATTGGTTCCTCTGCATGGCTAACTCTATATCTAAAATACTACAACTATAATTTCTGAAATTCACATTAATGTATAACCTCTGAAATGGGATTATTCAGCTACGATGCAGGATCCTGAGATGATTCCTAGGTACTTACGCTTGATAGTCTTTCCTCTAATGGGCTCCTGTTGATAAGAAATAGCTCAGTCCTTACATAAAAATAGAAGTCTATCAAATGAGTCAAGTAAAAGGCAGATTTTTCTTCTGTGTGATTGGTGTCCACTTCAGGAAACTGCCAGTCAGATGACAATTTACCTCTGACACAAGTGGTACCATTAACTGGTTCCTAAAGAGTGAGGCAGCTCTCAGAGTGGATACTGATGTAGTTATTGATCTGTAATCAACTCTGGTGGGATTGGGTATTTTTAAGGGTTAGTTGTTTGGGAAATAAGTCAAACAAATGTTGCATTTTTATCTCTTCCCAGTCAACTAAATAACAGGGCAACCCTATACATGTCTACTCAGATGTAAGCCCCACTGCATTTAACGGGGCTTCCTCCCAAATAAATGTGCAGCTTTTACAAAGCAACTCTGTGGATGTTTTCTTGAAGGCAAATCCCTCCTGTGCTCAGTGAGGTTTGTGTTTGTGATCTCAGGTTTAAATGAACTTCCTTTGAATTTATATGGGAAACCTCTTTCCTTTGTTGGGCTCCAATCTGAGGATTAGCTATCAGGGACCCACATACTGGTAGGGGACAGGCCTGTAGTCACAAGTGGGCAGGGCAAGATTAAAAAAAATAGAAGAGACCACACCTCCCCTTTCTCCCTTCTCTTCCCTTTCTCCCTTCTCTTCCCTTTCTGGAGAGATGCCAATGAAGAGACAGTTCACTCTTGCTTAAAGGTCTGAAGCAATTGTTTGCAAAAATTTGGAACTAGGTCAGAGACTGCATGTGATCCCAGGGATTCTGGAAGCCGTACTCCATATATTCCACGTTCTAGTAAGTTGGTAATATATGTTCATTGCAGTCTCCAGATGTGTGTCCATCTGTGTGTTTGTGCATCTCTTCAAGTCACCTATCAAGTTACAGTGACCCAAGAATTTCATAGGTTTTTCTTAAACAGAAAATACTCAGAGGTAGTTTTGCCAGTTGCTTCCTCTGAAATATAGCCAACATCACCTGGTATTCATTGGCATTCTCCCAGTGCCAACCCTGGTTAGCTTCCAATATCAGTTATACCCTAAAGGAGCTGATGCCTTTAGGGTATTTAGGTCTTAGGCCCTTTCCACACGGGGTAAATAATACAGTGTAGCACGACCTCGACCAGAGGTCGTCTACACCTTGGAGTGCGCAGGGTCGGTTTTAATTTTGAGGTTCCACACCTCAAACCGTCCTGACGTGACTGGAAGGGGTGGCGCCGCGTGTTTTTAAAAACCACATTTCATGTGGTTTTTATTAAACACGAGCATTCTACCCCGTCGCAGCGCCCCGTGTAGATTTGCAGGCACACGCAAGCGCGTGCCTGCAGAGCTGCCGGGGGTGGGCTTCCGGCTGGCGAGCTTCTCCGGTTGGTGGAGAGCCTTCGGAAGCCAGAAGCCGCCATTTTGGGCACTGCCGGATGCCGCTGGATGCCACTGGAGTGTGGAGCGCTGCTCCTCGTGGTGACGGAGTAACCCGGTTTCAGGTAAGCTCCGTTTCTGCGTGCGTTGCCCCGTTTCTCCCCCTGCGTGTGGAAAGGGCCTTAGTCTCCAAGTTCCTACTTTTAAGACCACAGTTCCCTTTTAAGTTCAAAATAGGTGTTTTCCGGTCCCAGGAACCTTTTGGGCATTGCCCAACTATTTCTGTCCAACAAAGGATGATAGAAAGAGACCCATTTTAAAGAATGGGTTCATTTAAAAAAAACAAAACTATAATCACTGTGCAGTGAGCACCGCTTCTGTACAATGGGCCTTGAGATGGGCAGCCACTGAAATGGAAGCAATTCAAGGTCAGAGAAGAAACAGAGCCATTGAAAGGGTAAGACAACCACTCCCATCTGGCATGGCATGAGGAGCTCCACATGAGAGGGGCTTTCATTGCTGCTTTACTTTACAGGTAGGCATGTTTTGCTTTAGGAAAGCATGACTTTCCTGACTGCATGCTCTCCTTTAGACAGCCTCTCCCCTGTTTTAAAAGCCCTCTCAAGAACTGTGCAGTCAGACTAGTCTGCTGCCTGACTCCATTCATGCCATTCTAAATGTAAATTCTGTCTATAGAACTGAAAGCATACAAACCAAGGTACTTGGTGACTGATTGAGATCCATCCCATGTCCTAGGTGTTGGGCTAAAACACAGGAAACATACAAAGAATAACCATAGGGAGGTCCCACAGACACCCTTCAATTAGATAATATGTTCAACCTAGCATTAGGTTGTGCACACTCTGATTATTTCAAATACAGAAGTCGGGTGTGAGAAAGGAACACCAAGCCACAATCCCATGGAATGCAGGACGTTGAACCAAACAGAGCCTCCCCACACTGGGCCTAGCTAGCTCTGTGGCCAGGCTCACAGAGATGTAAGATCTTGCAATGGCTAGCAATCACACCATTGCAATAAGAGTTCAATCAAGGAATCACAGAGCTGGAGGGGACCATAATGGCCGTTTACTCTAACCCCCTGTCATGCAGGAACACACACTCAAAGCACCCCCAGCAAATGACCAGCCAGCCTCTGTTTAAAAACCTCCAAAGAAGGTGGCTCTGCCACACTTGGAGACAGCATAAATCTCTTGAGACATTGGAATTGCATCTTATCACAGCTAGGCAGGTCTATGCAAAGAAGAAATGTGTACACTGAACAATGTTTGTGTGTGTAAGAGAGAAAGAGAGAGAGATGGGGAAAGGAAGCAGAAAATCATAGACAGGAAAGAAAGGAAGCTTGTAGGGATAAAAAAAATTCTATGTAGGACAAATGTCAAAGTAGGTGTTTTTTTTTAAAAAAAATTGTCCTTAGGTTTTCCCTTTAAGTTGGAGGTACTGTGTGTCTGCAATCAACCTACATTCCTAAGAGCAGTTATTTCAGAGTGCCTCTGAATTGAAATGGTAATTTATGCACATTACAGCAGCTTTCTTTTTTACAGAGAGAAAAAACCAGTAGCCCTTTGTATGTTTGAAACAAAGATCCTGAAGTAAGTGACAAGAGGCACTTTTCATCAGACGTCCATTAACTAAGAGGATAATGTTTTCAGAAAGGGAACATGGCTGATTCCTCAATGCATGTGGAACAAGACTTCTTGTTGTTGTTGTTGAGTGCCTTCAAGTCATTTATGACTTATGGCAACTCAAACGTGAACCTATCAAAGGGTTTTCTTGGCAAGATTTGTTCAGAGGGGGGTTGTCTATGCTCTCCTCTGAAGGTGAGGAAGTATGACTTGAAAAAGGTCACCTAGTGGGTTGCCAGGGCTGAACACCCTGGTCTCCTGAGTCATAACCCAATACTCAAGCCACTATATCATGTTTTCAGTAGGGGGAGGGATGGGGCAGGACTACACATGATCAAAGAAAAAAGTGAAGGATATTTTGAGGGTAGATCCTGCAGTT
Source organism: Iguana delicatissima (assembly GCA_948472985.1). NCBI lineage: Eukaryota > Metazoa > Chordata > Lepidosauria > Squamata > Iguanidae > Iguana > Iguana delicatissima. The sequence continues at coordinate 50,087 of CAOKZL010001152.1, forward strand.
TGCCTTACAACAAGAGTGGACAACTGTGGAAGGCTAGGATCCAGATTAGCCTGCTGGAAGATCTTGAAGGGCTATATCTTTCTACCACATCTGCACGCAAAAAAAAAAAAAAATCAATTTCTGCCCCAAATACTCTCTAGGAAATATGGGGACATTTTCACCATGTTTTGGGTCCTTCTTGGGCCATTTTAGGCCCAGGAGACGTCTTTGTAATAACATGTCTTGTTCATGGTTTCAAAAAGGACCTCTCCTGGGCCTAAACTGGCCTAGGGAGACCACAAAATGTGGTGGAAATGTGTCCCTTGCCCCCTAGTAGGAATCTTGGGATATTTTACAGGGAAAAAAAATTTTTGAAAAATTTTGGAAATCATTTTTTTACCCCAGTGGCCTGGGGGCTCTAAACATGGTAGAAATGCCTTTCACACACCCTAGAGCAGGGCTTTCCGAACACACATTTGTGTGGTACCTGAAGTGTGTAGGCGTGTTGCCTACAATTTTGGAAATGTATGTTATTATTTATAAATCATATATTTTTAAAAATATGTGAAAGGTTTTCATGAGGTATGTTGTGTCCCCATACATTTTGTTATTACAATTTATGTATATGTCTATATTTCTTATAAAGGGTTAGTTTAACCTCCAGTTTGCTAGTAAAACTGAATTACTGTGTCCCAAAATGATGCATGTCTAAAAAGTGTGCCACCAACACGAAAAGTTTGGAAATCTCTGCCCTAGAGTGTATTTTAGGGCATGGTAGAGCAAACAATAATTGTCCCTGGAGGTCTCATGTGGCCCTTGGGCTGAATTTTGCACATCCCTACTTTAGAAGACAGAGCCCTCTTTCTCCTTGCCTATAGGAATAATGCCCATTTTCCATTGTCAGTATCCATGATACCAGGATCAAATTAGTAAGACCTTTTAAATGGAACTCCATTTTAGAATTTCCATTTTTAAAAGGAGTGGACAAAGACTGTTTGTTCCTCTTATAATATAGTTGGCTCTGATGGATTCCAGGGTAGCCTATGATGGCAGCTCAGCATCCAAACTCCAGTTAGGAGCGTTGCCACAGCTAACTGAATCTTCTTTCTTAATCAGACCACTAGCTCTCAGCCTCTACCCTAGTCTGCTATATGAAAATAATAATACCAACCTGCTTTATAGAGTTGTTGTTAGATTACAAAGAAATCTCAATTATTGCCTTAAAAACTCATTGGAGCTACATTCATGCTGGATTTAATCAGTTGTTCTATTTAAAGTTTTTTTAAAAGGTGTCTTGAAATAGCAGACAGGAAGCATGCCTTTAGAGGTTTTGGATATCATTCTATGCCCTCGCCTCAGTCCAACAATCTGTTTTATACATATATTTAAATTATAAACCCTCAATAAGAGACCAGTATTCTGTGTTTGTGTGCATATGCATATGCATGCATTCCCTCACAGCAAACAGTAGGCTTATGCTCCTTGTCAAACTCCATTTCTCCACCAAGTCTCATTGCCACGATGATCTGTGGCAATCTCAGTATTGCCAGTGCCAGGACAGGAGCACTTTTACACCACTCCCTTCTGCACGTGTCCCTCAGCAGCAGAAGAGTAGTGGCATTAACACTGCTGCACCTTCTGCATTACAGTGTCCGTAGTGACACCTTCTCCCCACCCTTTCCCTGCCCTACAGCACCTGACTGGTCGCCTTTTTCTGGGGCCTTTTTTCCAACTGGGCAGTGTCGAATGCATACATGCATCTAAGCTCCCAGATTGGCAATGGGAGCTGGTGCAATCAGGGAACTGCACACCATCAGGTAACAGGCCAGCTGAGTGAACGGGGGTCAAATGGATTTTTTTCTGCTATTAACATAGCACACAATACAGGTGGGTTAGGGTCAGTTAGTGGTGGGATAGTGATGAGGTGGCCACAATGTTGCGTAATAGCACAGGTCCTGAAGGAGCCATACTGGAATGCCCATTGCCTCTGCCTCTTTCTCTTTAATTCCTTTCCCAAACTCACTTTTTTCTCCAAGCTGTTTCTGGTCCATGATACTCTCCTTCTTGCCTTTTGTTTTTATTCTGCAACCTGCCAGTTGCCCACAAGGTCCTTTTGGCATCCACAGCCTTTTGGAGGGTGTTGACAGTACAGAATGTGGAGCATATAACCATGAAGCTTACTGAGTAAAAAACCAAGTACAGTTCTATTTTCACACTTGTCTACAATTTGTGACATGAACAAGACCAAAGTTAGCAAAATTCTCTTACAAAAGATAAGGAAAGTACTTCTCTTTTGTAAGGCACATTCACATTCTGGTTCATGGCAACAATGGTGAAGGCAGAACCTAGTCTTTCAGCAGCAATAGTAGGAAACATCCAGATCTTCACTTTTATATGAAATATGTACATGCACATACCCTGCTGTTTGGTCTCATATTGAAATAATTCCATAAAATACCACATAAGGTAGAGGTCATTTCAATGGTAAAAGAATAACAAGTTGTACATCTGTAACATTCTCTGTAGCCCTAACTCCAGTTAGTTTTAAAATCTTTATACCCAGTCAGTCCTGCCTTCAAGTTTTAGGGGGCTCTTGAGCCACTTCCATCCTAGACTTTTATAGTGCTATGATTCCACTTGAAACATCCTATGGAAACCCCTGGGGTTTGCAGTTTCGGGAGGGGCTGGCCAGCCCCTCCCAAAACTGCAAACCCCAGGATTCCATAGGATGTTTCAAGTGGAATCATAGCACTATAAAAGTCTAGGGCAAAAATGGCCTTAGTCAAGATTCCCACAATGCAGGCCACTTTCTGTATAGGCCCACACCACCACTGCCTAGTCAGTTGCTCCTTTTTGCCAGGCTTGACTCATCACAACCATCCAAAGATATGCTACTCACATTTTTAGAGAGGGTCTGTGGCACAAAGACAGAAAGAAAGAATAATCAGTAACAGCAGGGCAAGGAAATTCTAGGACAGAAATTAGAACTTGTTATGGCTAATTAGTTACTTGTAATGAATTAGTTTTCCCAATAACTTGACATATAACGATAACAAATTTCTGTTGTAACTTGAAAAGAAATAACCACAAGCTCTCCCAGTGATGGACACAGAATCTTTTGAAAGGTATGGGCTTTGGTACTGCCAGTCTCTAATGCCAGCCCTGTATGGTTGTTTTCCTTCTTCCTGGGTGATCATAGTTAAAGCATATCAGAAACTCAACGTTAAGAAGCTACAAACAGTTTCCTTTGCTCCATCTAATGAAGGAGCTGACCCTTTCAAATGCTGACTGCACTTAGTTCTGGAAGTTATTTAATACCTCCTGTAGATAAGTCATACCCTAGTGTCTGAAATCTGATAGGTATTTACAAGTAAGCAATTTCTGGGGGAAAAATAACATAAGTAATGGGATTTTTTAAAAAGTCCTTGTAGAAAATGACATATTATTAGTTAAGTGAAAAGACAGCACTACACTAAACATCATCTCTGAAGCAGCTAAATTGGCAGAAAACCACTTTTTAGAGGAAATTGCTCTAGACATAAAAATACCGTTGTGCCTCCAAAAATACCCCACAGGAGCAAAGTACAGAAATGTTCTCTAGAAATATAATTGAATCTCATTTTCAAAATACTATGGCACATAGAGAGATTCTGTCTCTCCAGAACGTTCTATATTGCGTACATTCTACCACCACCCAATAGCTCAGTTTCTACCTATATTTAAGACCTTCCTTAAATACATGGCCCTGAAGAAACATAACCATCATCTGCCACAGTTATAACCACAAGAGCCACCTTGGGGTGGGGAACATGGGGACTTTTCTTGGAACTTTCACATAAATGCATTTCCCACTCCTGTGTATTTGTGCTTGATACAGCATCAATCACAACCACCTCCTGAGTAAAATATAGACAAGGGAGAATCCAGATCATTGCATTGCTGTAGGCATTCAGGCTGACAGTTTAAATGGAGGTAAGAAAATTGAACTACAGAGTATATCCAACAAGCTGCCTAAAAACTCATTGCCTGTGCTTTCTTCTTTACATCCTTTCTTCCCACAGCTTGGTAGCAACAAGGTACAACAACTATAGCTCATGTAATGAGTTATCCTTCTTTGGGGGGGGGACTAAAATTTACATTTCAAAAGTAATGTGGTAAATGGGAACAAAGTCATTTTATTGATATAATGTGTGCTTTTCTGGTAACTTTTTAAAAATTACTTTTTTAAAGGAGCATTTAAGGCATTTTGAGACATTTTTGATAGGCATTTTTCAAGTTTCATGCCATTCCATTATCTATCTTATGTTTTTTAAAAAGAAGAAGAAATCATTTTCATAGTTCTACTTCTCCCCCACACACCTTTTGTCCCTTGTTGGCCTAAATACCAGGATTAGTGATAGGTCCTTCTCACCTTGGCTGCTTATTTGTTATTTTTAAAATATATCAAACACCATTCCAAGCACCCTGAAACTTCATTTAAAAATGAGTAAAAAAATAAAATTGTATACAGCGAGTAAAAGACAATAACCCGTATGGCAAATATAGGTGACCTAATGCTCCTCCACTGTATATTGTGGACTACAGCTCCCATCAATCCTAGTCAACATGGCCAGCGCTCAGAGATAATATGGGTTATAATCCAAAATATCTGATGAGCACCAGTACCTAGCCCTCCCTTAAGGATGTTCTTCCTTCCTTCCTGAATAAAAGCCCTGGATGTGAGGAATACTCATAGAACAGGCCCTACCCCACAGGCGATGTAGCTGCATGCCCTACTTTGCAGATGACAGGACTTTAATTTACGGAGTTATCAGAGGGCAGTTCTGTATTGGAGCAGATCCTCTATTGCAGTGGTTCTCAACCTGTAGGTCCCCAGATGTTTGTGGACTTCAGCTCCCAGAAGCCCCAGCCACTATGGTCAATGCTCAGGGCTTCTGGGAGCTGAAATCCAAAAACATCTGGGGACCCACAGGTTGAGAACCACTGCTCTATTTGAAGTTGAAATCCAGTTTGGAAAAGAAAGAACCATGAGAAAGGGAGCAAGCCTGGGCCTGAAGTTTCCCATCCACACTACATCTGGACAGTAAACTAAAGAGAAATATAGTTCCTATGTTGCATTCTCCCATATGCTCCTAGGGAGACTGGCTTCCAGGAATATCACCAAGGTAGTGTATAGCAAATCAAATAGAACAACCATGCCTTTCTGACACACTGAGACAGTGGGGGTCAGAAATAACCTGCCCTTGCCAACTAGCCAGCAATTACCATTCTCAGAGTCTGGTTCTTCCAGCAAGGCCAGAACTTGAGCCCTGATCTGGAGCACACTTACAGGGCAGGATTCTAAGACATGCAAGTCTCTGTAGACTGTCTAGAAAGAAATGAGCTTGCACGGTTGACTTTCTGGCTACAGCTCCTTCAATCCTACAGTGAGCATAACCAGTAGTAGTTGCAATCCAAAAACTTTTGCAAACTCTGTTTCATATCCTCTAAAAGTCCCAGTTTGGCAGGAACAGTCACAATTAACCCTCTGTTGTCTCACTTTTTCAACTGCTTGCAAAGCATCCTGGTTTCTGTCTCGTCCTCCCACTTTCTCCCTTTGTCCTAGGCTTACTTTAATTGCTGAAAGCTGAGTTCAAACAGCAGAAGTAATTTTGCGCACACATAACTTGGGGGAGAAGAGATAAGGAGGGACAGAATCTTGCCCTTCTGAGTGAGCTTAGGCAAAAGCAAACTACTGCAGTTTTCCCTAGCTTGTCTGTTCTTCATTCGTTACTTTTGTCATCTTGACCACACTCGTTCCAGTTTTTATCGGTGAACTGTTGAAGGATATGCTGATATGAGAGCTAGTGTAATGCAGTGGTTTGAATATTGGACTACAACCTTGGAGACCAGGATTCGATTGCACACTTGGCTATGGGAACCCACTGGGTGACCTTGGGTATGTCACATATTCTCAGCCCCAGAAAACCCCTTGGTAGTTTCACCTTAGGATCGCTGTAAATCAGAAACAACTTGAAAGCACACCGTAATAACAACAATGCTGTTACATAGTATGTTGAAAAACCCGCCAGGGGCATTACCATCAATAGGAAAAACATCACAGCCAACACGAGGCAGCAGGCTAACAGTCTTTATTGCGGGCAATAGATCAAGTAGCAGACTATTAAGTTACAGCGCAGCGAGCCATCTCCTCGTCCAGAGCAGAAAGGAACAGGAAACAAGAAAAAGGCACAGCCTGTTCAAAAGCCGTGTTTTTAAGTATACATATTCAATAACAAGGCGTTCCCTTAACCATAACAATGTTGCGGCTACACGCAGCAGAAGACCTTGAATACGTTTAGGTTTCACATGGGCAGCTAGACTAAACAACTACAAGCAGCTTTGCGTTCTCACCCTCTAGTGGTGGGAAAATATGAAGCCAGGAGTAACAACAGGTCCCATCATGCTTCTCAACCTGTGACACTCCCCTACTCCTTGCGAAATATTTTCAGCTACCTTGCTTTGGAGACTCCATCAACCCCAGTTTGCTAACGTGCTGACTAAATGCATTAGCAGGAAGTGGCTTGGTAAACACATCAGCCACGTTTTCTTCTGAAGACACATAGGTAAGGGACACTTTTCCTTCTTGTACATATTGTTTCACATTGTGAAATTTGATGTCAATGTGTTTTGATCGAGAAGACACCCGGTCAGATACTGCCATTTGAATGCAGGCTTGTGAATCACAACATATTTGTATTGGTAATGGCACAGACACATGCAGGTCTTGTAGCAACTGCAAGAACCAAACCAACTCAGTACAGAGCGCAGATAGGCTCACAAACTCTGCCTCTGCAGTTGATAAAGCAAGACAAGACTGTTTTTTAGCCTTCCAGTCGATTGCTACATCACTGTATTTGACAAGAAAACCAGTTGTGCTTTTGCGGTCCACAGTATCCTCAGCGAAATCACTGTCTGATGAACAGACAAGGTTTGGCATCTGATCAGGACAAATGCTTAGACAATAATCAAGGGAACCTTTTAGGTACCTGAGTACCCTTTTCACACCCTGCCAATGATACTGGGTTGGCTTAGCACACGCTCTGCCCAGAATGTTGACACTTAAAGCAATATCAGGCCGGCTAGTACCAGCTAAGTACAAAAGGCTCCCAATGACAGACTGATATAGGTGTATATCAGGAAATAATTCCTCACAGGTATTTTTCAAAAAACCTGGCACCATTGGAGTTTGTACCGGTTTGCAGTCAGACATTTGACACAATTCTAACAATTTTACAATCTTTTGTTTCTGACACAGCAGAATACCTTTTTCAGTTCTCTGTACTTCAATTCCAAGAAAGCTCTGTACTGGGCCTAGGTTTTTCACCTGAAACCTTTTCCCCAGCTCTTTCTCAAACACCTGCACTTGTTTTTGTGTAGCACTGACCAAGCATAGATCATCCACATATGCAAGGAGAATTTCCAAACTCTCCCCTTTCCCTCGAATATATACACAGGGATCAGCAAGGCTTTGTATGAACCCACACCCTTGCAGGGCATTATGTAAACAAACATTCCAACACTTGGCAGATTGCCGTAATCCGTAAAGCGCTTTCCTCAAAAACCAAACTTGGTTTTCTCTCCCCTCTACTACAAACCCATCAGGCTGAAGCATGTACACCTTTTCCTCTAAATCAGCATTAAGATAAGAGTAGAGATGTCAAAGTGAGTAATAACAGCTTTTCTCTGAGCTGCTATGGCAAACACCAATCTGATGGACTGGGCTTTTACAGTCGGGGAGTAAATCTGATCCAGATCACTGGTATCTTGCAAGAACCCGCGTGCCACTAGGCGCGCTTTATATTTCACATGCCCATCAGCAGTGGGTTTCAACTTGTAGACCCATTTGCTGTCAATTGGCTTCACACCCTTGGGCAAATTACAAAGAGAATACACACCATGCTGAATAATGGAATCCATTTCACTCTGCATTGCATCCCACCAGGGTTCTGCCTGTTGCTCAGGCATTTTCACAACATCAGCAAAGCACTGAGGCTCACAGTTTACAGCGCACACACGAACTGCGAGAGACTCAGGGGAAAAACGTTTAGGTGGAATGCCTTTCGTTTTTCTTTGAGACCGTCTGGGGATGGGACGATCCTGCAAAGGTTCGTCCCTGTCCTCAGCACTGCGAGACCTTTTCACTGAGCCCTCGCGTTCTCTCTCCCCTGTGCAAGACCTTCGCACATCACTTACAGCTCTTCTCCTCCACGCGCCTCTCTCCTCTTCTGTTTCAACCCTTGAGGAACTGGGAGCGGAGGCTGGGAGTGGAGCAGAGACTGAAGGCTGCAGTGGCTGAGAAGCTGGCAGACCAGCCACAGGGAGAAATACTTCAGACGCTGCCTGAACACGCGACCAATTAGCATGTTCCTCAAAAGAGGCATTCCTAGACACCACACAGGAATTGCCACCAGCGTAAAAACGATACCCCCTGCAGTTGGGCTCATAGCCAACAAAACGCATACGCTGGGCCTTAGGCTCCCCCTTCCTTCTTTGCCCCTTGGGGATGTGCACCCAAGCAAAACTCCCAAAGACTCTCAGATGTGCAATGGAAGGTTGTTTACCAAACAAACACTCATAGGGAGTAGTATTAACCACAGAACTCCACAGCCTGTTGTGTATGTAACAGGCAGTCAGAATTGCCTCACCCCAAAAACTCAGAGGCAGATCTGCATCAAGCAGCAAACTATGCATTCGAGTCTGCAGAACTCCTGCATTCCGCTCAGCCACTCCATTCTGATGAGGAGAATAGCCGGCAGTCGCCCTGTGCACTATACCCTGTTTTTTGATCCATTGTTGCAAGTTCTCCGACAGGAATTCCATTCCTCTGTCGGTTTGAAGCTTTTGCAGGGAATAACCAAATTGCCTTTCAACCAAGGAACACCAGTTCTTGAGAACTTGACACACATCAGACTTTTGTTTCAACAAATAGCAGAAAATGAACCTGCTAAAATCGTCTACGAGAATGACGAAATATCTAGCTCCCCCTAGGGAAGGTTTACTCATAGGACCCACAATATCACAGTGTACCAACTGAAATGGGGCGGTTGGTACACGAAAACTAACTCTCGGTGCTGGGAGTTGTTTAGATTTAGCTTGCTTGCAAATAGCACAGTCAAGAAAGACATTACAAGGCTTCAAAGTACACCCTTTACAACAACCAGCAAGCCTCTTCAACACAGGAAAGCTTGCATGCGCTGCGCGCTGGTGGAGGAGATGAAGGCACTCATCATGTTGTGGGACATTGCCATACACATTACACACAGTGTGTCGTGGCTCAAGAAAGAACAGCCTCCCTTCTCGTGTAGCCACAGCACATACCACCCCATCTTTGAGGATTTTACCTTGCTTCCCATAGAACTCAACCTTGAACCCTGACTCTGTTAGTTGCCCCACAGAAAGCAAACAGAAATCAAGAGAGGGAACAAACAAAACATTTTTCAAACCCATGTCAAGGGCAGGGACAAAAGCTACACCTTCGCCACAAACTTTAGCCTTTGTCCCATCAGCTAATGTCACAGAGGAAACACTGGCAGAATCCAAACAGTCAAATAAATCTTCAGAATTGACCAGGTGCTGGGAACAGCCGCTGTCTAGAAGCCAAACGGAATCACCTGCCTCCTCAGAGTCTGAAACAGCATCTCCCAGGGCAACAGCAACTCTCAGCCGTCCTCTGGCCCGACCTCCTCTGCCTCCTCTGCCACGGCCCCTGGCACCGGCGCCTGTGAAGCTTTGCTCCCCTTGCTTCAGGAGCGGGCAATCACGCTTCAGATGAGAAGCAGACCCACAGCGAAAGCACCTTCGCACAGCATGGGCTCTCACCAGCCCCTCCTGCCTCACCTCAGCAGCCGGAGAACTTTTTCTCCCAGCACAGGCCTCTGCAGCTGGAGCCGGCTGTGTGGGAGTCTCTGCATTCCTTGCGCGCTTTTCCTCTTCTTCCAGCAGACGAGGAGAAACCAAAGGAACGGTTAACTCCCTCTCTGGCATGGATTGAAGAGAGGACACCACCAGATTCCAGGAACTACCAAGAGAATTCAAGATGCAAAATACCTTGTCACTTTCAGGCAACACTTTGCCTCTCTCCCGAAGTGACGAAAACAGCTCCAACATCTCAGCCAAATGCTGCCTCACCGGGACACCGGGGGCCAGTTTCATCCCATATAAACGGGCGCACAGGGCGTACTTGGCGGCTGCTGATTGACTCAAAAACAACTCCCGCAGCCTCGCCCAGGCCTCACGAGGGGTGGCAAGATCCCTGATATGCGTGAGCTGGTCATCCTCCACAGCCAGAAAGAGGACAGACATGGCACGCCTCGTTGCCGCTGCTATCTCCGCAGCAGTCCCCTGCAGAGTCGGGGGAGCTGTGAAAGCACCCCACAGCCCCTCAGCTTGCAAATACTTTTCCATGCGAGCTGACCATGCCAAGTAATTAATTGCATTTAGCTTAACGAGAGGCAGGCCCCCAGGCACCACATGAGCCATCGTAAAAACACCTCAAAAAACACCTCTCAAAACCATCCTCTGCGACCATGTTGAAAAACCCGCCAGGGGCATTACCATCAATAGGAAAAACATCACAGCCAACACGAGGCAGCAGGCTAACAGTCTTTATTGCGGGCAATAGATCAAGTAGCAGACTATTAAGTTACAGCGCAGCGAGCCATCTCCTCGTCCAGAGCAGAAAGGAACAGGAAACAAGAAAAAGGCACAGCCTGTTCAAAAGCCGTGTTTTTAAGTATACATATTCAATAACAAGGCGTTCCCTTAACCATAACAATGTTGCGGCTACACGCAGCAGAAGACCTTGAATACGTTTAGGTTTCACATGGGCAGCTAGACTAAACAACTACAAGCAGCTTTGCGTTCTCACCCTCTAGTGGTGGGAAAATATGAAGCCAGGAGTAACAACAGGTCCCATCATGCTTCTCAACCTGTGACATAGTATCTTTTGTTCAGTCTGAATTTCCAAGAAATTCAATTTATAAAAGAGAACTTGCAGCTAGCCATCAAGCCTAGGACTTCTCTTTTTTATATATATCAGGTGCTTACTTTTTTTGCTAGGAATGTTTCCAGTTGTCCTCATGAGTGGGAAGAGTTTAACTAAGAAGATTTTTAATTAACTAAAGCAAAAACATCAGCAACAGCAACCACATAAATTAATCAAACAATTTGTTTTATATTCTCAAAAATGCAATGTTTAGATACTACATTATCAGTAAACCAGTGCGATGCTTCCTCAGTTCACCCTCACAGACAGGCCCTGAAAGTTGCTGACAAACTTAAGAAAAGGTGCCCTTTCCTGTTTATTGTCAAACTGAGGTGATTCTGCCACTTTTCCCTAGCCTCTAGTGGTTTTGTCTTGTCTGAGGCCAGTTTCCAGCTTCTTGAACATGACTTGGCTGTTCAAGAAACGTAAAACCAACATCAACAATCAGTATCAACTTCAGCGAAGGAGCCTAGGGCAACACATATGAAAACTGTAATTCCCCCCCCCCCGCCCCTGAAGAGGATGGGAGGAAACCTATATTCAGCTGTTACCTAAGGGCTTTCATAGCCTTGGGCACTAACGGAATCCATATTTAGAGACTGCAGTCTAAACATTTTCCCCTTCACTGTTTTCATCATTTGCTTCACCGTTAGCTTTCCCTGGTGTAACATGGCTGTATAAATCATCAGATCCATTTTTAGATTGAACATGAACAGGTCTGCTCTACCTTGAGAGCACGAGGGATTGATGTAGCCAAAATTAGAGTAAAAACTGTAATTTCTCTGCAGCAGTACAAAAGAACATTGGCTGTGCATGGCAACAGCCAGGATGTTTCAAAGATTTTTCAGGTATATTCTCCTGCTCAAGGACTGAGATCTGCTGGAGGGGCATTCCTACAGATGCTACCAGTGGAATCAATATATTGTGTGAGGTGAGGATGTGGAAAAGAGCCACTTCAGCTATGGTAGGAAAGTTATGGAGGCCCAATCAACACCAACCTTGATTTCATGCTGGTGCCAAGTTTTTTTAAAGGCTTTTTATGAAAGCCTTTGGGCACTAATTGGTTTGTTCCAAAATGTCCATGCGTGCATTTTTTAACTTTTGTAGCTTTTTAGCCTGTTTTAACTCACTAAATTGTTTGGTATTCTTTCAGTCTGTTTACATTATTTTCCCTTTTTAAAGCTGATTTAAATTGTGTAAGTTTATTAATCATATATGCTGTCCTAAGATCTCATGAAACAAGGCAAGATGTTACTACTGCTGTTAGTACTACGTCTTTTCATCTTTATTTGTACCCCACTTTTTTCCCAGTTTGGGACACAAAGCAGCTTACAGATTTTAAAAGACATAGTTAAAATCTCATGAAATACAAAAGTTAACATAATTAAACAATTGAAAGGATTAAAATACATAATTAAAACTCAATTATTAATCAAAGAACATAATACCCAGCACATTTCTATTGGCAGGCCACACACACTCATACATTGAATACCGGTCTAAATAAAAACATCTTTATCTGATTATATCTGATTACAGAAGGACAGTAGGGAGGGTGCCAGTCTGATTTCTCTGGGAAGGGAGTTCCAGAGCCTGGGGGGCAGCCACTGAGAAGGCCCACTCCCATGTTCCCACCTGCAAGGGTGGTGGGATAGACAGAAGGGACTCTCCAGCAGATCTCAGCCGGGTTCGTAAGAGAGAATACAGTCTTTAATAAAATAAACATGACTGAAATAAATTTTAAAATTTCTAACATCTGGTTAATGGACCATCTTTAACCGAGCTGTGCAGGTAAACCATTCTGATTAAGGGCAGCTTTATATTTACTTGCCCAATGAAACTACTACACATCTCAAGTACATGTATCCACATATATTGCAGCCCCTATACAAGCATCCAATGTATTTGCATGCTTAAACACTCATATACCATATGCATAAATATTTGAAGACACATGCACACACACACACACGGTATAAAATGTGTGATGTGAAGTCAGCATGCAATGAACATCCTTGGCACAATGTGTTTCATTGCCATTTGCTTATACAGACAGAGAAACCAGGCCTGCTATCAATGAGCAACAGGTGCAGGCAGATGCCCAAGGGCCCATTATTGCTCACCATAGGCCTCATCTCTCACACTCCTTTGATGAATGCCTGGCAGACAACATTCTAATTAGCCACAATTACATTGTAATTGTGATATGTTATTCCAGGGCATTGTGGGTGAGTACATGCATGGCTTGTGCGTGGTCCTAGGATAAATAGCACCCTGAGTGTAGAATATCTCCCAGCCTCACTCCAGTCAGTTTTCTAGTGTATCTACTTTGTTGTGGCCCATAAAAGCTAGCAATGTGTGACAAATCACCCATTTCCCATCAAGGCCCATTTTAAAAAGCCTGGAATACCCCAGTGGCAGCTGGTGACTTCCATTTCAGTGAGGCTAGTGGAGAGGATCTGCTATGCATTTCAGTCTGAAATTTGAGAGCACTCTCCAACTGCTGGGTGTGGTTTGGACAACTCAGAAAAGCTGCAGCTAATGTAAAATGCCACAACTAGATTGTTGGTTAGAACATTGAATAGAAACTGTAGAACACTAGCCTTAAAGGATTTGCATTGGCTATCAATACACTTTTAGTGAATTTGCAGGGAAACTGATGATATTCAAAGCCCTAAGCAGCTTGGGATCTTGATACTTAAAGTGCCTCTCTGAGGCACCTAACTGAGAACTGAGCTTGACTGGAATGATCTTTCTCTGTATTGTAGCAGAGCCTTTTCTGTTGTGGTGCCCTAGTTGTACAACCTCCTCCTCCGCATCTTCTTCTTTTGTTATTTCCATCTCACCTTTCTACCAAAATTGGGATTTAAGGTGGCTTACAATTAAAAAAACAAGTACAGCTAAAAATATACAGAAAATGATCATTCAAGTGGAATTAAGCTGTTGATAATATTAACATGATTAAAGCTGCTCTCAAAAAGATAAAATTTTGGAGGCTTAATTTGGTTTCATTCCATGTGTGCATAACTATTTGAAGACACATGACTCTTCCGGGTCTCAATGGCGTCATGATCGGCAGGACAGTGTCTAAGCTCTCACTGTCTTTGTCATCCCAAGCGGATTTGCCAAAGCAACACACTCGGCAAAGTGCCCCCCCAGTAAAGGGGGCCCAGAGGGGCTCGTCGGGGACCTTTTTTTCTCTCTTTCAGCTAGAGGACAAAGGGACTCAAACGTGGTCACGCGTCCGAAGCCTCTGCATGCAAGGTAAGTGTGCGTTGGGCGCAGGAGGGACATGCAATCACACATCATTTTCAGCTATGAGCCAAAAATGATATAATACGCAATTGCCCCCTAATGGCTTGGAGGGGTCGCACGATTGAGAGGATGTCATATGGAACAGTCCTCACAATTGCACAACACTCCCGAGGCCATTTTGCAACAGGACTGACGCGCAAAAACGGCCCAGGTTGGGAGAATAACATATTACTATGGATCAGACACAAGGTGATTGTTTTTGGAAAAAACCATGCATCATATTCTACCCAATACACTACACTGCCCTTGAAGTCCATGCAACCATGTCGGTGCAAGCTACAGTCATAGACTGTTCCATGCAGCTCCACCCAGAGGCATATCTAGGATGGGGCAAGTAGGGTATGTGCCCCAGGTGCCAGTGCCAGGGGGCACGGAAAAAACCATGCATGTAGGGGTGAGGGTGGGGTAAGAAGGTGGAGTGCAACTTCCATACTTGACCTAGGCACGGTTTATGCTAGATATGCCAGCAGTCTGCTGCCTGAAGTCCTGACAGAGCAGTGTGGAAGTACTGTTTTTCTATCTAATTTTATACAGTTAATTTTAAAGTGCTAATTTCCCCCACAAAGATATGACTTTAAAGGTCACTTCCTGTTTCTATGTATATATGTGTGCATCTGTGTGTGTGTGTATGTGTGTGTATGGGGGGAGGTATAAATATAGCACACATAGAAAGAGGGAGAGGAAATTAAATGGCACATACTAAACAATACACTTTTACTATTCTAATTCAGGCTGTAATCCTCAGAAGGAATTTCTTTGAAGTTAGCTTCATTAGACTTTGTGAGGCACTAGTGTAAATGATTATAGACTAAGAACACAGATTATAGGTTACATTCAGTTGGGCTACTTTCTTTCTATCCATGCCTATCATCAACCAGGAGGATGAGCAGGGTGTGCGTATGTGATCTAATTGAAAATAAAATAACCAAGACTGAAGGAACTCCTGCCACCCAAAGAGTTCCCGCATGTCACTGCCTCTCATTCTGAGGCGTATTCACAACACCTAAGCCAAGAAAATGCTTATCATTACAACATTGTTCAGGGTGATAGAAAAACAGACAAAGAAGAAGGCTTATTTATGCATTAATTGAATAAAAAATATGTATTAATCACCTCTCTGCTCACCAGGGCTTCCAAAGTTATCATGTTGCAATAAAATGTATTTTTTTAAAATACAAAAAAAGGATGAAAAATAAATTTTAAAAAGCTAACTGTAAAAGCCAGTTTTAAATGCCTCCAAGCAACTCCGTATAGTGGCAGTGCATCAACTCAGCCAGAGATTTTCATATGAACATTTCATGACCTTGTAATATGCTCTCTCTCTCTCCCCCTCCTCTTCCCTTCCCCTGTCCCTTGAAGAATCCTTGTATCTGACCAATCCTTGTATTTTATAAAAATTAATTGTACCAGTTTTGTGCCTTACCTAAATATTATTTCCACCAGTCATTTTTCACCTTTTGGGATATACTTAATTCCAGATTGAGCCATCTCCTCCACAGCCACAACATAAACTGACTGCAAATGCAATTTACACTTCTGCTGAGTTACCCCCATAGTGTATAGGAGGCTTAATGTAAATAAGAAAAAGCCATTTAGTTCTGTGCTGTAGGATATAAGATATGTGAACTTTAGAAAAGGTCTTATGGCTATCCAAGCAATACACTACCAGAATCCTAAGTAGCAAAATAAAATTTTAAAAAACCAGCACAGTTTTGGGGTTGCAGCCTTTACATTTATACTTAAATTGTATGGAATATATTTCCTAGTTTCAGCAAAGATGCATCTATAACAGAAACTTTATCATCATTTTTTCTCCCTCTCTAGAAACCTAGTTTCTTACAGGGACTGACTAGAAACATTAGCGTATACAAACTGTCATGAAGCCCACTGGCTCATTTACTTCACCATTCTGTCATCAGTGCTGTATTTTTGTTGGGATGGGCCCATCTTCTTGCATTCCAAAAAGAGTTTATTTTTCTCTGTGTCTGTGCATAGTTTCTCATATTGTACATACTTTTACAGTTGCAGCTTGCTACCAAATTCCTTTCCTAGTTTCACTTGTTTCCAAGCTAGAGAAACAGAAATTGCACACAACGCATGCATCTGGGGCCTGTTCCCTTACAGAATTATAGAATTATGATACCACCTTATCTGTCATGCTGCCTCCTGTGGAATCCTGGGAATGGCAGTTGAGAGAGGGGCATTTAGAAACCTCAGCCAGAAATCTCCTCTAATGCCTCTGACCAAACCACAACTCCCAGGATTCCACAGGAGGCAACCATGGCAGTTAAAATGGAATAATAGCATTATAACTGTTTAGCTTGATTAGTCCCCAACTGTTTGCACCTTTGGCCAGTGGCAGAGCTCGGGGGGTGGGTGGGAGGGGGAGGGACTACAGTGTGAGGGGTGTGACCACTGTGCATGGGAGTGTGGCTGAAGTGCATGGTGATTTGGCCAGGCCACGTGGGGGTGTGATCAGGGCATGCGGGGGTGTGCCTAGGGGCCAGGACTCCCAAAAACATAGGTCTACTCACAATGCCAGCATCTCCTTAGAATTTGGGGAATTACAGGTTAAAGGAGGCCTGCAAGAGGAGGGTAATGGCAAGATCTTTTCACCTGTGTATGGCAATACTAACTGTAGAGAGGACTCCATTTAAAAAAAATTATTTGGAATTAACAAACACACAAGAAATCAGACATTCTTGAGAACCATACAGGTTTATTGGAAAGCAAGGCAAGAAAGTTTGGATAGAGAGAGATTGGGTGGAAAGGGTGATAGTTACCAGTCCTGAAAGCAGAAGGTTCAAGCAGAGTGGCTCAGATAGCACTGGAGGGTAGCACAGAGGAGCAGGAGTCTGAGGTACCATGTGAAGTCTAATACATCCAACCTACTACAGTTTTCTGGGGCCGAAGCTGGGGTATTATATACCCTCTTTCCTACTCTGAAGGAGGGTGCATGGACAAAGTGGTAATTGCTTTCTCACAGGGTTGACAAAGGAATCTGGAATGGGCTGATTGTCTTAACTCTAGGTGACAAAACACTGATGGGGGTCATAACAATCTCTTAATGTCTGGTTGGGTAGGGAATCTACGAAAGATTTCTGTAGGGTTACATCCCAGGATGGTCTCTAATTGCTTCACTTAGACAGTTTCGCCTTCCATTGCTCTCAGGACCGCTTGTAGCCTGCAGTCTTGAAAGGATTACCCTAAACCCATCAGCATCAAATTTTCCTGTCTGATTCTCTCTGAACTTCTGACCTGACCATGTCAGAGGTCATCCTGACCTGGCAACATGCTTCCAGCCAGTGCACTTTCAAACATGTTTTTCAGCAATAAATATGTCCAATTATTAAACCTGCACATTCTGCAGAGTGGGGGTGCATGGTGTTGCAACACATGTATACTCCTCCATTGTTATGTGGGAACAAGCTCTGTTGAACACAGCAAGGCTAACCTCAAAGTAATATGCACAATATGGCTCCACATTTTTAAAAGGTGTTTAAAGAACCAGCCAAATAGATTATTTCCTATGGTTCACTTTATCCCTCAACACTGTCACTATGCTTAAAAAATGCAGTTTTTGAAACCTCTTAAAGAGCTGTCATTGAAGCAAATAAAAAACCCTAGTGTACGCCAATAAACAACACTAGCATGAACATTTTTAAAAGGTTATTATGACCCTTTCATAAAAGCATGGCATTTTAACAAATAATAGATGCTATGCACAAATAATCAGGGCTGGGCTATGCCAAAAAAATTAAAAAAAAGGGTGGACACCAAAATTATATTACTCTGTGGGGAAGAATGAAACAATTGAACAGTTGACAGTCTTCACTGAATTTCTTGAGTTTTATCAACACCCAACCAGTCTATCAACATATAAGCAGCAACAAAAAGATAGCATAACTTTAATACAAAACTGGACCAACTCCCTGGCCACAAAGGACAGGAGGAATCACTGCTTGTTCCTTTCTGTTAACACACTGAGTCCTAAACCAGAGGGCTTATTATTGCATGGTATATGGAGAACTGCCTGTTGAAGTCCTGTTGAAATGCCACAGCTTATCACTTTCCTGAAACCTGTTTTGTGCTGGCAATAGCTCATCTTGTTGCAATGACATCAGGTGTTTTGAAAGCTCAAAGAAAATACATAGCAAAAGTAGTGATGTACATTATCCATCTAATCCAGCTGCAATGATCCTTGGTTGGTGCTGTCTATGGCTGAGCCAAAGCTACCTACCTTATTTTGTATATGTTTCCTGTAGTGAGATTTTCTGAACTTATAATTCCTATTCTTTTCTCTTGTGTATTCCTTGTTTTTGGCACTGCTATTTTTAATTTCAGTTTCATTACATCCAAAGGCAGCATATATGGTCTCTTCCCACCATGTTGTCCTTGCAACAAACTTGTGAGGTACACAATGGATAGTGACTAACCCAACGCCACCTGCTGAATGTCATGTATCAGCAAGGTGTATAGTTTTCCAAAACTTTAGGCAATGTATACAAACCAGAACCAAGATGCAGCTTAACCTACCTTAATGTGTTATTATGATGACAGAATGTTCTTTACAGCAAGAGTAGGATACAGGCATGATAAAAATGGGTAATTTAAAAAAGCAGCTTTAATTACTGTACAGTACAATGTAAAGAGCAAAATATTACTTTTATACTGTGGATATTTTGAGATTTTAGAACACAATGGTACAGTATTCAGCTATTAAACCCACATAACACACACACATTATATGTATGTATGTGTGTGTGTATATATGTATATGTGTGTTCTTCGGAGTCTCCATCTCATCCAAATAATGCGTTGGTATATCTGTTTAACTAGAAATGGAAAACACTCATGGGAATTTAGTGTCTTCTTGTTGAGTTCAGTGTGTTGCCCTCTTGCAATAGGATAAAAATATTCCTCAATAGCCATAATACAAACCTGATGCATATAATCACTTAATTGGTCATGCTTGAAAACGCTGGTGTTTGGGTGATATTATGAAAGTTTTACCTATAGTGCCTAATGTACATTAGCTCACCTACACCAGTGACTCTTAACCTTTTCTTTACTAGGGACCTCCTGTAAATATAATCTCTTGCCAGGATCCACCAAGACTTAACTTTCAGCAGATTGCCTATAGTTGCAACAAGTCTTTCTTAAGGAATCAAGGTCCTAAAGCCAACAACATGCTTGAGTCTGACCACTAGTGTGCCAGAACACAGATCATTTCTCTCCACTCTCCAGCTGCCATCACCCCATACCTTCTGAAAACCAGCTCCAGAAACCTGCTCAGGTCTTTAGAGGAGACTTGAAAGACGCATGCTGTAGTGGAAAGGCACAAGGAGGATTAGGATGACATGTTCCAGTTGTTTTATTATGCTAACTTTCTTGGCTTCTTTTTCCCAGAAGTCTCTGCAGCTTTATCTAATGCTAAGTCTGCATAACCTTGGCCCCTGCTTATGTTTAGCATTGGGTCATGCTGTGACCTTAAAAGCCGGGAGTTGCTGACAAGACAGTGGCCTCTAGCAAGGCCTTAATGATCAACAAGATATTGTAAATTCCATGTGTCAAACACTAGGTCCATGGGCCAAATCTGGCCCACCAGGCCATTTCATGTGGCCCTTGCACCTCTCCTGCAGCTGCAGTACTCCCCCTGCCTGGCAAGTCCAATCCCCACATTGCAGGCCCCCAGCTGCCAGTATTCTGAAGAGGGGCCCAGCAGCTAGCACGCACAATCTACTTCTGCTTCTGACTGAGGCACAGAGAGGGTCTGGGGAGCAGAAAGTGGCACACTTTGGATATACTGACCAATTCTATGTCACTTTACAGAGGTATAGGGCCCACAAACGACGATCAAACAGCCCCAAAATGTCCAAGAAAAGAAAAGTTGATGCAGAGGGAAGGCAATTTCTAAACCAGTAATAATTGAATGCAGAGGCAATTATTTAATATGATAAAAGAGTAAATATATTCATATAGTCTTGCAGATACAACCAGCCATTTGAGGGCAACCATAACACTGATGCAGCCCAAGATGAAATTGAATTTGACACCCCTGTTGTAAATAATTGATAAGAACTGGGAGTTAGACCACTGATACAGGAGTAAGTAGTTAGAGGCAAGTGTCCAGCAGGGAACAGGTGTCCCTGGAGAAGGGTGGAGAAACTACATATAGATCAGGGAGCTCTGCCCTATAAAAAGTCCTGCAACACTGAGGGAGTTTAGTGCAGACCAGAAGAGGGGGTATGGTGCTAAATACTTTTGGCCTTGAGAATCTTTGCTGTTGTTTGCTGGAATGTGCTTTAGGTTCTTCCTTTATATATAAGATTTTACCTATAAACTTTCCCTGTTAATTAATAAATCTGTTAAGCCTTCATCTACTGGCATGCTTATTATTTCCCAATGAGAAAGAACTTTTTGCCCTTGGCAAAACTCATGGTGTCACAGAGGGTGACAGGTAGCCCTTTTCTGGTCCTGCCAATGAAGGCATTTCCATTGACTGGAATTACACTATTGAATTCTGGACTGGGCCTATTATTTCCATTAATTAAAAATTATTCTTGGTCTTCCTGTCACTAATTAATAACATTGATTGTAGCTATTTTACTTAAACTAATACTGTGATCTCAAATGCCAAAACAATAAGTAAGTTCTCAACCTTTTGTCCAACAGATGTCTGAGCCTTGAACTCAACAATGACCAAGGGACTGAGGCTTCTGGGAGATGAAGATCAAATCTGTTAGAGGACTAAAACTGAGAAGCCTGGCAATAAGGAGACAACTGCCTCTTCATGTTAGAGGAATACACAGGACTGGCTTGAAAGTACATTGCAGAATATTCAATACAGTTCTGAAGGTCCTTTCTTCTAAAGTTTAAATGCAGAGAGAGGAAGGCCTCCTCCAAAGCTGTCTTTACAGTATGTGCATGCCTTGCAAAAATATTCAACCCACCCTCTTTCACTTTTCCATAGTAGTCTTACAACCTGGCACTGAAATGGATTTAATTGGTATTGTTACCACTTGCGCAAAAGATATTTAACACTGTGGAAATGCACAATGGTTTTACTGGGACAAAAACAACTGACAGTTTTTAACCGTGTAAGTATTTGCCTTGAACAGAAGCAGCTTTAGCAGTAGAACTTTTATGGTAAATGTCAGCTACCTTTGTGTATTTGAATCCCGCAATTTTTCTTAGGGATATAGAATCATAGAGTTGGAAGGAGCATCATGGGCCAATGAGTCCAACCCCTTGCTCAATGCAAGTCTCCAGCTATAGCATCTGCAGCTGATAGTTGTCCAACCTAAAATTTTGACTCCCCTTTGTCTGCAATCTTGAAGTCATTCTGTGAACATCTGAGCATCACAGAGAGACTGCCATTGTACTGATCAAGCCAACAATCCCATAGAGGCTTCTCATTCATTTCCAGGTCAAGCATACACAATGGACATACAATGTTCTGCCAAGGTGAATTTTGTCTGGACTGTTCTCTCTCTTTAAAAAGGCTTACACTAAAAGTGGCATGGGACTGGGGAGAGTATTGCGTGCAGGCATACATGTGTGTGGGTCTTTCTTAAATAATTAAAAGTTAAAAGTATCTGAACTTCTCATCTCACACATTGCACCGCAGCACAGAAGTCTGACAAGTTCAGCGTCAAAGAGGCTCAGAGACATGCAGAAACTGATCGCCGTTTTCCCTTTTCAGACTGCATGTGGTATTCAGCTCAGACAACATCACCAGTAAACATGGTCAAAGCGTAGGTGTGTAAGGGTGGGCAGAAGGAAAAGCATCTTCCCAGTGCCATCTCCTAGTTTCCTTTCAGCCATTCAAGCATTTGTCCTTTATTCAAACCTTGCTCTTGACTATCATTAGCAGCTTGAACAAGCCACCGATTTTGGTATTTTCCTTCCCTTGTTCATCATTGCTCTGATTGCTATTATGACTTATTTAGCATGACTCTCTGGCTTTTCAGAACATTCAGGAGCACATATGTCTGTAGCAGGCATTCTGTGTGCATGTGAGTCGCTCCCCCCTTTTCCTCCTTCTTCAGCTTCTTCTCCCAAGGATGATTTGATAAAGTTTAAATCAAGGGCTACACTTTACAAATCACTTCCTCAGGAGAAAGTCTATCGAACTCAATAAACAGGGCTCTTATGCAAGATGCAGGTTCCGCCAACTTGAAAATGTTTGTTTCCGGCTGCAGTATATTGAGTGGGTTGGCATATGCTTAAGGGGGAATGAGCGGCAAGCAAACACGAACCCCCAGGGATTAAAAGTGGCCACAATCCACCGTGGCTAAGTGTTCTTAAGCCAAGAAATGTCAATGGATTCGAGTGCACTTAACTCTCTGCATTAGAGTCTAGCCAGCATAGATACACGCCTCCAGTCTCATCCTCCCAGTCTAATATTTGAAATTCTGTAGAGACTAAACTGTGTATTTTTTGTCCATCAAAACCAATTTTTAAAAAATACCCACGCCCTGCCTTGACTGGGATTCGGATCCGGGTGATCCACCCGGAGACACCTATTTACAGCTCGGGAGTTATGCGAGATGCTTGGGAGAGGGAATCCTGTGGAACACAGCGAGGCAGCGTTAAGTGAGAGGGAAAGGCACCCAGGACTCCGGGCGCACTTTCCGCTGAAGGAACACGGCTAGGCGGCTGTCTGGATCATTTCAGCCCTAAAGCGCGGCCGGTTTCTGAAACGGCAAGGGCTACGCGTTGTGTAGCGCGTCCCGGCGGGGACCGCGTTCTGCCTGCCCTCATACTGAGAAAGCTGCGGCGGGGGTGGTAGTCCCGCAGGCCCCCTTGGAGTCGCGGGTCCGCCGGATGCCCCGCGAGCGCTTCAGCGGCAAGGCACGGCGGAAGCCCCGCAACCCAGAAGGACCAACCGGCTCTCCCCGGCCGGCCAGAGGCGTCCGGTGGCGCTGCGTGCTCAGCCCGGTCGGATTATGAAGTCCAGGGGAAACACAGCGCAGTGCATCTATATAAAGCACGCATGAGTCAGAGCGCCGGCGAGAGAGAGGGAGAAACAGGCGCTGCGGATCAGGTGGCGGCCCCTCGCCGCCGGTAGCTGCTCAGTTCTCCCTCTGTCTCGGTGCGTGTGTAACTTTACCAGAAGTGGTGCCGCCGATCGCTCTCCTCCCGCTCCGCATCCTCCGGCGGGAAGAGACCCAACCCGCCCCGCCCGCCGGGGCTCCGCTTCCCTGCAGGATGGCACCGCCAGCTCCGTTGCCGGCTCTGCCGCGGCTGCTGAAGAAGGAGGCGAGGAGGAGGAGGAGGAGGAGGAGGGAGGGAGGGGCGGCGGGGAAGGGGAAGAGGAAGACGGGAGAGCGCCAGCGGGCTGGCGCCGAGGGAAGGGCGACCCGGGCGAAGCCGGCCACGCCGGTGCTGCTCGCTCTTGTGTGCAAATTGCCCGCTCGGAACCCCTCCCCGTGGGGGAGTCTGGGTTGGGTTGAGACACAGCAGCGAGGCGGGGGAGAGGAGGAGGAGGAGGAGGAGGAGGAGGGGACGGGGGGAGACAGAAAAGGGAGTGCGGAGCTGCGCGCGGCTGGCCCCGCCTCCTCCCTCCCTCCCGCAGCCGTGATTGGCTTCGCCCGCCCCTCGCTCCAGCTCCGAGGCCGCCTCCCTCGCCAGCTAAAGCGGCCGGGCTGTGAATAGGAGCGAGCCAGAAGAAGGGAGCATGGTATCGACGCTGCACCAGCTGGCTCTCCCGCTTCTTCTGCTGCTGCTGCTGCTGCTGCTGCCTCACCCGCCGCCGCCGCCGCCGCCTCCCGAGAAGTCGCCCCGCCGCGGCTCGCGCGCCGCCTCCCTCCGCCTCGCGCGCCCTTGCCCGCCGCCGCCGCCGCCCGGGGGGAGTTGAGAGGCGGCCCCGGCCGTGGGGGGCTTTGCGGTAGCGGGGGAGGGAGGCAGGCAGGCAGGGAAGCGGGGCTGCAATGCCTAAGCCGCCTCCTTCGCCGCCGCCGCCGCCGCCGCCTCCTTCTCTTCCTCCCCCTGCTGTTCCCGTGCATCCTCCTCCTCCTCCTTCCCCGCCAGCCTGAAGAAGGTCGGGGGAGGAAGCCGCTTTCGCCCGCCAAGGACACGCACACTTGCTCGCGCGTGCGAGTGTCGCGTCCCACCGACGCCCCCCCTCCTCCTCCATCAACGCCGCCGCCGCCGCCGCCGCCGCCGCGCCTCCTGCGCGCACCACCCTGTGGAGCAAGGTAAGAGCCCAGAGGGCGCCCGGGAAAGGTGTGGGGAAGGCGCGGGGAAGGGGCTGAGGAGGGCGGCGGGGATGGCGGAGGCGCCTCTGGGCGCCGCCGTCCTCGGGGACCCCAGGGAGGCTCGTAGGGGGCCGTGGGCCCGGGGGGGGAGAGGGGAGGGGGGGCTGGGCGGCGTGCCCCGTGGCTGGCTGTTTGTGCGCGGCCGCTGGGGCTTTGCTGAGAGTAAGTCGCCTCCAGTGGGTTGAATGGCTGGCTAATGAACCCCCTGTGCCTGCGCTCGCCGCCTGCATGGAAAACTTCCTGCTCGGGTGTTTGTGTGATGTGCAAGACCAGAAGCAGTAGCATGGGGGTGCTCTGAGGTAACGGGAGGGTTTTCGGGGGGAAAGTGGGGAGGAGACGGCGGGTGGAGGAGACGGCGGGTGGAGGAGGAGGAGGAGGAGGAGGAGAAGAAGAAGAAGAAGAAGAAGAAGAAGGGACCTGTGAGGAGGCAGCCTCCTTCCCCTCCTTCCTCTGCTCCATTCGGCCGGCCTCGCCAGGCGCTCGCCCCCGCCCCGCCCCATCTCCAACTTCCCTCTGGGTGCGGGTGAAGAGGCGTCCTTGGCGCCCCACGGGCACCGGGCTCAGGAGGCTGTGGACTTCTCTTCCGAGGAGACACGGACCCCGAAGAGTGTGTCGCTCTGTTTTGTCGGCCGACTGTGCGCGCGCGTGCGTGCGTGTTTAACGGGCTCTGTGTTGTAGATGGTCTTTTTTTTTTCTTTTTCATAAAGCACACCACTGCAAAATCATCCATCATCACCAGCAGGCAGAGGCTATCTTTAATTAAAACTGTCTTGAAAGGAATAAAAAATGACAATCTCTCCCACCTTGGAATGAACATCTGCCAAGTCGCTCCTGGTGCACCACGGTCACTCCTCGCTGATTTTTCTTAGATTATTTTGAAAGGTGCTTAAGACTTATTTAAAAACACGTAGGCTAGAATAGGCTGGTGAACTTCTAGCAATTTTAGCCTCTGCTCCTGCCTGAGTCCTTCTCAACCCATCTCTCCTATCCCTTATCAGTCTCCCCTCTTTATCGTCCCCCTTCTTGCCAAACCTATCCTGCCCTGCCCTATCCTGTCTATGTAAGGTAGCTTATGAGTCTTCCCAGCAAGGGACTGAATTGCTTGTTTTCTTTTACAGTGCCTCAGATACTTTTGGTGATACATAAATAAATCGTGCTAAACCAAAAGGTGTGCCCAGGAATCACATTATCTACAATGCTCTGCATGTTTTTATGACAAGTTCTATTGAGCCTGCATGTTCCTCAGGCGGGAAGCAGGGCTTTCACTGAGGACAGGATGTTCCCTATACTCTCCTGCCGTATATTTTTGAAGCTTTGGTTATATTGTTAAGATCATGTATTTTTTCTGTCGTGATGGAGAGGGATTCATTGTGTGTTTGTTTTGCACCCTAGTGTTTGAATTATATAAGTACTTTTTTTAAAAAAAAAAAAATATTTCCAGGATGACAGTTGTACATTCTAAGGGGTTTACCTGGTGTGTACTGTAAAAAAAGTGTGACCTCTAAAATGTACTGTTCTAGTAATGTGACTAAGAAGATTAATAGATTCTAAGTGAACACAGATGATGTTAGCACTGCTAAAGCCGTTAATGTTCAGATGAATGCATATTGTTAATAAACGTATCTTCAGTAAAAGGTGTCTTGTTTTTAAAAATGCCGAATGGGTCTTGAGCAAATTCGTTTTAAAGCTCTTAGTGTACTCTTGCACGGACAATACTGAAGTGTTTTTAAAAAGCAATCTGTTGTGGTTTTAAGATTGTAGATACCAGCATTATTATGTCTTGTAATTTAGTAATTGGTTGAAACTTTACATTCTCCATAGATACTGTGGTTGCGTGAAAGAAGTAGTAACGTGTTGGGGTTTTTTGTTTAATAAGGCAGGATGACATGATTAAACAAGAGGTGTGATTTACTTTTACTTTATAAAGTTCAGTAAAACCGTATTTTACTCTTATTTGACAATTCGAAACTTTAGCTGTGCACAGTAAGCTGCCTGTTCTTATCTGAATGTGCAACAAGGTTTTATTCTCTTCTGTATAACCTGCTCTTCATTGAGGTGGTCTGCAAGAGAGTTTTCCCCTGCTTCCAATAAAAAATGGTGGTAATATCTTGATTTCTTTAAGAGGTAAATCGCCATCAGTACCATAAGTACAACTTTGTTTTCATGTTTTCTCTTAATGCAGGTGTGCTTCTTACATATCTTTCAAAATGTAGAGTTGAGTATTGTAGTTGACATAATAAATCTGGAGAATGGAAGTCTCACTGCAAATCTCTTTAAAAAAAAATCAGCCAGGGCAGTGAATTAGAACCTTATTTTGTGTAGTCTAAGCTAAAGTGAGCACTTCACGTGATACTTTCATGGAAACTTCAAATGTCATGTATGTAGATTTGAAAGAACCGATGCAGCTGAAAGTTCTGTAAGCCCCAAGTTTTCCTTGGTTCTGTAGCTTAACAGCCATACTTGCCGTATTTTGAGTTTTCTCTTGACAACAGAACCCACGAACAAACGTTCAGTGTGAATTATAGCTGGAATAGAATATTTTATGGTTGTCATGACTACAAATAGAGCAATGGTTGCTGGTTTTCACCTAAATGCAGTGGTGGAAGCGGGGGTAGAATTCAAGTTCTTTGTTACTTCTAGTTCTGTTTCCTGTGAATGATAGTCAAACTTCAGGTGTTTAGCGCATACAGAAAGTGAATTTAGTGTTAGTGAAAATGCTACTGAAATAAAGCTGCAGAGGAAACAGCTGCCTTGCCTGTGAAATACCCCCTGCAAGTTATGGAATAAAGGGACTGGAGAGAAAACAGAAGGTTATCCAGTCCAACCCCTTGGACTGAACTCTTCTGACCTAATTCAGGTTATGTGCTACAGATGGTTAGGAGCAAAAAATAGATAGTGGACAAAGGTGCCCGTAAGGTGAGAAGCTCAGGGGTGGCTGGTGATTCTGGTGTCAGTACTGAGGAGAATCTGTGTCAGGTTGTAGCCCAGATTTTAAAGGAACTATCCAGGGTTCTGAACATATGCTGAGGATAGGATTCAGCACGAGGGATAGTTCCTTTACAGTATCCAAGAAGGGGATGAACATAACTTGAAGCTAGGATTCAGCAGTTTGAATAGCTTCTTTAAAGTCTGAGCAAAAGTCTGAGGTGGGTTGACTTCCTAACTAATATTGGAGTGTCCAGACGCCTCTGGAAAAAAGTGGCCAGTGACCCTGAAGTGTTAACTGAGACATAGGGTACTATATATTGCACAGGATTAAGAACAATGTTGTTTCTTTTTAAAGATCTTTTGTGATACTACCTTAAATTTGAAATATATCTAATTATCAGACAAAAATAGTTATTCCAAAGCAAAAAAGCAGAGAGGGGAGGGGATAGTTTAGGCAAAAAGAAACATTTTGTTGTACCCAATATTGCTGTCCATCTCAATTACATCCAGCACCTTAAAATAGTCATTATTACTACTAGGTGCAGAGTGACTACAGTGTCTAACTAGAGCATTTTTAGCAGCAATTAATTTACCATAAAATCTGTAGTATTTTTATTCAAAATCTTTGGGTGGTTGTTCAGTAATTTGTCAAATTCTATATTTCTTTCCTTGAAGGGCTGAGGGTATGGGGTACAGAGGGATGTACCTGAAAGAAGAGAAAGTATTGTCTAATAAATTCTTAACTTCAGGAGGACTTCACAATGGCACGAAAAGTTGCATATTTTCCAAAACTTTGGGTTCTGTATATCCTATTCATTAATTTGACATATCACATACTATTCATACTGTGTTTTATACTGAGCTGCTTTCAGCTTTCAGAAATGTACTGAGAACTTTTTACTCCCTTTGGAGTAATTCTTCCACATCTTATTTTACACAGATTTCTTCAGTACTTTTTCCCATAATTTTTTGAGGTCCATTTTCCTAACTACCGGATTGGTAGAAAGAAAAAAATACTTTTCCTCTCCAAGAATCTTTTCAAATTGAGTTTAACATGCTCTCCAAATACAGTGTGTTGTCTGGCTTTACATTCTTGTAAAAGAAAATTCCTGATTTGAAAATATTGACACCCACACCTAAGAGGTATCCCTTTTCTGTTTTGAGACAATGCATGGTTGGTTTTAGCAAATATAACACATTACAGGACCTGATGAATGATTAAAAGGGAATTACAGGGGATGCATTATTTGAAGAAACAAAATGGATACCCCCTGGGTTTGAATATTTTCAGATGAGGAATTTTATTTTAATGTTCTATTTTTGTCGTTGTGGAAATTCCCTCAAATATAATGTCTTCTTCCTGGTTACTGATAGTAAAACTGGTATCTCTGGAATCAGTTTCGGCCATAAAGTACCTACTTTGGTTCTTGCTGCTTTCCATTTTCCAGATAAAATGTAATTGAAACAAAAAACTTGCCATCCACAAATTTGCATAGTACCAACAAAAGAATGGAGAGCTGTTAAACTCAAACAGAAACTTTGTTATGTAAGTCATTTTTATTTGAGATATCATTAAAACCAGGGCAGCTTTAGCTTTGGCTGACTTTCATATTCTTTGATTACAGCGTCCTCTAAAACTGATGATTTAATTCCTTTTTCTGATCCTATACACAGTAATCAGATTATTTCATTTCCAAGTACCAAAGCACTTGAGACAAACAGATTCTTAATCCCAAGTATCTAAATATTTGAAATGCCTCTAGTTTGCCTCTGAAAATTCAATTCGGCCATTTATGATTACCCCTATCTTTTTACCTGTCTGGAATAAATCCTTATTTGGCTCATTTCTGGAGATTGGCCCCTACCTACCCATTAAACCAGCCAGGATATGACTGAACAGATTGTGATAAGTTTAACATTATATCATCCCCATGCACTGCAATTTCTATAATGGCTTGTCCAGTTTTTACCCCTTTAATACGATCCTCTCTAATAGCAAGAGCTATGCTGATAATAATAATAAAACAGATAAAGGGCATCTGTGCATCTTCCTCTTGTTAAATTTTTCAGTATTTTTATTATTTTGCTGGTATTATAGCTACAGAGAATAGTAGCAAAAAAAAAAATCCTTTTGTATGTAATGCTTCCAAGAGCTCTGATAAAAATTCCATTCCATGTGATCAAAAGCTTTAGCTGTATCTCAGAGAAGCACATGTGACCCTTTTAGTAAATGTTTAATTTTTTTATATAACATTAAAAGCTTTTGACTAAAATATCCACAGAACTCTTGGATTCAACAGTGAGATTGGTTTGCAAGATTCAGACTGTATTATACTTTTACTTGCCTGGAATAAATACATGTGCCTCACTCTGAGGTTGTGGTATTGATTCTCTGTTGATTGTACAATTATACAGTTAAGTTTATCTGGGTAATGCCTGGATTCCTAAAACTTCAGCTTCAGAACTAGCACCTTTATTTAGTCTTAACCTTGTTCTCTGTTCCAAGATCTTTTGAGTAGCTGTCCTAGGATCCAAATATGCATTATTCTCATCTAAAATATTGGGAATCTGAATATTTTTTAAGGCTCACTGAATATTACTAATTGATTCTCAGAATGGTATAATTGGGTATAAAAACACACAGTTGTTTTCGGTTTGTTTGGTTTAGAGACATATTTTCTCCTGATTCTTTCTTAACAACTAACAAAATTTCTTTTTTATGTTTTCTATCTAATGAGGCCAATAATTTTTCTGCTTTGATTCCCTCTTCAAAATATTTCAGTTTCAGGAAAGCCATCAATTTATGTTTTCATAGCATCTAATTTTTTCCTTAAATAATTCAGTAGCTGTAGAGTTCCTTCTGAATGGACCATTTTATGTTCTCCCATCTGTTAATCTTTCTTAATACAGACATTTACATTTATATAAATTTAATAAAATAAACAGACCTCTAATTACTACTGTAGAGATGAATCTCATCAGTGTTCAAGCTATTAACTGAACCTCCATGCTTATGAAAAACCAGATTAATATCATCATATAAGTAATATTATGTGTTATGAATTAAACCCTTGGGGCAGGCCATATTTTAAATGCCAACTTTTTAGTGCCATCTTGATATCTGACCCATCAAAATAAACACTGAAGTATGAGCAGCCACTTCAGATGAACTATTTTCTGCTCAGCTTATATTTAATTTTAATTTCTATAAGATAGATGTAATCTATAGTAAACACATCTATTTGATAAAAAACCTTCGTACTTTAAACTTGTGTGGGTTCATATTTTAAGTAGTGTTGGACATCCATCATATTCCACTCTTCTGTCTACTAATTAGTTTGCTTCGGGGTCTTTTTTGAAGTTAAAAATGTGAATTATCAGTTCTTAGATCCCTTATATTTAAATGTTTTGCTAAATCATCCTCCTTAAAATTGTAAATACTCTTAACACCTTTGAGAAAAACCTATCAGTACGGATTGAGAGTGCATATGTTAGTAAAGTTACTATTACTTTTCAAATAATCTTCAACCAAAATTTTGACCCACTGCAGAATTCCTATAATCCTAATGACCTTTATCAAAGACTAACATAGGTACAACTTTAGTTCCAAAATTGCTAAGTGCAATATATTAAAATAGTGAAATAACCAGTATTTTTTAACTCTGAGGTAATTGCTGAATACACTTATAAATAATCTAAAATACTTGAGAAAATAAAAGTAAATAACCTTTTGCCTTCTAGGATACATTTGGGTTTAACGTAGTTTCAAGATGGGGTACTTAGAATCTCCAAGATTTCTCTGTGTTTCTCCAGGATAAGTTATAATAATTTATTTTTAGCATTTAAGTTTTACCAATTTTTCTGGTTTTGGAACTTTTATTTCTTTTTATTGTAGTTTATTCTCATAAGTATCTACTTTGTCTTGCATTAATAAAAAGCCACTGTCTACCTACTTTTCCCTGAAATTGGATTAAATGTTTCTTCCATTCTTTTGTCTCTTTCTTCTTTCTTGAAATCCATTTCACCTAATGTTAACTGTAATAGAACTCTTTTTGTTAGTGTTCCTTCTGTTTTTTGTTTGTTTTTTTAAATTTTTAAACTTATAATTACATTCCAGAGGAGAAACTTGTTTATTAACAAAAAGAAGGAGAAAAGAAAAAGTTTTATCACCTTTATGGGGATATTTACAGTAAGTGCTCCAAGGCAGACCACAACATGGCAGAGCTACTTAACATCAGTGGTGAGATGGATCAGGGTTCCAGGGGAAGAAGGGCTTGATATCAAGATGCAGACCTCTGCTGCCCTGACACCAGTATCTGCTCTTGAGTCCTTAGAACTTTATGGGGATACTGGTGGCTATCTTCTAGCTTTTGTAAGCATATGTTGAGCAATGCATATTCCAAGTATCTTTACTATTTACCATTCTGTAGCTCAACTACCATCCATTCCTGTATGTTGGCTTAGGGAAAAGCTCTTCCTTTTCAACTGTGTTGCCTGATCATTGTTGACCTCAATTGTGCCACAGTTTCCTTTGCTTAAACATTTGGAATAAGCACCTATCCTTGTTTTCTGTTTGCAGGTCAGCTCTTTCCCGTCATCATTTAACTTTTCTACCCTTGGATTTTATGCAATTAGTAAATAAAAGAACAGGAATTTCTTCCTTACAGTTTCCATTTCAGGTGGTGGTCAAATGCTGATGAATTTTATGACAGAATATATTTTTGAGAGATTTAGGTAGAATAGTAGAACTTTTCAGCTTGAGCCCCTATATTTTTATTCAGATGGAGATGCCACAAAGTTTACTGGAATTTGAATGAAAATTATGGTCGAACCATATATGTGTTTTAGCAGTTGATCTTAAGGAGAAAAAAAATTAATAACCTTCCTTTCTGGAGGTTCTTATTATGGAAAAATAGCCTCTTAGATAGAAGAGGATTTGCAGTAACCGAGAGTATTGATTTGATGATGATGAGTACTGCTGGTCATAGTAATAATATCTTGACTTCAGAGAAGGAAGTCTTGTTTCTTATTACATTTTTAAGCAAAGAATTAAATCAAATTAAATTATTAAAAATTGAGCATTTCAGAAAATGAGTCTTATAAACAAATCTGAAGATTGGTTCTCCAGAACAGAGAAATATGACTCCATCTCTTGAAGAGGCATGTTTTGCTTGTCTCTTTTGGCTTTTTCTTCTCCTTCTTGTTTAGATCCTGATTTGCATTTATCGCAAAAGCTGTGTATGGAATAGATTAAAGAATACATTATAAAGTACCATTAAAGTTAAGATTGTCAGATGTAAAATAATTATAAGCAGTGGCTCAGTGTCGTACTCCAAATGGTGCTAATAGTTTGCCGGGCTATCATTGAAAGAACGTGTTCAGTTATGGTGTTTTATGTGCTCTTGTTTGGAATGTGTGCTTTAGTTGCAGTAGATACAGAGAAGCAAGTGACTTCTTAGGAGGAATGTGGGGACCAAACTTTTTAGGACCAGAACAGTGAAATATACTATAAGAAGTTGGTATGGAAACTAGTAGAAATATGTTTTGAAAACCCAACTCACATCCAAGGTGGGCCACTGTCTTCCAGATCTATTGGAAATGCTGAGAAGACAGCAGTAGAACAAAGTATTTTTCATATATACGTGTGTCTTTTGCCAGGAATACTTAATTTACTTGACTTGTGGTTGGCCGTGAAAATGACTTTGTCTCCATTCACAGATACAGGTGAGGGTATGTGAACCTGACTGAATAGAGAATGCAGAATAACATAATAGTTTATAAAGGTGGTTGGTCATTACTTCCGTAGTTTTGGTTAAATAAAGTTTACTCTTTTTACTTTTGTCGTTTCCACATTATGTCATAGAAAGTGTTTAAGATCTCTTTAATGGCCGTGGCTCCATTCTTTGGAATTTTTGCATTTTAGTTTGGTGAAGTGCTTAGATTTCTTTACCAGAGACCTCTAGTGCTTCACCAAACAGCAGATCTACAGGATGCTGTCATGGCAAATCAAATCAAGGCAAATCAAAGTACTTGAGTTGTGTAGTATGAAGCCATGGACTGTAATCTTCTTACCTGCCTCATCTTCTGTCTGCAGATCTGCTGTACTGTGGTTATACTGCCCATGATGGAAACCAGGTATTGAGCAATATAGGCAGAAAATCTGTTTTCCCGCTATATACGTATATACGAGGAACGCATAATGAGGCATCCTAACAACTCATGCAAAGGTATAATCCAGTACAACTGAAGGAGCTGGGGTTTCCATCCACTTGGATTTGGATTTAAGGATTTTTCCTGTGCTGTTCTTTATTTTAAGTGATACTTGAGTCTCTTGCTTACATACAGCCCTAAGAATGCCAGTTGGCCACAGAACATCAGATAAACACTTTTAGAAATCCATTTTTTTAGTTCATTAAAGTATTTTAATGAAGAAATACATTTGCTGGTATCTTTCTTGAAACTGCACCCGCCCCACACACTGTTCCTACATGTCCGCAGCTCAGAGTGACACTTAATGCATCTGAAGCATTTAATCCATAAAGGGTCATACTGTAATGAATGTGTTAGTTTTGAAGGCATTACAATTCTCTTCCTGTTGGATATGTTGCAACAAGCTGAGATAGTTGTCCTTCCAGAAACTGGATAAATTTATCTAGTGAAGGCAGTTGATCTCTCAGTTGTAGTCTTGTACAGGCACCTTCTGCGATAAAAAAAATTGGCCAAATAAACTGCTGGCCGTAACATGTCAGTGCTATTTTACTCCCTGCAACACACACATAATCTCACCCCCCCATAGGAAAACAGTTCTGCAAGTGTTCTGTGTTCCACAAAATAATGTTTAGTGGATCATGTTTACACATGCAGTGGAATGTAGGATGCTTTATGTTAAAGGCATTCAAGTTGGCAAGTCTATATTAGATATGTTACATGAAGGGTTGTCAAGTAACAGACAAACATATAGTTTTGGAAATGCAAGCACTGCAGATTCCAAGATGTATTTAATTCTACTGAGCTGGAGTTTAATCATATCTCTATTGATATTTTTGAACTCTGCAAAAGACTCATTATCAGTGTGTGCTCTAACAAACATGATTTGCATCACAATGCAGTTTTGTTCTCAGGGTCTGTAGTGATGAGTAATTAAAATAGTAGTATGATCTTATTTTTAGAGGATATGCACGCCTTTTCACACCTGGTTATAAGATTTTGATTTGGGGGCTGGACAGAATGCATCAGTGGTCTTGAACATCGCAGCATGCTGTAAAATTGGAAATAAAAGCTTCCTTTCATTCCAGGATCTCAACATGCTGGCTCCTTAATGACACCAAATGCATAAAATTCAAATGTCATCATACTGTATCTTAGCAGGCACAGCTAAACTGCACATCAAAAGAAAGAAATATTCCACAAAGAATTAATTCTTTTTTTAAAAAGCTATGGCATAGTAATTTATTAAAATGCTTCCATACTGAATCAAAACAGAGTTTAAAAAGATAGAACATACATGTTTAACAATCGGTATGCGAAAATAAAATGCGTGAAACAACAATGCAGTTTTCAGCTAATACTTCTGACACTCTCACTTGAATGAAAAGTGCCAAGTGGGAATGTTGTCAGGGTAATTTGAACACAGTGAAAGCAACTGGAGTATATCAGGAGAAGACATATCAAGAGAATATTTTACCCTCCTTAAGCTTTTGCAAAGCTTACAAACCCCCTTAAGCTTTTACAAAGTGGAAGAGAAGGCATCAAGAGAAAAATTATTCCAAAGATGAATCCTTAAATCTTTAACTTTTTAAAATGGAACAAATTGATTGGGTCTGACTTCTCTTTAACTCTTTCCTTGGCTGCATTTTCCATTTGATTTTGGAAAAGTCTGTTCCACAAATTCTTTAGATCTGTGAAGAAGGTATAACTGACCAGACAGCGTTGTTCAATGTGACTTAAATCCCACTGAGACAAATAGAGAATTGGCCGTTGTAGTTATCTGGAGGACTATCTTCAGAGGTCTTGCTCAACAACTTCTTAAGCAAGTCACACTGTAGTCACTGTTACTTTCTTCCAGTTATGATTGCATAGAATTATAGCTTTAATCACACAGGAGCTTGTGACCTGGTGTAAGTCACACCGTTATTTCATCTAGCACAGTGATTAGGGGTGCTGGAGGAGAGCTCTGTGGATATCATGCACTATCAAAATGACCAGTAAATGGTTCGTACAGCAAATCAAACCCAAATTCTCCCCAGAAGACAAAATAACTAGACCGAGGCCATCCTACTTGGCCATATCATGAGATGACACTAGTAAAGACGATAATGTTAGTAAAATGGGAGGCGGTGAGAGAAGAACACCACATTACAAATGGATTGTTTCAATCAAGGAAGTTACAGCCCTGAGCTTACCGGACCTGAGCAACTCTGTTGATAACAGGGTGTCTTGGAGGTCTGTCTTTGATAGGTCAAAGCTGGCTTGATGGCAGCTAACAGCAATATTATATTGACTGTTTTGGAAATAAAAACATTAACTTGTGACATTCTTAATACATTAAGGTAACCTGATGTAGAAGAAAACCTGTATATAGCTGTTCTGTATGAAGTACAGTGCTACTTGAACAGCTGCTCAAATCTGTATATTCGTAACAACTGAAGTTAATACTTCACTTTTATGCATAACTATATACAATCCCCTCTTCCCCCAATTGATTTCCATTTATAGGGAAATTTACTTGGAAGCTGCTTTTAAGGATGTCTTGGTTTTAAACTAACTAAAAGTACTCCACCTCACCTCTTGTTATTCATTGCTGGTCCAAGGAATATTCAAATAGGAAACCCCAAAGCATTTGGGCTGGTGATAACCCCTGTCAATTTTAATACTTCTTTGTTTCTTTGTTTGTGTGCAAAATTGTAAATGGTGTCTGCCAGCAAAGCTAGGGAAGGACAAATAAATTGGAAGAAAGACAGCAAAATTGACCTACTAATTTGGATGACAGTGAGATCAGCATCTTCTTAAACAACCTATTTCAGGTTGCATCATTTGAGTTCAGAACTGTGTACCTATAGATTGTCTTGTGTTAGGGTCACCATGTTGGGTAAGTGACCAGTCAAATAATATGTCAATAAACCACCAGCTGTATCATATATCGGGTATTTCAAGAATGCTACTATGCAGATTACAGCTTTCTTGTATTATCATTTGTTATCAAGGGCAGGAGTGCAGGTACTTTTTCCTCAGCCCTGCAAGGGAAACCCTACAAATATAACAATTTTTTTAACTGCAGGCAACCCCATAAAGGAACACATGCTCTCCTTGATGGCAAAATCCATTGCCTGGTAGGTACTGCATAGTATTTGTATCAGTGAGACCTGAATTCAGATTTTTCTTTTGGCTGTGAAACTAAGTGGAGCTTATTCTCAGGGAATTTTGTGCATAATGGTAGCCTTATTTTATTTGTTAAAAAGTTATATACCACCTTGCATTTTATAAATTTGAAAGTCCAGGGTCCTTCAGTATACTTCACTAGGGCTACAGGACAAGCAGTTTGAAGTTTTCTCTGTCGATATACTAAGGTATAACTACAACCTCACTGCTGAAGGAGAAGAATGGTGTCAGTGGTGAATGGTGGCATTCAGCCAAAGCCAGCTGGTGTCTGTGAAAATTGCTGGCAGAAGAGGGGGTGGCCAAATAGCACACCCCTTCTGCTAGAGACTGAATCCATAGTGCTAGCTTTTTCTTCAGTGAGAAGCAAGGCATATGGGTGGGGTGGTTTGAAAAATCACATATGGCTGTGTCATTGGAGTTTCCTACTGCTCTGGGGTTTAATAAAATCTTACCCATACTGCAGAGCTGAAAACACAAAGTACAATAAAATCAAGTATAAAAACTTAAAAAACAAAGTATTTAACTAAAATCATAAGGCTAATGGACTTGGTGAACATTCAGGAAAATATTTTGGTAGACAAATATGTACAACAGGCAGCAGAAACACTTGCATTAAGAACCCGCCTAGTGTCAGTAAGAAGATTATTTCATATGATGAACATGCATGGAAGAAGGTCCTCCACCACATCATGACAAAGCAAGTTTCACTAGGACGTGGTATGGTAAACAGGGCCTCCCCAACTAAGCATAGAGACTGAATCAGTCTATATATTAAAAGGAGATTTAGGGTCCTACTGCTATTCATACTATAATTCTGAGTTCAATGGCCAAACGTATGAGATTGACTCCTGAATTTTATTTGCATTGGATTGTTTTTCCTTTATGGTGGAAGGTGGTTTGAATTTCATTTTGTGTCTTACAAGGACATTTGTTTTCAAGGTATCAAATACATATTCATCCTACTTTACCACACATAAATGATTATGGCTGTCTTCACTCTGCGCAATTATACAACTTCTCAAGTGTGAGAAAAGGCAGATACCACATCACTCATTTTTCAAGACTAAATATTTACTTAGTGACTTATAATACAGCTAGATGGAATGCTAGGAGTCTTAAAATCCTGTAGTTGCTGCTTTACTCTGGTAGAATCATGGCAGGCAGTGAAATATGCAAGAAAATATTGTCCAACATTGCTGTAGGTGAGGATCTCTACTAAATCTGTACCAGTCTCCAGATGCTGACAATAAACAAAACTACCTTTTGTGTAGAAAGCAGTCCATTTGAGAGTTTTTCATTCCCTGACAGAAATCTCTTATCTGGAGTTTTCCTTCATCTGAATGTGTGTCCTTAAAACAGAGGAAAATATTTTAAAGAGCCTTAAATAAGAACTAAAGGGGTTAAGATGGGCTCACGTGTTTGAGTGATAGGATTGTTGCTGAGCAAGTTTGCTGTATGAGTTCCTTAATTCACAGGAAGTTCTTTGTTTTGGACTACATGTCTTGTGTTGTTTCCTTTGCATCTTCAAAATACTATTGCTGTTCATAGAAGGTTGCAATCACCAAACTAGTGCTTGCCTCTTGCCTTCCCAAGACCCATGAGCATGATTAACAGATATTTTTTGTAGCCTGGCTGTAATGGCTGAGAGTTGTTTTGTTTTGTTTTGTTTTGTTTAAATACTGTCCTGGGAAATTACTGGTCTTGCAATAGATTTTAAAAAATGGCTAATTCCAATACTTTCTACATCTGCTTTGTCCATTCTAGGATCAAATCTGTTGAAGTAAATGGAGTTGCTTTTGGTGCTATGTATTGTGTTAGGTAATCTTAGAAAGCAGGCCTTAGCATTTATCAAATCTCAAAACTTGGTCAATTTCCTAGTACATTTCTTGCCTTTAAAAATGCAGGTTTATGATTAAATTTCTGGTTGGCAGTCAGTGCTTTGCAGACTTATCTTTGTATGAGCCAATCCCAAAAAGACGTTACAGATGATGACTGTCTAAACTATTATTTTGCTGGGGTGAGGATGAAAAAAATGATGGAATGAGAAGTAGAGAGACAGGAGTATAGTCTGGAAAGTGTAAAATGCACAAGTATATTTTGGAGCCATAGAAGTGTTACTTCTGAGTTGTTGAAGAAGGCAGTGGCCGATTTTCATGTTGCTTGATCTTATTTTTATCATATTTTATTCCTCCTAGATTAAAAAGAGGGGGGAGGAAATGAATGCTAATGTGTTCGTATGCCAAAACAAAATGCCAAAACAGAAAGAAAAGCAATCCTGGTGGTAATTCTTTCTCGTTTCTCTCTCTCTCTCTCTGTCTCATACACATAGACACATTTTTTCTCTCTCCCCCAGGTACTAAGCATTTAATTGTTGTTTGTAAGAAGGCAACAGATTAATATCAGTAAACCTTAGTGCTTGGGGAACAATAATAATTTAGATAATTTGTACATTACAGGAACAGCAGTCCTTATATTCCTGTTATATTCCACAAGAAGTTATGTGGAGAGCATACATTCAATTTGGGAGAAACAAATTTTAGATAAGAAATATTGACAGTTACATATTAGAATTATGATTTCATTCTGAAAAAAAAATAGGTTGTTCATTAGTTTAGATGGCTTAAGAATTATTTTTATGGAGGTAGGTTAATTAATTGCTAGTAGCCATTAATTAACAAACAAAGCAAACAGAGAAGCATCTAGTAAAGCAGAGATAGGAACTGAATCTCAAACAGGTGCTATAGAAAACAAAATGTTAATACATTAAAGCAAGCATAATAGTCTAGCTATGATCTTCAGTAAACCTCATAAGAAAGGCTGCTGATGGGTAACACAAAAACATGAAGATGTATGTATAATCATTTGAAAAGAGAGCATTAGAACAGACTTATAAAATATATTGTTATCAAGAAACTAGGCAGATTCTTACAAGCCAGATATATTTTGGACTATGATCTTCAAGTATTATTGGAATAATTGTCTGCTGCTTGATGAAGTAGCAATAGAAAAGCTTCAGCATTTGTTCTGGGTGGCTATGAATGTCCAAGTCTCATGACGCAGAAGAGAAAATTAAGACAGTCTGCAATCAGTCTCTACTCAGTATCTAGCATAAAAGAATAACCTGACTTCAGGGATATCTCAAAGGCTTCTTAAATTTATAACTTTCTGGTAGAAATGAATCCCACCCTCATGAATGCAGATTTGTTTTTAGTTATCAATTATATGTTTTAATATATGAAAGAGGTGGTTCAGATGTAACACTAAGCCATAATCAGTTATCAGTGTGAGTCCTGGACTTCTTTTAAAAAATTGCTAAAATATTTATAGTCCTATGCTTTATTCAAGGATTTAAGATTGCATACAATAGCATTAGACTTGTTTGTTCTCCTTCCCCCTTTTACTTGTTGCTGGCTTATTCAAAACCAGTTTCCCGTTTATCTAAATTCTGAAACTCTCTTGTATAAACCACAGTTAACAAACTAGACCAGAATCTAATCTGATTTTAAGAATTGTTTTGTACAATAAGCAAGTAGAAGCCTTAAATTTCTCCTGAGGATGGGAATCTTTATTTCTTTCTTGCATAAAATAATAAAAACTCTTCTCCCCACTGGATGAGATTGCTTTTTCAATTTAGGGGGTATTTGGGGATCTTCTACCCCCAACGGGTTTGCTGCTGAGAATTTTGCACAAGGCACACTGTTTTCTTCATAAAAGCAAGGGGCTTGTTTGCGTGGGTTAATTTTCCACAAAAAATCATAAATACGAGGAGAATAACTCACAGAGATTGACCATTTTCTTGACTCAGACACCATTTATTATCAGAGACGAAATGTGTGTGTGTTTATATTCTTACTCCTGTCTTCTGCTGACTTGTACTTTTAATAGCAGTCTGTGGCTTGCTTGTTATATCCTGATCAGTTTGTGTTTTATTTGCTTGAGGCAACATGTGCTTCAGAATATTATTTAACTGGGGAATTTTAAATATTTTTTTTAAATTCCTATCTGCAATTGCAAATTTTTGAATGAGGATGATAAACCCTAGATTACAGAACTTTCATCCTTGCTTGTAAGCCATGTGTATTGAGTGCTAGTTAGTATTAAGGGAACTAGTTCTTGAAAGGCAAAAATAAAATCTAAAGAAAGGGTGAGTATATAAAAACATATAAAAATAACTAGTATCAGTAACTGAGTGAGATTAATAATCATAAATAGATTTTGGTGTGTTCACCCAAACTGCTTAAGAAAATCACTAGACTGGATCAATTTACAGTTATCTATATAATGCTCTTTAATGTGGTGAAGCCTAAATTATCCACATTATGGCAGTTATGTGAAATAGAACGTGTGAATAATTCCCTCAGATTAAGCCTCAAGGGAAAAAACTGCTTAATTTGAGACTCCATTGAACCTCCTTCCTGAGCAGCAAACGTTGCTAGATGGATTTTTTTCCCTTGACTTTACTGAAGTCAATTGTTGGGAATTGTGATAATGGTCTATAACTCTGTGTGCTGCAAAGTATCCTGATTGAGTAGCACCTGATAGAGTAGCACCTATTTTACTCTCCACCCTCCATACCTTGGGGATGGCATTGAGTAATGTTGCTGTAAAATTTTTAATATATGTACACCTTGTACTGCTTGCCAAGAGTCTGTCTTACAATACCTCCATTTGCCATGTGGCAAATGGACTTATGGATTGATTGTTCCCCATAACTATCATTACATTAGGCTTCAGAAATATGTGTTACAATCTATGGTGATGACTTTTGCTTGCCTTCCTCCCTACCCCACCTCCCAAATGTATCACTCATTCTGAACCTTTGGTCCTTTCAGTTCAGCTAACAGAAGCCCCATGCAACAGGGCCAACGATCAAGGATTCTGAGAGCTAAAGTTCAAAATACTTGGAGAACCAAAGATTGGGAACCATTGTTATCTGATAGGATATTTTTACCCTGACAGCCAGGAATCTTATGCCCTTTCTGTTTCATTAGATGAGGTTCATATACTGAAGGTAGATTCTATGCAGCCAGCAGTCCTTGCAAGTTGCTTCCATGGTTAAGAATACCTCTAAGGTCTTGTCAAAACAGTACTAATTGTGACTTCTGCATTTCACACCTGTCATCACATAGCTAGGTGTGCAGTAATAAAGATGGCAGCCAGAAAAATATAATGCAGTTTGGTAGAATTTCTTCTATAATATTTTACGTCTGTGGCATGATACTGGATTTTCTGTCCAGTGGCTCCCACCACCACCTCCTCCTGGAAGAACACCTGAGGATACCATGCTCAAATATTGGATTAAGGACAAGGTAATACTTCTAGAGAATTGGGAAGAAAGCCAAAGTACTTACAGTGTTGTTATGGGGATGGACAGCCATTGTAGTGTAATTAGGATTCTGCCTTATCCTGAAACATTTATTATTGATTGATGTGGCAGATGTTGACAAATCTTAGATATTATAAACTGTGATTTTCAGTATTGTTAGTGGGATTATGCAGTGTATAAGATGGGCTGAATAGTTGTAGGCCTTCAGGTGTTGTTTGACTGCAGGTAACATAAACCCTCACTTTTGTTTATGCTAGTAAGGGCTCATGGGTACATGCGGTTGTGTGGTGTATAGCCCTTATATTAGACTTTTCCTAGCAGTCCAAATTTCTACTATTTGGGTATTGTGAACACACTTGTCATTGTTCGACAAATGCATGTTGTACAAGGCAACATAATTTTTTATTACACAATGTGTATTCCAACCTTTTACACAGGAGCCAAGGATGACTAACAGTGTCCATAAAAACGTACACATAATGCTAAAATCAAAAATTACAAATGACAGGAGGAGGAAGAGAGCTAAAGCACCTGTTTTTACCTTGAAAGCTTGCTGGTCCTTGAATGTTAACAGCATGGGGCAGTTTTAAAAATTTCCCGTGAATCTTTAGCTGGTGCTTACGCTTTATCCATGGTGCTTAAATTCACAGAGTGTGCAGAGAGAGGGAGAAACATTTGGGAGTTGGGCACAGTGCCAATAGTTTGGCGACCCTGCATCCAGTCCCTAGGAAGCAAAGCAATGGAATTTCTGGAATGTATTCACTGAAACCATATAGAAGAAATTTAAAAATAAACAGCTTTTAAAGCCTTAAGCCACTTTTTAAATTGTGGGATTTACCCCGTTATTTAAAGACAGACTTATTGGAAGAGTGAGAAAATTTAACGAGAATTAAAAAGGAGTTCTCTTTCAATATTTTCAAAATATGAGCTTGCTTAACTTTGAAAAAACTTTATATCATCTTTCTTGTGTCTTCTGTTTGTATTTTTTCTTTCAATAACTGTACTCAGGGATCTAAAGAACTGTGCGACTAATTTCTGCACACCAAAAGAATTTGGAGATTGCATTTCTTGAACTCCTTAAACTCTTGTTCAAGAAATGCCCAGCCTATTTCTTTTAGAGCTAGCCGTGTCTAAAGACACATTGAGATACAATGTGAAGACCCCACACAGTCACAGTGACTATCTTTAATACAGGCAAAGAAAGAAATCATTGTCAACTTAACAAAGAAAACCCTTACAATCCCAACAAGTGTTCCTTCTAGAGCAGAGCTGGGAGCAGCTTGTCAAGATGAGAGCTACAGAACATTTTTGTTTATAAATGTCTTCTGGATAAGACAAAACTGATATTTTATGATTCTTGTATGAATTTCTCTGAAACCAAAGTCATCTGTCTTCATGAAAGGACATAGTGTTTCCTTGCTTCTGTTACTATCCTGACATGAACTTCCAGTAGTCATTTGTGATGAGCACATGCATGGTGCCTAGCATGTTCTTGTTTGCCTAGGTAGCTACAGTACTCATACAGTGGATCTGGTAACGAACAAGAATGTGCAGTCTTTGTAAAAACCACTGTTTCTAAGTGGATAAATGGTGATCTACCACTGAAAATGGCAGGATTTTCCAGACATTGTGACTATCTGATCCTGAAAACGTTGAACTAAACTTCCATTGAAAACAAACTTATGAGCAGGACCCTAACTGATTGTACTTAAAAGTAGTGGATCTCTTGGAATCATTGGAATCTGGATTAGTTGTGGCTAACTTATGGCTCATTGATTTAAATGCTTTGAGTAGGATCAAGCTGGAATCCAATGTAGTCTTTAAGATACTGAATATAAATAATTAGACTTTCTCATGCATTATAATTATGTTTTCAGTCGTACAAATTGGAGAAGAAGGCAATATACAACCGTAGTTCAATTAATGTGTTTCAGTGTTTTTGAAAACCACGTTATGAGAGACTGCCACTGGGAAACAGTGCTCTAAAATTGTTTTTAATTACTGTGCAGACACTATTACTCTGAAGTAGTATTGGCTGCTTTTACAGAAGCAACTGATATTATAAACAACTGCTTGTCACCATCACATAGTTAGGTACTTTATGTAAGTAATGAATTTGCAGTGTTTATTTTAACATTGCTTAAATCAGACCACTTTGCATTTTTTTTAAATGAAAAATTCCAAGAAAAACCTTTGTTTTTGTATTAAGCAGCTTCCTTGCCAGATTTTCTCCCCTCCTGAAAATAACTGGTTTCAATGAAAAGTTGATTGCTTTTGACGTTGTGAAATGGAACTTCAAAGTTAGTGACAACTGTTAACCTGCAGAAGGAAGATGTTTGTTAGTGAAGTTACCAAATGAGGCTCTTGCAGTGTCCTCTTTTCTAGAAATCATCATGCATCTTTATTCCTCCTTTTATTTCCTCCTGGGGACAATCAATATGTTGATGAAAGTGTTGAGTTGATTAGCTTCTTAATATCTGGAAATCTTGGTGATTTCTATACTCCAGAGATTTTCTTTTTAATAATGCAGAGACCATAAATTATCTCCGAAAGGAATAAACCAATAAAGCCCCTCTGCTGTGGA
Source organism: Iguana delicatissima (assembly GCA_948472985.1). NCBI lineage: Eukaryota > Metazoa > Chordata > Lepidosauria > Squamata > Iguanidae > Iguana > Iguana delicatissima. The sequence goes on from CAOKZL010001152.1 coordinate 94,885, forward strand.
GTGGCTTTAGCTAACTTCAGAAGCTGAAGATGCTTCAGGCTCATTACACTTATTTAAAAATAGTACTTAGCAGTTTAAAGGGTGTGGGGCTTCAGGAGGAAGAGTATTTGTTGCTCTGTTAGACCTCTATGTTAAGAAGTAAACATCTAACCATTCGCTTGTTTGCCTGTATCTTAGCTATGTTTCTCTCCCTCAAGTAAATAGCCCCTGCTGCCTCTAAGAAGAGATTCACTGTTTCCTTTGCCTCTATCACATGTCTTGATTTGGTGCTCAGCACCAATCAAAAATAACACTCTGGTCTCGTTCCATGGCGACCATCAAAAGCTTACCTTCCTCTGCAGCAACGTTTTTCACACTAGTCTAGGTAAATACTAGCAGTGGGTGGCTGCAACATCACGTAGTGGATAACTACAGCTGCCCTCAGTATTCTGAAATTAAAAATCTATACAGTGGTCTAATAATCTCTGCTTTTGCCCTGATTTAATGGTACACCAGATGTGGCTTTTTCTTATGGCTCCATGATCTGTTACCTGGATAGTTACAGCTGAGAACCAGTGTGATGTGGCGGTTTTGGCATCAGACTATGACCCTGGGAACCAGGATTCAATTGCCTCTTGCCCATGGAAACCCTCTGCGTGACCTTGGGTGTGTCACATACTCTCAGCCCCAGGAAACCTCATGATAGGTTTGCCTTAGGGTTACCATAAATTGGAAATATCTCGAAGGCACACAACAACAAAGTTACAACTAGTTGAGTTGATTTGTGAAGCCATGGAATGGGGCGTGCATGTTACTTCTAATATGAATCAGTTCGTTCTTATATCCTTTGCCGTTCAGTGGCTTGTTCTCCCTGTCTGCCTGATGGTACACTGACTACTTTGGTATAAACGCGGTTAGCTTGTTTTTTCTTTCATTCCAGATTGTTTGTTCAACACATAAGGGCACAGTTTCCCAAGAGACAAGCATTTATTTTCCTGAATTGTAACAAACATCCATTCATTCCTGTTGTCTGTTTCCTATTTCTAGGTTTGGTTCATAAGAACGCCATGTCTATTATCTCATTCTTTTTTCTTTGTTGTTGATGACAAACATGTATATTGTGATTTATTAAATTTGTTGCCAGTGTCTACTGAAATACGTTTGATAATACTCTGGTTGTCTCACTGAAGAACTGTAAAATGTTAGTTAGCTTAGACCCCTGTTTACAAAAGCAGTACCAAATTCTCATTAACAAGTTTAACAATATTAGTAAGTTTAACAATAGTGGCATCTCTCAGCCTGATCTATCTTGTAGGTTTTTAACAAGGATAACATGAAGAGGAGGAAAGCTGTGTACCTTGTCTTGAAAGAAAGTCAGGAAACATGGAATAATTTTATGGGGCAGTAAGGAATGTTGCATATTCAGGATAATTTGTCTGGACATCATAATAGGCTCTATTTAAAGCTTGAGCAAAGAAAAACTATTTTTTTTAAATAAAATCTACAATAATGAAATTAGTTTACAAATAATTGATTATGGGAGATTAAATCTGATTAAGAATTACTGCATGGGTTGTAGTTCATGTAGATTAAATACCACAAAACAAAATTCTGTATTATTAACTTGATTTCCTAAAAATGATAAAATATTTATTTAGAGATTAAAATATACTTTTTCAAACAGAGTCTAAATGCTGTTCGTATAGGAGTAGCATTTATATGAAACTAAACTATGTTTTGGTATTTCAGGTTCTTTCCCAAACCACACAGAAAATAGAATTTATAACAATATCTGGCTGTGCCCCAATTATTGTAATATTGCAACTTCCAGAGAAAACCACATAAACATATACAGAGAGTCTAAAATGAATATTACTGTAAAGATTACATTTTGAAAATATTTTAGAAATGGCAAAGATTTTTTTAAAAAATAGAAATATCACTGTTGAGGTATCTTTTGTGATAACCTGGAATCCAGTAAGGGTGGTGGTAATGAGGCAGAGTTGTTTGTTGTTGTTAAAAGAGAGCAATAAAGGGGTTGGGAGAAGGCTTTACATACAGAAATTTCCAAATTAGTGGAATAATTAAAGAGCAAAGAAAAATGTACATAAATTTAAGGACAACAAGGTAAGAACAGGGAACAGAGAAAAAATACAGGACAAACTCGTCATTTTAGAGACATAAGGTCAAATTATTCAGGGACAGAATGAAAAAGAAGATATTAAAACAAACCTTTTTATTAGTATTGATAAACAGAAGACACAGAAACAATTATCAGTACAGAATTTGAATATTTTTGCTTTTTTCCATATTCATGAAGTCAATCAATGTAGAAACAAATTCATTTCTTATGAGAATGCTGACAGGTAGACTATGTTATTTACATGGCATCAAATCTAAATAGGATTTATTTAAAAATGAGATATTGAGACCCTATCAGAAACATAAATAATGTTTAATACTCCTTAACAAAACCAATAAATTGCAGTCAGCTGGGGTCATATTATACACATTGAAGTCTTCCAGTAAATTGGAATGTGCATTTTAAATTCAACTGTAAAAACTTCTCATTAAACTTAACAGTTAAAATCTTTGCAGCAGACTTTAGAGATTCTGTGATTTATATTTTGACTGCAATGGTATATGGTCTGTTGTGATATTTCTTGTCAATTATATGATAAACTATGTCAGAAAGTTTTTTAAAAAAATAAAAAAGGTCAAGATTATTTATAATGTAACACGTCTTTGGGATTGATTTGGCAGTACACTGAAATGCAGAGTAACCATCTGATAATATCAGAGGAGTTATCTGCTTAAAAACCTATAAATGGAGACACTTCCTGAGAAATTTATTAATAATTTAAAAAGCACCAAGAACATAATGTGGAAAGGAAAGCAATGAAGCATATTTATTTAAATGACTCTTGTCCTATAATGAACTCTCCTGCTACACATGAAAGCAGGATTGTAGCTGACCTGTAAGCTTTGGAGCAGCACTGGTGACTGGCTGTACTCTCCTAAATCTGTAGCTTTTGATGCAGGTTGTCCAGAGGCAATTTTTATTTTGTGCAATCTGGAGTGCTGTAAAATTCATAATATATTCACACTGCATGAGTAAATTACCCACTTTTTAAGTTTCTACCTGTTCATTAGTTATGAAAGAATGAGTGTTGGTAGCAGTATTGCATATTCAGATAGTGCTTGTCATTCTTATCTGGTGATGTTGGTGGTATTTCTGTTGCTGGGGGTTCTGGCAAGACATCCATAATCCTAAAAACCGGTAGTAAGGATTAACAATGTAGTGAACTGTAACTTGAATGTGTGGCTTAACTTTCTTTCAAAAAAGAAATGACCATCTATATAAGTGGAATCAGTTGATGTGTGTCCTTCTCTGTGCACTTGTCTCAACTTTTTTTTTTTTCATTTTGCAAAACAAAAGACAATTGCCACCCTCTGCAGGTAGTGAAGGCAATAGTAAGAGTCAGGAGCTTTCCTTTTGTAAAATGGCATCATTCTTCCCTCATTACTTGTGTCTGAGAAAAACTGGTGCCCAGTCCTGCTGCCGCTTAGCTCGTGCTGTCAGTAGGAAGCATTTCTACCTACAATAGATATACCTGTTCGCTAGCCATGACAACAACTACAACCTATTAAGCCTAAACTGAGACAAATAGTAGTATAAAGGCCTAGTATATGTGTAACCATGCCCCCTCTAGTGGCTGACTAAAATGAATTATGTCTTGTGCTAAGATAGCTTCTGGTGTCCTGCTGCTGTTGGTTTGGTGATGTTTGCTTGAGCCTACAAGCTTCCTAATAAAGCTAAAGTGTAGACAAAAGAAAGTGATTTGTAATCTATAAGTGACCAAGAACACAACAGAGCAACTAGCGTAGGCTAGCATAAAGCTTCAGGTATTTTCCGTTAAGCCGTGGATTCTAGCCTCTTTACCCTGAAAGCTGATATGCTTTCGCAAACATCCTTGAATTTTATTTTTTTATTTTTTTATTTTTTGGGGGGGGGAGGACGATGTACCTAGGGAACTTTATTGGTTTACTCAACTTTTGAAATTCTTGGGTTTTTGAATTTGGAACAAATAAATTAGCCCTCCTTCTGTAAGGGATAAAAAACACTTTGCAGTGATCAGACCAGGAATAAGTAGAAGTTAGGGGTGTAAGAGTGTTTCTCAGGATAAAAACTGGTGGTCTTACCATAGGGGACAGGGACACTGGGATTCCACTGGGATAAAACAAACCTGAAGCCAATTTACACTGCACAATTACAGTACTATAATTCCACTGCAACTACCATGTCTGCATCCTATGGAATCTTGAGGTTCTTACTTTGAGGAAACAATAGAGCTCTTTCACTGAGAATTCTTAATTCTTCTCTCCTAAATAGCAGATCCCAGGATTCCATAGGATGTTGCCATGGCAGTTAAAGTGGAATCATAGTGCTATAATTGTATGATGTGAAAGGGCCCCTGGTGGCATGCAGAGAACAAAACTAAAAAAATCTAAAAATACCTTTAAAACGTCTGATCTTCCAAGCTGTATTTTTAACTTAATCCAATGAAAATACCAGTATTTATATCCTTTATAGGGAAATCATATCAATATTTTATTTTTTAAAGTTTGACTTTTCTGCCATTCGCTTAAGATCTTGGCAGTTACTCTGTGTGAGCTTTGCTGCCATGACTGATTTTAGCAATTAGGTGGATTTTAATAAAAGATAACTTTGGTCAACTCTGGGAGAATGGAGTATATTATAAAAATGACTTCATGAAACAGCAATATCTGACCCTTTTCTAAAATTAAAATCTCCTCCCTCTATGTTTGTAGTAATAAAAAGACACTTGGCAGTATATGGCCACTGGACAGAATGCAGCCTTCAGGGAATCTTGGCCAAGGAGGGGTAGAAGAGTAATGTGAGCTGAGGGCTCAGACAGCAAGTAAGCTGTCTTGTGAGAAATTTTTAGGCTCAGTGTTCTGTGCCCAGAAGAACTTGCATCGGTGTGAGATCACCAATGGAAAGACAGTGAGCACTTGTTCCTCTGTTCTTGTCTTGAAAACTGCGTCTGCCATTTTTATCACCAACAGGATGAACAAGTAAAAATAAATATATTTTCAGGGATAGCTGTGTTGGCCATGCATCAAAATGCAATAAAATCCAAAATCCACAAGCCACAATATCTTCATTGGGCCAACTCCAAAGCATAAAATACATTAACCAAGCTTTCAAAGCTTCACTGACTTCTTTATCAAGCAAAGATATCTGGATTACGCTTCTGTCTCTTTGCCTGAAGATTGTTACCAGTTCCAGACACTGACAGAGAGCTTCCACAATAACCAATTGTTGTAGTTTTATATCCACATATTTATGCCAATTGTCTGATAAAGCTTGAAATAAGTGCACCTTTTTAATTATGGAAAGTTAGGAAAATAAAATCCTTCAGTTGTTTTGAGGTGGCAATCCATTGCAACAACACATTACGTTGTTACAATTTCTATTTTAATTTTTCCCTGTAACTTTAGAAAAATCTGTGTGTGTATCTATATACGTATGTATATGTGTATATATATTGGGCATGCCCATGCAGCCATGAGCACGCGCACACACACACACGCGCGCACGCGCGCGTGTGTGTGTGTGTGTGTGTGTGTGTGTGTGTATTTAAAAATATCTGGAACTGATATGAAACCATGAAAACATACATTTCAAACTTAAAATTGCAGTTTTCAGCCCATCATGAAATTTACTTGCTTAACTTCACCCTTATTCACTTCTCAACTCACTTGTCTATAGTGGCTCATTAGTACATTAGATTCTACTTTAGTGTGCGTGTCAGTCCTTTCAAACTCTCTTCCCCTCCCTTTAATTTTTTAAAAACTCGTACAGGCTTATAAATACTGCAGTAAGCATCGGCAGTCTGTCTCTAAATTTAAAATAATGGATTAATGCAAGATGTCCTTGACCCGCTCATTGTGGTCTTCTCTTTGCTTCCTATTATCCTGAGAGGATATATAATATCGCTAGCTGTGTTCTTTGTTCTGAAAACAGCAGTCCAGTTTATTGCCTCAAAGCTTAGGTTTGTATTTGACATAAATAATATATGCTGGTATGGCAGAGGAGGAGAGAGTGGGAGAACACTTTACCCCCCTGTTCAGTTCTTTTGGGACTCTTGAGAAAAGAAGAGCGCTCTCCTCCTCCGGCAGATCATATCAGTAGTGCTTACTTCTGACCAAAATCTCAGTAATGCTGATAGATTTTTTTCCCCTGTTCCTGCAGTTCTCAAAGTTGGGAACAGCAGCAGTGAAAACTGGCCAGAATGATGTCAGTTTTGCTCTGCTGCTTTAAAAGCTAATAATGACCTCTTAAATGGGGAAAAAATTCTTAACCTATTGCCTTGTATCTTACTCATTGTTGCTTGTATTTCTATAAACAAGTGTCTCTCTCCCCCCTTAATTGGAACATTTCATTCACTGTCCTCTCCTCTGCTTCGGTTTTTGGCACTTAGTTTACAGGGGAAAGATTTCTGTTTTTGTTAACATGCAGAAATATTTCTCTTTAGTGGCCACAGTTCTAAAGGAGGCATGAAGGTAGGGATGTTATCATTGATTATTCTAGTTGGGAGGTTGAGATTGTATATTTCCTAAATATTGTAGTAGCACTTAATGGAGGGGAGGGTCATTATTTTTTTAAAAAACACCATATTGAAACTCTTTCCTGGAAAGTGTTTCAGGTGGAGTTTCAACCACCTGCCTGCCCTGTGGTGGGGAGGGTGTGCTTGAGGTTGCATTGCATTCACTTGAACATATTCGTCTTCTTGACTACCCTACTTTAAAACATCATTGTCTTGAAAGGCAAATCAGGAATGACACAGGGGGAGATGTCACAGCTGAACAAATGCAATACAGTGAAGTTCACCTCTTGCATTTTCGCTACAGTTAGTGTGAGGGGAGCATTAGACCATGATTTCTACCAAACAAATAAAAAGTGGTACTCCAGCGTTTTTTAGTGCCAGGTGAAATTTATACTGATCTGTGGAGCTTTTAAAACTGCTTAAAATCCTTTTATCTGGCTTTTGTCTGCACTTTGTACTAATGTGATTTTGATTCTTTGATACTGTTTTTATTGTTTACCATTTTGAGTGTCCAGTTTGTTTCTTTTAAAAAACAGCTTAGAATGATGGGATAGATATTCTTTTTAATACATTAAATCAGTACCTGAGTGTAAGAGGAACCTGGTGATGATGATGATGATGTTGATGAAACTAGTAGTTGTTATTGTTATAGTTGGTGTTTTGGAAAGTGACCTTGATGCTAAAATTGGCTGTTCCCATTGTCATAGGTTTATGCTAATTGTTTATGGCACATGCCACTAATATCATTTCCTCCATCATATTTTACTTTGCTTGTACCCTGTACTATATACAGTTTGCATATATACCAGAGGTTCTGAATGTTGTGCTCCATGCTTAAGGAATCCATGGATTTGTAATCCATGCAAGCTCATGACAAAATACATTTGTTCCTTTTAAAGGTGTCACAGTGAAACTCTCCTTCTTTTGAAAGTTCTCCAGATTTTCCACCACGTTCTTTATGGCTCTGCTTGGTATGGGTATGTGTGTTTTGTTCCATACCAGCAGTTGTGAGGAGATCAGTGGCTTTTGTCTTTAAGGACAATGCACATTGATTTTTTCCCCTCAGCGCTGCCTCCTCCAATCTAGCAAAGAATGTGAGGCTTTTTTAATAAATGTATAATATGATTTATTGTTTTTAAAAGAATTACAAGATTTTGGTTGGAGAAAACTGGTCTGGAGAATGATGTTTGGACTTCATCAGTGTTACACCAAAGGAGAAGATGGTAATAGAGGAAGATGAAAGTTTTCTAAAGGATATGCTTCTGTTTTTAATAGATCCTGCATTGCCATTACCAGTAGAATGAATTATGCTGTTCAGTAATAAACCTATTAGTTCTATAAAGTATCCTCTGTTATTGTAAACATTAGGTAATAAATACCATGTTCTTAGAGAATTATGTTGCCAGTTGTAATACCCATTGCTTCTACACACCCCTTCCCCAAGAATAAAAAGAAACAGAATTCCAAAAAAAAAATAAAAAATGAGATGACAAGGATGTCTGTGAGCATCATCACAAAACAGCGCTAGACCCTTGCAGTCATGGGTCAGAACTTCATGGTAAGATTAAGTTGTCTTAGAATATTTTGCCTCCAGCATCTTCTGTGACTGAAGGATTGAATGCACAAAGAAAAGAAACAAACTCTTCTGAAGCACTAGAAGAAGAATTGGCTGAAGCTGAGTTATTCTGGCATAGTGGTGTGGGGAGGTCTCTCTCTGAAGGTAGAACACAAAGAGGCAGACCTTTTGTCCTTTTGAGAAAGTAATCCTTCAAAAAAAAATCATAGAACTGTATTAAGCCCTGCACATATAATCTATTAAAACCTGAAGCACGAACATCAAAATGCTGAGTTTAGACTAAGGTTGTGAAAATGTCTGCCTTACTTTCATTGTTTTTTTCTACATCCCTACTGCCTTTCCTTCTGGAGCTTATTTTGTATTTTGTTGCCAAGGTTTGTGAGGTTTTCCCCACTCACATGGAAATTCATGTGGATTTGGATATGCACTTTTCTAATGTGTGCTTTTTATAAAACTTTTTGTACACATTTTTATATGTCTTTGATCAATAGACTAAAATATATTGGTGTGCAATTTTCACAGATTCACATATTGAGAGACGTGCGTTTATTTGCGTATAGTTTGTAGAGTGGGTAGAAGAAGAAGCTGCAGCTTAATGATTCTTCCCAGTGATAGGATACCAAGAGCCATATACGTGCTTTCGTTACTGGTCTCACAGACCAAAACTGGATGTATTTGTTTCAAATTTTGGTCAATGCAAATTTCTTTTCCACCTCTAGTTTTGACTGATTTTCTGGGTAAAAGAGAGAGCTGTGGGGAGAAACTTAAGTTCTAAAGTATTACAAATGGCGTGAATATACATACCTATATATCTATATATATCTATATATATTATCATGAATTTCCTTTTGTATTTGGGGAGTAATAGGTATTTACAGTCTCCAGTGTTCAGGAGATGCCATCCTATATCCATCAGGCCTCACATGAAGCCTGCATAATGATTTTGTGCTTTTATTTCGTGTTCTCCAGCTACATGAAATCCATCATATTTTCAGTTCTGAAGCAGTGAATATTTATGACTCTACCAACCAAACAGCTTGCAAGATCTGAGCAAAGCTATTGATGGTTGGGGCTTACTGAGGTCTGTCATTGAAAGGACCTCACAGGTTGAAGCCATCTTGATGGCAAATAGCAGCAGCAACAACAAAAACAAACAAACAAACAAAAAAACAGCAGCAACAACAAAAATAGAAATCTACTTTCTTTCACCCTGGAAAATACAAAGCTGTTCTATGTCTTCCTTCTCCTGGTTTTTTAGAGCTCTGGGTACTTGTTTTAGCCTCCTCATAAGTACATTTACTTTGATGTTATACAATGGAACTTGCTTCCAAATACAGGTCCATTGCTTTTCAGGTGAGTGATCTTGCTTAATATCCTTGTGTGGGTAGAGATAACCAAACTGGAAATCTATCTCTTGACTTTCAGACAATGTGATTCTACAGTGCAAAAGACATAGGTGTGTACAGTGGCCAAGGGTAACTTCCATTTCAGTTGGGCAGTAAGATTTTATTTTGACTATTAAAAAGAACTATTAACTATTAAAAATTCAATTTTTGAAAAAAGGAAATATAATTTATATGAGGAGCACTTTAATCAGTCTTTTCCCTTAGTGAATTATATTGGGTTTAACATAAATCCACCTTTCTCATAGTTTGTGCGTTAGAGGTCTCCACATGCAGAGGTTTCTTTTGCCTATCATTTTACAGTCCAAACTAGACCATATTGGCTCAGGAGAAAGTTTCTTTCTAAGTTTGATAGGACCTTCCATGGCTGTAATCAAGTTAACTGCCCTGGCTTTTGTCAGGGGAATTCTTCTTTCCTGACAGTAAGCCTCACTGTCTCCAAATCTGCCTCACATAATTGTGGGTGGGGCATGAGTGGCATCAGAGAGAAGAGAAGATAGGAACGCCTTGTTGTACAAGTTGAGGTCTGCTTGCATGACGTTGGACTTTCATCATTAAGTCTACAAACATTCCATGTTCCTTCAGTTCTTTCTCTTCCATTTCTCTTGCTCACAATTGATGAAGTGCTGAGCTGTTCTTTTGCACTGTTGTTTGGAACATCTCAGGATGGCTAGAAATGTCAGCATGATACAGTGTGTTTTGTGTTCCTTTCCTGGCACAGCAGTTTACACTGGTTAGTATTTTGCTGCTTTTAAAATAGTATTTCCCCTCTATAAATGACTTGTACCCTGTTCAAGTTGGAAATGTTGACAAATTCTAAGGCCAAGTAGAATGGAACTGGTGTTTGATTTCAGTTCGGAATGTCTTGGCCACCTTAGTAAATTGATATTTTCCTACAGTGAATAACTTTGAATTGATGGCCAGTTTCAAGAAGCAGTTTCATCTGCAAAATTAAGATCTAGTGTGTGGTTGTAGTTTGGCCATTAAATTATGCCTGTCGCCTTATTGTGTACTATAAAATGTGCATGATTGCTCTTTGTTTGTTACTACATTGATCGTGTAACCCTCAGACATTGGATAATAACATCATATAACATTGCTTTGTTTTTTCAGCTTAAAATAGCCAAGTTTATTAATCATTCTCTTTAGTCCAGCAAGCTATAAGAATCAGTCAAACACAGGAAGCTATATTATGCCAGGTGAGTTGTCAAAATAAACAGTATTTTGACTGGTATTGGTTCTCAGGGGTCTCTAGCAGAGGCGTTTTTCATCACTTGCTACTTGATCTTTAAAAAATAAAAAAAGCTGGTGATGCTGGGCATCAAACAGGGTGCCTTTTGCATACAAAGCATGTGTTCTACCACTGAGCTGTGGACCCTAGCCACTATAAGCTTTCATATTCACAAAGAAAGAAGATAAAAGGAGAGAAACAGTTCTAAAGATTAAGAAATAACCTGAAGTGAGTGCTGAGTGTTGACAGGACAATTTTGATTAAAGAGGCTTGTGTCACCATAACACACTTTTTCCTCCCAAGACAGTAGAATGCATGTAAAGCCCCGCCTCTGTATGGCTAATCATGTTTGCATTGTAAAACATATCCATAGCACAGCAGTGTTCTCAGTACTGCATTAGATTAGATTAGCAACACACTGTGTTGAATAGAAACATTTGAGTACCAAAGTGTCAAATGACACAGCCTGACGAGAAAATGAAACGGGGGCTCTCCCTCCTTCCAGAACCTGCAGGTTAAAACACTAGGGTTTTTGTTCGTTATTTTAACTGCAGGTTAACTGCTGAGAACTTAATCTGGGAGACATCCCTCCTTTTCTTTTTGAACATGTACTTTCAAAAGGAATGCCATACAACTAGGACCGGACAACTTTTCCCCCTTCGCACATCAACCGCCACAGTTTTGCTGTAATTCAGCAGCAGTACTTGGCCAAAGTCAGACTGATTGTGGTATGGTATGCCCTTGTACCAAAATGTCACCCTAGTGGGGATGCAAAGAAATTAAAATATTAACAGCTATGAAACTCAGAAACACTTCAAGACCCTTCAGAATGGTATGTTTACATCTGTTCAAGTGAGGAAAGGGAGCATGTGGAAGAATAAAATGTGTATAGTGGCAAGTCAGATTTTAAAAGTAATTATTTTCATTTTTAAAATATAATATTTTGGCTTTGAGGTTGGGGCCAAGACATATCATGCAACCTCACTCACAAAATTGCTGCATTGCTTGACCCATTAAGAAGGCTTTGCTATTGCAAGGTTGATTCAAAGCCCTCCTGATAGGTTGTGTCATGATTATTCTCCATTCAGTAGGTGATTGAATGGATCTACTGATTAAACAGAATGCTAGCCATTATTGTAAAAAGTTACTTTTTTTGTCATTGTTACTCATTGTATCTTGTTTAGATTGCTGTGTTTATAACCACTTGCTTTTAAATTAGTTGTTAAAATCATGCTTAAATAAAAACATGGTCAAAGGTCCCCCAGATAACCCACTCCCAGCAATAGGAGTAAAGTGTATGCTACACTAGGCCTTAGGTTACATTTTAAAAGTCATGGCATGGTTAGTATTCTTACCCAGCCTGACAGTCATTAGCAATTGTTTGCTGGACTTTTGCATAAGTTCTTTGTTACTGTTCAGTTGTTCATCACTCTTACAATAACTACTTGATCCTATAGCTGGAGTTTGTTTACTTAAGTCCTTGTCTTTATGTTGCACATTTATACAATGTTATAAATTTCATTTATTCTCTTGCCATATATGTAATGTGATTGACGATACAGAAATGAATTTACTCCGCTGTTAACAACTATACTACACAACTACTAACAACTGTAAACACTAAAGACACTGAATAAACAATACAAAAATTTATAGTAATACTATCCAGAACAGAATGATGGTACAAAGGTTACTTAATATCAACAAATACTGTAACCAAAACTGAAGGAAACCTGTAATCCTGCAGAGGATCCAATGTATTGTAAGAAAGGCTTATAAGGTATGCTTTAGATACTCCAACCATTCATAATGGTCCATAAACTTCTTGTGGTAGATTAAATTTCTTGGGTTGCTGATTTTGAGAATTATTAGATCCAGTATTATATTTATGCAGTATATATCCAGTGATGAACAGAAATTCTTAAATAACTGGTAGCCAGAGATTCCACCCAAATATAATAGCTAGGCATCCGATGATTCTAAGGCAACCCCATCATGGGTTGTGCTGGTGTGCCCAAGGACACCCAGTGGGTTTCCATGGCCAAGCAGGGAATTGAATCCTGGTCTCCAGAGTTGTTTTCCAATGATCAAACCAGTACACCACGCTGTCTGTAGTTGTTATATATTTATTTTGTTTATGTGATGATCTTGTGTGTTTTTTGGCCACAGGGAGAGCCAGCATGGAACTGGTTGTTAATAATAATTTTGAATGACACCATTGGATGTGGATGATGATGTAGCCCTACCTGTGTAGTGGGTTATCTATAAACTTTTTGGAGTTGCAGGTCTTCAGATCCTATGAAGCATTTGAATGGCCTACTTTGAACCTTTTAGTATTGAAATTGATCATGTTTCTTGCTGCAGAATATGGAGCTCAGCATTATACTTGTATTCACCTAGTTGCAGACAAAACCATATTTAATCCTTGATAAACTGCAAGAAGGAGTTGCTCCTGTCTTTATGTAATGCCAGAGTGGTAGAGATTTATTCAAGAATAATGGATTTTCATGTTGAAAAATATTGAGGGGAGAGTGTAACTTATGTTTTGGGAGTGTAATTAATACTAGCAATATCTCTTTAAAAAAAGCTGGAAGTAGAACATTGCTCTGCAAAACCAAGTTGAAATGCATTATACAGCTTTGTCTGAGAACATGTTAATTTTCTTTTAAGAAATCTCATGTAGCTATCCCTGAACTGCAGACAATTGTTCTAATTTACTGTCTGGACTATATTCTCCCCCCTTTTTTTTTTAACTTGAGAAGAGATTTTCTCCTTCAGGCTATTCTCAGTGAACTAGTTACAAGTGTGTTTTTTTCCTCCCCTATTGGAAAAAGAGAATATTTAGGTCACATGAAGAATGCTGTTGGAGGCTTGATTTATATGTACGGTGAATATCATAGCAACAGTTTTAAAATGGGAGGAAACTAAAGTGGTTTAGCTAAGCTGTTAGTTGAAATACATGAAACATGTGGTTGGGTTCAAATTATATGGTGAATTAACTGCATGATAATGACAGTTAATTGATAAAATTTATATGCTGAAATGACCTGGAAAGTATTTTGGATAAGGGTATAGAGTGTCCTGTTCGTCAATAACTGTGATTATCTTAACTCGGCTAAAATGAACATATGGAAAAGAAAAAAAATATATTGCTATGACAAGAATCTAAATTCACTGAGCTGGAGCCAGTCTGTTGCATTATTGATGGGGAGGGGACAAGTTGGTAATTTTTTTGTAGACTCCTGTGTCTTGGAAGCTAAACAGGGTCTGGCTCAATTAGTATTTAGAAGACAACAGGAAGTGTTAAAGGCCAGTTCTGCACTAGACGCCATTAGCGCATTGTAGCGTTACAGTCCCAGCCTTACCATTCCTGCAGTGCCATCAAGGTAAGAATGCTCTTTTCTGCACTCTTCTGCCTAAAGCAGATAAGTAGCAGTATTTCTACTAATGTTCCTTCCACATTACAGCATCCTTGGCCACTCTTGTGCCCTGCCTTCACCCTGCCCCACTGCTCCTGATTGGGTGGGCTTTTTTGTTTTTTGTTATATTGGAAGCTGTACTCATGCAGCCATGTTGTAACCTCATGAGATGCCAGTACACTGTTGTATTTGTGTGCTATAACCTTGAAAAACATATTAATAAATAATTTAAAAAGGACAGATGTAAAATAAACATGGAGAGGTGGTAGATTCCAAACTTGCCATGCCATGAGAGTCGTGAGGGGGGACAAGCTGGGCATGCCCACACCTTGCCCACTCCTGGATCCGCAATGACAGAAAGCATTATCAAGCACTGTTACAATACCACAGTGAGCCAGCTGACAGGATTGAAGTGCTGAAAGAGGCTCTAAATGAAGTTTTCCTGAAAATGGAATATGGCAGTTTGAGATAGCAGCTGGATAGTGACAATGTCGTGCAATAGCATGGCTCATGGACCAGAAACAACCTGCCACTGTTGTGTTGTAGCGACATTGTGCGGAAATGGCCATAGAAGAAAGAACTGCAAAACCACCTCTGAGTGCTTACTGCCTAGGAAAACACTGTGAAATTCATGAGGTCGACATAAGTCAACAGGGGACACACATACACCAGGTGCCATAGGCTGTATGCAGACAAAACACAGTTATTGAATCTTGCCAAGAAAACCCTATGAAAGGGTCACCATATGTTGGAGTGGACTTGAAAGCATGTAACAAAAACATCAGCAAAGCCTAGCCATATCCCATGAAAAACTCTGTTCTTTGGGAGATGCTCCTCTTATGTCAGGTTAAAGTGTTGCACCAGAAATAATGATGAATCAGCAGGAACTCCCCTTGCCCCTGATTTCCCCCACTAAGAAACATCAATTGGTCACCAGAACCTTCAACAAATCTGAGGAAGCCATGTAGGCTAGATTTAACCAACAACGTCTATAATTGCAGTGTCTTCCAAAATGTGCCATACCTTTTCAGATCTGGAAGTTTCTGTGAGGCATCATTTTCTAGAAACACCTTTGCAACTGAGATACAGCATATGATGCCAACCTGCCCTGGAAGCAGTCAGATATATCAGAGCTTGTGTGTGTCAGAGCTCTGTGTGCATGCCTTCAAACTGCCTGTTTTGCTGTGGTGACCCCATGCATTTCATAGGATTTTCTTAGGCAAGGAATATTCAGAGATGGTTTTGCTAGTTCCTTCCTCTGAAGGAAGCCTGGTATTCATTGGTGGTGTCCCATCCCAATACTAAGTGTTTAGCTTTCCAAGATCAGGTGGGATCTACTGCTTTTAGGATGTTCAATCCCTAGCTTAAACTTTATATATTTGGGGACAAGATTGCTAGAGACTTTTATGAAGCCCTGTAATAGCCCTGTTTACAAACACATGTGGGTTTGGCCGGCAAACAAGCACAGAAACAGGCAACAGTAATCCCAAAGCCGTAGCAGCATAATTCAAAACTGTCTCAAAACTGTCTTCCTTTTCTCACACCTCACATTTGGGGTAGACAAACCAGTTTTGTAGGCTCTTTGAATTCTGCAAGTGAGAGTAAGCTGATCATGCCTTCGTTGTCCTGGTGTTCTTCATGGCAGTTTTCCTTCGCATCCCAGTTATGCTAAAGTCAGAGGAACATTTTGATGAAAAGGAAGCATGGCCCCATAACATTATTGTGAAAATACAATTATGCGGTTTATAATGTTTCTTTTTTCCTTATGCTGCCCAAAGTATTTAAAGTTAAAACTCTGCTTTATTTTTAGAGGAAGAAGAGGAGGAGCTACACCGCTGCCTCCTGCTGCCTACTTTTGAGCCTTATATAGTGGCTGTGTATCTGGCAGTATTTTGCCCAGTTCTAATGGTCACATGAATCGGTCTCAAAGGCGCTCTCCCTGTTTTGCCGTTGGGTGAATATCAGTAGAAGACAACTTATCTTCCCTTTCTTCCTTTCCAGTGGACTGTAGCATACTTGGAGGTCTGTCTATGATAGATGATGATGATGGTGATGATGATGATGATTTTATTCATTTATATTCCACCTTTCTCCTGATAATGGGACTCAAGGCAGCTAACTATATAGTTAAAACAGTACAAATTAAAAGCAATTCAGAAACACTAATAAAAGTAGAAGTGTGAAATGTAAAAAACAATTTATGAAGTTAAAACATTAAGCATTAAAAATATTAAAATGCATTAAATTCTTATTGGAACTTCCAGAGATAGAGCAGTATCTTTCACTATTTCAGAACAAGATCACCGAAGGGGCCAGAAATGTGTACAGGCATGAGTCCTTATTTGTAGCATTATTCCTCCTCTCTAGTGCATGACTAGAAACTTTTGGAAAGAAAAGGGAAAGAATATTCTGCCTAAGCACTCCTGATAACATTGCAAAGACAATCAGTTCTCTTCTCCCTTGATACTTTGGATTCCATCTCTATGTGTTTGTGTGTGCGTGCACACATCTTCAAGTCACCCGTTGCCTTATGGCAGCCCCATGAATTTCATAGTGAATTGTTAGGCAAGGAATATGCAGAGGTGGCTTTTCCAGTTCCTTCCTCTGAAATAAAGCCTATAGCCCCTGGTGTCCATTGATGGTCTTCTAAGATCAGATGGGATCTCGTGCCTTTAAGGGGTATTTAGGCCCCAGTAATGTGCTGTAAAAAGGATGTGGTAAGTGTGAAGATATAAACTTACTCAGAATAGAGAACAATTGAATTTCTGTGTACTGTCCTTTCTCCACATTCACAGGTTTGACCTTCCTGAATTTGATTATTTGCAAGGCATGTGCATTCTTTTCCTGTCTTCTCCTCCTCTCATTCCCATGTGTTTTGCTGGATGCGGGGAAGGAATACAAGCTCCTGGATAAAAGGGAATGGAAGAGGAGAGGCATGTGTGTGCCTTCCTTCTCTAAAGAGTTCTCCCTCCCATATCCTGGCCTCTGGCCGTGGCACTGAGAACTCATACTGATGGAAAAGGCAAGGAAATGGTGAGGAAGGCTCATGTGAGCCTTCTTTCTCCCCTCTGGTGTTTCCCCTCCCATTCCCTTGCCTCTGGCCCCTACACACAAAAGACAAGGGAATGGGAGGGGGATCGTGAGGGGGATTGCGGTTCTGCACCCCAAACCCTCACAAAACTGGAGGGGCTGCTGTACAGAGTAAAGTGAGTGTATTCTCCCTGGGTTGCCTTTTATGTACCTTTAAAGCAAAGATATATGGAAACTTTTTCACAGGGTCTTTTGGTTTTTTTTGGGGGGGAGTTAAACAGGAATTTAAATAACTCAGCATGCCCCCCCCCCGCCAGTTTTCAAACTGTTACAGGTAACAAGAATTGAAATCAAGACTTGTCACAAGGTCACATTCCTCTAGGAGATTGATTTTAGATTGTAGACTGTGTGATCATCTTCATAACCACTGCCTTCCTGCCTCCAACTTTGCATCCCTGAGTATTAAAGTGGTTTGTTAATGAAACTATTATAGCCAAAGACAACATAAAACATGGCTTCTATCTTTTGGCATTGGAATGCTGAACACCCAGCTTCTCTCTTTCTCCCCCTCACTGTATCTGTTGGAAACACTGGTATAAAAGGAGCTTAGGAAATGAAAGATAAATGACTTTAAATATACTGTGAATAAGCAGGAGGTGAATCCAGAAACAATATATAGCCTTCCCCCCCCCCCACACACACACACATGTGGAAAATGATCTAATCAGGAAGATGATTGCAGTAGAGGCAAGATCATTTTGGAAAGTACAGCACTTATGTCATGGTAAAACAACACATAGTTGCAGATTACCTTTTCTATTCTAGCATTCTATGTGTGATGGGATTCTAAATGTCTTGCTCAATACTAAAATCTATGCAAACCAAATTGCATAAAGCAATGCTTTTTCAGAACAGTCTTTCATCTCTGCTGAGACCAGAAAATGCTATAAACCTATACTTTATCTTGACAGTGTTGCAACTCCAGGCCAAAACTGACTATTTGGGTGCCTTCTAATCTGGGATTGGGTGTAGTTTTGGAATAGAAATACTCTTGGTTGTATTGGTGGATACCTTGTTTTAAAGAACTGAAGGAAAAGGAATATAGACTTCATCCAGATTTCTCAGCAGCAACATAATGTTCTTCTGTGTTTAGCTGAGACTTGAGGCCCTATTTTATCATGTTGGTTCTGGTCCTATTTGGCTGACTCTTCCTGGAAGATGATGATAGGGAATTATGGCTCAACCCCATGGTCAGATTTCCCCTTCTATTGTCCCTGAGATTGTGGAGAAATTAAAATAAGAGTCATATCCCACTCCTGAGGAAAAATTATTTACTCCTACTTTTCTTTAGAAAAACCTCTGGTGAGTGCTCAGGTACTTGGGAGGGCCTATTTGGGAGGTTTGGGACTGCAAAAGTGGATTGGGACCCATAAACTCCATTTTCCCCTAGGCCTCACCCATGAAGCTCCTTGGAACTCTATTTTATCCTTCTAGGTTTTTTTTTAATATCTACACTAGTGGTAGGAATCATGCAGCCCTCCAGATACAGTCAGACTATAACTCCCAGCATTCCTCACCATTCTCTGTGCTGGTTAGGGCTGCTGAGATCTGGGGTCCAATAAGAACTGCAAGGTTGCATGGTACTATCCCATCTATATGAAATCACTGAGAAAGGTTTATTTGAAGTTTGGATTTCATCTTTTTGGTCCCCTTGGAGCTTATTAACTTCATATAATGTGTTCTCTTCATCCTCCATCATACATATTTGAAGCAATGTGTACATCTCTGCGGTAGTGATAGCTGTTACTGTGAATTCATGTGTGCATGTGTTTTAATTAAGAAATTGTCCATATCCATTCAAGCCTCAACAAAATCCCATTATCACTTTGTAGACCCTATGCAGAATTGGTGCTAATTATCACTAGCACTGTTTGGGCAAGTTGGATTTAGCATATTTTTAATACAAACATTTTGTGTGTTCTAAATAGGCCTAGATAAGATGATTACTAGTGCATTGTTATTGATACCACTCCTTTTTCTTAGTAACATTTTGCTGAGGTACTGAATATAAAAAAAGTCAGAATGGGTATGTAGGGAAGTCAGTTGCCTAATACTCTGCTTTAACACATTTTTCTTTGCATCACCTTATAATTCTGTGGGACATGGTACCCTTCACATGTCTAGACTACATCCTCATTGCCTGTTGGCCATGCTAATGGGGATAATGGGAATTGTCAGGTCACCTCTGGAGAAGGCTGCTTTAAGGGCAACATGTTTACAGTTTACAAAGTTCCTTGCTCTACTTTAGATTTCTTTGCAATTACTTTTCAGACTTCTGCAAGCTTACACCTTCATAGTGTTTACAAAGCTGATTTGGTGTGTATATCAGTTTTTACTGCATTTCTGATGTTTTGAAGTCAGAGCTCTTGTTGGCTCTTCAGATGTTTATCGTTTCTGTTGTCGTCCCTCTTCTTCTTCCACCTTTTAGATTGGAAGCTATAAGTGCACTTCCCAAGTGTTACTGAAAGAAGAGAATCATATATTGCTGCTCTTCCAATTGCAACATGCTGTATGTGCTTTGCCATGAGTATTTTGTTCACCATTTATCCAAACTCTCCATAACAACTTGTCATATATATACATCTATTTCTGTGTTCTGGGTTTTTTTTTTTAACTCTTCAGAAACTTGCGTAGTGCCAACCTCTGTCATTGTTTAGTTCTGTTCTGAGCCTATTTCAGCTATGAGTCTTTTGATGTAAACTATAGCTAGACATCTTTTATCTGCTCCCACGAGCTGAACCCTTCTTCTAGGATGCTTCATTTTTCTTTCACAGATTTCTACCTGGAGCTGGAGATGTTTCTGGGCACGTCAGTAGTATCCCTTGGGCATCATCAGATATCAGTCTTTGGTAGCCATTTCATGTTTTGACCTGACAGAACTAGTCTTCCTGGGCCTTCCCAAGTGTCTCTTAGAATTAAGTCTTGTGCCTTCTAAAGATGCTGTAAACTATCTGACTTGAAGTAGGCCACAATACAGTAAATGATCCTAATGCAAGATAAACACAACAAGCATGTATGAGTATTTATGATAAGAAAAAACACTTGTTCTGTACAAAGAAGAGCTCTTTAGCATGAAACCCAGCACAAGAAAATTGAACTGCTTTTATTCTGTATTTTAGGTATCTGTAATAGATTGCTTGCTAAGAGATTGAAACAAAAGGTTTTGGTAACTGCAGTTCTATACCTTTCACTGGAAATCATCCTTGCATTGATCTGTCTGGGATCTGGATGCAGGGTCTGTCAGATTTGACAGAGACTTGGTATCACCTCCAAATAGCTTGATCTTTGAGCAAGAAGTAATTAGAGGACAGAGCATATTTTTGTTAGAGTTGATGGATCAAATTACAGACAGAGGAGTAATTTGATGGTAAAACGGGTAAAGTGAAAAGCCAGAGTTTTGAGTTTTACCTTGCCACATGCTTGTACCATTTTATGATGGGAGCTTGTACACGTGGGTCATTGAGGCTGATTAAAAGGTGTCCCTCTACTCTTAGCATATGTACCTTGGAATCAAGATTTATGGCAGATGTGCACCTCAAACATCTGCAAATACAGATGTACATTAAACATTTTTTGTTTAATTTAATGAGGGCTGCACTTACAGTACGATCCATTTAAGAGTTTTAGTCCCGTTGAATTCAGATGGGCAGTTAAACACTTGCTTAATACTCTTCCCTTTAAATTAATAGTATTTAAAAGTGCTAGATTGTGCCACGAGGGCAATTAAAAACATATAGGTTATAAAATGTTAATAAAATTTAGGGAAATATTATGACTTTTACTTGCCATTGGAAGGGTAATGCATTATTTAATTAAAAAAATAATATGTGTTAATTTTTGGATAATGACAGCAGAATTGAATTTTAATGTTTATGTTGGGAGGGGGTGAAGATAAAATGATCTTGCAAAAAAGGGCATTCATACTGAACTGCAGAGACAGATCCTCTGTTGATGTATTGATGGAGAGGACATGTTTAAAAAAAGCTTTTGGTGTTTTTGTAGATTTCTATCCTGTCCTCAAAATGTGTGTGTGTGTGTGTGTGTGTGTGTGTGTGTGTGTAAAATAGAGAGTGTGTATGTGTGTGTACAATAAAGTGCTGGTTAAGAACATCAATTACAGTAATGGCAAAACAGCATAAAAACCAACATTTGAACTAAAATTCATGGAAAATAAAATGATTTTGCCTGCCACCAGAGGGGTAAATACATGCCAGACAAGCCTGCTGGGAGGATAGTTTATAGCCAGGGTGCTACTGCTGTCAAAAATGCAGATCTGTGTTCACTACCTACTGTAACCTGTGAAAGCAGAGGCATAAGATGATCCCCAGACAGAAATCCTACTAGTTAGTTCCCTGTCTACGAGTCTCCACAGACTGCTTCCCTTTAACAGCATCTCTCCATATCTGCACTGAATTATTGATAGGTCTGCATTCAGACACTTCTGTTGCCTCTCTCAAATTGGATTAAAAAAGGATAATTAATGGTGGATATGCTCTTCATTCTAAATTTCTGAATGACTTCACTAGGTAATTTCATGTAGAAGTCAAAAGTGTGGAGAACAAGGAGGACCATGCTGTAATGGGTCCAAAAAGAAGCATAGTCATCCATGCCAGTCTTCTAGAATCTCTCTTCCAGGTAAGAATAGAAGCACAGAAGTGCTGTGCTCTCGTTCCCAGGGCAGACAGCTTACCTGGAAAGATACCATGGTGGGTCCAACTTAAATTTGACATTAATGGGAAAAATCACTACAATAAAAATGAATATATTGCCAGAACTAAACTTTTTATTTCAAAACTTACCCATCATTACAAATGACAAATCTATTCACCAATGGGAAAAAGAACTATCAAGATTCATATAGAACTGTAAAAAACCGAGAATTAAATGGAAACTCTTGACTGAACAAAGTACGAAAGGGGGTTGTGACTTACCGGACTTGAAATCATATTATTATGCCAGTGCAATGACATGGTTACAAGACTGGATTATTCTTAAAGATAAAAGACTAGTAACATTAGGGGGCGCTGATATGAGATTTGGGTTCCATGCTTATTTATGGTATGGAAAAGGAAAAATAGAGATTTCAACAATCATTTGCTAAGAAAATCCTTGCTAGAAATTTGGAAAAATGTGAAGAGAGCTACTTACAACAAAATATCCCTATGGTGTTCACCACAGGAAGCATTATGTGGACAATGGAAAGATCCAAATCAAGATTGGCTAAGATATAGTGGTTTGTTGGTTGTCGATAATCAAACAGGCTTAAGAATGTTGACTTGTGAAGAACTAAGTCAGAATAATATAGAAATAAATTGGTTCCCATATCTGCAATTGAAAGAGCGATTCAGGATGGACATAAAATTCGAAGGAATAGCAACACAAAGGACGTATAATGAAATAGAAACTATAATATTCTTGAAAACAAAACAGAAAATCTCGCTCTTCTATAAGTATTTCTTAGTATGAAAATTAGAGGATGAAGCAGTGAAGGAACCAATGATTAAATGGGCACAAAATATTCAACATGAAATTCTGCTAGAACATTGGGAATCAGCACGGAAGAACACGAAAGAATTTACCAACACCCAGGTTTTTAAAGAAAACTTTATTAAAATGATGTATAGGTTTCATCTTACACCAGTCAAAATAGACAAAATGTTCCATACTGAAAATAACAGATGTTGGAAGTGTAAAGAAAAAGCCGGCACATATTATCATATATGGTGGACGTGTCCCATTGTTAAAAAATACTGGACACAGATACACAAAGCAATAACAGAAATATTTAAAATTGTAATCCCTATGAAACCAGAATTTTATTTATTGAATATGACATATATGTTGGATGTAAAATTTTTGCATCAAAATAAAAATGTGCTGTTATATTTAATAACAGCTGCAAGGATGTTATTTGCAGGAATGTGGAAAACATTGTGTGTACCAAACTTAGAACAATGGTTGATAAAAATGATGGAAATGAAACAATATGATTTTTTTTCATATCATTTAAAAGGGAAACAAATTGAGAATGTGGAAAAAATATGGCAACCAGTGACTGATTTTGTAAAGGGTTATGTCAGATAAGATACTTAAATGCTATATATGATGTGTGAGTACATAAAGGGAAGTTGATTAATTTTGAGGTTCTTTTTTTTTAAGGATACAGATGTCCAAACATCAATGATCTATGATATAATGATTGAAAATTCATGATTTTAGTATGTAAGTATATATGGTATTCTTTAACGTAAAATGTGATTATAAATTAAATATGTCCATTAATGGAAGAAAAGATACAACAAGAAAAGGAGCATTCAGCAACCTAAATGGTGAGCTAAGGGAATTTCTTATAAAGAAAGATAGTGTGATGGTATTACTCTTGGTATTTGGCAAAGGAAGTCATAAGGACTAAACTTATCAAGATTCCGAACAAGAAACCAATAATATATTATAATTATGGAAACGGAACTATATGGAATTTATTTGTAAAAGTACATGTATATCTTTTTTTTCCTTTTAATTATGCTTGTTATTGTTTAATAAAAATAATGAAAAAGAAAAAGAAAGAAAGATACCATGGTAGATGGACTTTTAGCTGCCTTTAATATTAGTGCGGTCACATCCCCGCTATAGCTCTCCTGGCACTGGTCATCCATCAGGGCAACCAAGGCAGTCTCTGTTCCAAATTCAGTCCTAAAATACATGTATGCAGAATCCTTGCTTTCATTCAAGAGCGTCTCGCCTCACCTCGGGGAGTAAATAGAAACAAATACTTATCTATTATCAGAGTTTCCTGGGTCTACAGACCTTTTTTTTAAAAGGAATAGCCCCTCAGCTCCCTCCTTAAATGTAAGCAGAGCTATGTCCTTGAAGAGGATGTAAGTACAACCTTTCTACATCATACATTGCTTGTTCTTGGATATTGCTTTTTCTGTGTGTTTATTATTCTCCTCTTTGCTCCCTAAACATGCCACCAATAAGCCTAGGCATGCTGTGGAAACAAAGCACCTGGTTCTCCCACCCCAGTATATTTTTATCAGTTGATTTGTAGCAATTTGGTTTTGTTGGGTAGCTTTGATTTATGAGTTTTGCAAATCAGGATTGGTCTGTACCTCCAAAGATTGCAAGTGTTGCAACTTCTTCTCCAGCACTCCCACTTTCTTGCCAGAAATCTTAACCAGGTGCACAGTTAAGTGTTTGCCTCAGGCTGTTTGGAAGGGGTGCCTTGGTAGGCTTGCTTCTAAATGATCGGTATTCTGTGAAGCAGAATGAACTTTGTGAGATCCTTGAATTTGGTCTCCGCCATGCTCAGTTCAATATGTTTTTATTCATTATTTAGAAGGCTAGCAAATATAGGATAAAGTGCAACTGCTCTCAACAGCCAAGGAAAAGGGGCCTTATTATACCTTCTCCTTTCTTTTCTCAACCGATTTCGGCTTGTGTGTTGTGCTTAAAATGGTCCTGCCGGCAAAGTTGTATGCAGGCTCAGTAGGCATTAATGAAAATCATATACTCACTTTAATACAATAATTTGGCTGTAGGAGCCTATATAAGGACAATCACAGAATTCCTATATTTTCATTTACTTCTAAAGTCAGTCTTATCCAGATTAACCAACACATTCCTATGAAGAGTTCTTGGGGCCCAACTTCACATTAAAGATGTAGCTAACGCCTGCCTTTATTTTTTCTTTTCTTTTTCAAAGTTGGATTTTTATTTTTTTTAAAGTAGAGACTTTGTTAATTGCATCTCCTCACCAACCCCTGCTCGTGGGTTTTTCCCCCCTAAGCTCTCTAGCATGTAAGAGCATTTATTCATCAAATCATAAGCATGCTAGCTCTATTAAGTTGTGAGGGACGCAGGGTGAGCAAAGACATGAAAGGGCTCTCAATGTGCAGGTTAACTCCATTTTGTAGACATCAACTGTCCATAAATTTTGAGATAAATTTGATGCACTGTCCATAGTCACCAGTATGTGGTTGCATTGGTCTGGAGGGGGCCTGTGTGAGTACAAAGTTACACGTTCCATGTTTACATCCTGATAAAGGTATGGGAACCCTAACTT
Source organism: Iguana delicatissima (assembly GCA_948472985.1). Lineage (NCBI taxonomy): Eukaryota > Metazoa > Chordata > Lepidosauria > Squamata > Iguanidae > Iguana > Iguana delicatissima. Next base: position 120,283 of record CAOKZL010001152.1, read on the forward strand.
GTACAGGATAATAAATGGCCTCCTTCAGAGGAATAAATACGTGCCAGCTAGCCAAAGAGTCTCTGTTTGGGCCAACCACTGAGTTCTTGATGGCCCTCTAACATGGTGGCATTGATTGGTAGTGAATGCCTAAGTCATTGCATTATTTCAGGCTGTCAAGGGGGACTCTGCTCTGGAGTCCTATAAATCTTGCACTCTAATCTTGCTCTCTTTCCCAGAGAGGTGTTCAGACACTTTTCATCTGACAGCATTGATTCCAACAATAAAAGAAACAACTCAGCCCTGGATACTTTCATAGGTGAGGACTGTTTGTAGATTTGTTTAGGAGTCGAGATGACAGCAATAGTACTTGGACAAGCACCTCTCCTTTGAAGAGCAAAAGTTGGTGGCCAGGAGTGCATTAAGGCAGTTAAGGCTTGTGTGCCAGCTGCGCCCATTTCTTGAGATGTCATATTTAACTACACCCCATTTACATTACTGTCATGCACACTATGTGTGACTGTCTTTGGAAGAGTCTTTAAAAACTTCAGCTTGTCCAAAGAGCTGCAACCAGATTGTTAACTGGGGCAGAATACAAGAAACACATAATTCCTTTATTGCAATAACTCCAATGCCTGTCAGTCCATTTCTGGACATGGTTCAAAACGATGATTATGACCTACAAAGTGTTATACAATTCAGATCCAGGTTGTTGCTGTTGTTGTTGTTGTCTCCTCATCCTATTTGTTTTTATCCCACTTTTCTCCCAGAACTGGAACCCAAAGTGGCATACAGTTTAAATCTACAGAACTATGTCTCCGTATGTGAGCTTGCCCATGTCTCAAGGTCTCTTGAGGAGACCTTTACCTTTGTTCCACAATCCTCTGGTAGTAACATGGGAAATGGCCTTGATGGCTGCTCCCAGTGTCTGGAACTTCTCTTCTAAATGGACGATTTTGTCTCCCTCCTTGCTATCTGCATAAAGACCTTTTTGTTTTTGCAGGCCTTCTCAGGGGAGAAGGCATCCCCTCTGCTCTGTTGTTTATTTTTGTCCTTATTTTTCATGGTTAAGCTTTTAACTGTTTCTAAATTTATTTATATCTTAATTATACTTTTTAGTATGCTTTTTAGCTGTATCTGTTTTAACTTCTGTAGGCTGCCTTGAGTCTCAGACTGGGTAAAAGATACACACACACACGTACACACACTCATACACACACATGCTCACACATATATACACACACATACAAACAACAGCAACAACAATGAATCTTGAAAAATTATTAAATTGTAAGCATCCAGCAGTAATATGAATAATCCCAAATTCTTGTGTTTCCCACAGATTTCAAAACAGCCTGGCCTTTCTTCCTTCTCATTTCTTGCACATGTTCAAATCATTTGATAGGTGGGATCTTTCCCCTTAGCGTCAGCCGTGGCTCCTGCTTTTCAACCTGCTATAAAACCTTATCAAGGAAAGATTATTCTTCACTCAGTTTCTGTCTTGACTCTCAGAAATAAGTTTGCTGGTTTTCAAACCAGCTGAAGTCTAGGCTAAATGATTCTCCCAAAGGTGAAGATCCGTCCAAAGATACAGAGTGAGCCAGTCATTCCTTGACTGGTAGACATTTGGATTTTGTGTGGAGGGGGGAGTGATTGAAGCAGAAGGGGATGAGATGGAAAGCAGAGATTTTGCACCAGATCTATTGAAATACCCAGCACTTTTAAAGTGCCTCTTCTCATTTGTAATCACCAGAAGACATTCCAGCCAAAGGAGGTGAGAACTGTTCCACCAGTAAAAGAAGAACAGAAGTTCCATCAGCCGTGTTTCTTGAATTTTCCATCTTCCCTCCACATGCCTTTTCCCTCCTGTTTTTGTGCCTTTTTCTATAATTAGCCTGTGGGCAGAAGCTACCTTTTTGAAAACTGATTTTATGCATGCTCCTATGGAGTGGGATTAAAAATACTTCAGATAAATAAAATCATAAACTGACGTACAGTATTCAAGTGGACTGAGGGCCTTTGTTTGTTTCTGAAACTAAGAACTGCCCCAGGTAGCTTGGAAACACAACTCTGTGTGCTTTGAAAATGGGTCTCGGAAAGAATGCTCCTGGGAGTGACACTACATGAATGATGCTAAAGAGTTCCATTTGTCAGTTTTTGCCCTCTCCCGGTCTGACATCTCCCTCTGAGTTCTCTAGTTTCCTTGACTACTGGAACTAGCCAGCTGCCTGCTGCTTTCCCCCTTGAGTTAACTTTTGGTTGGCCACCATTCTCATAAAGTTCACTAAAAGAGTTGGTAATAAATAAAATAAATGTTGAACTGCCAAGGCTGTAAGCAAAGAAAGTAAGTGAATGATGTGTATGTGATGAATGTAGCTTTGGAGAAGGTGACCTTTGCTCACTTATCAGTTGAGCCAAGCATTATTCTTTCTGGATCATGTTAATAATCTAACCTTATAAAATATTGGAATCACACCATAAAAATGTATATTATTCATTGGATGAAGGCTGCGGTTATACTACAGAATCATTTCTCATTTTTCCATATGCATTTTCTATTTCCATTTTTGTGTGTGTGCTGTGGCATTTGGGTTATGTGAATACTTCTGCCACTGCCTTTTTCTTTCTTTCTTTCTTTTTTAAATAACAGGAAGATCTGCAAAGCCTGCTAATAAGTATCCTGGCTACCCATGCATGCTTTGGTTTGTTTCAAACTCCCCACCTGTAGAGATCTGCTATGTGGGGGAGAAAACTACCTTGAAAATTTCCTCCATGACATGCTAGCTTTCTGAATGGAATAGTAAGGCAGAGTTCTTTGGAAAATTTGAAGACATTGGCAAAAGTGTATTACTTTTTTGGGAGGAAAATTGAAATATGCAGAATAGTTATTTGGAGAATGTGAACTTTAGTAAATATAATAATAATCTGTGTTATTGCAGGAAAAAATCATAAACAAGTTTGTGTAAAACTAGTAGCACCATCAGCTTTTCATGGATTAGAATTTCTTCTAGTCCTGCCCTTCTGTTCTGTCTCTTGCCATCTGCTCGCTCTTTTCCATCTCACCCACATTCTTTTTGTTTCCAAACAGCTTTTCTGTTTTTTTTTTCTTTTTAATTTTTAAAATTTGAATATAGTTGATCAATATAACCATTAATTCAAACAATTCAGATAGAACAAGAGTAGCTGTCTGAAGGAAAGTGCACACTTTGTACCCCTTCTTGGCCTGTATTTCTGCAGGCTCTGCTCATGCCCCCGACTTTACCAGGCAGGAGTGTTCCTTCTCTCTTTAAACTGTTTGAAGATTTCAGGGGACATACAGAGAAATGAAGAACATGAAGCTGCCTAAGGCTCTTGTGCAGAAATGAATTTTCCAGGCCTGCTTACAGCTTTGCCTCCCCTGGTAAAGTAAGATTAGGAAAGCACTGTAGATTAGTAGTGGAAGATGGGCCAACAAAGTACAGATATATTTTAATTACTTCAATTCAGTAATGTGTTATAGCAACAACACAAGTCTTTAAATTCACGCATCAAAAATTGCATCAGTAACTATAACACATTTCAGATATTTTCCCAGTATTGAAGTGAAGATACGCAGGCATGTTCATGTGTATATACACAAATACATATACATTATTATTACTAGTATCATAAGAAAATTATTATTATAAGGTGATGATAATTATAAACACGGTGTTGAGCATAGAAGTTGTATACACTTGTATTGGAAGATAACTAAATATATCTTTTGACTAAGTAAATAAAGTCATTTCCGCCCTACACTGTTATAATGCTGTTATTCTACTTTCGACATCCTGTGGAATTCTGGGCTTTTTAGTTTGCTGAGGCCAAAGAGCCTTCTGGCTGAGAATTCTGAAGGCCCCTCCCTAAACTGCAAACCCCAGGATTCCATTTGAGGTTGAAAGTGAAATAATAGCACTATAACAGCTAGTGCGGAAATGGCCTTGATCTGTGCAGGGCAAGGTGGTCGAAATGATTAGTTCATGCTTAAGCCTCTTCCACTCAACCCCTACTCTTGTTCCCTCAAGAGAAGTTATGAAAGAAATGGATAAAGTGAACTCACTTAATTGGATTGAATATTACAGATTGAACATTACAGAGGCACAAAGTTTTGTTGTGGATTGTTTGTTATTAAAATTCAAAGCAGGTCACAGTGCCTCCACTGAATATTTCTAATAGTGCAACTCCCTCTTGTTTCAGAGTTTAATTACAGCGGTGGCTCCCGGAGGGTGGTCTAGCTCTGTGGTGTATAGCATTAGATAGCTTTCTTCCTCCAAGACATTTATATGGGCTCCAGGTATGTCTGTCAAAGCCACAAATGGCAATGAGACTGGAGAATGTTAATTTAACTGATGCTCATTTTGCTGCTAATGGTAAGTACCACCAGCTGCAGATCATAAACACTGCCGTTTGTCTGCTGCAGCAGCTCTGTGTTATTCACTGAGGCCTAGCATGATTGATAGAGGTGGAATTGGAATGAAGGGCTGAGTGTAGCAGCTTCTTCTCTAATGCTGCTTCTACTTACATTTTTATTGTAGGAGACAGCTCAGAAATTTTTAATTGCTTTTTTAAAACTAGCAAGTGCTGATTGTGTCAAATGCTGATAATTGGTTTATGACATAGAGGTGTGCTATAAATTAAGCTGAGGTCAGCATGGAAGATTTGTGTATCACCCTAGTTGTGGTAGGAGCTGGGGCTATTGAAATGACAGGCAGCTGCAAGGAGAGATTCACTTCTGTGTGGTAAAGCAGACTTCCTGAAGTTCATGTGCTCAGTTGGCCATGCTGCCTGGAGATGATGGGAGTTGTGTTTCACATCTAGAGAGCACCAGATTGTGGGGGAAGTTGTGCTAAAGTGTCCTTACCACTTTAAGGCTGAGTGCTTCTTGAGCAACACATTATATTAGGAAATGGATTATCTTAAACAATAATAATGTGCAACGTACTTTCATAATTGGTGAAGTTACTGAATAATGTAGAACTTCATGAAGCACTTCTCTCTAGCGTATTAAACATTCATGTTAACTTGAAAAATAAAATTATAGACCTCTCTTCATCTATCATGGATTAGGTGCATTAAAAATATATATCTGTTTTTGTTGCATATTACCCCATTATATTGGCAATTATTATTAAACCAGCTTAATATAGGATACTTATGATTCATAGGTCAAGTACCTAAAGTATGTTAGGAGCATGGAAAGCTCATATTTTGTGAAGAAATAACAGAGCAGGACCCGGTTGGAAATTCTATTTCTGTGATCAATTTTCCCATGATCTCATTTTTTCTCCACATAATATAGTAGTGATAGGCTTGGATCCGAAGAACTCTGATCAGAGCACTCTTCATGGAGAAGTGCTTTTTCACTTCATCCATATTGCTGCACTTCCTTCTTCCTACTCTGATGGTTCTTGATGGGATTTGGAGTCTCTGCAAGGTGGAGGACTGATTAACATGTTCTCTCCCAGGAGACTGATGAATTTGAATGGTTTCTTGATGGGTCTTGTGGATTTTCTTTGTAAAGAAAAGTTGATCTTTGTATTGGGGAAATGCCCAGGGAATTGAACACTATTGCTTCTGACTGTCTTCTCTCGCAGAGTAGTTAAACCAGACCCCTGGTTCTCTAGGGAGCTGGTGGTAATGAAAGGAGTTAGATGGTGAATAGATTGGCATTGGCAGAAAATTTGGAGTGGGTCTGACTGGACACAGGTTGGAAGCTGTTTGAAGGCTATGCTGTGGTAATGCAGCTAGATTTTCTCTGCCACCACTGCATCTGTAAAAGGCCACGTTTCAAGACCTGCTTCAAGAGGAGAACGCAACCAAATGACAGCCTGCTATTAACAATTTGTCTAGCACTTTGCAGATAAAGTTGCTCAGATCATACTTGACTTGGAGCCTACAATAAATACAGATCCATTGGATGTAGCCTTAGGTCCCTGCTTGCCCAGTGATAGTTGATACTTTCCCATTTCTGCAGCCCAAGGATGTGGTAAGGATCCTTGGAGGGGTGACAATGTGTGTGTTCTAGTCAGAGACGGAATTGGTATCTGGGGAAAATGAACAAATAATGCTTTTTTACAACAAGGCAGGATCCCAACATATCTCTAATTAAAAAAAAAAAACTTTCCTTGATCCCACTCTACTGGATTATGGCCAGCATATTTCCAATACTCCATTTTTCAGCAAAAGTACTACAGTACGTCATGGCCTCTTAGTACTAGGGGTCCCTAAAAGGATACAGACTGTCTAGACCCATTCTGTCTTCAGGTCATGATATGAGATAAAAACAGCTCTGGTCACCTTATTAGATTACCTATGCCAAGAACTGACTGGGGAATGTGTCCCTGTTGGTTCTGCTGGACCTCTCAGTGGCTTTTGGTTTCATGGACCTTGGCAGCTGAGTCTCTTTTCTGTGATGAGATTGGGGGCATTGTTTTACAGTGCTTCTGATCATTCTCGGAGGAGATGCAGGTTCACATTCAAATGTAAGCCTGGAAAGTGCTCTGGAGTGCATTTGCACAGTTAAAGCTGTACCCATTTCTGAAAACATCTTTTGTGCCTTAGTTACACCTAGTTATATTTGAATATCTGTAACATGATTGATATTGGGTTGCCTCTAAAGAGTGCTTGGAAACTTCAGCTGGTCTAGAGGGCTGGCAGAGAGATTGTTAACTGGGATTAGCTACAGGGAGCGTGCAGCTCCCTTGTTGTGACAGCTCTGCTGGCTGCTGATCCATTTCCAGCTACAACTCAACATGCTGTTTATGACCTTTAAAGCCCTATATCGTTTGGGTCCAAGATCATCAGGGAAACCTTTCTCTTAGTCCCATCACCTTCCTAAGCAGAGAGAGGATGGGATAGGGCTTTTTCAGTGGCTCCTCCTGGGCATTCAGCCTCGCCGCCTAGGAAAGTTAAGATGGTTCCTTGCTTGCTATGCCTCTCTTCTGGCAGGCTTTTAGGAATTCTTTCTTTAGTGTTGTGCTGTTTTGCTTCTTTTTACATCTTTTGTCTCGTAATGTGTTTTAAATCATTTTAATTCTGTGGATTGTTTAAATTCATTTGAACAACTTTTAATATGTTTTCTCTTTGTTCTCTGTAGGTGCTTTCTGCTTCTTTCTTCTTCTTTTTTTTTAATTTTTAGTAAACCACCTTGATGCCAGTATTGAGGAAAAGGAGGGGGGATGTGAATCGATGGAGGGATGGAGGGATAGATGGATGATGATAATGGGTTATTCTGGTAGTGTAGGATACAGCGATAGGGACTTCAACCAGAGATAGAAATTGGAGTGGATTCTCCTGTCCTCTCCCAAAGGTGTGACTGGGTATTTTCCCCTCTGGAGTTGTCACAGCAGTAGGATGCCAGTTTCTGTATGGAAATAGATAAAATAAGGCTTACAGATGGTTTGTGAAATTCTTTAAACTTGAATTGCCAGCTGTGGCTTTTGGATCTACCACAGGTTACCAGCATGCTGATAAAACTCAACCTTTTATGTCCTTTCCATCTAATTCCAAGTAAGCTGTCTTGGTGCTAAATAGATGCTTGATGTCTGTAATGGATTACATGAGGCTAAACAAATTGAAGAACAAGACGGATGTGCTCCTGGCAGTCAAAAGGAAGATTGAGGAATAGGAATTCATCTAGTACTAGGTGAGGGTACACTCCCACTGATATCTTAGGTTTGTAACTCAGGTGCACTCAGCCTGGATGCCTAGGTTTCAGTAGTGGCCAGGAGTGCATTTACACAGTTTAAATTAGTGCATCAGTTGCACCTATTCCTAGAGATGTCAGATCTAGCTATGGATAATTCACATGCCTTGAATTATTTCCCATATATGTGAATGTAATTCACATTACTTGCAGCTGCCATTGGAAACTTTGGAAACTTCAGTGGATCCAAAATGCTTCAGCCAGAATGTTGACTGGGGCTGGTTACAGGGAACATATAACTCACTTGTTCAAATAACTTCACTGGCTACTGATTCATTTCCAGGCACAGTTTAAAGTGCTGGCTGTGACCTATAAAAGTACTGGTTATGTAGACTAGATCAAGACTGTCTGAAACACTGCATCTCCAAACGTGAGCCTTCCCTAGTTTTAAGGTCCTCAGGGAGGGATTTCTCTCAGTCATCCCACCTACACCAGTATGTTTGGTAAAGAAATGGGAAAAGCACTTCTTGGTAGCTGTTCCTAGGCTGTGGAACTGTTTACCACAGAAGACTTAGCTAGTTGTCTCCCTATTCTCTTTCCATAAGCATTTGGTGACTAAGTGACTATGCAGAAAGGTAGTGTGTGTAATGCATTTTTCACTGTTGCCATGTTTTAAAATTCTTTTATTTTGTTTTAAAGTATTAATGTTTTTACATAGTATTTTGTTTTTAAACTTCTTAACTGTTAAGAATTTCATTTACCTTGTTTTAATTTATGTTATGCGGCCTTGGGTTCTATTTGGAGTGAACTTATGTTTAGGGTGAAGATATAGATTAAGCAACTACATAAGAGGTCATCATACAGAATAATCCATTGCTCAGAAGTAAGTCCTACTGTGTTAATTCTGTTAGGATCATGGGCATTATTGTTGCTACATTCTCAGAAAGCTGAGGTGGTAGTGGAGTCTTACCATCATCAGAGGGAAAAGTGCCAGCTTATCTTGTGCATTGGTTCTGAGTACATTTCCCCAGCTGCTTCTGCAATCACCTTTGTTCACTAAGTAGGAATTTCTGTTTTATAAGCACTGGACAGAGGATTTCATTAGCCCGTGCTTTTCTGGACAGTGTAGGGAAGAGCGTGGAAGTCCTGTGTTCTTGGTAAGTGTTTTGTCAAGGCTTCTTCTGTGCTTTTATGTGGCAGCTTCTTTTTATTGCTTATACTTCTTTCTTCTAGCGATTTCATAAGCTATCCTTTACTGCCAGTAAAACTACTACAGTGCAGTCATTTGAGCACTTCTCTCAGCTGTCTCTCTTTTATTTCCAAGACTTCTTTTGCAAAAGGATGCCTCCTTTTTTTAAATCCCTTCGCATCTAGCAGTTCCAATTATGAACTTGAGATGGGGTACATGGATTGAACAAACAAACAAAACTCTTAACAATTCCATTAACACTGTTCTTTTTATCCAGCATAGATTCCATCTAATGTACTACTAACCATTATTTTCTCACCTAGTTTGCTCAGCAGTGACAGATAATAGATGAACCCATTACAAATATATTTGACACTGCATCCATGGAAGATATGAAAATTGGAATCTCTCATCATGATTTAAAATGTGTGCTCACTCACTCGAATGAGGTGGAAGAGGCTACAAAAGAAATAAAACAAACCCAATTGCTTGGTGTCATTCAGGTTAATGTACATGCATTGTGTCTTTATAGAGCCCATCCAAGACTAGCTTAGGACGAATCTGTGCTTCATCAAGACTTCTCTTGATTTACTCTTTTCCTGTCCTACAAAATATTTAATCAATAAATATGATTTATCCTGCCATTTGTGTAAGGCTGGGTAAGAATGATCAGTAGGCATTTTGTCTGTGCCCTTGAAATTTGAAATCACAATATGATCATTACCAAATCTATTACATTTTCCTTACATCATCTATTTGTGTGTTTTGGGGAATGTATTTAAAATTACCATAGAAATTTACATGAACAGAATTCTCAGTAATCTGGCCACAAAGCAGTATTGGAATATTGGAAGTTCTGTGTTATTGATAATGACTTGATTGTCATTCTTCCCGTGAACCTGTGGGACCAGTTTGAACAGGTATAGGTATATCACCCTTACTTTGCTTTATTTAAGAAGTGTGTGTGTGTGTGTGTGTGTGAAAGAGATAAACTTCTAGCCCTAGATTGGGGCCAAATTATGTTCGCTGTTCCTCGCTGAAAGATATTGTGTTTCCACTGTGAAAGTTATCAAGACTACAGTATAGTTTTTTTGTGTGTATTTGTTTTAAATAGATTCCCACTCAGTATATCAACATTTTGTTCTTCTTTAGTCAAACTCTGTAAATTTAGGCAATCACTCCCATGTAATTAGCTTGCTTATCTTGGCAGTGTTATTGATTTGATTGATAATGTCTGTGACGTACTTCACTTTTTGGTAAGGTTGCAAAATTTTGTGGCCTTTTTAAATAGCATATTTTGGTGCCATTAGGAATACGCAAAGATCATGTTATTAGGGGATCGTTGCAAAATCTGTGTTCACCACTGTGCTACCTGTCAGCTAACACTTTCTGAGCTGCAACTTGTAAAATAATGTATCATCATCATCATCATCATCATCATCATCAATGTGTATAGTTCCTTCATTGTAAATGGTGTTTTACAAATAAAGGAACAGCAAAACAGTCCCCTGCCATCAGGCTTGCAATCTAAGTAAGTACAGTCTAAATATTATAGATGCCTAGAGCTGCCAGCTCCTGAAAGGAGGCATCTAAAATGGTGCCAGTGGTGAAAGAAAGTATCTGTTTCCTGAAGATCTATGGTGTGTGCTTAAAGGTTTCCTATCTCTGATCAGTACATTTCACACGGGATACTGATTCAGTATGGAGTGACCTAATAGAGTTAGAATCATAGAATCAATAGTGTTAGAATCAAGCAGAAAGCAAGAACCAGGTTTGCCGAGCTACAAACTACAAATCAAACCAGACGTATTACAGGGTAATTGAAGCATATTTTTTGGAGAACTAAGCGTTTGTGTAACTCCTTTCTGGGAAGAGGCTTTCCTTCCTCTGTTTCATTTGCAGCTAAATTAGAACAACTGCAAAAGCAAGTGAGATAGGAGACTGGCCACAATTGTACAGCCCATGGGTAGTCTTCCAACTGGCTTTTAAATTTTATGGGTGGCTATAAACACCAGTTGTATTGCAGTTGTGGAACAGTTTAGAATTCTTCCTTTTCCCATGAAAAACAGGCACATGAAACTAATATCTCCCCCCACCATTTTTTTAACATGGAATGCCTGGACATCTCATAACTTGTTTCCTGATTTGTTGGCAACCTCACTGGCTCTTTCTTCCCTACAAATAAATTAATTTATGCAATTGGTATATATTTAACAGTGTTTAAAACTCCATAAATAACAGTTGCTGATTGCTAAATTCTTTGGTGATTCATTTGAAGAATTACATTAGACTTCTACTGTCATATTTAAGTTAATGTCACTGAACACAGCCTCTTTCAGCTATTTCTGTGGCTCACTCTCTTTGAAATTATCAAACACTAATACAGTTTAAAGCGGCAGCTCTGCTTAATCTGCTGTGTCCCACATACATGGGGCACAAAACTTAATTAAACTAAAATAATCTGGTACTTGTTGGCTATGTAAGCAATTCACACACACATCCACACACATCAATACTTGGCAGAAACATCTTTCCCAGCAATGTCAATCTTCTTGGGTATATATCTTTCAGCTTCATGCATCTGGATCCTGAAGTTTTTGACCATTCTTCATGGCTCATGATGCATGTGTTGAAAGGATCTATGGGTAGTTAAATGTTAAAAATGTATAAACATTTTGTTATTGAAACTCTTCTGTCATTTGTTAGAATTGGAGATCCCACCCTTCGTTTGAATTTTGAGCTTGCCACACTTAATAAGCTTAAGACTCACAGAAATATGTAGCCTGCAGTAATGTCGGAAGTGTTGTTAGTTTTTTGAAAGCCATGTGTACTTGAAAATGACCGAACTCCCTAGTGTCTAATTTTCTATCTAAATATGTTACACAAACATGTGTGTTTATTTTTACACCTGTCACAACATTTCACAATTTATACCTATTTCATATTCTCCCAGTATTTGCTGGAAAGTTTAGGGAAAGCTAAGCAAAGCTAATTTCCTCAAATCCTCTAGTCTCCTTGCATCCATCAAAACGTATTTGGCATGAAGTTGCTTGAGTAAGTGGTCTGAATGATATGTTGTGCCTCCACCAGACCTGGAGAGAAAGTGCTTCTGTTCTTCTTATGAATGTGCAATACCTATTAGAATTAATTATGTTTTAGGGTTTTCCAAATAATCTATGAGTTGTTTGGGCTGTATGGCCCAGAGTGGTAGGAGAAGGTGATTTCATGTTACTTTGTGGAAAGATTGAAATACCTGGAGGTAATGACTGTTCTCCATTAGCCAGTTTTCATACAGCTGGCTTTAGCTGTCGCTGGGCAGATGAGAAAGAACCAAATGGCACATTCCACAACTCAGTGGGTGATATCTACTTGTCACATGACTGGACCTCAATTTCTCCAGGACAATATATGTGATTCCTCTCTTTCCCTCACTAAAGTCTCCTATGCCCTTCAGAAAGTCCCCCACATTCCAGAACATATTTGTGATTTGTATGTGTGTGGGGAGACAGGTGGGGGAGGGAGAGACTATAGTTCCCTGGCAGTGTTCGTTTTACTGGCAGACAGACACAGCTGGGTACAACCCAGTTCCATCAGAGTTACATATTGAGATGCATATTTTAAATGAAGTAATTCTACATACATAATAAACCTTTTATTTTTAGAAGGCTGTTGGCATATGTTGTTCTCTTTCTTCAATAAAGTTCCGTTTATGATTCCACCATAGCATATTTCCTGTTGTTTTCCATCTACATTCAGAAGTGGCATCTGTGTGCCCTTCTCCTTTTGATAAGGTAGAATAATTCAACTAATTTCAGGTTCATCCTTCCTTTAGCTTTTGTGAAATTTTGTTCCACAAGCCTCCATGAACCACACATAAAAATGTCGATGTGCTCATTGGGAATGTACAGTCAATTTTTTTGTAAAGAACTAGGATTGGATCCAAATATAATAAATGTAATAAGAAAATATCTGCTAGCAACATAATTTGTATGTCACTTCTAAAAAAAAAAAAATAGGTACAGCCTTTACCAACCTTGTGCCCCCCATTTGCTTTGCAGTTCACTTTCCTTGGGTCATAGCCAGTGGCCAGGTTACCTGGGACTGGTATGAACTGTAGGCTGAAATCTGTGGCATTCTACTTTGGTGCTATAACACTTCTTAGGCTTCTGATTATACAAGAAGATTAGGGTTCCTACCTCCAGGTACAGAAAAACCCTTCAGTGAACATAAAGAGCTAGAACTTTCTGCATGATATATTGAGCGTGCATGTGAGAAGAGGAGGAATGCTGAATGTTAATGCATATTTTCTCCTTCCAACCTCCTTTTGTTCATTTAATATGTACCTAGCTCCTGTGCCCATAACAAGACATATATCTAAAACCAGCTTTGAGACTGACTGGGAAAAACAAATTTCTACCATGTAAGCATATGAACTATGTGCATACAAGCCATGTGTGGAAAATCATAGGTATTTGTATGTATGTCTATCCGCAGAGGTTTTGCTCTGTTCATTTAATGAAGTGCACTGTGTGTGAGAAAGCATATGCAAGAAATATCTTCTCTGTCTCAGAGGTGCTACTGTAGTCCTTTATTGTCTTTTTTATGCCAGAACAGATTAAAACAGCTGTCTGTTTGTATATAACTCCTGTGCCCAAGTAAGATTCTTTCTGTCTGCCATATCTGAGAAAAGTAGGATTTTTAATTGCTTGGGAAGAGTCTTGAGGCACATAGGATATACACGTGTTAAAGTGGACACATAGAGATCTGGAACCAATGTCGTGTACTTGATCCTGTTATCCCCCTCTCAACTCCTGCTAATTGTAACTATGTGCTTGGAGAAAGAAACTCTGCATGCTCTCCAGTGTGATAACCTTTACATTTGGTTTATAGATAGATAGGCAGACAAACAGTGTCTTTTGCATAGTTTGATGACCTTTTTTTAAATTTTTCCAGACACACAGCAGGTATAGGTACACTTTTTATTGAAATCAGGCATTGATATTCAAATGTGCCATATTTGTATACAGTTCAACAGAGACAAAAACAGATGAGGAATGGCCAATTAAATTTCCTGGTTGTAAAAGCAAAAAGTCAGGCTGCTGCTGTTGCTGCTGCTGCTGCTGCTGTTGTTGTGTGCGCCTTACAGTCATTTCCAACTTATAGTGACTTGAAGGGGAACCCATCATGGGGTTTTCCTGTCAGATGTATTCAGTGAGGGTTTGCCGTTTCCTTGGCTGAGTGGAGATTTGGGCCCTAGTCTCTAGAGTCTTAGTTCAATGCCAAAACGACTTTGTTACGCTGACTCTTATCAAGTAACTCTGGACCCAATTTGTTATGTAGTCTCCCCTCCCACTAACATACTTTGTATCCCTAATTCTATTATGAAGAATTACAAAGTCCTTGAGAAGTACATGGAGTGGGAGGGAAGAGTTTTATTAAAACAAAACAAAATAATGTGGATGGACATTGTGAAATAATCCTTTTCCAGTTACCATTTGGGAAAAAGCAGGTTATGAAGCAGCCACTTAACTCATTAGAGAGTCTTTTAATATTTTGTTTTCCAGTTACTTCCATTATGAATATTTCTGGCAAAAGGGGACTTTGAAACCAAGAAATGTTTTGCTGCAGTAACATTGTCAGATTTCAGATACAGTACTCAGAAAAGATTAGCATTTGTACCACTAGAAATGGCTTCTAAGTACTTTTATCTGTCTCCCACTGAAAAAGAAAGGAACCACTTCTTTTCTTTCTGTCCCACCCTATATTCTTGAACTATATCTTCCCATCAGCCCTTACCAGCACAGCTAGGGTAAGGTATGGTGGGAGTTGTAGTCCAGTGACATCTGAAGCACCACAAGTTTCCCATTTCTTACTTAAATGGCTACAGAGTGATATATCTTATGAATATTCATAAAGTCTGTGGGGAAACTAAGGAAACAAACTGTTCTTGTTGTCACTTAAAAATAGACATTCTAGGCAGCTTTTCTACATACTAATCAGGAAGTGCCTGAGACTGACATCCACAAGAATGTCATAATTAATACTGTTGTTGTTATTATTTGTTTCTTTTTTCCAGCCCTGGGACAAAAAGTGGTTTACGAAACTTAAAAAACAGATACAGCTAGAGATACATGTGATAGAAAAGATAAATACAATTAGACTATCAATGGAATTAAAAGAGAAAAAGAAAAGTAACACAGTGCATTATAAGCGGCCTTTCCACCGGAGAAATTAGTTCTCAGCGGTGTGCTGAAACAAAAAGGCCCTTCAGCTGCCTGCAAAAATATAGTACAGATGGTGCCAGTGTATCCTGTCTAGGAATGGAGTTCCAGCGCCCAAGAGCAACCACCAAGAAGGTTTTCTCCTTTGTTCCCACCAGATGTACCTGAGATGGTGGTCAGACAGGGAGAAGGGCTTCACCTACATCTGAAAACAGGCTCACGTGGATATATGGTCTGTCAGATGGCTTGGGCTTAAACTGTGTAGGACTTTATAGGGCATAGACAGCACTTTGAATTGTGCCCAGAAGTAGACTGACAGCAGTTGTCCTTTCTGGCTTATTCAAAAAGCCAGGGGAGTGGAGGGACTCACTGAGTGGGTAGAAATGCTGTTGCAAAAACAGGTGGTTGTTGTTGTTATTTGTACCCCGCTTTTTTCCCAGGTTGGGACTCAAAGCAGCTTGCAGATTAAAAAAGATATAGTTAAAAACTCATAAAATACAGAAGTTAAAACATAATTAAATAATCAAAAGGAATAAAACAATGATAAAATACATAACGGTAAAACTCAATTATTAATCTGAAAACTTCGTACCCAGCACATTTCTATTGGACAGGCCACATATAATCATATACTGAATGTCTGTCTAAATAAAAATGTCTTTATCTGATTACAGAAGGACACTAGGGAGGGTGCCAGTCTAACTTCTCTGGGAAGGGAATGCCAGAGCCTGGGGGGCAGCCACTGAAAAGGCCGGCCCCCATATTCCCACCAGGTGTACCTGCAAGGGTGGTGGGATAGAGAGAAGGGACTCTCTAGCAGATCTTAAGGCCTGTGCTGGTTTGTAGGGGAGAATATCGTCCTTCTCCATAGCTAGCCCTAGTCAACAATGTGGCTGCAGCTCTTTGGACCAATCAAGTTATGAACACTCTTCAGAGGCAGCCCCATGTAGAGCACATTTAGAGTAATCTAAATGGAATATAACTAAGGCATATGTCACTGTGTCCAGATCTTGTCTGTAGGAATATAGACAATCAGTGAACAAGCCTTAATTGTGCAAATCCTCTTCTGCATATTACAGAAACCTGAGCTTCCAGGCTCAGGATAAGATTGAGGAGTACACTCAGTCTATGAATCCATGTAATAGCATCCAGTAGAGACTGATTGTGTTCTCTGGTCTGCCTTTTGGCTGACCAGGAGCACTTCTCTTATCTGGATTAAGTTACCATTTCTTTTCCCTTTTCTGGTTCATTACTTATGACCAGCACTGGTTTAGAAGCAAGACAGCCTCCTTGCATTGAAGTGGAAACGATTAACAGAGTAGGGTCTGATGACAGTGAATCCCAAAAAACCACACAGCCTCATGAATATGTTAAATAGTATGGGGGCACCCAGGGGACTCACAGGCCAATGACCAAGAAGTCAAACAGGAGTCCCCCAGCACCTTCTTTTGAGTTCACTGGTCCTAAAAACAGTGCCTCCAAGACCAGCAAGGTGGCTCAGAAGGATACCATAAGCCAATGATATCAAAAGCTTCTGAAAGGTCTAGCGGAACCAACAGGGACACACTCACCCACTTCCAAGCTTACATTATCCATCAAGCAACCAAACCTGTGTCCCATAACCAACCCTGAGACTAAATTGAAATTGATAGATAATCTGTCTCATCCAGCAACCCCTGGAGAATGGAGGCTATTACACAAATCCAGTGCTCAGTGGAGTGTTGGAATACAGTGGGATCCAGTGAGGACTTTTTCAGTAATGGTCTTATAACTGCCCCTGTAGACATGGTGGGACTCTGTCATATTTTAGGGAGGTGTTGACCACTACTTCTAGTCATTCAGTGAGTCTTCCCTCTCCCCGGCTTTTTGAATAAGCCAGAGAGGACAAGGACCTAACACACTTGTGGTGGTTCACACTTCCCTGAGAATCCTGTCCAGATCTTTGGGCTGCATGTATTGAGCTGGACATGCCAGAGTTACATCCACTTGATCTGTATTTATTATAGCATTCAAGTCAGGGCATCTGTCTAGTGAATAGCAGAGTTACATGCTGCTTTGAATGTGTACATGCTTTGCATGTTCATTGTTGCTGGAACTCCGACAGAGTTAAGTGCCAAAACATAGCCTCGCAGTATGTGGTAGAGGGAAGAACATTGCTTGTACAATTGTACATGGCAATTTTGTTTTTCTTTCTTATACATGTATGAAATCATGACTGTGAAATAACCCTGAGTTTCTGGAACTAAGCTATAGTAACTCACTTACCTTTTGCAAGATTCCTCTCTCTTCTCCCTCTAAACTCTTTGTTACACAGGGCCGAAATATGTTGTACTCAAAATACAAAATCAATATGTGGTGTTATATTCACTTTAAAAGAAAAAAAATTATATCGATTCAGAGGTAATGGCAGCAGTTCATTTTGCAGAAATACATGCCACCTCCTGTCATGAGGATTATTTTCACATTTATTACATCTCAGATCGGGGCTTTGGATATAAAAATGTCTTGTTAGTTTATAACTTTTTTCTGGGCACCAAAACTGTGAATATATTCTAAAAATATAGAACTGAAGCTTGTTTTTATTACTTGAACATGCTTTTCTAATAGAAAAGGGACTTTTCCCCCTATATATCTCTGCTTTCCCTTCCTTCATGTTATGTCTAATTTGTTGCTCCTCTTTAGTATACTATACCAAGTAACTTGTTTGCATATGATCTCTATGCAAATATAACACCATACATTTTATGGTGCTTTCTCAGCCTGTTCAGAACCTTCTAGCAGAACAGATAGTAAGGCTTGTTTTTCTTGACTAACAATTTCACACCACAAGCAGTGGTAGGTTTGTGTGTTTGGATACATGCATGCTCTCTCATATGTGGCCTCTCATACAGAAACCTAGCACTTAGGAATCCAACACTAGCTAGACACAATAGTTTCAAACATATATCTGTTCACCTCAAGGCTTGAAATGGTACAATCCAGATATGTCTTTGTCACTTAATTCTGCTAAATGTACAAATAAACCTTCATCTTGCCTGAAGCCTTGTAAGATAATTCCAGCAGTGATATTTTACATGGCACAATGTTGTTGTAAGAGATGACTTGCATTAGTGGAAGAAACAATCAAATAAGTTACCAGGTTCTTCACATGCAAATTTTCATCTTTCTTTTGTGGGAACAGTCAGTTTGTCAAAGTAATCACTGAAACATTAAATGTGAGCTATCAGTGAAATTGTTTTTATCTTCCATACCTTATATTTAGGAAAAATTGATTCTATTCAACCTGTCACAGCTGCAGCTTAGGCTTAACTGAAGTTTGATATTCAGAAGAAAATTTACCACCCCTCTCCATGTTTTTCTAGGTGATCTGCTCTCTGAGAAATCTGCTGCTTTAAATGTAAGGAGTGTGGAGACTTGTGATTACGTTTATTGCAAGAGTAAGAATTACAGATTCTGAAAACAGTAAGGTGAGTTGGGGGGTATACTTAAAACATAGAATGTAGTGTTTCTTGTCACTCATAACTGTGTGTGAGGACCTGTCACTTTCTCAGTTTTTGATTGCTAGTGACCTAATGCAATTCGCTGGTTCTCTCAAGTCTCGTGCAGAGGAATGTGGGTGCCTTGCAGTGATTTAAAAGAACTGAAGAATGTGTCCTTTACCATGTAGAAGTGCACCAGTGTTATCTACTTCTTTATCTGCACTTCTAAATGGTCTGTGCCTGTGGCTACCTCAGTTTTTAAATGGAACAGTTTAAAACATTGTCCAGATAGTGGTCCCTCTTGTATTTTTAATACTTTTAAAACTTATTTTACATGTGACATTGTTTTTAATTAATTTTACATTTTTCAGTAGAGTAGCCTTTTTGGAATTGTTTGAAGATGCAGTGCTTACTGCAGTGAGTGAATTTAAATTAGAATACTGATTTAGGTAGGTAAACCTATATGAGGCATAAAAATACAAAGTCAGTCATTTCTGGAGGTTGTTTCTCCCTCTCTCAGTCTGCTAGATGTCTCTGTAATTTTACCATGACCAGCCTTCAGGTTTTCCCAATGGTGATGTCATCTGAACTCTAGGCTGAGAAAGGTTTTCAGAGCAACTCAGTAACCTTGTGAGAATAAGGTAGTTTGTGGAAACAGTTCCAGGTTGGCTAATGTGTGGCCGCTAAGGAGCATTTCTCTGGCTGTTTAAGTCTTTTTCATTTTTTTTAAAAAAATCACCCTTATGTTGTATTATATTTGTATTTTAATATGAATCACTTAGAGATTTTAAACTGTTTATAAGTGCTATGAATAAATAACATCTTCATTGGTGACATCTAACCTTGCACGTGGTATTGTAGTGCTTACCAGCTGTTGATACAGAAGTTGCTTGAGCAAGAGAGAAGAGAAGGCAAATCCAGTCCTGCCGGTGTGGTATAATTAATGGTGATATCTTATGACCTGTGTAAGCCCTGGTTGTCTCTGTAAACTCATTACTGGAAATTGACATGGACCTAGCCTTGGAATGACAGAATGTTTCTGCTTTTAGGCCTTTCTGTCCTTGATGCTTTAAAAAAAAAAATTAAAGGGGAGAAGTTTTCATCTTAAAATAAAAAAGTAAAGATACCCATTTATGGTTCCTTGAATACTATTTATGGTGCAAAATATGTATGTACTGTACTATGAAAAAAAGAATAGTTGCTCCAATAATATATAATAAAAAGCATAGCTGCATAACTCATCTCTCTCCCTTTTCAAGTTGGCATTAAATTCCTGTTGCACGGTTAAAAGTCTCCCCTCTAGAACAGGAGCATAGAAGTGTTTAAAATTAAGGCTATGATGCTGTTGTTTAAATAGTTTCAGCTGTTACCTTGGGGAAGTTATGTGGGACAATGAGTAAACTGTCAGGTAGCGTTAGAGGCACACTGTATACTAGGAAGGTTATTAAAATCACACTGCAGGAGAGTCACAATGACTCCCTTTCATGGGTCATTGTAGCTCAGTGGGGAAACGCGAGGAAAAGAAAAAGACATAACAAGAAGGCCTCCAATGTTTATTTTAGGAATGTAGAAAGCTGCCTTATGCTGAGTCTCTTTGGCTGCCTAGCACACTATTGTTGACTCTTTGGGATTTCAGATGGGATTTTTTTCCAGCCTTACGTGGAGATGCTGGTGATTACACTTGAGATCTTTTGCGTTATCAGTGTGCATTTTGTTACTGATGCCATTCCTGAAAGTGTTTGCTTTTACATTGCTGTTCTAGGATTTCAATCGCTCAGAAAGAGTTCTTGTTTGATTGGGGCTCCTGTTATTTCTGTTCTGCTTTGCTATTTAAAGTAATGCAACAACTAAAGAGCTTTTAGTACCATGTAAGAAAATTAGAAGCTTTCATCTAACTTACTTTTAAAATATCACACAATTGCTTCTTAAAAATCAAAAATGAGATACAATGAGATATGATGCCTTGATCTAGTGCCCTGGAGCTTTGTGACTTGAAACAGATCTTGAATATACAGCAGACCCTTGGGAACATGACATTGTTTACAAGTGTAGATTTTCTTTAACAAAACCCATAGAAGAATAATGATGAATGGAACACAAGCTTTCATGACCTTAGTGTTACTGTCATTTAAAATATTTTTCTAAATCCTTTAAAAAAGATACCCCCCTGCTCCATAAAAGCTTTTTCACTAATGGAAATTCTACAAATCCTTTCATTTTGAAGACAATAATCATTTGAAGCCCTTTGACATTCTACCTCTTCAGTTGGATTTACTTTATTTTTAAAGATATCAGTCCTCCACTCACCTGTGTTACTAGTCTAAATAAGCTCATTTGACAGCTGTTTACACAGGTATTTTTACAGGATTCTTCCTATATTTTATTGTTCTGCTCTTAAAAAAAGACTATTCCTAAAAGTAGAGTTAATTTAAATATAGGTGCAGCCTTGAAAAAAGACACACGTATTGAATCCCTACTGGTGATTTAAAGAGCTTAACTTTACATTTAAGTCTCACTGGTCTCAAGAAGTCTTCGAGCACACATGTTCTTCCTCTGGATAATATCAGAGGAGCAGAAAGGACAAGCAGGGGATGTGTACGCTTCAGCATTTTCCATGCCATCTCTGCTCCCCGTCTCCCCCTTGCAGGAACATGTGAACTGAGTCTGTATTTGAGTAATATACATAAACTACTCATTACCTTTTAACAGGGGAAATCTCCAGGCTGTTTGGTGTGATTCAGCCCCAACTTTGGTGAACTTAGTGTTATATGAAGTTATCCCACAGTGGCTGCTTTTGTTTGCCAGAACCCTCTCGGTGGCATCAACTGACGTAATGGGGATTGTATGAGTATAAAGAATTCTTCACAAGAATTGCACAAGGAGGTATCCACTACCTCCTTTCACAGTGG
Organism: Iguana delicatissima; assembly: GCA_948472985.1. NCBI lineage: Eukaryota > Metazoa > Chordata > Lepidosauria > Squamata > Iguanidae > Iguana > Iguana delicatissima. The sequence continues at coordinate 141,726 of CAOKZL010001152.1, forward strand.
GTTTCTCCAGGCCCTGTAGTTGTTGCAGAGAAGTAACTGGTGCAACTCTGTTTCTAACTCTGTAAGTCACTCTTTGGTTTGTGAGGGATTGTGCAGTGAGAGCTTCATTGCACTGTTGACCAGCTTGATCTTCATCCTTGACTGGTGTTATGCAGGATCTTGACCGTTTCCTTCTTTCAGGGCCTTATTGCACTACACTGGTATAGTGCTGTTATTCTACTTCTAACATCCTGTGAAATTTTGGAGTTTGTAGTTTACTGAGGCCAAAGAGCTCTCTGGCTGAGAACTCTAAATGCCCCTTCCTCAACTGCAAACCCCAGGATTCCACAGGATGTTGAAAGTGGGATAATTGCACTATAACAGCATAGTGTGGAAGTGGCCCTTAGCTGAGGTACTAAGCGGTTGTACACACAACTGCTTAAAAAAAAATCATACTTGTACCAAAATACCTTGCATTACCTCATGCACTTTTTTTGCAGCTTTAAAATTCCAGTGATAAATGGTTTCAATTAAACCTAATATATATTAAGAAATCATTATTGATCAGTGTGTGCTTTTTACTGGAACACAGCTCCACTCCTCCTCCACCAGCCGGAACTCAAGAGATTATCTCATGTCACCAGAAAATAAAGTATAATGTGAAAAAGGGTATTGTTTTAAAGGTCAGGATGTCTGCATGCTTGCTTTCTAAGAAAACCTTTTCACTAAACTCCCAGAATAACAATTATTGCAAACAAAACAAATGTGAGATTTTGAAGTTAATAATAAAACATAAATTACTTCGAGGTGATAGTACTTCGAGGTGATAGTACGCCTTCAGCTAAAGGGGATCAGAAATGAGATTTACTCTGTTCATATTACTAAACAGCCTATTATTCCCATGAGCTATTTCAGAACTTTTTGTCTTGTTTTGGGATTAGAACCATCTTATACATATTCAGTGCTATGTACAAAACACTGTTTTCTGTGAATTGGAATTTATGTGGGAAGAGGGTTCTGTGGCTTATAGAGATCTCTTTACATGTTTGCAAATGCTTTGATGTATTTAAAAAAGCCTTTGAATAATAATAATTTTCTTCTAGCAAAGAAAATTTTACAAACATATAAAACCACATTATTGACAGAACTGGGGATATACTCAACCAAAGGTGGGAGGAGTGCAATGCAGGGGCTGCAAGAGGGCCTCAGGGCTGTCTTTGTGTTCCCCAGGGTCCTGCAGCATCCACTTTTTTATTTTGATTTTGTTACTGGTAATTTAAAAAACCTAGAGAGTTTAATTTAAAAAATCTGAAGGCCATTTTGCCACAATTTGGTTCCCCTTGTGTTGTTTTGGGTCCCAAGATGCCCCTTTTCAAGAGAAAGTAACCTGCATGTTTGCTATGTATTTCTGTATACAATAGTTCTAGCCTTGATTTAAAAAACATGCTTATTTTCTACAAATTTCCCTAGGGGGTCTGTGATCTGGATTAAGATTAGCATTAGATTCCCCCCCCCACTTCTTTGAATTCTGTGGCAGTTGGATTGCAGGAGAGGTTCTGTTTCTGCTATTTGTATTGCTAAAACCCAAATCCAGTTTATTTTAGTGGAGCCTTCTTTGACAAGTTTTTACCAAAGTTTGGCAAGTGTTTTAAGTTGCATACTAACTCAAGATGACATTCCATGGATCTGAAGTGGGCTCTTGTCCACCAAAGGCTAGGAAGTAGTAAATGTGCTCATTTTTAAGTTGCCATAGGACTCCGCTGTTTTTTGCCACAGCACTCTGACACAGCTGCCTCTCTGGAAAGGGTATTTGAAGACTGGCAATTAATCAGTACACTAACTGCTTTTCAGTGAGGGCCAATTTATTTCATTCTAACCAAACTGTCAAAAATATTTCTTGGAAAGGTTAATGGTCTGATCCAGGCCTTTCCAAACAGTTTGCCGTGACATGTAGTGTGTCACCTGAAGTGTGTAGGTGTGTCACCTACAATCTTGGAAATTTATGTTATTATTTATAAAACATATATTTTTAAAAATATATGAAAGGTTTTAATGAGATATGTTGTGTCCCCGTACATTTCATTATTACAATTTATGTATGTGTCCGTATCTCTTATAAAGAGGTTAATTTAACCTCCAGCTTGCTAGTAAAACTGAATTACTGTATCGTGAAATGATGCATGTCTAAAAAGTGTGTCACTAACATGAAAAGTTTGGAAAGCTCTGATCTAATCCAAGGACCAAAAAAAGGAACTTCACACAGTTTAATAAGAAGCCCAGATCTCATCAGATATAGCAAAAGCATTTGTGTTAACTGTTTGTGTCCTTGAATACACCAATGCATTTGAACTCCTCCTGCTTTAGATTTTCAAACAAATTCTTTCCAGTCTATGTGTTACCTGGTAGCTTGTTTGTGCTACTAGTTTTTTGCTCCATCCCTGTCCATTCGTTCAGAAAATAACCATTTTTTCTCAAATATAAGTTCATAATGTGCTTGGGTGCTACTGTATTGCCATAAACACGAACAAATTGCTCCTTCATTTCTGCTCTGTCGAAGCACAGGCTGAGCATTTTGCCTGGCCTTTTCAAATGCAAGGACAGATTGGTTTTTAGTGTTACTTTCAGAAAGGTCTGTTACAGAAAGATTTCATCACAAACTGAAGCGACATTCTGACAGCTTTGAAGGTTGTGCCATCCATCTTTCTGAGTATAAAATTTACCCCAATAAATTGACTTGCAGTGTACAATATAAAAATCAGAATCTTTTTCTTATACAGGTGCAATTCTGCAAAAGAAATCTGCAATTTATCAGCAGGAGATCCCCAGTAATGTGCCCATTCAGTCATAAGTTTTTAGATTAGGAACAGTTTTGATGCATGATGTAGCATCTCAAAAGCTTCCCTTGAAACGCAGCTGCTCCAATGTTTTCTATAACCCTTGTGTGACCAGCTCTTCTTCAGAGGAGTGTTTAAAATGCTGCTTGAATCAGCTAAATCAGACTTGCACTATGAATGAACTTTGTTGCATAGCTAGCCATGACTGTGAAGACATGAATTATTAAAACATAAATTGTTTTCCATCGTTGTTTCTATGGTCATGGGTTGTTGTTGTTTTTTTGTGTGAAAAGGGAAGTGTTGAAGGCTACAGTGAGGATAGACAGGCTGTATTCACAATGAATTATAAACTTGTTACCAGTATGTGTACTGAATTAAAAAAATCTATCACACCTGATTTTTAGTGAATTTTTCACTTACCTCTGGGAAAAAAGGCCTCTGTGCTTAAAATGATTTTAGCTATTATTTAAATAATATTCTTTTAGGAAAGAGGAGATAGCTGTGGGATCAGCAGTGAGCTTCTGTATATTGCTTTATGATGAATGCCATCAAATGTTGTACACAGTTGCTTAAATCATGCAGACAGAACTATTTTAGTCTCTTTCTTAAGGCCTTTAGGACCTTCCTCCCATCTTCCCACACACTCAGTGCAAATGAAAGAGACGAATTTCTCTCCCTCTTTTGGCAGCATTATTGTTTATGTAGGAGGATCTTAGCAAGATTAGCATCTTTCACTGGCTGGTCCTAAGCCTACTCAAAATTGCTTTTTACATCCCTGTGAGGAGAAAATCTTCAAGAGATTTGAATACTAGAATTGCCACTAATATCTGACATAAATGGATGATTGCCTGTATATTTAATTTATCAGCATGGAATTGGCAAATAGGATGTGGATACCTAATCTAGTTCTGTTACAGAATTCAGTGTCAAATAGTTATGATTGTTATGGTTTTCATTCACTTTGAGTGTAGATGTGCCAGACTTTCAGTGTACCAACCTTAGAAACATACTCTCTGCAGTGGTATTATTCAGCAGCATAAATCTAAAGAAAATTTTGTGGAATTCATTGTCTTTTCTTGGTCAGATAATGTAAGAATTAATTACAAATATAATACTGTGTGTGGATGTTCCACTCTCAGGGGAGGCAGGGTAGCTAATACCACGCTGTACATAAGCTCAGTGTTGTGCCTCCTCAATTTATCTTTCTGTTATAAAGATAAACACTGATGTGTGCCTTTTTATATTTATACTTTCCCACTGAAGTACTTCTTTTTTTTAATTAATTATATTGTGATTACATTGTATAAAACAACATTTCTCATTGTACATTTTACCGAACTATTACCGCTATCCACTCCTCTCTGGATTTCAATAATGTTATTCATTGACATATCAACATTATGCATCACATTGCATTTGTTAACATACAAGATAGATCCTGCTCTTCGACCCTACTTTACATATTCCATGATATTCCACTGATTTTTACTTCTAACTACTCATGCTACCATGAATTAAGAATTATTACCCATTTCCAGAACAATTTGCCATTCTTTGTTAATGTTATCATCTGATTTTCCTTTTAATCTCTGAAAGACTGTGGCCCTTTCTGCACCGGGGTATTAAAACAGTGCAGAGCGACCTCTGGCGGAAGTCTTCTGCACCGTAGAGTGGGGCAGACTACTTTTTGTAGTTCTGCACCTCAGTCCGCTATGAAGCGACCGGAACTGGTGGTGCAGCGTGTTTTTTAAAGCCTCTTTTCAGAGGTTTTTAAAAAGCATGGAGCGCGCAGCCCCATGCAGCTCCGTTGCCGCGCTCCGATGCAGATTTGCAGGCACACGCTAGTGCATGCGTGCAGATCTGCCGGGGGTGGGCTTTAGGCTGGTGAGCTTCTCCGGTTGGTGGAGAGCCTCCACCAACCAGAAGTGGCCATTTTGGACGCCGAAGCTGTCATTTTGGACACAGGAGGACTGCGGAGCAGCAAGCTCACGCTGCTCTGCATGGCGACAGACTTACCCGGCTGCCGGTAAGCTCCATTTTAGCGCTTTTTCCCCGTTTCCCCCTTCACATGCGGAAAGCGCCTATATCTGCACTGAAGTACTTCTAAAAGTGTAATTTCATCCAAGTATTTGAGAGAGTCATTCAAATCATATCACCTTTGTTTTAAAAATGAATACTTTGTATGAAAAAGTGTTTCATATCACCGGGACTTGTAATCTAGTTCCCATCTGGTAATTTATGTTATCCCCTCTTCCCAATCAGTTTATTTACTGATATATACAAGTAGATCCCCTACATCCATGAGGGATATGTTCCCAGACTTAACTTGGATGGTGGAAAATGCAAATAATACCAAATGCTGTATTTGACCCACGTACCAGGATAGGGCATTCAGGGAAAGAGGAAGCCTGCCCGCATGCCTTTCTGGTGAGGGGTGGCCAACAGCCCCCTCCTTGGAAGCCAAATCCAGTGGGAAGCCTGAGTACTCAGCGCCTTGTGCCTCTCTTGGCCAAGGAAGGTGTGTCTGTCTCCTTCCTTGGCCAACTGAGGCATGGGAACCCTTACTGTGCCTCTCCATGAGTCTCTCTTGGCCAGACTACAAAGAACATAGTGACAACAGCCATGGCTGTCAAGTACATTGTGGGTAAGTGAATCTGTGGATACCAGTTATGGGAGACCTACCGTATTCTGTATTATTGTGGTCTTCTAGATTATTTTGGCCTACAGCTTGGATCAGCCTTAGCTAACATAGTTAGGATAAGGTATGATAGATATGGAATTATGTGAGCTATAATCTATTCTACAAGCATATTAAGGCCTTCAGTTGCCCATCTTGTCTTATATCCTTGATAGTTTTACCTACTCTGCTATATTCATGGATTTGAAAGATACTTTTAGTTCATAATGGCTGTTAAAGGTAGATTTCTAGTTCAGATTTGTAGTTATGAACCTACGATGGGACGATTTGCCTAAATTACCTTACCATTAAATGCAATAATTTGGTCCTTTGAATTTGTGAGATTAGAACTCCAGCTGTGAAATAGTTGTATCCAATAAATTAAATAATATACATAATTTAATTATAATTTAATGAAATGAGATTGAGCCACTTGCAAATATTCTGAATGAATGTTTGCTGACTTTTCTAAAATCCTAGAAACCAGGAATGATTATGAAGGAAAAGGAAAAAACTTAAGCTTTTCTTCTTACCTGGTATCTAAGGAATAAGGACATAAATGCTTAGCCATTTACTCTTGCAGGGAGAATGAATAATTTCCTCAGTTTTCTCCATTGCAAGAGAAAACAAATAATTCTATACAGTTCTTGCTTGGTAGTCACACATCCTGAAGTGTTTTAGGAAATTATTCTGCACAGAAATACACATGAAGTTCTTTTGCATGAAAGTTGGGTTTTTGTGTACAATGTGTTTTTTGCACCCACAAAAATAATAATTTTTGCACAAAAACACATACTAGATTCTAGAGAGCTTTTTGGATTAATTTTTTTTTTAACAAACCTCAGGGCTTTTGTGCTAAAAACACTGTTTCCCATTAGTGGCATGGTGTTTTTTAGATGTAAGCTTACTGTGGGGGTGTCTGTGCAAACAATAGCAATTTTGTGCATACACAAAATGTGGCTAACTGGAAACAGTGTTTATAGTATGAAAAAATGTCTTTTTCACACGCACACACACACACACACACCCATGTTCATGCAAAAACCCACATGCATTTATCTGCAGAATATTTTTTCTAACGCTTAAAAGATGTGCAAGTGACAGGCAAAAGCTATGCAAAATACTTACCACTGTTCCAGTGTTGGGAAACCCATGTTCTAGCTAGGTAATAAGTAACAGCAAATATTATTTCCATTCCTACTCAGGAGCTGATTTCTTACAGAATATAATGCAACATAGAGAACTGGCATGGTGTAGTGGTCTGAGCATTGGACTATGACCCTGGAGACCAGGGTTCAAATCTCTGCTCAGCCACAGAAACCCACTGGGTGACCTTGGGCAAGCCACACTCTCTCAGCCTCAGAGGAAGGCAAAGGCAAGAAAAAAAATCTTAGCAAGAAAACTCTGTGAATAGTTCACCTTTGATTGCCATAACTCAAAAATGACTTGAAGGAATATGACATCAAAAAGAACAGCAGCAACAACAACAACAATGAGGCAGCATCAAGAGCACATACCATTAATCTGAGCCCTGTTCTCAGTCCCTAAAATTCAGGCAGTGCCTCTGTTCTACAGGAGTGAGCACCTCTGTCCTCTTTTGCAACCCAAACAATATGTCTACAGAGGTACTCAGATTTCTCACAAAAAGGCTTTTGGGGTTATATCCAAAATTTCTGATTCAGATCCCAAACCTGTATTTAAGTAATCCTGGATGTAAGCCTTCATTCCAGCTTATCATCTATACCCTGGAAATGATTTATGTCTGGTCTCTCAGGAAATCTTATCTTCCCTGAGTCTTGGGTAGCAGGCTATGAATGGAGAGTAGTCCAGGAGAGAATGATGGTGCATCATGTTGTTCAATAATACTGAAAAGTGACTCATGTTGTTGAGAGCCATCTAACATAAGGCACATTTCCCAGCTGAGAGCTAGTATAAATAACTTGTGTCAAAAAAAAAAAAAGTCTAAAAGCTTCCTTCCAAAATCCTCCTTTGCAGCCCAAACATTGTGTGAAAAGCTGTATGCACCATCTGCTTAAAGGAAGTCTCCCCTCCCCAACCACTACAGTTAATCATTCAAATAAAAGTTACGGATATCCAGACTTTTACTCTTATTTTTAATTAAGAAAATGATTGGCTTGGTTACTTGATTGGCTTACTATTTGTTAAAAGTGACAATATTTCATACTATATAAAGGTAAAATGTTATGTGCAGCATCCCTGTTTCTCATCTGCATAGCAAAGGCTTTTAGGTGCCAAGGTAAAGTAGGAATGAGCTAATGAAAAGGTACAGTTTATTGGTTAGTGTTTATTCATATGGTCTCTTCTCTTCCGCTTGGCAACTGGTCCCCATCCTCGCAAAAATAAAAATTTAGTATCTCACTTCTGTAGCTTCCCCTCTCTTCTGATCAGCTTATTCATTTCTTCTCGCTTGATTCCATTCTTTTTCCTTCCTGTTTCTCTCATCAGACTAGATGTGGCAGGCAACTGTGTCTCCTGCCATACTTTTGTAAGACTGAAGATGTGCTTCAGCAGAGAAAAGGGAAGGGGCTGCTAAATCCTTTTCTCTCCAGTGTTTTCCGTGCTTCCCCTCCCTCAGTCTAAAAAATACAACTGTTTTACACTGTGAAGGAAAAGGCATTAGAAAGGATTTTGATTGGACAAAGACCAAAAGCAGTCCCTTCATATCCTTACTGCTAGCTCCGCTCAATGTAGTCAACCTCCTAAGCTTTCTTTGGACTACAAGAAAGGCACGGATATGTCTAGTTTGAGTCATAGGCTGCTGTCCTGTTTTAACACCAGCAAAACATATAGCTCCACCAGTGGACTTACACGGATGGAGCTGACAGTGCTGGGAGGGGCAGTGTGGCTAGTAGCCTCCAAACATTCCAGAGGCCATTCCTGGGATGTTCTGGTAGCCATTCTTGCCATAGGGTGGGCAGTAGAGTTGTGTTTGCATATGATTCTGTTGTGGGTGAAAGGAGAAGCAGCCTGTATAAGGTGATATTAGATGTTTCATCAGTACAAGTACTGTCATAACCAAAAACGTAAAGTCCCGAGAGGATTCTGACTATACAGTGAAGCTGCAGGAAGGATATGCTTCTGGTTTTTGTATTTATTGTACAACTAGTAATCTGTTCAGTTTCTCAACAGATAATTTTTAAAGAACCTGATTGGAGTACCCACACATTATACTGTCTAGACCAGTGGTTCTCAACCTGTGGGTCCCCAGATGTTTGTGGACTTCAGCTCCCAGAAGCCCCAGCCACTATGGTCAATGCTCAGGGCTTCTGGGAGCTGAAGTCCAAAAACATCTGGGGACCCACAGGTTGAGAACCACTGGTCTAGACAAATGTGCAAATGTTTGTGAGAATCTCTATACTTGTGTTCATTCCTGATTTGGACTTGGGCACAAGAATCCTTTTAAATCCAAAGATCAAGGGTATACAGCTGTACCTGGATGAATGAATGCATGAATAGTTGTGTGAACCCCTGTTCGGTGTATGGAAGATATAAATGAAGAAATCTATAGCTTGCATGGAAAATAATCTGTTTTGTGCCTAAGGAGGTGCCATAGAAATTCTGACAAGGATATTTTTGTATGAGAGGCAAGTGGAAGACGTGAGAGAAGAGAGACATTGAGGAGAATAAAGAGAAAGTATGAAATGTGTGAAGAAGGACCAACTGAAGAGACTGCAGGTAATCTCCTCAACACAGCCTCCACCCAGCTACACCTTGGATGCCAGAGGATGGCAGGATAAGACCTGGAGCTGCTTTCCAGTCCAGGGCTTTGTAAAAGAAGACAAGGCAGAACGCCTAAGTTAATATCTGTCTAACTTAATAGACTTCATCCAGTCCTGATTTGTTTAGTCTTGAGACTTAACATGCATAGATATCTGAATTGTTCATGTTGTACTCCCCCCTGCTGTCCCCTTTTTAATACAAAAATTCTCAACAAATATTTTGACTTGCATTTCATTTATTCTGTTTCCAAAATGTCAGAACAGTGTTTTTTGATGTAGAAAAAGTAATAGACTGCACATTAGAATTACTTATAATTATTTAGGCAGAATTATCTTCCAAGAGAACACAGTCCTATGCAAGCCCCACTGAATGTGTAGGACTTGCAGTACTTTTTTTTAACTAATTGCTTAATTTTTATTTTTTGTTTTTAAAATGCTCAGTTAATAAAAGACCCTCAAATTCCTTGTTTTAACTTTTTGTTAAGAAGCTTGAACACTGGAACAACAGCGTAAATCTAGAAACTGCCATATGGACACACATACATTCAATCGTAACTCATTAACTATACCTGGGTATGAACCAACAGTTTGGATTCAGAGTAATTGTGTTGAATATTATTTGTGGAAAAATATTTGAAGGTAGTTTGTGAATACTGCTATTGTGACAGTTCTGTACCAGTTCAAAAAGTTTTGAAAAAATAGTATTGTATGTTATACCTATGACCAAGTGGTCTTCTCTATGGTATATTCTAAGCCTAGAGCTTAAAACTGTTGAGGTTGTTTAGTCCAGTGGTACCTAGCCTATGTCACAGCTCTAAGTGTGTGTGTGTGTGTGTGTGTGTGTAGTTAGTAAAGTTTGTATCGTCCTGCTCCTTAGACTCATTTCTGAGATTTAAATCACAATTTATAGATTGGAAAAAAGTAATTGTTAGAACTCCTTTCTTTTTCTTTTACAATTGTTTTTGCAGAGTTGTCAGAAATAGAGGTAAAGATTAGAGTGGCCTCCAGTCTGCAGCATGCTGCTCTTCAAATGTTTTAAATTAAATCTCCCCTCATTTATTACCATTGACCATGGTGGATGGGGCTGATGGAAGTTGGAGTCCACAGTGTTCCAAAGACATGAGATTGAGGAAGGTTGAGTTAGAAGTATAAGAAAAGTAACATGTCAATCAGAATCCCACCATCATGATCTGAGCAACTGCATGGGAGACAGGAGGTTTGTTACCCTTTTTTTGGTTAAAAGATGAAAACCTCCATGGAAGCTATGCTTTCAGTAGCATATGCTGCTGTTGCTGCTGCCTCTTCTTCTCCCCACCTTCTTCTCTTCCCTCTTCCTCTTCATCTTCATTTTTGGCTGCTGGCGTTTACTGAAGACTAACTAGCATGCTGCCGGTTGCTAGCATTTTTGTAGGAGATGCGTTTTCAAAGAAAGTGAATTATGGTCTGAATTCTCTGTAGAAAGTGATTGGTGTTTCAGTAATGATACTTGGATATGGGAAATATCTAATAGTCTTATGGATCTACATACATTCATAATAACAATAAGTTAGACTTTTCAGTTGCCCACATAATTTTTCAGTCACCAGGGTGCCAGGCGTTAATCCAGGTATGAATATTTGTGTTAAGAAGCATAGTAATATTCTTTTTTGGCATTTTGACATCTGTCTTGGCTTTGAGCTCTATAGCTTTTTTTAGGATAATGGATTCTTGGTACCATATGTTAATACTAATTAAGCCCTTCTTTTCTGAATAAGGTGCATTTGTTTCATTAATAACATTCTGTTGTTGTTAATGTACATTACTTCAGTATGCAAATGATCTTTATTTTTGTGAGGGAAACCTGTATAAGCCTTACTGGCACCTAGAATCTCCTAATCTTTTTACCTATGCTCAGTGCTAGCCAATAATCCTAACAGCAGACCAAACACAGTAAGCTGTAAAACAGGAAGCACAGTTAATACTAATCCTTCCAGCAGCCTGAAACTTGTCACACTTGATACTGCAGTAGATCCGCCTGTCTGAAACCCATCCCATCCTGCATTTATGATGATAGCAAGTGTGTATATTAAGACTTCCTTTGATTTCTACCCCCCACTGCACCCCACCCACAACTTATTGGTATTCTAAGCAAGCAGTTGGTTTGTTTAGGCTCAGTGTAGTATATTAAAAGTTCACTCTTCATGCATCTCTGCTAGAGGAAGATTTGTTGACTTTACTGAGACTTGCTCTGTTGAAGCACTCTGACAGTGAGGCTGTGAGAAAGCCAGTACAGTTCTCAATATGCCAGAAGTCTGGGTTTGGGAGGCTTAAAGGAGGCAAGCCTAGTCTGATTCTTCACAAAGCATGCAGATGTGCCTGTCATTATGCCAGTATATGTGTGGCTACAGAATGCCTATCAAGGATAGCCAGTTTTGATTTCTAGTGGTTGCTCCAGTTTCTAAAAAGCTATGTGGGGGGCAGACTTGTATTTTTCTATAGAAACTGATCTCATAGGGTTAAATTTCATTCTAAATCTCAGTATCACCTAAGATATAGGTCAGTGGTTTTTAACTTTTTCTATACTGGGGATCCCCTGTAAATATAATTTGTTGCCAGGGACCCCAAGACTTAACTCAAGATTTAAATATTTAAGTTTAGATTTAAATATTCACATATTTATTTAGATGTTCAAATATTTATTTATTTATTTATTTATTAAAGTCTTCTGGAGATTAGGATTCAAATCCCCGCTCAGATACTGGGTCATATTCTCTCAGCCTCAGAGGGGAAGTTAAATGCAACCCTCTGAACAAATTTTGTCAAATAATAATAATAATAATAATAATAATAATAATAATAATAATAGGTTCATTTTAGAGTTGCCATAAGTCAGAAGTGACTAGGGCCAATCCCAGGATTCCATAGGATGGTGAAAGTGGAATAATAGTGCTGTAACACTCTAGTGTGGAAATGGCCTAGAACGCACACAACAACAAAGTGCAACTGACGGGGGGAGGTTCTTTCTAGCCATCATGTCTCTCCCGCTTGACTGCCTTTGAAAACTTACTTATGGTGACCCTAAGGCAAACCTATCAGGAGAGTTTTCTTGACAAGATTTGTTGCCTTTGCCTTTCTCTGAGGGTAAGAAAATGTGACTTTTCTGAGGTCACCCAGTAGATTTCTGTAACCAAGTGAGGATTCAAACCCTGGTCTCCAGATTCATAATTTGGATGTGCGCACATGCCTGCAGCTGTGTCACTTTCATCAGGGATGCAGCAGCTGACTGTGTGTGCACAGGAACTGAAACTGTTCCCTCATTTGCAAATGAGGGAACAGTTTGGATGCATGCACATGCCTGCTGCTGTGCCACTTTTGTCAGGGACGAGAGTATGTGCAGATGCCATAACTGCTCCCTTATTGCAAACTAAGGAGCAGTTTGGGCTCATTCACAAGCCTGCTGCTATGGCCCTCAGCACCCACACTCCCTACTGCTGTATCCCTGAGAAAAGAGACATGGTGGCAGGCATGTGCCTGCACCCAAACTGCTCCCTCATTTGTAAATGAGGGAACAGTTCAGCACCTCCATACATCCCTGTTGTGTCCCTTTTGCCGCCGCTAGTGTCTAGCAGTAGGGCTTTATGGACCCTAATTGAGGACTCCAGACCCCAGGGGTCCCAGGAGCCCACATCAAGAACCACTGATGTAGGAGGTTTACTGTTGTGGAGAGAATGGCATTACATATTATTAAGTCTACCAGAGGCCAGATTGAAAGTGGATTTGGGATTGGTTATGACATACTACCTGGTTGTTGTTGATTTGAAATAATGAAATTGCATCATCATCATCATCATCTTTGTTTATATATTTATTTTGTGCCATCATTGTACCTGGTGCTTTACAAGTATGGTATAAGACCAACTAAAAAAGCTCTAGCTCCCTGTCCTCAGACTTACAATCTAATTAAGGCATGACACACAAAGAAAAGGGGATGGCAATGTGGGAGGGGATTACGTCCAGCAGATATTACCTTTTCTTCCCTCTCTCTGTTGCCAGGCCATTGGCAGTTGGAATGTAGGGCCTTTCATCTGCTTCTGGAGCTAGGCATGATGGAACTATACCTGCCTCTTCTTTCTCTCCCTCTGCATTTTGTATCTATTGTGTGAGTTCTGTTGAAAGAACAAGGATTGCTGACATGTTCTCTAAATCTGCTCTGGAAGGTAGGAGGGGACCCCATCCCCACCCTAGTACATTTGTGTGAAGGAATGCAGGACAGAGTAAGAAAGAGAAACTCTTTTCATCAAAGAGATGCATGTCTGCATGACATTGGAGGTCTCCCTTACTGTGATAACTGAAGCCCCTGTCAGAGCTGCTGATGACGAGCAGCATCTGTTGGTCCCTGTGGCTCTGGCTGAAGATGAGTCCTGCAGCTCAAGAGCTCCCCCTGCTGCCATGGACCAAGCAGGTGCGGACATCCCTCTGCCTGCTCCTTTAGAGCAACAGGGATCCGATTCTGAAGAGGCTCTGGAGCCTGGTTCAATAAGCCCCCAATCAAGGCAGAGACTCAAGAGGGCTGTGCAAAGGGAGGCTTCCTTGGCTAAGTTTAAGAAGCGGTGACCAGACTCTGGGGCTATATAACTGCCTGTCTGGAAGCTTCCCTTTGCTTGTGGCAAACTTCTTACAAGTCCTCCTCTTGCCTGTACCTTGCTCCCAGCACCTGGTTCCTGATACCTTGAATTGATCTCTGGACTCTTGACCCTGGGCTTTGGAACTCTGACTACGGCTTTGCTTGGCACTCTGGTAAATAAACTTCTTTGAGTAAGTGCTTGCTTGTCTCTTCCTGGCTGGACCTTGCTGGCTCTCCCACTCTCTTCTCTGGGCTGGCTTGCTGCCCAGGTCTCTGACCTTGACAGTCACAAAACAACTGTCCGAACAATTTTCATGAACTTGTAAAAGCTATGTGCCTTAAAACAGTACTTCTCGTGTTATCTGATGGGCCCGGGCAATTTTGTTTTCCAGTGAGCCAAGGACTGGTACCATATTTGTCCCCATTGGCTACAACTTTCCTGAAAGCTTGCTGTGGACCAGCAGCTGATTCCTGAAGGCCTGGCACTGATTCACAGACAGCAACTTTTGAGTAGTTCTACTTTAGAATACTCCTAGATTGCACTCTTAGATGAAATGCATGCTTTATATTTGGCAGCATTTGAAAATTCTTTTTCTGTATCCCAGCTGGACTGCTTTTGAAGCTTGAGAGTTTATTCTACTAAAAGAGTAAACTGAACAAGCAGAGGTCTTGAGAGTTTGATCTTAACATTATTTTTCAGGATTAGCTGTTTAATATTTAAGATTTGGAAATATGAAGAAATATTCCCCCATCATTATTAAAACTGTCTGTACCAAAAACATGGAAAATAAAAAGCGAATTGCTTAAGGGTTGATGATAGACCCTCTAGAAATCCAAAGCACGAGCATCAGTACAAATTAATCCCACTCGTTGTAGATATGATATATCTTGGAGAGAAGCTGTACGAATACCATACTAATGGTGCTGGGAGACACCTGATCTTGATCACTGAAGTCTTTACTGGTATGCTGTCAACAGCAATTCAAATCAAGGCAAAAGAGTGACAGCTGGGACCCCAACAGAGTAAATGTAGAGAAGAAATGTGCTTACTAAATACTTAAGGCAGGGGTGTTCAGTGTCTTGACAACCTGAAGCAAGAATGTACTTGGGTAATGTTTGGAAAAGGTGTGTAGACACCATGTACATCTTTCTGTTATTTTAACTGGTGTGTAAATGGTCCACACCTATTAATTGCTTGATGTTATGAAGGTATATTGTCCTCTTACAATTGTAAAGAGAAGACAAGACTGGAAAAAATGGTGTTACAGTTGCTTCTCTTTACAAATACTTTACTTCAAATAATCCACATTTCTTCAGTAGTATCCACATTTGTGTTCATACTCACATGACTCCACTTTTGTTTTTAGTGGGAACATGCTTTTATAAATTAATATTTGTTCCTTTTCTTGTTTTTAATGGAGTTAAACAGCAAATGGCAAGTGTTCAGAGAACTTCACCATCCACTAAAAAGTCCCTCTACTGTAGAGAACCCTCCTAAATGGCATGGAATATTTCGCCTGGGAAGGGGAAATGCCTGGAGTGGGAGGAGCAAATAGTGCTAACTCAGGCAAAGGAAACTTGCAAAAGAAACTTTTTGGGGTATCTTTAGTGAAAAGATGAGAGTGGGAAAGATATTTGTGTGATTGGATTTCTGTTCACCTTGTGTTTGGATCCAGCCCATTGTGTAGGAATGAGGAATCTCTGACACTTAACGATGTTCTGGCTTGCTACTCCTGTCAGCTCCATCTGTCGTGACCTAAGATCAAAACTTTATGAGACTCAAAGATTCCCCTTTTATACCATAGTGTTTAAATATTTGAAGTAGGGGACTGGTTACAAACGCTGCACGCTGGAGTGGGAGCAAGTTAGGTCTGCAGAGCCATGTAAAGTCAAGCATCTCCTGGACACATCTTATAAGGTCAAATGCAGAACAATTGTCAATGGAAGCACTGTGCTTTTCTTAAGAGAAAATAGAGTATTGCATGTTATGATATGAGAATGTATTATGTACTGGGCTCTTTCGCTGATATACATCACAACTGATACAGGAATTAATTGGGGATGAGGAAAAGTTTCTTGCTTCATCCTTTGGGTCATTTTTTGTAAGTTATTTTTAGTTCATTTCACAAACTTTTCTTCCAGTCTTTCATGATTTAAAGAATCAAACCTTTTTGCTACAAATACAGTGCTAATAAGCAAATAAACATAAAAACCTATCAATGCCTTGAAATGAAAAGAATATAAGAAGAGTTAGCAAAATTGGATGGGTTCAGACTTTTAGTTATAACAACATGCGTGTTTGTTTCTAAAAGCAGTTTTCAGACCTGTTTTATTACATCATGGCATGCCAGAACCATTTTTTATTCAATTAGACTTTTGATGATTCATCCTGCTTGATACTTTTAAAAGAGTGGGTGTGGGGGGGTTGTTTATTTGTGTAAACAAGTGAACAAAAAAATCTGTTTGCATTTATTCATTTTATGTAATTTGTATTGTATTGTAACCTGATTTCAGTTCCTTTGCACAGAAAAAAAAGCAGGATATAAATCACATAAATAAGGAGTATCTTGCTCCACATTTCTATTTTTCATTCCTGCCTTCCCTCACCACCTCTTCTCCCTGAGATTGAGAGGTCTGGACTCCAGCAACTGGCAGATCAGACTTCATAGCTAGATGTCTACGGAGAAGGAACTTCGCACACCTATTAAGCTGCCTGTGCAGCTTCAGCAGGAAGCCTTGCGAGTCTGAATTCAAGCACCTTCAGCTTGGGCAGAGACGGAGGATGAAATGAGATCTGGTCTAGAGGAACTCCAGAGACGTTACTAATCCTGATTCTAATTTTACATCTTGGGAAGAAGCTTGTTTATATTCTGCTTTTAACAGAGCAGAGATGGGGGGGATTAAATGATACTCATACACATTTTATGTTGGAGCAGTAGCCTTTAGGGGTCTTGAGGCCGGAGTTGGGGAACTTCACAAGCAGCTACTTCATATGTTAAGAATAGATTAAACTCATGTGGGATTGCTCCTGTGCTGTTGTTTTTTCTTATGACTGAAACATGTGGGACTTATTAGCACTTGCAGCTACTTTAGGAGGAAGACATGAGATCTTCCAAGCTGCTTCCAGATTATTTATATCATGATCTGTGAAGCAGATGGTTTGAGATTTCTTTTCACTGAATTTTAAAGGAGACATAAGGCTAAAAGGCCCACAAGGCAGGTTCAGATGTAACACTAAACCATAGTTTACCGTTGCATGGAGCTAGGTGAGCCTTAAATTCTGCATTGCCCTCTCCCACTTCACTCCACTCCAGTATGGCTACAAGGCTTTGAAATGATCCCTCTTTATCACAGCTTTCCATGCCCCTGACCTAACAAACTATAATTAATCTCAGTTGTGGTTTGTTGAAGCAAGAAAGCTTCAAATCATATAGTTTAAGAAGGTGAATTGTTTCAACAAACCACAGCTGAAATTAACCACTGTACAATTTGAATGTGACACTAAATGGTGGTTAATCTAAAACAAGCAGAAGCTTCTGCTCTTCATGTGGTGAAATTGGGGGAAGACATAGGTGCGGAGCTCACTGAAAGTATATTCTTACAATGATAAAGCATGGTTTACTATTATGTAGATTCAATTCTAGAACATTAACATTGGCTTGCTGTTTAGGATAGCAATGAAGCAAAACTGAGTATAGAAATGCAAAGAAATGGATGGTACAGTTGGAGGCCAGAGAAAGGCTTCACATTAGTAGCTATCAAATGTCTGCAATCATTTGTTCCTTAGAAAACATCTGTAGAAAGCAAACATAAACCTTGTGTTCATTTTTTATAAAGTGTGAAGAGGAAAAAATACTCATCAGGTGTTTTTTTTTGTTTTGTTTTTTTGCTTCCATCCCACATGTAATTAAATGAAGGAATCTCTTCCATTTTGAAACATTGAGAACTGAGTAATGAACATAAAATAAATTGGCGCATTCATTTCCTTCTCCTTTTAGGCAAACTTTGAGCTCTGTCTCTGTAACATGCATTTTGGAGAGATGAGACCATTACAGTATTGCCAGCTCCATCTGTCAAGAAATTAATTGTTACAATATGTGCCGTTTAAAACAGCAGCACCCCAGTAGCTCAGATCAGGGAGATGAAACAATGTGCTGAGGGTTATTGCCAAAAAATAGGTGGCCTGTCATGCCTATCCAATTTTGCTTTCATTCTGTTCTTGTTCTTTTTGTATTGGTGATCCATGCAGGTGACAGATTTTGTTCAGATAAAGGCACCAAATCCCATCTCATCTTGGAAGCCAATCAGGGTCAGCCCTGGTTAGTACTTAGATGGGAGACCACCAACAAATACCAGATGCTGTAGGCTGTGTTTCAGAGGAAGGAACTGGCAAAACCATGTCTGAATTTTATTTGCCTAAACCCTGTGAAATTCATGGGGTTTCCATAAGTAAACAGGCAGCTTGAAGGTGTATACACACACGCACACACACACATGCACAAAAACATTCAGATAGCTCCCCTTTTTGCTACAAGTAATGAGTTTTTGAAAGAGTTACTCTACAATGTACTTGAAGATTGTTGTCAGGAAGTTTAATTTGGCAAATAGGTATAAAAAAGAAAAAATGCAGTAAAAAAATAAAGCTTGGAAAATTTCGTAAGTTAATTTGTTGAACTATCAGTTCATTAGATTCCCCTCCCTGTAGGTCATCTCTCTAGATTGCTTGATTCACACTGCAGCTGTTCCTTCACTTAATTCATTATTTTAGGCCGTAAGAATTTGTTAGGGATTGGCAGGCTCTGTCTTTGCCAGATACAATACAACAGGGGGACCTTGGAAGAAGAAAGACTAGGATTTGAGGATATGCTTCTCATGGCTCTGTGCTGGCTGCTACATTGGTCTGATTTGCCTTCTGCCTCATAGATTAAAAGCCAGAAAGTGGAGAAGAAGGGGGAAAGTTAGCACTGGCCTGGAATGGAAGAATGGATACAAGACGGCAGATAAACAATTCAGGATGCCCATGGCCCTTTCAGAATGTCAGGCCTTTTAGAACAGAAGGTGTGTATGTTTCCCCCTTGTATTGGCCTGTAGAGTCTTTACCGGTAGAAAGACATAACTCCTTCTATTCTCTGCCTTTCTGGTTTCTGTTAAATACTATTATTTTGGGTGAGCTGCAGTGAACCCCTTTGAGTTTACTGTTGGGCACTTGGACGATCAAGTGGAACGTATTTCTCCCTCCTCTCCCTCCATTTCTGTTTTTCATGGATTCTCTTTCCTTCTGCTTTTTACCCACAGTCTGTTTCAGTGGGTCACATACTTGAAAGAGTTTGGTAAGGTTGGAGCAATTATTCTCAGGCCCAAAGTTACAGCTGGGTAAACATATATGCCTCCTATGCCTATGTCTTTTTCTTTTTTAAAGAGGGCACTCAGAAGTCAGTCTCATGGAATTCAGTGAAGCTTATGTCTATGTAAGTGGGCATAGGATTGCTATGGCTATTTCTAAAGTCAGTTTTTCTTTGGCGACAATGGTGGATATTCAGGAGTCTTTAGGGCTTGTCTACAGAAGACCGTCAATGCCAGACTACCAGATTCAAAGCTGTGGGATAGTTTAACAATCATCTGTTCACCAGGGCTGCTTTGATTCTTTCCTGAACCTTTGCTGTAAAAAATTTTTTCACTTGTATCATGTGAAATAGAGACCAAATAATGAAGTAAATGCATGCAAACATAACTTGGTACATTAGTGTTACAGTACAAGTTTAAAAGATTTAAATAACCAGTTGTTAAGATAGAGGATAATGTTACAGTCTGATCATAATTTGGTACAATTCTTACAAAAGGCGATCCCCACAAACCTGTATATTAAAGGAAGTATGCACACTTGTATGGAAGAAAAATCTAAATGTCTCTGTGTAAGAAATACCTGCTTACTGGCTAGTCCTGAGCAGGAAGTGCTGTGAACCAAAACAAAGAAAATAAAGAGAAAATAATGAAAAAAAGGACAAAAATATAAAGAGGAAACCTAAAAGGCATACTGCATGGATAGGGTTATTCATATCTCGTGCAGTTCTGATGGTTGATGTAACCTGATGGAAGTTATATGACTGCAGGCAGCTAGAAACAGTGGATAGTGACAATCTCAGGTGATTGACCATTAAGTGGCCTCATTTCCCATTGTAGAGGGGGGAACTTTGGCCATTTCCTCACTAGACTGTTATAGTGGGTTTGAAAGGCCCCTCCCTAAACTGCAAACCCCAGGATTCCATAGGATGTTGAAAGTGGATTAATAACGCTATAACAGTCTGGTGCAGAAATAGCCTTTGTTGGCATTAATGGGGTTAAGTTAGATCCATCTCTTATTGGGCAGATGGAGGCCAGAGTCAATACAGAAGGTACTTCTTGAGATACAAGGGTTAGGCTGTTTACAGCAATCTCCAAAAAAGTTAGACCCAGCAATCTTCGACAAATTTTATGCTGCTAATGCTGATTCCTAGCTGACAGATAGCCTTAAGTTGCTGATAAGAGGAAGAAGAAGACAATCTAAATGATCAAAATGTCTAACAGTCTGTAATATGGGCCATAAACATATCTGTTAAGTTCATTGATGAGTTAATATATGTAGAAGCCTGCTAGAGATAAAGCAAAGAATATGAAGCAGTTCTTACAGATGCAAGTCTGCATGGATCATTAGGTCCTAAGCCATTTATGGCTTTATAGGTAAGTCCCAAAACCTTGAATTTTGCCCAGAACCAAATTTACATGAAGTATGTGAACTTTACAGGGTGAGATTTATACAGAATCATGCCCATCAGAGTTTTTGCAAGAATCTGTTGGATATCTTGACTTCCAGTACTGGCGCTGGAGTATAAAGCATCTGATGAAGTGACTTTCTCAGTAGAGCCATTGACAAAGTTGCTTCTGTGCTTTTGTGAAACCAACCAGAATGTACTTATTACTACCAAAAGTAGCTACAAAGTAGTTTTTAAAGAAGTTATTATTTTGGCATGTTGTGAGAACACTAGCCCATATTCTCCTTTATTGAGAGAGGGACAGGATATAAATTAATTAATAAATGCCTCTGTGGGTCTTTTTAATGAGCGAACTTGTTTGCCACTCAAGATGACCTTTATTCCAGAGCAGGTTTAAATGGAAAGAGATGGTCCTTTATGTATTCAGATATTAGGGCCTAAGTACCCTAAAAGCACCGGATACCAGGTGCTATAGGTATACTTCAGAGAAGGGAACTGGCAAAATCACTTCGGAGTGTTCCTTGCCTAACAAAACCCTATGAAATTTGTGGGGTTGATAAGTCAACAGACAACTTGAAGACACATACAAAAAAATAGTGTTATGTCTGTCCACATTTTTCAATGATAGACATTTTATTATATGTCCCATTCATAGTTTAACAACCTGATCTTTATAGGAACGTAGTTTTAGAATGTAATATTAGAACAACAATGTAGGATACAAAAGAGATACTCTGAATAAAAATAGTCCTGTATTTGAAGTGTCAAATGAAATATAAGGATTTTACAGAGGAAAGGATTAAACCTCAAATTTCTTACTGGCCACTTCATTCTTTATTACCTGTATTTGTGCAAGAATGACAGATGGAGAAGTTACAATAACCACAAATGCCAGAAACAGAAAAGCAATTGTTCCTTCAGAAGGATTAAAAACAAAACAAAGCCCAGTGAGAGATTCTGCTCATATCACTGATATTCAGACTTGGACAGATGGGAAAAACACAAATGAGAATTGGCTTACTATGTGACTATTCAGCTTCCATCAGTGCAAATATGTCAGTTCTTCTGCCTTCAGAGTCCCTACATTTTTCCCTTGTTTATTGTTTGGACTAATTGAATTATTAGAATTATTACACTGTCAGACAGATATTGTCTACAGATAATTACAATGGCAGTTTGCCAGTAATCTTGTGGTCACTATGTCCTGTCTCTCCTTGAAGATGTAACACTCAAAAAGGAAGGAAGTGGGTTAAAATTAAACTTTGTACAAAAGCTGTCATTAGAAAGACAACGCTCATCCTTAAGAGGCATCAAATAGTTTGCCTTTCTTTCCCTCCCATTCCAGAAACAGCTGAAAACAAATGTCTTAGAAACAGCAATTAAAAAAAAACACACAAAACCTTCACATCCAATTGGTGGAGTGGAATTTACAGTAAGACTGCTAGATGATGTTCACAGAGAAAGGAGTATACCAGGTCTGTTTCAGTGTGATTCTGGCCTTGTGACAAGACTGAGAGCTTGTCTCAAATTTGCAAGCTGACTATCCTATTACTCTCACTACAAACTGATGGCAACTAGTGAGGACTGGGTGCTGTTCTGATTAATAAATCTATGATCTTAAGGCTCTGAGAGAATGGACAAGTATTGTCTGAGACAAAGGGTCCTAACTAGGTTGATGTGTGTATGGGTCTTCAAGTCACTTGTCGACTTATGGTGACCTTATGAATTTTATAGGATTTTCTTAAGCAAGGAATACTCAGAGTGGGTTTTGCCAGTTCCTTCCTCTGAAATATAGCCTACAGCGCTTGGTATTCATTGGCAGTCTTCCATCAAAGTCCTAACCAGGGCTGACCCTGCTTAGCTTCCAAGATCAGATGGGGTCTGGTGCCTTTAGAGTTTTGGCTCTGGTGTATCAGTATTTGTTAATGACATATGGTCAGATTTTTGTTTATTTTGGTTAGTAGCTGGAGAAACAAGTGTCATACTGGAATGGGGATTCCAGCGTCAAACTGGGGTTCATACCAGCCCCCCAAGGTTGACTCTCATCCTTGGCAAAGGCTGGCAATTCCCTCAGCGTTATTAATTCTTGCTGCCACCACCCACTGAATTATGAATTAACCGAACAGCACAGTGGGAGACTGTTCAGTAGATTACCAATCCCTGTGTTTAAGGACCTTCCTCCCCTCGCTTCTGAGTGAGAGAAGTCCTAGATAGCGTGTGCCAAAAAATGGCGTGGGAATGGAGAGAAACAGAGGTTTTACAGAAAGTATTTAATCAAGGCATGCAAATAAACAAGACAATATCACACTTGAGAGGCTTCCCCCTCCCAGGCACGCTTAAGTTACAAGTAGTTACAAAAACAGATATAAAAGCACAGATACATTCTTAAGATCAGCCAGTGTCCAAAATAATAAACAGCCCCAACGTGGCTAACTACTTTATTCTAGTACTCACAGATGTTCTTAGAAGAAAGAAGCCAGGAGGCAAGGCATGCCTGCCTGCCTACGACTGGCACAGATCTCATCTCTCGGATGTATCCCTTTGTTCTCTCTCTCTCTTTCTCTCTCTTTTCCCTGGCCACATGGCCTCCCAGAAGTTTTATGTTTTCTCCTTGGAAGCATCTCGAAGCATCTCCCAGATGCCCACCTCTTTCCTTCTTGATTGGTCAGTTCTCACTCTGTGACCTGTGATGCTGACACACACTAAAATGTAATCTAATCCCAAGACCTCATTAACCCTTGGTTTACCTGGAGAGGGAAGTATCCCCCTTTGCTAAGCCTAGATAATGGGAAGCCCCATTATCACAACAGGCAAGTTTGTTCGTTGTCACTATCATAATTTCCATTTTCTATAGACCCCTTGCCTGCAGTACTTAGAACTAGAAAGCAGGTTAAAGGAGTTTGACTAATAAATAAGAAATTGAACCTGAATCTATGAAGATGATGCAGCGCTGTTTGTACAAGATCCAGGGAAAACAGCCAGTAAACCTTTTAAGATTACTTGGAGAGTATAGTGTGATTTCAGATTACAATATAAACTGTTTAAATCAGAATGGATGATGTTTAATAAAAAGAGAAGAGTCTGAATTACATTTAATTTGGAAGACATTGCAGTATTTAATCATAATAAATTAATATAGGTAAGTTAGTGTTTAGTGGCTTCCATATAAGTGGGATAGTTGCTTCATTTAGGAGTTACTGAGAGGATGAATCTTGTCCCCAAAATAGATTCAGTCTCTTTGAAGTTTTTGGATAGCCCCTTTGAAGCTTCCCTTTCTCCTATTTATGCATATAAGTCATGTGCTTTTCAACCAATCAGAAAATTATGGTGAATGTTAATTAAGGATACAAAATAATTTTAAGTAAATCATATAGTTTAAGTCAGTGGTTCTCAACCTGTGGGTCCCCAGATGTTTCTAGACTTCAGCTCCCAGAAGCCCTGAGCATTGACTATAGTGGCTGGGGTTTCTGGGAGCTGAAGTCCACAAACATCTGGGGACTCACAGGTTGAGAACCACTGGTTTAAGTGAAGTTATTGGAGTCATTTAAAAATCTGTATCCACAAAAGTGGAAATTGGATATTGGAGAGAAGGGCTGAGACCCTGCATCAGAGGCTATAGTACGACAGAGTTATATTCGCTGACATGGTAGGCAGGCATGCTAGTGAATTCTGACGATGCATAACAGGGCACCATGAAAGATGTTCTGTTGCACAATAGTGCAATGATTCCTATTGTGCAAAGTTAACGCGTTGTCATCGGAACATGTGCACATTGGTAAACATTTCACATTGGAACATGACATGCAACAGCCACACTGCTGGTTCTACTTGCATCGTGTCCTAATGTCTTTCCCATGTTTCTACTTCCCTCCAGAGAATATGAATTTTGCATACCAGCACATGATCATACATCATACAGTTTATGATGATGCAACTTCCCAACAGGAAATCAGACAAAGTTTTTTGTGTGCTTTGGGACCCGTTTATGGGGGAAAGTATCACAGCAAGCACTGTCTATGAGATGTAAGGGGGAAAATTGCAAATGTTTATTTCATTGGTGTTTTACTCCAATCAGACTCAGTAGGATTTATCTGAGGGGAAAAGTTAACTGCTGGCCTAAAGCAGATATTTCTTATATATTTTTTTACTTGTCCCAAAATTTGATTATGTTGGGTGGCTGTTTTTTTATCCTCCTGCGATATTGTTAAATTCCATCAAAAATGTAGCTCTAATAGAAGACTTTGAAATGATTTGTTACATGTGAGCAGCTACATGAATGACAGTGAGTTAGATTTTTTTAAAAATCTATCCATGTGGTTTGGATGATTAGCAAAATCTGGTGTTGGACATAGCTCTTGTGGTGGAATCAACCAGTATTTGAAGAGTTAGAGAAAAGACAGAATTGCAAAAGAATTGACAGAGATAATATATTAATTGATCATGTACTGAAATGATTATTTGTTTCTTTTTCAGTGCACTATGATGTTTCATGAAAGACAAAGAGAATACTTCTATATGGAAAATTTTGTCAGTGTAGAAAAATATTGTATATATGTATTCATATTTTTTATTAGTATGATGGTTTTAAAAAATAATATTTTCTTTCTATTCATTAGTTTTTTTCAGTTTGGAGGATTTTCCTTTCTTTTGTGGAGCAAGTACCTATAACATATCAGATCCACCACCACCATTCCCACCCATCCCGCTCCTTCTTCTTCAGTTGTATAGTTAACCCCTTTCCGTTAAAAGCAGAATTTAAGAGTATTTTTTTAATAAGAGAATCAAGAGTTAGGCTTCAGGAACTAATTTTGTTCCTTATCTATTTTACATTTCATTTTGAGTTGGTGTTTTTTTTTTAAAGAAAGGTTTGAGGATGTCTATTTTGAAATACTTTTTAAAAAATCATTCACTGTGTTTGAAATAGCGTTCCCCCACTTCCAATAGTGAGTTAGTATAAAAATGTATTGTTGATTCAGCTTATATTTTTTCCTTTGCAACCTTCTTCAGTGCTTTGTGTGTTTTGCTATCTTGCAGTAGGATTGTTGTCTTACAGTCCCACCACTTGAGTGTTCTCCCACTATTTTTAGTCTTGCACATTAGTTTTTGAATCTGATATTTAAATGTGTTGGTAAGACTTTGAAAGCTGAGGCAGACTGTTGGCTGTGAGTATGTAAACACCTCGTGAGTTGAAGTTCCAACCTTTATTAGAGTCTCTAGATGACATCCTACTACAGATAATGCCTTTGTATAAAAGATACTCTCATAGGAGCAATCTTTTTTGCAAGTTCTCAAGAAACAAAGGTGTGCAGTTAACCCCTCATAATATTTATTCAACAGCTTATTCTTATTTTTGATGTATTGGAACAGTGGTTCTCAACCTGTGGGTCCCCAGATGTTTGTGGACTTCAGCTCCCAGAAGCCCCAGCCACTATGGTCAATGCTCAGGGCTTCTGGGAGCTGAAGTCTAGAAACATCTGGGGACCCACAGGTTGAGAACCACTGTATTGGAAGAACCACACCTACAGATTGGAGCAAGACTTGATAATGTCAGCTAGGCTAAGTGCTAACTTTCAGTACTGATTCTAGAATAAAATCTGCAAACAACAGTCTCTTCCTACTTCAGGCAAAGCTGGAGAATCTGTGGCTCTTCAGATGTTGAAGGACTCTAGTTCCCATAAGTTCCCAGAAACCTGGACAGTGTTGAAGCAAGATTGTTCACTAACTGCTGAAGAGCCAGAGATTCCCCACTTCACCATAGATTCTGAGACTAAACTAAGTGAAATGTGAATCGCTGCTGCTGCTGTTTCTTCTTCTTCTTCTTCTTCTTCTTCTTCTTCTTCTTCTTCTTCTTCTTCTTCTTCTTCTTCTAATGTACAGTATGTAGTTCCTAGATATCAGTCTTCCATATTAATATGAACTGCAAAATCTTGTGGTGCAGATTTTATTAAGGCTAAATTTTTATGGATTGAAGCTTGCTTTCATCATGGAGTGCATGGCATGAGATCTACGTTTTCATATTAAAGAGGATCATAGGTCTCTTCATCTTCATAAAATGGAGCATTTTCATCTACATGACTGTTTTTACTACTAGTTGAAATACTTGTTTATTCCTTTTGGTATTTATTTATTCCTTTGGTATTGTTTATTCACGTATCGTGTTAGCTACTATCACTGAATAGAAGAAATGCTCTGGTCCAAATGGAGATATGATAAATGAACTCAAATACCATAGGTGCTGTGCCACCACTTACATTAAGCAAACCTATTTGCAAACGAAATGCTTGCTTTTGTTCTCCACCCATGGTACACATGGCTGGATGTGCATCCTGGCACTGCACCAGAATGTTAAAAGGAAGAGGAGGTTACTGCATCTCTCCATCCTGCCTGCTTCAACCACTTAGTGAAGGGGTGCAGTCCCATTCCTTTGACCAAGCAGAGGTTAGGGTTGTAAAAATCATGGTTGGATTTGTCATCACACAGTAAATGAGAAAGCTGCGGGGTGTTTGCGTGTGTTATGCTCACAGCAAGATGGTAGGCTTTGTTTTTATTGGCCTCAGATGAAATTTGCATATTTTCGCAAGTGGTTTTTATTCATTTTTTGTAAAGTGCACCACATGGGAAAGTGTAATTACTGGTAGCTTATAGTAAAAATAAAAGTTATAGCATCGGAGGACTTACCTGTGTCATTCTGATCCATCAGCGCGTTCTATCATGCTTGTTCTGTGGGTATATGTGTGTTTGCTTACCCTCACAAAGTGAAATGACACTTGTTTTTCATACAATCAGGAAGTCTGCACAAAGTATATTGAGAATAGAGCCACCATGGTGTAGTGGTTGGAGGCTGAAGTGTCCTCTTGGTCATAAAACCTGCTAGATGACCACAGGGCAAATCATGTTCTCTCAGCCTCAGAGGAAGGCAAAGGCAACCCCCCTTTGCAGAAATCTTGCCAAGAAAACCACATGAAAGCTTCATCTTAGGATCTCTATTAGTCAAAAATGACTTGAAGGCAAGCAACAAGGAAATATTGAGAATCCTTGAGATGCTGTCTTGCCATGACAAGACAGACAGTCTTGATTTTAAAACCTTGGTGATGACAAGGTTTCTTTCTATTTCTAGCAGAGGAGGAGACTGAGATGGGGATGTTGGAGGTGAGTTGATGCTTACTTTTTACAACAGAAATGTGCAGTACTTCCCCACAAGCCCACAGGATGACAAAGGGTACCTTATATCCTTTGACAGTATTTATTATTGTTGAACCTGTGACAGGCTCTGGCAAACTTGGCATGTGTTCAGAGAGGACAATTTGGATTTGGAGGTTCTTTTATATATATGCTGCTTTCATAGTTAGCCATAGCAGCAAAACAGGAATTTGAAGGTAGATATACGTGATATATGGTCATAGGCCTACAAATCAGGATCTGGATTAAAAAGAGTTTTAAAGGCCTCAACTAGAATAATATGATTTTTAATATTTTCAAACAGAGGAAATGGGAAGCTGTGATACCTGTATTCTTCTCACATAAAACTTTAGAAAAATATCCGTCTCACTTTTCCTGCCTTTCTTGACTTGAACCCTGTCTCTTCCTGTTATTATGTGTATGTGCGTGTGTGTGTGTAAATAAATAAAAGTTTAAATTGCAAGCTGATACATATGCAGTACATTCTTTGTGTCCAGTTAAAAAAGACACTATAATTGTGTGTGGTGAATTGTTCTGACAGTCAACTGTCAGAAGACTTACAGCCAAGATCTAGCTGTATACCTAGTATGGTGGAAATGAATAATCTTACAGGAGAAGTTCCATTTCCAAGAACTATTTGTACATTCTGCCTCTACTCTGCATAATAGGATTACATATTTCTTATCAGAGCTGCAAACTGGATGCATGCCAGCTATACGTAGGAATGTGACTTGAGGCAATTTCGTTCTGTCTCTCTCCTTGCCTCTTCTGCCATTTCCACCTATTCTTAGTAAAGAGGGAAAAAATGCCCGGCGCACGTGACTGTGTATTTAGAACTTATCACTTAAAACGTCAATATGGATTGGTATACACAAGGAAAACCACTCAGCCTGCTGGAAACTCACATTTTAGATAAAGGCTATGTACTAGGTAAGGCAGAAAGCCCTAGAAGTGGAGAGCTATGAATATTTAAATTTGGAATTTAAGGTCAGGGTTGTCATTTCAGGGTAATGTTGTGATGTGGGGGCAAATAAGCATTATTGCTGAAGGCACTTTAAGCATCTATAGTAAGTAGAGTGCTGCTTTGTACAGAAAATATGGAAAGTACTGCATTGTCTGCTGCTCCACAGTAATCACCATTTCACACACGCACACACACACACCCCAGTTCATTGTTACTTGTTTTCAATCATGATTCCCATATGCTGTTCTGATCTGCTAAATCTCGGAGAGACTACATGACAGCCCCAAATCATGTGGTTTTTTTTTTATTAGCCTTTTGTTTTTCCACAAGGTAAATGTTACGTTTGAAAGCAGCTTAAAAACAGCTTGAGATTTTCACCTCTTGTCTCAAGTGCAAATTCATTACTTCAACAATGACAAAAAAAAAAAGTCCTATATGTTTCTAGTTATGAAGTCCATCATCAGTGATTTGCAGTTTGCCACCACAAATAATTTACCACCCACACCTGCTTTGTCTGTCTTAACCATATAGAAAACCGTGTATGTCTGTGTGCCTTCAAGTTGCCTGTTGACCTGTGGCAACTACATAAATTTCATAGAGTTTTCTTAGGCAAGGAATAGTTACCTACTAAAGTAAAAACATCTTCTTTGTGCCCTCAGAAAAACTGCAGAGTCTCAATTCCACAGCTGGATATTTTTTTCTTTTACAAAGGAAAAAAAAAATAAACATTTGTTAAACATTGCGCTGATTACTGTCAGCTGGTTATTATCCAGAGAGAGGATTAGTTCATATTTACATGACAGAGCAACATTCTTAATCGGGTACATTAAGACGCTAATCTTCTGGGTGTTCAAGTTTGTCCTGCCACTTTTAGAGAAAGTTAGAAATCAGATGTTAAAAACTTAGTACCTTAACAATCAGGATATGAAGAGTATATAAGAACATTCATTTCAACTGTGAATGGACTCCCTCCCAGAGGAAACAAGTTTCTGTTACTGATTTACTGCAGGTGCAGTGTCTAAGTGTATATTTTCATATGAATATGGATTTTGAGTGGGCTGATTGTGATTAATTCCGTGTCTGGATCTCTGAGGAACATGTTTGCCTTCTCAGTCAATTTGTTGAGAAGAGTGTGGAGACAACATCAGTAATATTTAGTGGTTCCACTAGTGTATATGTAGGGGAAAGGACCACCACCCTAGGTGTTATAATGGGCAGAAGGGGTGGTGGTGCTGGCAGAGGCGTGAATTGTGATTGATCGCTGAGGGAAACTGAATTTGATATCCGTGTGCTATTTCCCCTTCCAGGTGCAGTGTGGATATCATTGACAGCCTTGCTGTGATCCCCTCAAGTCTCAGGGTACTGCTGTTGGATGCTGCATTGCTGTGGGGGAAACTAGAGGTTATTTGCAAACTGATTCAAGAAGAGTCAACCAACCTAAGGGGTATCATGGAAACACAGCTGATTTGTTTGTCCTATTATATTTTACAACCTTTTAAGCACAAATTACCTCTTGAAATCCCCTAGTCAGTGCACCTCCCGATTGTTCCTAGGGAAAAATGGCACAAATCAAGGAAACAGGTAATTGGGACACTCCTCTGCGCATCAAGTCAGGGTGCAATAACTAGAATTGATTCCATATAATTGAATTACAGAGTGCTCTGGACATTCCTGCAGGCCTTATATCCAAGATGGATTGAATATGAGCAACTTTGAGGATACAATGCCTTACAGACATGTCACAGTAGGCGTTCACAGGTTCTGCTATGTCCCAACAGGGTCAGATTTTAATAACACACCTACTGTGTGAAAAAAACATTGCTGGATCGCTACTCAAGGGGAAAAGTGGAAGTGAAGAAATATGAATGCTATGCCCCTGATCACTTGTTGACAGTTACTTGTGTTCACTGATCATGCAGATGAACGTAGCTTTGCCTCTTGTTTTCATCTTCTAATCCCAAGGAAAAGGTGGACAGCCTGAATATATCTGGTAGTAGCTTTGAGATAGTTGAAGGATTTAAATGCAAAATAAGTTTGCAAAATAAGTGTTGTTCTGGAGAAAACTAGCTATTCTAGATGGAGGCTACAACTGATACTGAATGGGATTGTGCTCCATCTAAAGAGTCAAGAATACAAGGTGTTTCCCTGGGCTTTGTGCCTACAGAGCTGTGTGTAGCACTGTGGCCAGAGCTACTTTTTTCTAAGTTTAGTTCTGAAATTAAAATTGGTGCAGAATTCAATGATTATCATGCTTATATGAGCTAGGAATTTGATCTATTTTGTGCCAGTCATATTAGCTCCCTGTTGCTTTCAGATTTTAAGATGCTCATGTTAACTTTTAAAGACCTAGCACCTAATTTACAACTGGATTATGTGAATGCAGTCTTTCTTTCATCTAATTTTAATGTACTTTGTTTCAAATACGGTTCTATTTGCTGTGCTATGTTCCTTGTTTTATTTATGTATGTATTGAAAGTTTTTTTAACTATTTATTTTGCATTTTTAAAACATATGTAATCTGTTTGGCAATGATTTTGCTTTTAAAAAGCAGGATATACATCTGTTAAACAAACGAACAAATATACTTTCACATCAGCTACAAAAAAAATAATAAAGAAAATGCTTCCTGTATCACTTTTTAAGGCACAGAGGAGTTGATGTCACTTTAGCTGAGACAAGAGTCTACCACACCGAATTGCATAAAACAAATGGGAATTTGTAATTTTCTCTGTCACAGCTCATAGCTTTTAAGGGTTGTAAAATTCCACTTCAGTATTTGCTTTGAATTCTTTTTTTGGACGGAGTGGAAAGGAGGTATCCCAAGAAACAGTACACATAATCCTTTCTGAAGGCAGAGAAATAACCCAAGAAGAAATATGCCAAAAGTATTGACCCAAAGCATTGTGCTTTGGGTAACTCCCCTTGAAGGTCTTCTTTAGTAGCGCAAAAGTAATTTTTATTTTGCTCCTGAGACACAATTAGAGATACTTTTCCACTCCATGCTGGGAAAAAAGAATCCCTGTTTACTCTAATTTCCCGTCTGAAAGACATCAACAAGTTAGTTTAGAAATCATCTGACTCGGTGTCAGTGTAAGGAGTGTCGGTTACTTTATCCAGAAAATATGAAATGGCTGAGATCCAGCATGGCTAACGCCCAAGGTGAAAACAGCAGCATGGGGATGGATCTGTAAGTTGTCAGTTAGGGAGAACTGTTGGAATGAAGTTGAGATACTTGTGTTGAAGAATTAGAGAACTCTACTTGATTGAGCCGAGGGCTCTATAGTAATGACTGTATATTTTTATACTAATGGTAGATCATTGAAGGAAGTATACTATTCAGAATGGGAGCAGAGAAGGGGTAACAAAAATGAAATAAAGAGGAGCGCGTTGTTCATGTAAAGCATTGCTCTAGCTGTATCTGTCTTCCTTGCCTAGAGTTACCTTTCTTCCATCTAGTCTTTTTACTCCAAGTAAAGATTTCCCCAAAGTAGCTCATGTTAGCTATGTTATTGTCTTTTCTACAGACGTCCATTGAAGATGTGGGTGAGCTGTAGTTTGCATTGTCCCAGTTTATGATATTTCAAATTTACATTGTTTCCCCAGAAATAAATAAAAGAAAGTCTTGCCCCAAATGCCTAGCTCTTCCAGCACACTGCATAGTTGATTGAGGCAAAAGAACAAGGAGGATGAGGTGAGAGGCTGTTTATGGAGTTTTGAGCAGAAAAAAAAGCTTAATGTACTGGGTTTCTTCGACCTGCCAAGTAACAGGCAGGAAAACTGCAGTCTTAGTATTGCTGGGAAGAAAAGGTTTCCTTTACCTGTTTAGTAGGGGGAGCATGAGGGAGAGGAAGAAACTTGATTCTTGCTGTTATTTGGATGAAGAGGTTGACTTTGCCTGCTTGGAATGGGGAACCATGAGGGGGAGGAAGAAACTAAAGAGAGGAATGTGTTTCCTTTGCTTGTGTAAAAGACAGGTATTGCGGGGGGAAAGAAGCTAAAATCTTATCTTTGCCTGTTTAAAAAGGAGATGAAGGGAATGAAGAAACTGGTATCTTGGAATCTCGATATGGCTGGGAGAGGTTTTCTTTAGGATTTTTCTTTCATTTTGAAAAACATCATTTCCCTCGTGTTTTGATCTCGTCATGCATAATGTGTGAACAAGCCTCAATACAATGTCTAAATTGTCATCACAAATGGAATCTATGTATACAATTTTCGTAAGTGAAACTGAGAAACTGGACTAGTTCAAATGTTGAAATTGAAACTGCCATTTATTCATTTAGTTTATATTCTATCTTTCTCCTGGCATGGGACCCAAGGTGGCTCATGGTAAGTTTAAAAACAAAATATGCTAAAGCATAGTTGATACAAAATATTTTTGAAAAGTAAACAAATAATTCTATTAAAAGCACTAAATGACAATGATTGAAAACACATTCAAATATACTAAAAAAAAAAAGTTAACTCCTTGCAT
Organism: Iguana delicatissima; assembly: GCA_948472985.1. Classification (NCBI taxonomy): domain Eukaryota; kingdom Metazoa; phylum Chordata; class Lepidosauria; order Squamata; family Iguanidae; genus Iguana; species Iguana delicatissima. The sequence goes on from CAOKZL010001152.1 coordinate 174,925, forward strand.
TAGATAGATTTTTCTGCCACAGTGACATAAAAGCCAAAGGCCTGCCTAAATAAGTTTTTTTTTTCCTGCTAGTGAAAAGAAAGGAGAGAGCTGGCCAACTGAACCTCTCACAGGAGGGAATTCCATAACCTGGGAGCATCCACTGAGAAGACTCTCTCATGAGTCTTCACCAAACATGCCTATGATGGTGAAGAGACAGAGAGAAAGACTTCCTCTAAAGATCTTAAAGGCTGAGTAAACTCATACAAGGAGATAATTGTCTTTCAGATGATCTGGACCCAAACTGCATAGGGTTTTAATGACCAGCACGTTCAGTTGTAACATGAAACAGACTGGTTGGCCAGTGAAGTTGCTGAAATATGGGACTTATTCATTCCCTGTAACTAGTCCCATTCGGTAGTCTGGCTGCAGTATTTTGGGTCTGATACAATACTTGGACAGTTTCCAAAAGCAGCTCCTTCTACAGTACTCCAAACAGGATGTAATCAAGGCATATGTCACCTTAGCCAGATCTGAAACCTCCAGAAATGGGAGAAGCTTGCACAGTAGTTTTAGCTGTGTAAACACACTCTTAGACACTGCTGAAACTGGAGCATCCAAACTCAGATCTGAGTCCAGGAGTACACAGCAAACCTGAGATGTCAGGGGGAATATAACTCCATCAGACACCAGCTGAATCTGTATTCCCTAACCTGTGTTCTGATCAACCAGGAGCACCTCTGTCTTGTCTGGATTAAGTTTCAGTTTGTTTGCCTTAATCCAGTCCATTCCTGATAACAGATACTAGTTGAGCACTGGAGCAGCTTTGTCATAGACTTGGGTATCATCAGAGTAGTGATACCACCAAACCCCCAAACTCCAGATAACCTCTCTCAGAAGTTTCATGTATATGGTAAAGAACATGGGGGGAGGACACTTCTGAAGGACCTCACAGGCCAGTAACAAGGGGGCCAAACAGAACTCCCAGCATCACTTTCTGAAACTACACTTTAATTAGCTAGACTTTTCAGCATTCACTCTTGATCTGTATGTCCTTATATTGATAAACAAGTTAGGCTTGCCAATTCATATAACTTTAAAGATTAAAAAGATGCCCTGATTGGTTGGTTGATTGATTGAACAACAGCAGCTGTTTTAAGACTGGAGCCTTAGCGATGCTTGATAAAAATCAAAAGTCTCCACACCTTCTTTCTCCACCCAACTTAGTTACAGCTAAGAACTCTTTTAAAAAATGTGTGCCATGACACCATGCTTCAGGTTCTCCTGCCCTTACAAGGGAGGGGGTTGGACAATTGCTGCTGGGAGAATACATAAGGCTATTATTTGCAGTGAGAGACAGACATTGTTTACATTTAACATCTAGTTTCCAGCCATACATTAACTTCTCATGTTTGATTGTACTTCTCTGACTCTGGGAATTAAAATCCATTAAAATAAGAACTTTTCTATTGGATTTGGAAGAAAATTCATATGAAGTTTCTAGAAGTCTCTGAGAGTTGAGTTTAGTGATTGTAATACACACAGAAACACGCACTATGGCCCTTTCCACACGGGGTAAGTAGTATGGCGTGGTGTGATCTCTGACGGAGGTCGTCCACACCTTGGGAGCGGACTGGGTCGGACTACTTATCACAGTTCCGCACCTCAGTCCGCTCCAGAGTGACCCAAAGTGGTTGCGCAGCATGCTTTTTTAAAAAACCCGTTTTTACATGTTTTTCAAAAGCATGGAGCGCGCCACTCCGTGTCACTCCGTTCCCGCGCTCCGGTGCAGATTTACAGGCACGCACCAGTGCGTGCCTGCAGATCTGCTGGGGGCGGGCTTCCGGCTGGCGAGCTTCTCCGTTTGGTGGAGAGCCTCCGCCAGCCAAAAGCCGCCATTTTGGATGCCAAAGCCGCCATTTTGGACGCCGGATGACTGCGGAACAGCGAGCTTGCGCTGCTCCACATGGGGGCGGACTTACCCGGCTGCTGGTAAGCTCTGTTTCAGTGCGTTTCCCCCGTTTCGCCCTCCACGTGCAGAAAGGGCCACAGTTACAAAACTTATGTTAAAATAAGCATTTCTCCTTTTCTGTTACACAAGAGGAGATTTTTTTTAAAAAAAAATTGTCTGTGTGCTTTATCAGGCTCCTAAATCCATTTGCTACTCGCAGGTAGATCTGAAGCGTTGAATCAGTGGGGCTTTTTGCTTTATCATTCAGCACTGGCTTCAGTGGGTCTTACCTAGTTGGTACAAGCCCCTGGATTTAGGCCAAATAAAGTGGCCTCCTTACTGAAGAGCAACTGTTGTTCCACATATGATGCTCCTAAAATTGATGACCAAGTTCATCTGATCAGTTGGATTCAAATTTTCTTGAATCCAATGGGAGTTCTCCTCTTAGCAAAAATGGTAGAATGGGGGGCAGAGAAATGAATTCTCTGACTTGGGTTTGCGAACAGTCTGTCTGCTTCGTCTTCACTGGAAGATAATATAAATATGCAGTAGCACCCACTTAGGAATAAGAGTATACATCCCCTGCAAGAAGAGAGGAAGGCATAAGCATTTTTTTTGTGTGTTCCATGGTTTTATATTTGTGCTGTTAACATGGTGGGAACATGGTGACTGAAAGCAACCCAGCTTGAGTCAAACAGATTTTGATGTAAACTGTATCAGTTGCAATCAAGTGATATGGATTTCAGCTTATTAACGTACTGCTAGAGCTTGCTTTAGAACTTTCATCCGTGAAAGTTGCTAGGCACAAGCAGCAAACTGACCTTTTGCTGAATACACGAGAAGAACCAAGCTTTGAAAACACTTCTACAGCTAAAAACATCAATCAGCTCACAACACATAGTTCAGTTTCTACCCAAAAAGTGAACATTAGCATTGTTAAAGAGATGCATTAAAATTATGCAAGCCACTTAGAATAAAAACAGGTAATCTTAGTTTAGGTATCTATGAAAGTTTCAGCCTCTGTTCAGTGTCATTATAGATACCTTACTACTTAGAAATCTTCTCACATGTTTTAGAAAGGAGTGGAATTTTTCGTTGTCCAAAATGACAAGAGACTGTAATGCACAGAAGCAATAAACACAGGTTCTGCTAGCAATCAGATAACACTCACTGTAAGAAAATTGCTTAAACCATTGTTTATTATTTTTTTTAAAAAAAAGGTTAGCATTATTTACTTAAAAGGATTTGCTTATTCTTTTTTTTTCTTTTTTTTCACATGTTGACAAAAGTACCAGCGGTTGGTTTAGCTAGGGATGTTTAAGTGGAATAAGGTGTCAATTTGAAAAGGACATAAAATGCCAGTGCTCTAACAGAGGGGTGTGAAGTGTGTGCTTTTGTTTGTGGAAATCTTGTCCTGATCTCCAGAGATTCTAGTATTCTCCATACCTTCCAGACCTCCTGCAACTCCCTTATTGATGGTTAGCCTTCATTCAGTCTTGATAGGTTTGTTGCATCCAACAAGTGAGTGGCCGGTAAAGCCTGAAGAGCAACACATAACATATTTTGTGTTAGCAAGTGGTGGGAACTTGGAGATCTCACAAAGAAGCAAGTGGATAATAGTACATGTGAAAGGACTCTAGGAGTCTTGGTAGATCACAAGCTGAACATGAGTGAGCAGTGTTCTGGGCACCTCAGTTCAAGAAGAGTATTGACACGCTGGAGCATGTCCAGAGGAGGGCGACCAAAATGTTGAAGGATCTGGAAGTCATGCCCTATGAGGAGTGGCTTAGGGAGCTGGGTATGTTTAGTCTGTAGAAGAGAAGGTTAAGAAGGGACATGATAGCCATGTTTAAATATTTGAAGGGATGTCATGTTGAGGAGGCAGCGGGCTTGTTTTCTGCTGCTCCAGAGACTAGGGCAAGGAGCAATGGAGTCAAACTGCAGGAAAAGAGATTCTACCTGAACCTCACAAAGAACTTCCTGATGGTCAGAGCTGTCCGGCAGTGGAATATGCTGCCTTGGAGTGTGGTGGAGTCTCCTTCTTTGGAGGTTTTTAAATAGAGGCTGGGTGGCCATCTGTCAGGAATGCTTTGATGTGGGCTCTTGCATGGCAGGGGATTGGACTGGATGGCCCCTATGGTCTCTTCCAACTCTATGATTCTATGCTTCTATGAAAAGCCATCTAAATAACCCAATTCATTTTTTCTATTCCTGATTTTTTTAAAATGTTAACAATATGTCAAATACACTAATTCATTATCAAATCAAACCACCTATCAATAATATGTTTATGTATACAGTACGTCCATCCACCAGTATTCAATATCTATTATTGATTACTCTATTTTTTTTTGTAAAATATTCATATCTGCTGTGCCAGAAATCCAGTTGATTAGCTGAAGGGCCATCTTTACCATTCAGTCCTTGAAAATACATTAACACCTCATTTCATGACCTGTCTCTTCAAGCTGTCATAAACTCCCTAATTGATCATTGTGTGTACATTCATCACTACAGTATTAATGTTCCACAATCATGTTTTGAATGTTTCATTTTGGGCAAAATGTGTGAGAAATTAAGGGACTTGCATGAGTGCTTTTGTATGTATGTTAAATATTTGAACCCAATAAGGTCAGCTCCATTAAAATGACAAAAACATTCAAATCGTCACGTGTGTTTTCAGTGTCAGAGGTCCATGACAGAAAGGCATTTCCACTGCACAAGGCTCTGCCTATGCATGCAAACTAAGTTTTTTTTAAAGAATAATTTTATTAATATACAACCTAAGAACAAAACACATAGTAGAAAGCAAAAATCAAATATATCAAGAACAAAAATCCACTCCCAGGAAAGCAGACAGCCAGAATCCTGAAAGGTATGTTGGAAGCTCTGATGGTGATGAACCACATCATCGATGTAATCAATAAAAGGAAACCATTTTTTTTTCAAAGTTGTCTTGTGTGATATATCCTTTTGTTACTTTCTCCTTGTGTGCAAGCTTTTCCATTGGCCATGTGTCCCATATCCTTTTCCAGCATGTTTCAATGGAAAAATTGTCTGTTTTCCAATTGGAAGCTATTTCCAATCTTGCGTTATGAGGAGAAAGTTAATGAGGTTCTTGCGGTTCAGCTGTTTATATTGTGAGTCATATATTGAAAGCAATTGAAGGATAGGGCAGGGATCAACTATTTGCTTTGTAATAGTACTGACAGTTTTCAAAACCTCAGACCAAAATTGGGCTACAAGAGGGCAGGATAACCACATATGAAGGTAGGTGCCCTTGGAGCTACAACTCCTCCAACAGTTGGGTGATACGGTTTTTGTGATGTGACTCAACTGAATAGGTGTAAGATACCACCTGTGAATCAATTTCAGGGTGCCTTCTTTAAATTTAGTCAGGCAGGATTTGTTTGGCAGTGATGTCCAAATTTTCAGCCAATTCATATCAAGATATCTGAGCTCCAAGCTCAGCTTCCCAGCCTGATTTACTATCAGGGTCTGAGCCATAGGTCTGCTCAGTTAGCCATTTACTAATTTGTGAGCATGCAAACCAAGTTTTTGAGGTGATAGTGACTTTGAAATAGATGACCCAAAGAGGTTGTGGGATGGGCGAGAGAGAGGAGAATGGCATTGCCATGGGCAGACTAAAGCTTGGAAAAATTACTTTCATGGACCGAAATTTCTAGTAGCTCTGCTGCCTGGTTGATTGTGGGAATTGTAACCTTAAAAATAACACTTCCAGGTTCTGAGCTAATATATGTTTACCTTCTGGAGGAATTACCCTAGGTTCCATTGAAGCATCTTCCCTAAGATCTGTTAGGACTGCAAGAATATACAGTGTTACCCATGTTCATTGTCTCTCAGCTGTGGAGTATTTTTTTTCCTCTTAGACTTCTAAGAACTTTATGTGACCACAATGAAAATTTTCTTATTTCAGTGAATTTTAGTGTCTGGAATAGGGAGATATTCTTGTGGAAAAGAACTTACAAGAAGACTGGAAAAGAACTTACAAGAAGACTGGAATTAGGTGTTACACATAGACAGTATCTATTATATCACTGAAAAAAAGTACTTGATGCTTTCTCCTATTAACTGCAGTAAATTTGTGATACAGTTTTCCTTCAGATTTCTCCAGGAGCAGGAGAACCTGGAGTGTGATGTCACAGCAGAACACATTAAAAAAAATCCCAGCTTTTAGGAGAGCAGAGAAGGAGGACATGGAGGCTTCTGCCTACAAGGACAACCACTTGTCCTCTGCAGTTTTGTTTTCTGAACTGAGGTGAAGAAACCTCTCATAACCATCCACCCCACACACACATGCACTCATTACACTCATACATAACCTGGGCCATCTTTGAATATGTAGTTACCCTGATTTCTGGGGGTCCCAGGAGGAACACCTAAATGCGCTCCAAATTACAAAGTTGGGGAAATTAGTCAAAGAGCACAAGCTAGCAATGCAAGAGGCAGGGTAACATAGCGAGATCTTTTACCCAGCGTCTACGGGGTCAGACCAAGTCAAGGAGCAAACAGATGTGAAATAATAATTGTTGTTTTATTTAAATACAGTCCAACAATTGTATGCAGCACACTCACACAGATAACTATAGAAATAAAGGTTGGAGTGGGATAGAGGGATTTTAAGAGGAGGTTTGGTTCGGGAAATACTGCACCTGTCCTGAAGCCCGGGTAGTCTGAAGATAGAGTTCGTGGATATGAAGATTCTCAGTACGTGGGACTGAGGGGAAGGCTCGCAAAGCAAAGCGGAAGCAAGGCGGTATGGAAGTCAGGAGCGATCCCAGCAATCCGAGCAATCCAAAGAAGTGCTCAAAGTCAGGGGTTCTTATAGGGGAAAATGTGAACGTAAGCTAGTCTGTACTTGGGGAAAACAATGAGTTTTGGGCTGGAGACAAAGCCTGCAAAAGGTCAGAATTTAGCATGATTGAGTTAGGTCCGAATTGTCAATAGGGTAGCCAGTATGCAAACACAGAGTGCTTGACCGTTGAGTATTCGGCTCGTCAAGCTGCCTTCTCGGGGCAGGGAGTTCTTTGTAAGTAGCATGCATACATAATGAGGGTACTTGCCGTGAGGTCTCCTGAAGCGGCAGTTTGGCCGTTTCTGGCCTGCCTGTATTGTTGTTGAATATTCCAGTGATTAGCGACTGAGCCTGTTTGCGTGCTTGTCCGGGGGCCTTGCAAGCACGTAGGAAGGAATGGGTAAGGAAGGCTGAATTATTGATATCGAAATGATGTCTGGTGCTCCACAAGTCCGAGCTAGAAAACTGCGGTAACAGCATGTTTGTAAACAGACAACACAGGGCCTGCGTGATAGTTATATAGTCAACAGTTTCCAAGATCAGAGGGCTAGAAAATAGTGGTAAAGGGAAAGGGTGAAAAGAGAACTTTCTGTGATCCAGACTTAAATACGTCATTTATCAGCAATATCATGTTGACAAAATATTGTCTAGTGTAGCTGTGAAAAACCTGGTCTTGCCAGTAATGATGAAATGTATTTGCATATTAAAGATCTGTGTTTGTGTAGATTTGTACTTTTTGGTTATGAAACAACTTCTGATAAAAACAATTTAGAGAAGTAAAACAAGTTAATAAAAGAATCCCTCTGACCATTTGAATATGCTAGGTGGAAAACATAGAATGTATAACCTGGTACAATTATAACTCATTCTTCCTTAGCAGATGAAAGTCTCTTTGCATTGCAGTACTTGTGGTGAAATTTATTTCTTAATATCTTTGTAGTATGACAGAGTTATTATTACTTGGGGAACTGTAACTTTCAATTCCATGACTTCTTCATTTTATGTTATTTTATTGTATACATTCAGTTTCCCTTAGCTTAAAAATATGAGAATAAATACAGGGAATAATCATGCCATTATATGGCAGTAAACAGCTATGAATCTTATTGAGTTTCATGGTGGAACTTCTGGTAACCTGTACATTTATATGAATCTCAGAAGTGTTTTTAGAACCAGGTATCAGGTGTATACACCTGTAGTAATATTTGTTGTGTATGCATTAACCTGGCTATAATGGAGGACAGCATATTGTTCAACTAGGCCAGAATCTAGCACTTCTGTCTGATCTCACCGCTTGTGCTAGAATTCCCAATCTATCTTGCAACCCCACATTTACCTTTAAATCGTCCTCCAGGGAAACCCTGTAGCATATTTCTTGGTGTCCCAAGGGGCTGGAGCAGCAGCAGAAGTAGTAAGTTCCAGTTGTAGTAAGTTGGGGTACAGAAGTGAACCACTGAATTTATAGGTACACTATTGTATCTTGACTTTAAATTGAATATCTGTCATGTACTCATGTGTGATGCAGTGTTTTGGAAAATAGGATAAGACCATATTTTTACTTCATATAAAAACCCTATGTTTGTAGGACAAGATTGCTTGTGAACTAGAAGAAGATCCATGATACTCTCAGCTTTAGAGCTATTTTGTCTCCATGACTATCATTAGGAAGCACTGTCATTCCCAGGATTTGCAGTATTTCTTGCAGACTTGCACACATAAAACAAACATTTAACTTCTAAGCCTCAGCAAGTAGATTGTGAGAAGATCCTACAAAAGCTGTTTCTTTATTTAATTTATATTACAAGCATATAAAAACAAAATACAATTTAAAAAATTATTCACTCAGAAATTTAAGAACAAATAGTTCAATTAAAAAACGCAAGGTTAAAACAATATAAAACACAATTAAAACATAATAAAAAAATAAAAACAGATAAAATAAAAAAATAAAAACATTAATCCCATTAAAAGCTCTTTTTGTCACATAAATTATAAGCCAATTTGCTTGAATAAAAAGATTTTGTCTGCTGGTAAAAATAAAGGAGAGAGGGGGCCAATTGAACTTCCCAGAGAAAGGAATTCCATAACTTGGGAGCAGCCACTGAAAGGACTCTCTTTGGTGAGGACCTTTCAAGTCCTCACCAAATGTGTCTATGATGGTGGAGGCACCAAGATAAAACCTTCCCCTGAAGATTGTAAAACTCAGGCAGGCTCATACAGGGAAATACAATCTTTAAGATAGTGTGGACCCAAGTAGTATAGGGCTTTAGAGGTCCAGAATTGGACCAGTAGCTAATTTCATGGAGGAGGGGACCGTCCCATGTTCCCTGTAACCAGCCATGGTCAAAAGACTGGCTGCAGCATTTTGGTCAAACTGAAATTTCCAAACAGCTTCCAAAGGCAATCCCACGTAGTACACATCACAGTAATCCAACCACGATGTAATCAGGTTTATGTTACCATGGCCAAATCTGATGTCTGAAGAACCAGATGCATTTGGCGTACTAGTTTTAGCTGTGCAAATGCACTCTTAGCTGCCACTAAAACACGGGCATCCAGGTTCAGAGTCTAGGTGTAACTAGAGATGTCTGGATTAAGTTTCAGTTTATTTGCCCTCATCCAATCCATTAATGATTTGGTTTACCACCAAAGCAGCCTCCTTGGAGTTAGGTGGAAAGGAAAGACAGCATTGAGTGTCAGTGTACTGGTTACACTGAACTCCAAAACTCTGGATGAACTCTCCCAATGGTTTAATGTATATTTTAAACAGCATCGAGGATAAAACAGAATTCCCCTAGCATCACCTGCTGATTTTGCCCCTCAAAAAAGGATTGGCACCACAGTAGAACAATGACCCAAGTTCCTACCTCAGAGAAGCAGCTCAAAAGGATACCATGGTCAATGGTATCAAAAGCCACTGAGAGGTCCAGAAGAATCAACAAGGGCATTTACACCTGTCCCGTTCCCTGCATAGATCATATATGAAGGTGACCAAAGGTGTCCAAGTCGCATAGCCTGAACCTAGACCGAAATGAATCTAGGTAATTTCTTTCATCCAGGAGCCCCTGGAGCTGGGGGGCCACCATGTGCTCCATGAACATTGGAGACTGGCCAGTAATTACCCAGCACAATTGAGTTCCAGGAGGATTTTTTCAGTAAATACATCACCGCAGTCTGTTTTAGACCTTGCTGCATTGAGATATTTGTCACTTCCCTTACCCACTCAGCCATTTTATTTCTGGTTGCTTTTATAATCCTGGAACACTATGGGGTTTAATATGCATGTAGTGGCTATCATCTCTCCAAGAATCCTGTCCACATTCTGAGGCAGCACAAACTGAAACATATCCAATAACATGGGTCAAGCAGGAGCCAAGATTACATCCACTGGACCTATATTAACCACTGCATCTAAGTCAGAGTGGATCCAAGTGATTTTATCTGCAAAGTGTCATGCAGATTCTTCACAACAGGCTGCCAGGTGGTCTACCTGCTGCACTTATGGGGCAGAGTGTAAAAGCCCCCTGACCACTTGATACTGCTCTACTGGATAACACTGCACAGATGAATTAATGGCAGAAAAGAAAGATTTCTTTGCTGCTATCATCACTATGAGATAGTCTTTCCAGTGGGCTCTAGCCGGTGTCCAGTCTGAGTCACTCCCAAGTTTTCTGCCCTTGAACTCTAGTCTCTGACCCACTTGTTTCATCACCACCAGCTCCCTACCAAATCAGGGGACTCACTTGGGGGGAATGCTTAGGACCCATCATGTCCATCACCCTGGCCATTGTCCTGTTCCAGATCAGATAGAGCTTTGATAAGATCATTTGCCAAGGCAGCAGGAATCTCTCCCAAAATCCAGCTGAACCTGTAAGCCTCTTGGGGTGGACCATCTGAATCAGTCCCCTCATGACCTTGAATCCCAGTGATTCTAAACCCAATCCATAGTAATCTGTCCATGTTAACAGAATGATAGAAAGTTCCTCCACACTCAAATCACTCTCATCCTCCCCAGCACAACAAACCATAGTATGTTCTTTGAAATGGGTGGCACCAGATCATGGTGATCATGAAAGAAACAAAGTCCTGAGCTGCTCTAGAAAGAGCAGTCTCAGTATGGATGTAGAAGTTCCTCAGGACAACAAGGTGGGGGGCTCCAACATCACTGCTAAGATCAATTCCTGCCAGCTCAGTAAGGGAGATTGTTGAGCAGCAGTGTGGACAGTACACTAAAAGAATCCTTATTCGGCCACTGCCACCCACCTTCAAAAAACTATACTCATACCCAGAAGACTATGGAACAGGGCACTTAGTAAAGGGGACAGAGTCCCGATAGACCACTGCAACTCCACGTGCCCACCCACCAGGCTTTGCCTGCTGCTGTACAGATAACCCAGAGGGGCAAAGCTGGGAGAGGTTTGTCCGCTCCCCCCAACCTTTGTCCAGCCTGATCTCTGTAATGCAAGCCAGTTCAGCATGTTCCTCCTGATCAAAGATGTTTTTCCATTTACCGGCCTGGTGTTCAACAGCATCATTTTTAGCCTGGAGGTCTATTGCCAAGACTATCCTCACTATGTGACTTAAGGGAGAATTTTGGAACAACAAGTACCGTGTTCCTCTCTGTTGTCCCATGAGTCTCCTGAATACATGTCTCCTTCTACCCATTACTGTGGCAATGGCTGCTCCCAGGATCAGTTCCCCTCCCATACTCTCTATGGAACTCATCTTTGTTGTTTTGTTTTCCAAAAGATGGGACATTTAAAAAACCCATAGATGAAATAAAAATTTTAAAACCCTTCTCTACACTCCAAACAGGGGTACTGGCTCTCTCTCTATCTCCAAAACAGCTTTCCCTAAAGGAGTAACCCCCTTTGCTGTTGGCACCTCAGTTTCCCAGCTTTTATCCCCTTGCTGAAAGGAGAAAGGTGGAGCTGGCTAGCTGGCACAATATCTGGAGGTGCTGGTCCTGTAAGGAGCCAATGCTAGGCGGCAGTCCTCAGGGAGAGAGGGAGAGAGAGAGGTAGTAACAGGCAGATGAACAGCAGACAGTCAGACAGGAGCAGGGAGTGGTAATTGTGGTGGAAATGATGCTGGTTCTCCGATGTCATGTTTTTTTCTTGCACTGTGTAGAACATTCATCTCCCTATCTTGCTTATCTCTGTTGTTATTGTACATTTATTTTGTAAGTCTGAGGTTCAAATACTAGCTGACTGCATGGAAGACACATTATCCCCACGCTTAGCAGCTAGTCTGAAGAAATAGGACCTGCCACAAAATTTTAAAGTGCTTCTGTTGAGGGTTCCAGCCAGCCATCTTCTTTTCCAGGATGCTCCATCCCATACTCCTGTTTTCTTCCAGAGGCAGAATTGTGTTGGTGTGCTGCACTAGTAGTCACACTTTCGTCAGAGTTACACAACAGTGGAAAGAGAAGGAAAAACAAAATTTGTGCATTTTGAGCCAGCCTGTTTCTCCAGTGTCTTACTTTGTCCATTGCTTTTTACCTCTTGCTACTACCACCTGCGTCAGCAGAATTACTCCTGAGTAGTCAAGATAGCAGTCTCAGTGCACTATGACTATTGAGCATGCTCAGTTCTCATATGACTGTTCTTGCACCCTCCCCCTTTGGTGTTTTCTAAAGATCTGGGAGTATTCTTGTAGACATAGGGTATCAGTAAGCCTGCTGATAGCTTTTCTCTTGTATATATATGGTGCCATTTTGTCTTCTGTAAGAATCTGTACTTGTTGAGAATGATTTCTTATTGTATATGGGATTTTGTTAATAATGCCAGTACTTTGTCTGGGAACTGCAAAAGTATTCTGGGTCAGTGGCTCACTGGGTAGCCAATGATGTATCTTGAAAACTCTCACAAGGAGCAAAGTTCAATCCCCTTTCACTCATAAGAGCATTAGTAGTGCATAATACTTTTACTTCATAAGTAGATTCTTGACCTGTCATGGTATCATACAATTTAGTTGCTGTAAACAACCTCCGGTGAAACATCCACAAGCATCTTAAGAGAAGAATACTATCAAGGAGGGAAGTCCATTTGTGGATGTGAATGTGGACTGCTACACAAAGGTTTATTTTGAGCTCTGAGTGGTTTCTTGAACAGCATTTCTGAATTGCTCAGTCAGTGTAAATGAATGTATGTTATAAGCAGGAGTTAAAGGCCTAGGTTCACTTCTTTCTCAACCACAGACCCCTTTATGGGAGGGCAAGGTGCCGTGGGAATGTTCCTGATTTCTGAAATTGGAATAACAGTGACCTTTCTTTCAAAGTTGCCGTGGGATCAAGCAAGATGAATTGTAAATCCCTCCATGCATATGAGTCTTACATTTTGTGCATGACAATAGAGAGCCACTGGAATCTTTTAATACCCGCTTTTCTGACCAGTTGGCTTTCCAGGATTGCCTTTAAGACTGCACTGTCGTGACAAGGTATGTCTAATGACCATTCCTAATTTTAAATATTATCTGACTGGTCATATTTCAGATCTCTGCTGTATGAAAGAGTATGTTTATGTAGATATTTTCTAGTGGAAATGAGCGTACATAAATGGGGAGAATGGATTCTGTTGCAGCCTGATTGCTTAAAACAAATAACTGGAAAATATTATTTGATATTACACACTTTTTAAAGAAAGGAAAATGAATGTGACTCTCTCTGGGCTGTTGTAATACTAGTACTATGGAGAGAAGGAATGGTTTTACCCTTTTCATCTATGATTTTCTGTAACTTAACTTTCATCTTGTGTTGGCTCCCTTAGCCTCTTTTCTGATTTCTTCCAGCAAGTATAAGTCTCTCTCAAATTTTATATATACACATTTCTCCCTACTGCTACTGTGCACTAATATCAGTCAAGTGAAACTGGCTAAGATCCTGATCTCTGGAGCACTGGCACAGAGTGCTTTAGAGATTAAGATTTAAGTGTATCATCCTCACCTGCTCCCAGAGCACAGCGGTGTGACAAGAAAACACAATGGCCATAGCCAAAGGTTCTGGCCTGGAACCTGAGCTTATAGTCCCTAGAGCTTTTCACTGAACATGTTTCCATTATTGTTTGCCACCCTTTAAAGCCAAGGAGAGGGAAGATTTCCTAATAAATAGGGAGGGGAGATTTTCATGTTTTTGCCTTTGGGGATCTGTTCCCTTTGTGCTTTTTATTACTGTGAGGAAACCTCATGTTTCAGCATTCATTTGATAAACTATGTCCCTCTATGCTGGTTATTATTATTATTATTATTATTGTTATTACTCAACCTGGGGGCCACTTCTCATGTGTCCGCTTATACTCTGGTGCATGGGTGCATGAACAGAATCAAAGTGAATGTTGGATTTTGTTAGATATAAATGCCTATATGTGCTTGGTTTGTTCCTTTTGCCTTTTCAAATCCATGTGCACAGTAGAAAGAGAAGACTGGACTTTTTTAAAAAGAGAACAGCTGCAAATAATACATGCATCCATAATTTATATGAGAGGCAATCCAATTGTCTTTGTCTATCAGCCATTACTTACACAAACTATGATCCCAGCATTGTGTGTGTGTTTTTAAAAGATTTGACCTCTGCCCTCCATCCACTGATATCCCATTAGAATGTTTTTTTCTGTTCTTCACATCATGTTGACAGATTATAGAATGATAGTATCATAGAAATGTAGAGTTGGAAGAGACCACAGGAGCATCCAGTCCTTGCCATGCAGGAACACCCTCAAAGCACTCCCAACAGATGGCCACCCAGCCTCTGCTTAAAAGCCTCCAAAGAAGGAGACTCCACTACACTCCGAGGCAGCATATTCCACTGCCGGACAGCCCTGACCGTCAGGAAGTTCTTCCTGAGGTTCAGGTGGAATCTCCTTTCCTGCAGCTTGAATCCATTGCTCCTTGTCCTGGTCTCTGGAGCAGCAGAAAACAAGCCCACTCCCTCTTCTACATAGCATCCCTTTCTATGATATTTGTATATTACCAGTACTTGAGATGGTCAACAGTTGTCTCTCTTCATGGTCATTTATTGCAACACCCATCATCCTTAGCCAGAATAGCCAGTGGTGAAAGGATTTGGATGTTGTAATTCAGTAGTGTCGGGAAGACCATAGACTGTATGCTAATATATTGAATACTGAAAAGTGAGTTGGATTCAAGCTTGCACAGAGGTGGAGGAGGGGGTTACATGGTGGTTTTTGCCAGTTCCTCCTTGCAGCCTCATGCTCCCTGAAAAGCTACTCCTGAGAGTTGAAGGTCCTGAAAGAGGAAAGAGGAATTTGCAAAAATTGCTATCCAGCTACCTTCCTACTCTTGGTTCCATTAGTTGTGGAACCTAATTCTGTTGGGAATTCCAGCTGTACCACTTGGCTGGTTCCAAGCCCTTCCGTTAACAGAAGGGCTTCTGGACCCAACCAGCAGCAGGTGATGGTGGTCATGTCAAAAGTTCTATGAATTTGCTTTGGCTTTAGTTTGAACTTTATGGGGGCTGTTGGAAGCGATGAACCTATTTTGGGGACAGGATTCCACACTTGTTTTAAAGTTCAGACTAAAACCAAAAGTGGATTTACCACCTCACACTGGAGCCACCAGTTGCTGCTGGGTCCAGCCTACTGCACAGAGATATATTGCTAGTGGGACATAGTTCAGCAGGTGAAGCAAAGGAGCCCAGAGTCCAAACGTCAAATAAAAGTATCTAGGTCCAGTTTTGCTTCAAATCTATTTCTCAGTCCTAGAGTAAGTCCCTTTGTTTCAGCCTCACCAGCCCACTCCACTCCAATCTGCAATACAGACTGAGGCTATTTCTGCATTACACTGTTATAGTGCTATTATTCCACTTTCAACATCCTGTAAAATCCTGGGGCTTGTAGTTTCCTGAGGTCAAAGAGGTCTCTGGCGAGAATTCTAAAGGCCCCTCCTTAAATTGCAAACCCCAGGATTCCATAGGATGTTGAAAGTGGAATTGCAGCACTATAACCATGTAGTGCTTAAATGGCCTGACATCATGTGGCTGATACAAGTTCAGCGTAGAAAATAAAGGAGAACTTTTTATACGTTATCATCATTCCCTTAATATTATTATTCCTACTTGAGGAGGAAACCTGTGACTAGTGTCTGGGTTTAATTAAACTGAACAATTTGATTTGGATCAGTATTATTGTTAGTAGTAATATCACTATTAACAGTGCTCAACAGAGACACAGAGGGTGAGCCACACAAAAAAAGTCTTTTAGGCCCTTTCTACACGGGGTAATTAAAACGGTGTAGAGCGACCTCTAACGGAGGTCGTCTACACCGTGGAGTGCGCTGGGGCGTTTATAATTTTGAGGTTCTACACCTCAAACCTCCCTGAAGCGACTGGAAGTGGTGGCGCCGCGTGTTTTTTAAAAACCGCTTTTCAAGTGGTTTTTATAAAACACGAGCGTGCAGCCCCGTTCCACCCGTCGCAGCGCCCCAGTGTAGATTTGCAGGCGCATGCAAGTGTGTGCCTGCAGATCTGCCAGGGGGCGGGCTTCTGGCTGGCGAGCTTCTCCGGTTGGTGGAGAGCCTCCACCAGTCGTAAGCCGCCATTTTGGACACCGCAGGAGTGTGGAGCAGCGAACTCGCGCTGCTCCTCGTGGCGACGGACTTACCCGGCTTCTGGTAAGCTCCGTTTCTGCGCATTTTACCCCGTTTCTCCCTCCGCATGTGGAAAGGGCCTTAGAGCCGTAGAAAACAAAGGATGTGATGTAAAGAGGAAGAATGAGATATATTGCTGTAGATACGTTGTAGAAGTCAAGAGTTGTGAAAATACAGTCCTAAATTGTGGTGCCCGCTGCATATCTTTCACTGCCTGAGACTGGCATAGCAGTTTTCTGTACCAAACAATACAGAAGAATTCTCTTTCCTTTTCACACCCAAAATAAATGTGATCTTGCCTTCAGCAGAAAACATTTTTCACTAATGAACATTTATCATCTAACATGCTGACATATACAGCAATAGCCATTACAAATATAACAGTCTGTGATCTTTTAATAATCATTTAAAAATCATTCCAATGTTTATAACCAACCAGAATCACAAAACTGGCAAAATATGATTATGGATGGAGAGGTTTAATGATGAGTCTCAAAATTTGCAAGGAAAAAAGTAAGAAGCTTGAGCCTTTTGATTCATGGTCAGTCAGTCAGACAGATAGACAGACAGTTTATTTCGGTCACTGACCAGTAAAATAATAAATACAGTCATAAAAGTGGCTGACAACTTTTGATAACTCACATCAACGTCTGTTAACCATTTGAAGGTGTATCTTATACATAATGTAGAAAAATTTAGCTACTTTAAGTATGACAAATTGCTCCTGATTGTCCAACAGACAGCATAAATAGACGATATCAGGATGTCCTCGGAATTTGGTTAAAAGGGGGGTAATCGGCTGTTGGTGAATATCCCTATATAACTGACAGTACAAAAGTACATGGACTGTGGTTTCTATAGCACCAGTATTGCAAGGGTGAAATCAAGTCTCGTAGGGAATTTTCCCATATTTCCCTTCCAATACTACTTTTGGGAGAACATTGAATCAAGCCAATGATAAAGCTCTCCTAAATTTGGTTACTGTAACATAGGCCTTTTCTGCACGGGGAAATTAAAATGGTGCAGTCCGTCCTCTACAGAGGTCGTCTGCACCTCGGAGCAGACTAGGTTCAGACTACTTACCAGAGATGTGCACCTCAGTCCATTCCGAAACGCCCCCAACTGTTCCTCCAGCGCGCTTTTTAAAGACCAGAAAAAAGCGGTTTCTCTTGCATTCTTTTGACATTCTTGCAAAGAAGCTAGTAAGATGTGGGCTGGACAGGGCTACTGTCAGGTGGATTTGTAACTGGTTGACTGACCGTACCCAAAGGGTGGTCACCAATGGCAGATTCCCATCCTGGAGAGAAGTGACTAGCGGGGTGCCACAGGGTTCTGTCCTGGGCCCGGTGCTGTTCAATATCTTCATTAATGACTTGGATGAAGGAATAGAGGGCACGCTGATCAAATTTGCAGATGACACCGAATTGGGAGGGGTTGCTAATACGCCTGATGACAGGATCAAAATTCAAAAGGACCTGGACAGATTGGAGAGCTGGGCCAAGGCTAACAAAATGAATTTCAACAGAGAGAAATGTAAGGTCCTACACTTAGGCAGAAAAAATGGTATTCAGAAATATAGGATGGGGGACACGTGGCTGGATAGCAGTACGTGTGAAAGAGATCTAGGAGTCTTAATAGACTACAAGGTGAACATGAGTCAGCAGTGTGATGTGGCAGCCAAGAAAGCCGATGCAATTCTTGGTTGCATCAATAGTAGTATGGTGTCTAGATCGAGGGAGGTATTGGTAGCAATATATAGCAATAGCATTTATTTCTATACCGCCTATCAACTAAGTGTTATCTAAGCGGTTTACAATGTATTTTTAGCTGATTGCCCCCAACAAGCTGGGTACTCATTTTACCGACCTACGAAAGGATGGAAGGCTGAGTCAACCTTGGAGCCTGGCAGGATCGAACTCACAACCTTGTGGTTGCAAGTACTGGCATTTAACCACTGCGCCACCAGGGCTCCTGGTACCACTTTACTCTGCTTTGGTTAGACCTCATCTTGAATACTGCGTCCAATTCTGGGCACCCCAATTCAAGAAGGATATGGATAAGCTGGAGCAGGTCCAGAGGAGGGCAACCAAAATGGTGAGGGACCTGGAAGCCATGCCCTATGAGGACAGACTTAGAGAGCTGGGTATGTTTAGTCTGCAGAAGAGAAGGTTGAGAGGGGACATGATAGCCATGTTTAAATATTTGAAGGGATGTCATGTCGAGGAGGGAGCGGGCTTGTTTTCTCCTGCTCTTGAGACCAAGACAAGGAGCAATGGATGCAAGCTGCAGGAGGGGAGATTCCACCTGAACCTCAGGAAGAATTTCCTGACGATCAGGGCTGTCCGGCAGTGGAATGTGCTGCCACGGAGTGTGGTGGAGTCTCCTTCAGTGGAGGTTTTTAAGCGTAGGCTGGATGGCCACTTGTAGGGAGTGCTTTGAGGGTTTTCCTGCATGGCAGGGGGTTGGACTGGATGGCCCTTGTGGTCTCTTCCAACTCTACATTTCTGTGTTTCTATGATTCTACTCTTTTTTCCGGAGTGCGCCATTGTGTGCTTGCTCCCTTGTGCAGATTCGCAGGCTCGCACCAATGCGAGCCTGCGATCTGCGGCGGGCGGGCTTTAGGCGTGGCAAGCTTTGCAGTTGGTTGGGACCCACGACCAACTGGAAGCCGCCATTTTGGAAGCCGGAGCAGTGCAGATCTAAGACCTCGCACTGCTCCGCTTCACCCTGGACCGGACCGAGGAGCCAGAAGATCCGGTGAGGAACGGCACGGAGCGATTCTCTTGCCTCGTGCGGAAATGGCCATAGTATAAGTATGTGGCCAGTTTAGAAATCGGCATTTGATTGTTGGGAAGTGTGTAGTTAGTAAAGGCAGCAGTTTCTGTCTGACTTTCCATAACTAAGATTTGTTGTCTTGCAATAGATTTCGCTTGACTTATGGTCTTTATTATAAAGCATCAGTATTGATGAGACAATTAGTAAAGTATAAATTCAGTAGAAAAGTTCTAGAAATCTTTGCCTTGTATTTATATTTTGGTTGCACAGTAAGGAATGTAAAAAGTCAAACAGAACTTAGTGGGAGATCGTTGCGGTATTTGGGTTTAATTAAACTGAACAATTTGCTTTGAGTCAGAATTAAGAGGAGAATGAATAACTCTGAATCATTATGGTAACTGTTTATTCACTTTAGGAGCCCATGTAGAGGTCACTAATCAGTCTCTAGATTTCTTTGCTGCATCATAAATATTTACTCTTTCTGGTTGTATTCTAATTATTAAGCATCAATTTGGTAAAGGTTGACTTTTATACTGAATACACTGACAAATTAATTCAAGATTTGTGGAAAAATACTTCCAAAGTGAAACAAAGATACATGTTACTAATACTCAGTGGCATTAGATTTTTTTTTGAAAAAGATTATTCCATTTTTATCTGAATATTTGAATATTTCGGTACAAAGTATTGATGATTTGTGATATAAACTGACATTTCATAAAGGGCTGTCTGAATATTTTTTGTGAGTAGTCTGTGTTAATAACCTTTTCTGTGTGGCTGCAAGGTTGTTTTATTCTTTATGTTCTGAGGTTTTTAATGTTCTAGGTATGACTGTATAACACAGTGATCAACCATTTGCAGGCTTTAAAAATAAAAGTAATATCTTTGGCACTAGCTGGCTGGAATATCTACAAATCTTAACTGCAAACTTTGGTACGTAACGATGTTTTTTGCAGTTTTGTGTGAAAGAAAAGGAAAGACTCAAGTCCTAAACAAACTTCCAATTAAACTGGAAGTATAAATATCACATATATAATTATGTTGCATATAATTATCTCAGTGCACAGGGCTGGATGGCACATTAGGTCTATATGGCCATTGCCAGAAATCCTTTGAGACTGCAGCAGATTGCATTGAGTTTGTAGTGACTGTTTGGATAAGTTTACCGCTAATAGATGATGTATTCTTCTATTTAAAAAAAAAAAGCCAATGGAACATTAATCTCAAGTGGGCCAATGCCCCAGAAAGGAAAGGAGATATACAAGGAAGCTTCTGTACTGTGGTCTGACCTGTACTTGCCAGACTTGTCATTTTTGTCATCTCCCAGTTTTCTGAATGCCTTCCAACAAGGAATGGAATTTGCCACCATTTCATAATGTTGGAAAATCCACATCTGTCTCGATTGAATAAGCTGGGGCAGTTTGTCTCTGTTTATTACAAATAAATAAACAATAAATAAATAGAATTAAATTTTTAAAAAAGTGGGGTTAGTTGGAGTAAACTGTGGCTTGGTGTGCAACAAGGTAAGGTCTATGATGGAGATAACAATGAAGTGTGGTAACTTTTTCTGCCAGATTTCCTTTAGAAGTAGCTGTCTGCAAAATCTTGAATGAATAATATCCTTTTGTAAAGCACAGAATGCAATATGGAAGTGAGAGTCCCTGGAGTTTCCACTGAATGGCTTGGCCATGACAGTTTCTCTGTCTGTTTTTATTTCATGTCCATCTGAGCAAACTTCCTAGAATTTCCATTTGTCTGGGGAGTGCTGCAAAGCA
The DNA here is from genome assembly GCA_948472985.1 of Iguana delicatissima. Lineage (NCBI taxonomy): Eukaryota > Metazoa > Chordata > Lepidosauria > Squamata > Iguanidae > Iguana > Iguana delicatissima. The sequence continues at coordinate 195,821 of CAOKZL010001152.1, forward strand.
AGCAACCAACTGTTCTGTGATGTCCTTTCTAATATATCAAGTAAATGGTCCCTCTTGTTTGGGGAACACTTTAGAATCTTACCTTTAAAGAAATGCATTTCAGTTAAAACTTCCACATGGTGAGCCCTTAAAAGGGCTCATTGTCCAGAGCTTAACTTACGGAAGTAGACCGATAAGCTGCTAGGAGACGAGCCTGTGGGACTAGTTGCTTGTCCTATGCAGTTAGGATTTTTTTAAAAAATGTGTTAGCCCAGTTCAGATATCATTATGCCAAAGCATGGTGTTTCTAACCATAATTTAAAACCTAGAGAATGATTTGAGATTCTGAATATACAACCAACAAGTTACACTTCAGAGGGTCTGGCTTACTTTCGTTTTCCACCTCTATAGTTTAACCAGTTCACTCTTCTTTTCATGATGCAGCAGCAGCCTCTATAGGCAGAGTGATGGCCATAAATATGGCTAGCCATGACAGACACTACACCAGGGCTTCCTGTAATCAAGAATTAGCAGAATATCTCAATTGACTCTGTCCATCTAACATGGTGTTGAGCCTGAATTTGCTTCAGAACATACACTTGACTGGCTGGGTGTAGTTGTAGAAGCCTTGATTATTGTAATCATTGATTCTCATATTCATCCATTACATTTTTAGATGCGCACCTTAAAACAGTTTGTGAAGTGACAGTTAAGCTTACGAGTCTACTTTTGTGTTTCTGTTTCTTAGCTGAGGCCGCTCTCTCAAGAATGTTGTCTAAAGCAGCTTGAAATATGTGTTTGTGAATATTTTTAGTGCAAAGCTGGTGTGTTGTGGTAGTCTTCGCTCCCAAATGCTTTTGGAAACTTGTTTTGGCTTTTCATTGGCACTGTTTCACAGCCATCATTTGCCCCCCACACTATTCTTTTCCTCTGATGATGTTATTAGAGGGATCTTACTCTCTCATTGTGTGATTCCAGCTATTTGAAGGAAGTAGAATAAAAGCATCAAAGACATCATACATTTAGCTATAGGAAAGTGACACTAAGAAGAAATTATACCACTTCAGAGGAGTGGTAATTTCTTCATATGCAGCCAATTCAGAGTGATCATAGTGTATTGCCCTCATTCTGAACAGGTTTCAGGGAGAGCATGGAATAAAACAGTTTTCTGCATAGGTATCACCATTATCTTAATGTGTGCTGGAGGAGCCTATGTAATCAGAAGAGAGAGGGAAGCAAACTCCAGTTTTCTGAAGACTGATTTAATTGCAGACATTCCAGTAACTGCTTTTGTGATGCCCGGCATGTTTCAAGCAATTGTTCATCATCAGAGGCAACTAAAAAGTAATAATACAATACAGACAACTAAAATGCATGGGCAGCACCAGACAGCCAGACATCCCACCCTCAATTCTGTGGGTTGTATCCAGCTTTGTCCATCAACAGGAAAGATACCATTGGTGGAACAGACTTTCCTTCCTTCATATGTACTCCCAAATCTGACCTTCATTACTGAGGGCTTTTCCTAAGCAGAGGATACAGAGAGGGGAAAGAGAGAGAGGGAATTTTGTTCATACAGTATTGAGTGGAATCCTGTTTTGAATCTGGCAGACATATTCTCTCTTTCAGTCAAGCCTTCTTTTAATCTTTTGAAACACTTAGAAGGACTGTATCTCGTTTCTGTTATGTGTCTTCAAGGTGACTCATGGCAGCATATCATAGGTTTTTCCTTGTCAAAATTTGCTACTGCCTTTCTCAAAGTCTGAGAGAGTGTGACTTGCTCAAGGTCACCTATTGTGTTAGCCAGGAACCCTGGTCTTCTACGGTTCTAATCCAGTACCCAGACCACTGTACCATGCTGGATCTCATCTGCTGTGTGTACGTGTGTGTGTGTGTGTGTGTGTGTGTGTGTAAGAATGCCATTTTATAACGCCATGTATCTGTCTGGCCCTGTGAGACAGATTGAAGTTCAATCTGGCAGTCTACTGATCCGCTGAGTTTACACATTTCTCCCAATGTGTGAGATTGACCTTATGTAGATCAGATGAGCTGCAAATTGCAGTTAATTTTGTCTAATAAAAAAATAGACTATTAGAACCACAAGTTTTTGTTTTCTTTAGCAAGTTTGCCTTCAATATGAGCTACTGTGGATAGTTTGCATACATGTATGTATGAAAGTATGAGAAGTTAGCTGCTTGGCTGTAACAGTCAGTACCAGCTAGATTATTTTTTTCTGTCTCCAGTTTAACCTTTAAGGGGAATACTTGTATTCTTGTTTTGGCTATGCTTAAATCAAAGTAATGAGACCCTTGCTACTTTTATTTAAAGGCAGAGGAAAATAGTGTTAGCAATTGTTTGGTGGTGGAGAAGTTTTTGGTCTAAGTTATTAGGCTTTGACTTCCTACAATTTAAAAGAAACATTCAGCTATTGTTGAAAGGAAAGATGATAATTATATGGAAAAAATTGTTTCTGTTCTCTTGAAAGACAAAAAAAAATCTAGTAGAACAAATGAGATTCAGCAGACCTGTACTATTCAGGAATAATTACTATCCCCAATGTTATGTACTATTTTTCTATAATTTCAGTGTGGATTTCCTTGTGTGCTTTCTGGAGCACAGTGCTTTTTGATAAGTTATTCTACATTTTCTTGGCAAGATTAATCTTTTTTTGTTATATACATATGTATTTTGGGTAAGGGGGACAGCATGCTTTTCCCCTTGTGAGTTTCACAGCAGGAGGAGAAAGAAAATGTGTGACGATTGAAGAATTTTAATGTTTATGTATGCCACACATAAAGTTAGCTATCCTTTGGGATTTGCTGGTGTTCTTGTATGTGTGCAGATGAACATCTGTGGAATGACAGCCTAACAACTTCCTACTGACATTAGGAAGGTACCATAATAGCATTTTAAAGGATTTTTTTGAAGTTATTTAGTTCATGCAGTCCCTGCTGGTTCAGTAGATAAAAAGTTGTAATAGCCAAAGAGTTGGTTGGACCTTGAAATTAAAACCATAACTCAGAGTGCTAAGCCTTCATCCTTGGGGACTAGGAATCTTGAGCTAAGGTCCGTGGTTATGTGTGTGAGAGAGTATAAAATATACACATACATTTTTGCACAGGTTGATTTATTGAGCTGTTGTTTTTAATATTCCTGTCTCACTCCTTTCTAATCTATTCCTTTGTTTTATTTCTTTCTCTTCAGTAATAAGATAAAGAATATTGCATTTTGTGTAATTGACTGTTGCATCTCTGCAGCCTGGATAAGAAACAATGACTATACCTTTGTGTGTTCCTGATATAGATAATGGTTTTGAGGGTGTCTTCATGCTCTTTGTTTCCTTTTTCTTTTGCCATGTATTGAAACATGCCCTGAATACAGAAATACTTTTAAAATTCCACTACCTACTGTATGGCTAATAATTATAAAGGTAAGTACTTTGCTCTGAGATACTTTCAGGTATTCAAACCATTCCTCATATTCATTATCTCAGTAATCCATACAACAGCCCTATCATTGCTGGTGTGTTTTGGAAGGTGCAGTAAATGGATGATAAATCAAAGGCTCACAATACTTTACGTGAGACCACTTTGTGAGTTCATGGCTGATGCTAAATTTGAACAGGTGATCCTAAAACTCTGCTAGTGACTTCTAATTCACTCTCTGTCACTTTGCTATACCATACTTCAGTGTTTATCTTTGGTTTCACTCATTCTGGATGAATTCGAAAGTACTGCAGATAGTGATGTATGCTCAGCAATGATTCTATTCTAGCAAATGCCTCCCTCTGAAGCTGTGGATTTGGGGACTTGTTACATGGCGTTGCATGATTGCTGCCTCTTCCTTAGGGGTTCCCAGGCTGCTCTCAGTATTGCCTGCATCTTCAATCCATATAGATGGGGCAGAGCTCATGAGAACATGTTATTAACCTGAACTTGTTTGTGGTTGGAGTTCTGGATAAAATATTTTAGCAAATCTTAACCCTTTTCCATGCTGCCATCTGGCTGTCAACGTAAAAGGCATTCTGGTCCAGCCCTCAGCATATTTTGCAGCATTGAAGAGAACTTACTGTGAGTATCCTTGACTGCAGTCTTCATCTTATTTTCATGTTTTTGGGGAAATGAAACTGTGGGTGTTGATGTGCTGAATGTTTTATATGTGTAAGTAATTCCTTACTAACAGCATGTTATGGTCCTTCCTGGACTATGTCACTTCGAAGTGGTTGTGAGGGTAGCATATATGAATGCTTCCCCATGAATGTGTTCTTTTAAATGTGCCTTCTGAATACAAAAAGAGTAACAGCTTGAAATTCTCCCTGAAATACCAACTTTCCATGCGATGGCAGAGGTGGTAGTAGAGATCATCTGCCACTTCACTTGGGACCTTCCTATTCTCTCTAGCTTCAGACCCAAAGTAAATAGAGGGGAATTAATTTTCCCAGCATTGATGTATTGTTATGAGCTGTCACTGTTGTAGTCCAGAGTATTTTTGAGTTTGGTCTTGAATAGGTAAGACCCATTAGATTTACATAACACTTATTGCTGCTGGAGATAAAACCTGATATTTTTAAATCCATCCATCTATCCATATATAGATAATATATGTAGATTTAGATCAACATAACCACCGAGGTTTTTGGAGTCTTCTTAAGGGTGCTGCTACAGGGACTGTCAAGATGAGGGACTGTGCTTCAAGATTTACCACTATACCACTTTTGTACATAGCACGCCTTCTCCTGCGCATTGTAATGACAAATTCATGTTTTTGCATGTTTCAGTTGTATATTTGAATTGCGTCTTAGTGTTCAATGACGGTGAGTTTAGGCTTACCATGTTTCATAAAAGAGAAAGCAGCAACTTCTTAAGTGTTAACACTTTTCAAAGCTCACTTAACTGTTGATTAAATGTAACCTTCCAAGACAATAGGATTCTTCATATGAGACTCTGCTTATGAAAGCTTTGGAAATATATACCATCGCAGTGGTTCTCAACCTGTGGGTCCCCAGATGTTTGTGGACTTCAGCTCCCAGAAGCCCCAGCACTATTGTCAATGCTCAGGGCTTCTGGGAGCTGAAGTCCAAAAACGTCTGGGGACCCACAGGTTGAGAGCCACTGAGAGCAAGATGGCATCATGTACAAAAATTATATAATGTAAGGTAGAAATTTAGTTCTTCATGGTCTGTGTGGCTCACACAAAGGGTCACCTTTCACCTGCATGGCTCTGTCTTCAGAAACTGAATGTAGTCCATTTAATTCCGTCTTAATTCGGAGTAAACATGCTTAGGATTATACTGTGAGTCAGAGTGATTTGATTAGAGTTGAGTGTATCCAATTGTGCTGGTTTGTCAAAGGAATGGATGCCATGGGTGGAACGTACTCCTCCCTTCTGCCTGCAGCTCCACATACCCGCTCTGTGAAGACTACTGGGTCATTCAGAGTATATCTGAAGGGGAGCAGGGAGTAGGAAGAAGAAGGGCAAGGAGAGGCCCTATTGCTCAGGAAGCCTGCTTATGTGACATTGAATGTCACAAGTTGCTTAGGATGATGGCCTTCTAGAGAGTAGAAATACTCTGCCAGCATCAGTCAAAATGTGCCAGTCACCATCTCTCTCTTAACTGAATAAGCTCACATCGATTCAAAGCAATAGTGGTAGGCACAGAGGTTAGCAGTTGGGTGTTTGAAACGCGATAATCAACTCTGCTGCCTCACACACCTCTATGGAGCAGTATATTCCCAAGGGCCCCAGCAAACATTGGGCAAGAGATAGCTGTCACCAGTGACTGAAGTTGCAATGGAGTGTTTACATGGATATTTGTAGGTTGCACTCTTTGTTGACATTGTAGCTAAGAATTATTTAACCATCTGAAGTAAACTTTCTGTAAGTAATGTAGTAGAATAATTCCCTCTCCGTTCCACAGTTTCCTGATTCTATCTACTGTGCAGCTCATATTTGGTAGTAGAGGATTTTGGTGTCATGTTTAAAAACTTTGGGATTGGGACTTGAGGGATTAACATTCTAGTTTTCCCTGAGTCATGAAATTTGTGTAGCAACCTTGGGCCAGATTGTCTCAGCCTAACCTAGTTGACAGGGTTCTTGTGAAGATAAAGTAGGGAGAGGAGAGCCGTGTATTTCATCCTGAGTTCAATGGAGGAAAGATGGGATATAAATATAACTAATAATGATAATAATACTGGGCTATAAAGTACACAGCAATTGCCATCTGGTGGGACTTCAGTTTAATAATTTGTATTTTACTTTGTAATACACTGTGAAGAATACATTGTTTAAAAATATTATCTGGCTCCTTTTAACAAAAAGTAATGCCTGTCTTGTAAGATACTGATGCCTCTCCATTTCATTAGATTATGAAGAAGCACATTCAAATAAAGAGCTACCTTTTATTACTGGACTTCTTATTTGACTGTAGCCCATAATAAATGTAGAATGAGATGCTGTAGACCAGGGCTTGAAGTCGGATATACTGCTATTTATGGAGGATGTTACAACTATGTTAATTATTTGAAGCCTTTTATTGTTGCAATATCTTTATTATACATACTGTACTTTTTTTCCCCTTAAGTGGGAGAGAGAGAAGAAGCCTTTGATAATTATACTCTACATTGGTGAATGCACTCTTGTTTCTGGCAGTTGGAGTCTAAATTGCTATTTAAAAACACCCAGATACAAATTTCCTACAGGGTTTTTTCATTGCATTCACTTGATCACAAGAGTGTAGCACTGTATAAATGAGTACGCTTCCCTCATTATGTACTTAGCTTATACCCAGATTCTATATATAACACACAGGAATAAATCTGGATGATTTCCCGCATATCTGAGATTAAAATGCAGAAAAAAAGCTTTGTGAGACTCTTCCTCTTCTTGAGGTTATCAAGAAGGGATCCACCCACCCACCGCCACTTCCTAATCAATTTCCCCATAAACAAAATAAAAAAGCAAGGTTTGCAAATGCCTCCCATCCATCCATCCATCCACACTGTAAGATTTTAGCCATTCAATCCCACTGTAGCCCAGTATTGTGTTTTGCATGCCAGGCATCAAAACCTGCTTTCTAAAAGTGGTAGCTGTATTTAATAACTAATTACTCTAATGATCCTACAGAAGTGCTTGAGACCTGTTTTAGCAGTGGTGTCAATTGCAGCCATCTGCACAATGAATAAAAGGAACCACGACCCAGCTGTAGAGTTGAAACATGTTGGCATTTTCCTAGGGGCAGCCATATGGTACTTAACGAAAGCGAATTGTTCACACTGCAAACTGCTCTCTGCTCCTAATGAATGCTAACCATGTTTTTTTTTCTTCTGGAAAATATTTTTTTCCATAAATGGCATGCAGTATTTTTTTTTTAAGATACTGAAAGCTTCCACCAAATGACAGGCTATAAATGGAAAATCCCTTTGGGGAAGAAGGAAAGGTGTGTGTGTACATGCACTCGCATGTGCCCAGGATAGGAGTAGCAGGAAGAGACTTTATTGCTAATAACTCAGTCTGGTTTTTAGTAGTGCTGTTGCACTTTGCTGCATGTATTCTCAGTACCAAAATTATTAATTAAGGTATTTTGGGACAGGAAGGTGATAATTACAAATGTAGCTCTCATTTTGCATTGCCTGGGTTTTAAAATAGTCTGAGTTCATAACAGCTTTCTTTCATAGACATTTGCATGTATACACAGGCAAGACGGCTGCCATCTTGATCATCATCTCAGGGAGCTGAACCTGAAATACTAAATACACAAGACTTTATCACTCAAGCTGCAGGCTGTCCTCAAGCAGCAGTTAGCTCTTTTCCAGCTGAGGTCTTTTGCAATATTCTGGGTGTTTTATATGACTGAATATCTAATTCCACTATTTACCAAATGGCAAATCCCATTCTTCTGTCTGATGAATTGCAGCAACAGCCGCTCAGACGGCTGGGGTGCATACTGTGGAAGCAACATCTGATTCCTCTTCAGTTGTTGGCACTTTGTTCTCTGAAGCATGGCGAATGGGAACAAGGACAACCCTATACAATTTGAATGCTCACTATATCACCAAACTAATTAGTCCTGATTGGCTACCAGCGCCTGAGGAAACTGTACAACTGGCGCTATAGGAGGAGAATGGCATAAATGATACTCTGCATAGTTGCTACCACATAAAATTATTGCAATAAATCTACAGCCATTTCCAGAAGGCAGTTAATGTGGTTCATGTAGGATTTGGAGTATTTCTACACATCCCAAACAAATGCAGCCTAAGATGTTCCTAGGAATAATAGAAATTTCTTCAGTCAAATTATTCTGGTAAAGTAATTAACATGAGGGATAGTATCTTGTGGATGATGGCTTTGTTGTGGGAAATCAGGATGCTGCTTCAGTATCCACACATCCCCACACACAGAAGTGTTGTGAGTGGGGTGCCAGTGAGCTGACAAATGGTATCTTGCAAGTCTACCTATTGATTTTTATATGTCATTTTATTACCAAACATATAAAAAAGGAATATAAAACATTCCTCAGATAACTATTAAACTGTTAAAAATACTATGCATATGTGGATCCTCTATTTATATGCTGTATTAAATATTATACCACTCTTTTCTGAATCAATCTCACATTTTCAATATTCTGTATATAAATGGTATATCAGAATAGTCCACTGACAGATGTCAGTTCAGATCAGCTAGGTTAGTGTTTCCCCAAAAATACTGGAGGGGTAGGGGCTCTAATTGTCATGTTTCTCTCTTTTCTAATTTTCATCCAATATGTCAATTTAATTAAGGATCAGTTCTTAATTTCCCATTCACTGATTATGGGTATCTGCTTGTTTCCATTATGGGTCCAAACATCCTCACAGTCATTAACAGAGAATAAATTAAAAGTTCAGTCCTCCACACATCTTCTTGGAAGTAAATCCCACAGAATTCAGTGTGGCTGGTTCCCAGGAAGGCACATATGGTTTTGCATGTTTCTTTAGTGTAAGTATCAGGTCCGATGAGATTTTTGGTCCAGTTTCTTTTGTTCATAATTAAAACATCTATGTTGCCAGAGAGATATTTTTAGGAGCTGCTGGAGGTGCTCCAAAGGTGTGAACTGTGTTTGTGTGGTGAGCGCTCAGGAGGAGGAGGAGGTACAGCTGTGGTGTTTAGCCAGACGCCCATTTGCTCACAGTTAAATGAGGGAAATCTGTCATTCTTAAGGTAATGTCTAATGGTCATTTGTGACCATTTGTTGCATCATTCAAAATTACTGGATCACTCACAGTGTGGACTGGGTTTGGACCAACTCCATGTGCCAGTTTCAGTCAGTTTTGCCAAGGAAGAGAAAGATCATTAGTGGTTCTGCTTTATAATAGCTAGAGTATAAAGTTACTGGATGTGTACCTATGTCCATGTATACACAGCTCACATTCTTCACCTTTTTGTTTGACATGTCACGTTTTATTCTCATGGGTGGAAATGTTATCCCTGTTATTTTCTGCTTCCCTACTGATAGCTGATGAGGACTCACACGGCTTCAGATTTCCTAAAGTGAGATTTTGATTTGAACCAGAGATGGACTTAATAGTCTCTGAAGCGATCTAAGCTGATCTTTGCTTCTTCTTTTTTTTCTTATTTATTGAAGTGGGGCCTGAACTCAGTCTTCTGCTCAACCCATACTCTGTGTGAAAAGACTTGCATGGGGACATCTCAGACCTTAGATTACTTTAGAATGTATTCCAAAGCTGCAGGGTGGATCTTGCCAGCCATTAGATTGTTCATGTTCTTCTACTTCCTTTCATTAGTTTCTAGTCAAGGTAATTTTTCAAAGAATGAGATCAAATTCTTGCTGCTCCTGAAACAAGAGAGATTTCTCACCTAATCTAACACATTAAAGTAGGAAGTGCTAGTTTTCTTCTGCTTTTATCTGAGTCAACATTTGCTCTTTTTGTCCAGAAGAACAAATGTTGCAGATAACTTTCTCTCATTAATTTAATTTCTGATGTGCTATTTATATAGTTTTTAAAAATTAATTATAAGTTATTATTGTTAACTTCATTTATATCCCATCTTTTCCCAGAAACACAAATCAAGGCAGCTTATAAATTAAAACAAATATCATAGGGTTAAAACATATAAATAGCCAACATTCAAATCCAATAAAACTATCAATAACTTCTAAAACAGTTTAAAATATATACTCATTAACAAGAAAAAAATGCCTTCAAACTGAAATTCTTAGTGTTTTTTATATCAAAGAATCCTTTTGGTTAGTTTAAAGCCTGCATCCTCAATTAAGGAAACTCTTTAGGTCAATAAATTTCCAAAGTAGCTAATTAATGTTGCTTTACAAGAGCATCTGAACAGAGCTTACATACCTGTTCTTTTCTGGTTTATTGTGCATAAGATAGAACATTGAGTTTGGCATGTAAGCATCTTTGGTTCAGAACATAGTGGCCACATATCCTTTTTTTTCAAAGGATGGTTCTCAGTTTAAAGAGCTGACGGGGATTGTCCTCTTCTGCAATGTTTCCTGTGTTTGAAAGGCTGCCCTGCCCAACTCTGATATACAGATAAAGGGCTCGAAGGAAGAAGAACAGTGACATTTTCCCATCCACAGTAAGCACTAGGACAGCAGACGCAGAACAGACACAGTTCACTTGGTCACCCTTTTCCTCTTTCAGGTCTGACATACATATAAATGGCACATTCAGTTTTATGCAAATTGGAGTTCTCTCCTGTCTTCCTTGTTCGACAATTCAGGTTCTTTTTTCTGGGGGATTTTTAAGTGGTAGTGGCAGTTCAGAATTTTAATGTCACTACTTTTAGTTGGTTATGTGTCTCTTTCTTCAGAATGCAGAACTATAGTCAAAATGTAGAATTCTGGGAGTTTGTTGCTTGGAAAAGTTGCATTTTCTGAGTTCTGCAAAAATGTGTACCATCTTGGATTATACCGTTACCATGCTTTGTTCAAAATTGTTAAATACTAATTGTAGAAGTATGGTTTAGTTAAAAGAATATGTGTTAAAAGTTATTGGTAATTTGGTAATTAATTGACAGAATTAATTATTATAAAAATACTATGATTTTATTAATAACATTATAAATACATGAGTTGGAATTTAGGAGTTAGAATAATTTAACATTAAAATAGAATTATATCAATCATAGTGTTTCTTTTTAAATACTTAATAAAAGGTTTAAAGCATAATGAGCAACAAAGTTAAAATTGAGTTTAAGTAGTGATTATGAGTTAAGTACATTTATTTAGTAGGAGCTGTTTGCAAGAAGGGCAGGAAACAATTTTTAAATATTTGTATTTTTTCTTTATTAGTTTAGTTAAGTTTTGATTATAGTTTAATTATATGTGAGTTATATTTATAATGTTTGGTGTTGTTTTAGATTGTCTTTTTAAAATTTTTATTTGATGTATGGTTTTGTATGGTTTATGTGTGTATGTGTTTTATGTTTTAAGGTTTATGTTTAAATGCTAATAAAATTGTTTTAAACAAATATTAAATAGTCCTTTGCCATTGTGTTCCCAAGTCCAAATAATATTTCCCTTCTCCAACCTGCTGTGGGCTGGAAGTGGTACAAAGTGGTAAAGATGGTTTTAAAGGTGCCCTTGATACACTAGACCCTTATGAGACAAGTGAATTTAAGACGAGGAAAGCAGTCATTGTACTTCTTAGTGGCTTAGGGGCTTAATCCTCCTTCTGCACTATTATGCGACTGTTTTTATAACAGTAGCATAATGCAGTAATAAATGTTGTGCTATTGATTCTGTTTTGTCAGGCATTCTTAAGCTGAAAGTGAATATTTATTTGGCAAATAAAATCTCTTTTTGTTACATAGTTGTTGTTTTTTTAAGGTAAAAAATACCCTTTTCTACATTGGTGGAATTTTTTATAGAGGTTAACAGTAAAGTAAGATCACTTTATTCTGCAATGAGGGAAAAGTAATCATTTCATACATTCAGATACTAGTACAGTTAAAGAGTATTGTGCCACTGGAATTGTTGCCTATAGTCTTCATCCTTCTGTCAATTTGTGCCATTTCATCCCACCTTCGGAATTAACAGAGCAAAAACATTATGGAGGGGGCTCTGTAGATTAACTATTTAAATTACTAATTCTAGTGCGTGTATGTTCGTATTTTGTCTAAAACATTTGAAAGACAAATGCATTGGCTTTACCTACCACAGAAATGGAGAGGGACAAAGCAAGCATTTTTCAGCATAAAGAGCAATGGTTGAATATACTTGTTAAATAACATAGGTAGTCAGAAAAGCTAGAAAAGTATACAAATAAGCAAACAATTGTCTAAAAGAAATTTTGGCTAGAAGTAGAAGGCTAACTGTGGTCTAGGATACCAATTATCTAATCTGTAAGCATAAGGAGTGGTCTCATCCATGTCAGGATATTTGTGGGTGTTGGTGAGCTGAGGGAGAGTAGAGATTTGCCCAATGAAAGACCTGTTATCTGTTCCTCTGAATTTGTTTATTATTTCATCCTGTAGGTAGGCAGCCACCTGAGATTCGCCACAGGAGCAGTATTGGGTACTTGCCTATACACATTCTGACTCCTCAGTTGTGTCTTCTAGATGAATTCTTTTCGGGCTACCTGATGTGAGGAACTGACAATTTTTCCAAGATGCCAGGGAGCAGCACAACAGTTGTGCCTATTAGCTATAATTGTTTCTTTCTTGGAAACACTGCAGGAACTAGGAGCTCATGACTGGCACTGGTCAGTGACCAGCACAGAGTAGCATTGCTATAAATCTTATATCTACTCAAGTTCATGTGCACAAGGAATGACATACAGAGATACTATTCCTTTTGGAAGGGAAGAAGTTGTACATCCCCTTTATGGATAGTAAATAAATGAATACATAAATAGGGCTGTAGGAATTAATGAGTCATGAGTGACAACTTTAAACTTCACCTGTGAAGGCTAACATGTAAAATGGAGGAAATTTTTTGTTGCATTTTGCTGCATGGGCAACACGGCTACCCCAAATATGTTTCCATGTAAAATGGAAGGATGCTCAGTTTGAGTTGTCCTGTGTCACTTGTCAACTGGCAGCAACAGCTCTTACCGGTGTCAGGACAACTCTAGTGAGATGCAACTGCTGAACTTTAGGACCACCCTCAATCTCCATCTCTGTTGTGTTGTGCAGAATTTAATAGGTGCAGGAAAATACGGGGCATAGTGGCTTCATTCTTGCCCATTTTCACTGGGCAGTAAGCTGGCACACCCATATACAAGCCATATCTGTGGCTTGTAATTCTTCCCAGGTGTTATCTGATAGATGGTTCTTAAACTGTCTGAAAATGATGTTGTTTTGGATTATGTAGCTTTTTCAGATGTTTCTGTAAGCTGCTTTGAGCATGGGTCTGCCATGGAAAAGCAGCACACAAATAAATCTTGATAGTGGATGATGCTGTGGATGATGACACTGAACATAGACGTAGTTGGGTAAGTTTGGAGACCTCAAAGCAGGATGCCCAGATTTGTGGAATTCCTATTCTAGAGAAAGCTATGCTTGTTAAGTATTTGTATGTTGTACAGCTGTTAAAGCAGAGTTGGACCACCTTCAAGGCCTAGGGGACACATTGTACCCACAGAGGACCTTGAAAAGCAATACACTTCATTCTTGCTCCTGTGTGCTCAACCCCTGAAAATGGGGGGAGGTGATAAGCCCAGAATGGCTGTTAGTGTCTGCACAGCCTATGGGGGTGTGGTTGGACATTCTCCTGCATTTCGGAGCATTTTTGCCAGGAAAAGACTTCTGTACTGGCCTGCTTTCGAAACAGAAAATGAATGTCAACCACTTATTTTTAGGCCCACATGGACCTTATCAAAGGCGAAGTCCTCCTCTTCAGTGTCCTCCATTGCAGCGATGTTATTGAGAACACCACCTGCAGGCTTTTAATGGTCACTCTTGGTGACTTAGAGGTGATTTTTAACTACCTCTAATTTTGGTCCACCAGGACATCCTTTGGGCAGCTTGCTGAACCTTGTCTTAAATCAAAATTCCTTGGGCTTCAGGTTGTGAATCTTCTCTGCATTACATGCAAAAGTCTAAAGAATCCCAACCTTCTATTCTCTGTCTATGAATCAACCTTGAAGGGGATGCTTCTGAGTGGGAAATGAGCAGTGTGTGTGCAAGCTGATCAGGCCTTTCACCCCATGATTTGCATAATGAGCACATCATTGAATAATTTGGAAGCGTGGCTGCCTGGCTTTTGGGAACTCTAAGGGAACTAGGAAAGACAATAATGCTTAGTCAGGTAGAAGGTAGTAGGAAAACAGAAAGACCATGTTACAGATAAATAGACTCAATCAAGGAAGCCAGGGCTCTAATTCTGCAAGCCTTGAGCAGGGCTATTGATAATAAGGATGACAGTCCAAGTCCAACTAGACTTGAGGGCAGTTAACAACAACAACGAGAAACCATGAGAGTGAGAGAGATTGACTGAGTGCTGAGGCCTGATAAGGAAGAAGAGTTAGGAGATGGAAAGGCTGAATGAGTGGAGACAGTGCGGAGACAGTGAAAGACCTGCAATGGGAGGAAGAAGAATGATGGATAAGAGAAGAGAAGCAGCACTGGAGTCTGGGTTACAAAGTGTGTCCCATACAGGCTGAAGCACTACCAGAGCAGAGAGAGAGAAGAAGCCCAGCATGGGAGTAAAGGAGAGACAGGAAGTCAGAGATAACAGAGACCTCACCCTGGGGTTAGAGTATGGCAGAAATGGATTTTAAATGAGGGTGAAACTGGGTAGTTTTGCTAGTGAAAAATAAAAACAAGAATTCCCTGCTCACACGGTTCATCGTCCAGACATGTTTGATTCTCAAGAGCTGACTGCTCCTTCCAGTAACAGCAATCCCAACAGCAGCTGTATTTTTCCCTAACATTGCAAACAACCAGTAAGGGATTTCATATTTTTGTGGGCAAGATTGCATCTCTGTGTTAGTGTTTTCACGTTTCATAAAGTTTGTCACTTCTAGAAAATAGTAACGATGCAAGAAAAAGAGAAAGAATGCATTCAATTACTGAATACCAAACTTGCCTTTTTAGCAGTGGGGCTGGTAAGCAACTTTCCAAAGATAAAACTAGATTACACAGATTATTGTAATGGTATGTCGTACACTTCATTTTTATTTTTTAAAGTTCTCGGGGTGAATTTTCAACTCAGCTTGTATTGTGTAACATTTTGAATGTATAGTTCAATATGTGTAAAAACTATGTTATTTCCTCTCTTTTTAAACTTCTCTTGCATGAAACAGGTGCAGCCCTATGAATCTGGATTAATAGAGGGATGACAAGGTATTTATATTTAAATAAAAAGAATTCTATTTATTCCTGACCTTTCCTATCTCAACAGCTATCTTTTCCTAGACATTGTCACTTCACTCTGTGCCAGCAGGGAAAGGTAGCACAAACTTAAACAGTGTAATTTTTAAAATAGAAATGCAGCATTTTAAAGGGTGGGTGACATTAGATTCTGAGCTGACATTTGGTATGTCAGAGAGAACTGGCAAGACAGAAGTGGGGTCTCAGCCAGGATTTTACTAAGAGGAAACTCCAGGAATAAACAGAGTGGGTGTAATGCAGAATCTTTGGTACAAAGGCAGTTTGCAAAATGTGTTACTATATACACAAGGTAAGGGAAATGCAGTGGATATTAATGACTTATTGTGTGCACAGCTTTGTGGTGTGATGTCATCTTGGTGGATATCCTGGAATCTCTTCCTAGAGTATCAGTCCTACTGCTTGCAATCCAAACTCCTTATTCTTCAAAGTTTCTAGATACTCAGTTCTGTAAAGATCCAACCTTGAGATAGTATTCCTTTTTGCACTGCTCAGTTACAGTGTGTATCACACCAAAGGTCCTTTTTCTGGCTCTTGGCCTTGACCCCAAATATTTTCAAGTGGAAATAAATACATGTCAGACACTCTGCACACATATACTGCCTGACCATGTGTGGGTCAGAACTGCATCACAGTACGTTGCTAGCTCCAAGTGGTCCTTTGATTTGTTTGTGAAGATGTTTGCTGGGTGTTGTAAGACTGAGTTATGCTTGGGGCATCAAACCACAAACAATAGTGGGAAAACACAAACACATAATAATGGTAAAACCGGACAGCAAGTGAGAGACTCATCTCAGATACAATGCAAAGAAGGAGGTTTTTCATTTCTGTGCATTTGGTTGTTGTGCTTCCAGTCTTAAGGAATTTGTACTACAAATTAAGAATATATTTATATTGATCTAATTCAAACACTGTTGATAAAAACTTGCACAAATTATTTATTCTGAAGCCGCAAATTATTGCAGATCTTTCTATTTCTTACAGAATGTCTTTGTCAAAAAGAAATTTACGGAAAATCTTTTTCTGATCCCTCAATAATGTCAGTATATATATATGTGTAGAACCTACCTATGTCATCATCATCGTTTATTGATTAGTCAGCTGACCATATCAACAATAAAAATATAATACATAATACAAAAATACAGATGTAAAAATTACATACAAATGGACTCAGCTCATATAAAATTAACTAAAATAATTAAAACATATAAACTTAAACTTAATAAATAGTGAGTTTGATATAAGAAGTAAAATACATGGTAAACAAGAAAGATAAAATAACAAGTATAAAATTCAGTCCTAACATTTAAATAAGCTCATCGCCACGACAGGGGACCCCATTTTGGGTGATAAAAAGATCTCTCAGGTAGGCAGCTTTTATAATAAATTTTACAGTCCTGTGGACTGAGTACCTACCTGTGTTTGTATTTGGCATGCAGCTAGCTTTTCTCCTTTGACTGGGACTCCGGGCCACTTACAGTAGATTAAAACAGATATAGTGAAAATAGATAAAAGCAGATAAAAAACAAACAGAAAGTTAGTTTACTAAAACACACTTAAAGAATTGTCACATTAAACAACCTGGTATGTTTTTTAAAACTCCTTAGAAATGCATTAAGATTATAAAAGGTATAGCACCAGTCTGTTAAAAGGCCTTTCTCCACAGCCGTTCAGTAGTTAAAAGCCTGCCTGAGCAAAAATCTTTGGGATCCAAGCATCTTGACATAGAGTTGTCTTTCCCTGTCAGCAGAAAGACAACAGCTTAGCTGCCCTTGGAAGTTCAGCAGCTTGGGAGAAGTCAGGATCTATTACTCTTGGTGCTGTTTCAGTAGTATTACTACTACTACTAGTAGTGATAATTATGATACATTAGTTTAGCTGAGTCATTGATTTCATTAAATTAATATCTCTGCAAAAGGCAACAGATTTTCCATGCTATATCTCATACCTTTCCAAATCACAATGAACTACACACGTTCTCCTGTTAGATTTCTCTAAGATGCATAATTTATCCTGAACACAGAATTTGTAGCAAAACAATTTTGGTAACAGAAAAGATATAATTCTGTCTCTCTCTTTTGGCACACGTGTGAATACATACATACAAACACACAGTCTGTACTTTCCTCCCAAACAGCTTCTTTCATGGTTCATCACCTGAAAATAAGCAATTATTAGTGTTTTTCACTGAGATTTGAGGGTTTGGTATCCACTTTGACATATATTTTTGTTCATATTGAAAAGGGGTTATCAATTCTAAATTGTTTTGCGTTACTTCCAGTAGTTCCAGTTTCAAGATGATTTTCCACATAGAATAGTGACCCAGTATGCTACTCACAAACTTTGTTTTGATGTGCATTGATTTTTTTTTCTGCCTTGCTATGTGTGCTGGATTTGTTGAAGCTGCAGAATCTTTTGAACTGGTGAGCTTCACTGTTTGGCCATATCCTACACAAAGGGTGGAGATCTTGTAGCCCTCACAGTTTTTTGGATTGCAGATCCCAGAATTCCTTACCTTGGGTTTGTTGAATTTAGCTCCTGAGAGTACTAGTCCAAAAACATTTGGTGAGCTGCAGGATTCTCTGCATGGTCCTAACACAATGAATGCTGAAAAGATTGGTGAATACAGCTGTCATCTACTGTGTAAGGTATTTCCTTTTCCCTCTTTCTCTCCCAGTGGACCACAAATGGAGACATTTGTTGCTAGTGTATTTTACACATTTTAAAATGGTTGCTTTAAACCTTATGAAACAGCAACAAGGATTTGACCTGAAAGTTTACAGCGAGATCATTCAGAGTTCAAAGCTGTTAGTTCATCCATAATTCAGATGGTGTGATCACAGGGTTGATAACTTCGGTGGTATTTAAATTAACCTGATCCTCTGGAGTCTTGGGGCAGACTTGTAACTGACTTTGAGGAAGCTAGTGGGATGGAGTTGTAGATACTGCTAGTGCTTTGATTCTAATTTATTACAGGCTTAATTTTTAATAATAACACAAGTACGTGTTCATCTATGCATTGTATATATGTTATGGTGTGTGAAACATTTACTGGTAGGAGCGTATGCAGATACATGATGTATTGATTGGTATTTTGAATATATAACTTGCACTTTCCAAGTTTTTACAATTCTGCTGTTCCGAAATACCCATGGGAAATGGCCTTCTGACAATAGAAGTACAAGGACGGCAGAAACTTCAAAGCGCTTACACCATTATACTTTCTACTTTAGAATGATTGGGTCTGAGGCTGTCAATCCCTCCTGCTGAGTCGCCTCCTCTCCCTCTTGCAGCTCATCCTTTCTTCTTTCATTTTAAGACTACCATAATTTGAGCTGTCGATCCAAACGTCACAGTTCAGTTGCATTACATTGTCAGAAAACTTGCAGTGGATTGCTGCTTTTTGTGTCTCTTGGCAAGCATACCTTATATCTTTTGTTTGGTGCTAAAGATATAAAATAGAATTTAATGTGTTAGCTTGGAAAGCTGAATAAGCTGAGGACATATACCTTAGAAAAAGGGAGCAAAAATGAAAATTGAATAGGAAACTCTCCCTTATTTGTACCATTCCAGTTAACTTTTGCTCTAGTTATTGTTTAAGGATAGTGTGTCCCCTCTGAATATTCATTACCTGGAGGAGGGAATGGGTTGGATGAAGAAAAACAAACTGAAGCTGAATCCAGACAAGACAGAGGTGCTTACTGTCACTAGTCCTTACCTGGGTATGAAGATGTGTCAACCAGACCTGGATAGGGTTACACTCCCCCTGAAAGGCTGCGTCCGCTGCCAGGGAGTGCTTCTGGATCCGTCAATCCAAGTGACAGTTCAGATAGCTGCAATGGCCAGGAGTGTCTATTACCAGCTTCAACTGATAAGCCAGCTGTGCCCCTTCCTAGAGCTGGAGGATTTTAAACATGGTAGTGCATATACTGGTAACCTCAAGGCTGGATGTCTGCAATGCACTGTACATTGGACTACCTCTGTACCAGCTTCAGTCAGTTCAAAACATGGCAGCTAGATTGGTTATTGGTATACCTAGAAGTGATAATATTTTACCAATATTAAAATCACTCTACTGTCTGCCAATTAGTTTCTGGGCAAGGTGCAAAGTGTTAGTTTTTACCTTTAAAGCCCTACATTGTTTAGATCCAGGTTACCTGCAGGATTGCTTCCTCCCGTGTAATCTGCCCCATACGTTCAAGTCCTCTGGGGGACTTGAACTAGTCAGCCTGAACTAGGTTGGCAACTGTCACCCAAAGGACTTTATCTTCAGCTACTCCTACACTGTGGAACAACCTTCCAGAAGAGATTCAACAACTGAATGAATACACTGTCTGAATTTAAAATTGCGTTAAAGACTAGTCTCTTCCGGCAGGCCTATCCAGATGATTTTTAAATCATGAATTTTAAAGTATGGACTGATTGTTTTAATGTTTATTGGTTTCATATGATTTTTTACACTGGTATTATGTGTTTTCAACTGGTTTATGTGTTTTGAACTGGTATTACGTGTTTTATTTTAATTTGTTCTTCCTCTCCTCAATCCATGGGGAGAGGTGGGTAAAAAATACAGTCAGCCTTCCACATTTGCAGGTTTCGCTTTTGCGGATTTGATTGTTCATGGATTACTCTGCTGCCTCACTATGCCATTTTTAATAGGGACTGCAAGCCTCATGAGACTTAGGAACTGCGAATGAGGGTTTTTAATTCCCTATTGAAAATGGTGCAGGGCAGCAGTGGAGATGGCAGTAAGCCCCACCAGCCACCCACTTCTGCCTTGTGAAGGAACTTTGATGCTTCAAAGGAATCCACGATGGGTAGACTATGATGATCATACTTTTTTGTGTGTTAAATATGGTTTGGGAAGGGCTAGAGTTATTCATGTTTTTTTCACTTTCATGGGAATCCTGTGCCCCTAACCCTGGTGAATGTGGAGGGAGGGCTGTAATAAGAACAACAAGAACAACAACAACTTTCTAGTTACTGTCTGTGTTGTTCAGTCAGTACAGCACATAGCTTAGTAGAATCCTGAAGAGCTACTGAAGTTCTCAGGAACAGCAATGATTACCTAAAAAGGAAAGCAACAGTAAAAAGCTAGCACTTATTTGAAAGGGAAAGCTTTTTCTCTTTTCTGTTGTTAGTACACTGTGCATTATATTACAAAATGACAGGAAAAGGGTTACCAACTAATGAGTCTTAATAGTACCAAACATCAATTTATCAGTTCTTCAGATCTTTACAAGACACTCATTAAACTAATCTCAATCATTATGTAGGTGGCTTGGAATCAATCCCATGATCCTCCACTGCTGTTACAATAATACTGTGAAATAGGTTATACAGCAGCCCTATTAAATAATACAAGAGAGAGTTTAAAGCATGGCACGAATGACCCGAAGCAACATTAGCAGTCTCAGGTAGCAAATCTGCAAATAGATTATTTTTTTCCTTCAATTATGGCTGAGCAGAAGCAAAACTGCACATCTGAACAATGTTGATGTAGGTTACTATTTGAAATGCAAACCCATATACAAATTTCTTCTTGAATATTCTCCTTTCCTGTGCAAAATCTCAGTGCAAAAACTCCAAAGTGTGAGCAGCTTGATAAGCAGTGCGGTTTGAAGGCTCCTGCATTTTCTCATTCTGGCTTTTTTTCTGCCTGCTTTCTTATCATATTTCCACTTGGGTAAAGCAAGCCTTGATTTTGTACTGATGTTTGACTAATAAACTCAGTCTGGTGTGATGGTAATTTTTTTTCACACCATTCTTAAATTTGTTCTGAACTTCATTGGTATAATCTGGTTATGCTGGTTGATTGTTGTTTGTATGGTATTTATAGAGAGCTTGGTCATAGTGTTACAGTATTGCATAAATAGCAGAGATCTTGGGCAAGTATGACTGCCCATTGAATATGGTAGTATAAGAAGCTGCCTGTATTTTGAGTTAGATCATCTAACTACAGAGGCTGTTCAGGATTTCAGAAATAATCTACCCAGTGCTGTCAGGAACTTGTTGTTGTTGTTGTGTGCCTTCAAGACATTTCTGGTTTATGGTGACCCTGTGGTGAAGCTATCACAGGGCTGAGAATGTCTGAGGCGCCCAAGGTCACCCAGTGGGTTTCCATGGCTGAATGGGGAATCAAACCCTGGTCTCCAGGGTCATAGTCCAGTGCTCTAACCACTACAACGCTACGCTGATTCTGGAGATTCCTAGCCTAAAGCATCTGCTGTACCATTCAGATAGGCCATTGATAGTGGAACATGTAGATACTTGATGTGTTTACTAGGTTGTATCCTGTGTGTAGTTCTGATCCTGCTTAGTTGCCTTATAGTTCTATTACAGGAGGCATATGCCAGATGAAAGGAGTATTCACCATTGGGCAAGTCCTTCCAGGCATCACAGATGCCTTTAAGGATCAAGTTGCTTAGATGGAGACTGACACATACTCAGGTATTTTAAAGCAATATTGGAGTACATACAATTTCTGTGAGGCTGTCAAATTAATGTTTGACAGCTAACCATCTTGAAGCATGGTGCAAAAATCTCTGGATTTGTTGATTTTGTGCTTGGATGATATTGGCCATCCTGAACCTAAAGGAAACAAAAGGCTATTGTAATCCCAAACAAATCTGAAAGAAAGGAGTGACCAATCTGTTTGGAATATTGTTGTGAGAAGGATACCATTGACAGAGGAACTGAACCATATGTATCACCCAGAGTTCCTTTGAAAAGTGAGTAAGGTAAAATATAATAAAATCTCAAAAATTTACAAGCAGTGATTAAGGGTAGAGTTTGCAATGTGATATTTAAAAAGTAATTCATTTTCATTGTCATTCTCCCTCCCTCTCGTTGTCCCAGGCTACCTTTTGCTGTAGTTACAATTGTGAAAAGTAACTGTTTATTTGGAAGTATCCAAATGATATATTCCAAGCTGGCACTTGAACAATGTTATATCCTTCCTCCACTACTTAATGAGCACCCACATAACTATAAAAGTAGCTAAAAAGTTACTAGGGGAAGATAATCATGTTATCCCAAACCATGTTATACCAAAGTCAACAAAGAGTCTTGTGGCGCTTTTAAGACTGATAAGTTTTATTTGGCATAAATTTATGGACTGCATTATCCACTGCATTGGCTGCATCTGAAGAAATCATAGAAATCATAGAAATCATAGAAATGTAGAGTTGGAAGAGACCACAAGGGCCATCCAGTCCAACCCCCTGCCATGCAGGAAAACCCTCAAAGCACTCCCGACAAGTGGCCATCCAGCCTCTGCTTAAAAACCTCCAGTGAAGGAGACTCCACCACACTCTGTGGCAGCACATTCCACTGCCGGACAGCCCTGACCGTCAGGAAATTCTTCCTGAGGTTCAGGTGGAATCTCCCCTCCTGCAGCTTGTATCCATTGCTCCTTGTCCTGGTCTCAAGAGCAGGAGAAAACAAGCCCACTCCCTCCTCAACATGACATCCCTTCAAATATTTAAACATGGCTATCATGTCCTCTCTCAACCTTCTCTTCTGCAGATTAAACATACCCAGCTCTCTAAGTCTGTCCTCATAGGGCATGGCTTCCAGGTCCCTGACCATTTTGGTTGCTCTCCTCTGGACCTGCTCCAGCTTATCCATATCCTTCTTGAATTGGGGTGCCCAGAATTGGACGCAGTATTCAAGATGAGGTCTAACCAAAGCAGAGTAAAGTGGTACAAGGAGCCCTGGTGGCGCAGTGGTTAAATGCCAGTACTTGCAACCACAAGGTTGTGAGTTCGATCCTGCCAGGCTCCAAGGTTGACTCAGCCTTCCATCCTTTCGTAGGTCGGTAAAATGAGTACCCAGCTTGTTGGGGGCAATCAGCTAAAAATACATTGTAAACCACTTAGATAACACTTAGTTGATAGGCGGTATAGAAATAAATGCTATTGCTATATATTGCTACCAATACCTCCCTCGATCTAGACACCATACTCCTATTGATGCAACCAAGAATTGCATCGGCTTTCTTGGCTGCCACATCACACTGCTGACTCATGTTCAGCTTGTGGCCTATTAAGACTCCTAGATCCCTTTCACACGTACTGCTATCCAGCCACGTGTCCCCCATCCTATATTTCTGAATACCATTTTTTCTGCCTAAGTGTAGGACCTTACATTTCTCTCTGTTGAAATTCATTTTGTTAGCCTTGGCCCAGCTCTCCAATCTGTCCAGGTCCTTTTGAATTTTGATCCTGTCATCAGGCGTATTAGCAACCCCTCCCAATTTGGTGTCATCTGCAAATTTGATCAGTGTGCCCTCTATTCCTTCATCCAAGTCATTAATGAAGATATTGAACAGCACCGGGCCCAGGACAGAACCCTGTGGCACCCCGCTAGTCACTCCTCTCCAGGATGAGAATCTGCCATTGGTGACCACCCTTTGGGTACGGTCAGTCAACCAGTTACAAATCCACCTGACAGTAGCTCTGTCCAGTCCACATCTTACTAGCTTCTTTGCAAGAATGTCATGGGGAACTTTGTCAAAGGCCTTACTGAAATCAAGATATACTATGTCCACAGCATTCCCTTCATCTATCAAGCAAGTAACTCTATCATAAAAAGAGATAAGATTAGTCTGGCATGACCTATTTTTGAGAAATCCATGTTGACTTTTCGTAATTACGGCATTGTTTTCTAAGTGATTAGAAACTGACTGTTTGATGATCTGCTCCAGGATCTTTCCAGGTACTGATGTCAGGCTGACTGGGCGGTAATTATTTGGGTCCTCTTTTTTCCCTTCTTGAAGATGGGGACAACATTTGCCCTCCTCCAGTCTGCCGGAACTTCTCCTGTCCGCCAAGAGTTTTCAAAGATTATAGCAAGAGGTTCCGCAATGACCTCTGCTAGTTCTTTTAAAATCCTAGGATGCAATTCATCTGGCCCTGGAGACTTGAATTCATCCAGTGTGGCCAGGTATTCCTGTACTACCTCTCTACCTATTCTGTGCTGCATTTCCCCCACTTCCTCACCTGCTCCCCAACCGCCAGGTTGAGTGTTTTTATCCTTTTGGGAAAAAACTGAGGTGAAGAAGGTGTTGAGGAGTTCTGCCTTTTCTCTTCCTCCTGTTATTAATTCACCATCTTCCCTGTGCAGTGACCCTATCGTCTCCTTCTTTTTCCTTTTGCTGCGGACGTATTTAAAAAAGCCCTTTTTATTGTTTTTAATGTCTCTGGCCAGCCTAAGTTCGTTCTGTGCTTTAGCCTTTCTGACCTTCTCCCTACATCTCCTGGCTACTTGCTTATAATCTTCTTTGGTGATTTCCCCCTTCTTCCATTACCTGTACATGTTTTTCTTAACACTTAGATCAGCTGAGAGTTCTTTAGTCAACCATTCCGGTTTCTTCAGATGCCTTCCATTTTTCCTCCTTAATGGCACAGTTTTAGCCTGTGCCTTCAGTATCTCCCTTTTAAAGAACTCCCATGCGTCCTGAACTCCTTTCTCATTGACTATTCTTGACCATGGGATTTCAGCCAGCAGCTCCTTCAGTTTACAGAAGTCTGCTTTTTTAAAATCTAAGACGAGTGCCTGGCTACACTTGTCTTCTCTTCCCCACTGAATGCCAAATTCTAATAGGCGTGGTCACTCTCTCCTAAAGATCCAACCAGTTCTACGTCATTAACAAGGTCTTCCCTGTTGGTCAGGATCAGATCCAGAATATTTGATCCCCTTGTCGCCTCTTCCACCTTCTGGACCATGAAGTTGTCTGCAAGACAAGCAAGAAACTTGCTGGACCTTGCCGTCTTTACAGAGTTTGACTGCCAACATATATCCGGGTAATTGAAATCTCCCATTATTACTGTATCTCTCCGTTTTGAATGTGCAGTCATTTGGTCTAGGAAAGCGCCGTCGAGGTCCTCAGTCTGGCTTGGAGGTCTGTAGTAAACCCCCACTATAATATCCCTATTGTTTCTCGCTCCCTTAATTCTTACCCAGATGCTCTCGACCTGGCTTCCGGTGTTCAAGTCATGGATCTCTTCACAGGTGAACACATCCTTGACATATAAGGCTACTCCTCCTCCTTTCTTATTTGGTCTATTTCTACAAAATAGGCTATACCCCTCTATTCCTACATTCCAATCGTGAGACTCATCCCACCAGGTCTCAGTGATGCCTATCAAATCGTATTTATTTTGTTGTACTAGGAGTTCAAATTCATCTTGTTTGTTTCCCATACTCCGTGCAAGTCAGATAGTGGGATTCAGGAGCCTCATACAACCCATGGACTGTACTCATCCTTAGACCTAAATTGTAAAAAAAAAAAGAAAGAAAGAAAGAAAAGGACAATATCTTAAAAATCTGTGAGTGGTTCTGAGGCCTGTCAAGTCCCACATTCTGTTCCCAGTGTGGCCAGCCATGTGCCTAGGGATGCAGCCATGGCCCTTTCTGCATGTGGAAAGGAAGCGCGGAAAAACGCTACTCACCGGACTTCTTCAGCGTCCAGGCAAGTCCGTCAGGACAAGGAGCAGTGCAAGTTCATCGCTCCGCACTGCTCCGGCGTCCAAAATAGCGGCTTTCGGTTGGTGGAGGCTCCAACCGGAGAAGCTCGCCAGCCTAAAGCCCGCCCCCAGCAGATCTGCAGGCACGTACTTGTGCGCACCTGCAAATCTGCACTGGAGTGCAGGGACAGAGTGACACGGAGTTGTGTGCTCCGTGCTTTTTAAAAACCTCTAAAAAGAGGTTTTTAAAAAGCACGCTGCGCGACTAGTTCCAGTCACTTTGAACCAGACTGAGGTGCAGAACTACAAAAAGTAGTCCGCCCCAGTCCACTCTATGGTGCAGAAGACCTCCGTCGGAGGTCGCTCTGCACTGTTTTAATAGCCCGGTGCGGAAAGGGCCCATGTCTTCTAATCATCTTCCACCCTGTTTCCAATTTTTTTTTTTTTTTAAATCCCTCCTGGCTTGTGTTCACCATTCTGTTCATGCTAGTGAATCCCATAGTTTAATTATGTGCTCTGTGAAAAACTGATCTATCTGTCCTGTACCTGCTGTCAGTGATGTTCACTCAAGGGCTCAAAGTTCTCTGATTCCACTTAATACATAATTTTATACACTGTTGCTCTCCCTGTTTGTTTGCTTGTGTGTGTGTGTGTATATGCCTTCAAATTGCCTGTTGAAGTATGGCGCCTCAGTGAATTCCAAGGCTTTTCTTAGGGAAGGAACATTCAGAGGTGGCTTTGCCAGTTCTTTCTTCTAAAATATAGCCTACAGCACCTGGTATTTGTTGGCAGTCTCCCATCCAAGTACTAACCAATACTGATTCTGCTTAGCTTCCAAGATCAGACTGGATCTGGTACCTTTAGGGTATTTTAGCCACTCCCCTCCGATGTTTATTCTCCTTTCTGTCTATACTAAAAAGCGCAAAATATATTGTCATCTTTCCTCACAGGGGAAGTTGCTGCAACCCCTCAATCATGTGACCTTCTCTTTTCTGCTTGTTTTCCATTTCGGTAATATCTCTTTTCAAGCTTTGTTGATGATAACTGTATGCATTATTCTGTATATGGTTCATATAAAAGTACAGTCATCCTCCACATTCGCAGGTTTCACTTTTGCGGATTTGATTATTCACAGGTTATCTGCTGCCACCTTTGCTGCCTCCCTATGCCATTTTTAATAGGGACTGCAAGCCTTGTGAGGCTGAGAAATTGCAAACAAGGCTTGTAAGTCTCTATTAAAAATGGTGTGGAGCAGCAGTGGAGGTGGCAGTAAGCCCCACCAGCCCCCTCCTTCTGCCTTGTGAAGGAACCCTGATGCCTTAGAGCAGTGGTTCTCAACCTGTGGGTCCTCAGATGTTTTTGGACTTCAGCTCCCAGAAGCCCTGAGCATTGACCATAGTGGCTGGGGCTTCTGGGAGCTGAAGTCCACAAACATCTGGGGACCCACAGGTTGAGAACCATGGCTTAGAGGAATCCATGGTGGGTAGAATATGGTGATCATACTTTTTTGTGTGTTAAATATGGTTTGGGTGGGCCTAGAGTTATTCATGGTTTTTCCACTTTCGTGTGGGTCATGTGCCCCTAACCCCAGAGAATGTTGAGGGATAACTGTATTATGATTTGTGTTCCATTCCTTTCCTAATGATTCCCATTGCCTTTTAAAAAAAAGAATAGGTGTGCACCATGTTTTTTCTTTGACCTGTCCAGCACAGGCCCAAGATCCTTCTCCTGGTCAGTCATTGCAAGTTTATATTTGGGTGTAGTCACTTTGAGAGATTGAATATAATGGAGAGCTCAGATAGATCATTAATCTCCATGTTCCAACTGTTACTGTTTGTTTGTTTGTTTGTTGGAGTGGAATAATGTGGGATAGAGTTCCAACTTTCTCAACGAGCTGCCATTAGACCTCATTAGAGTTTGTTGGTTTTGTGTTGTAATCCCTCTATTTCAGCCAACCAAGAAACTATTTTCCTATGGACAAGTGAGCTAATGGGCTCAGTAAAAGCAAAAGAGATTTGAATCAGGGCAAAAATGTTGTCGGTTATTCCCAAATGGACCCTATTATGTGTGTAAGGGTAGAGAATAACAAGGGGGATTTTTTGTTGGGCAGGAGCAGAGACAAGTCAAACAGGAGGATACCTAATAGCCTTTCTATGAGAGGAAGCATGTCTAGTAGGTAGTAATGATGCCAATCCTCTGAACAATTTGTATTAAGGATGCAACACCTGCATTCTCAGAGGAAATACAAACACTGATGAACAGAAATAAACGGCTTAGCTAAAAATAAACAAAAAAGGAAACAGAAATCTATGCTTAATTTTCCACACACAAGCTGTTCAAACAACTAGGCATAATGCTAGGATGCAGAATATGTCAACAGAAATGGCCTTATTTTTGGATAGTTAAAACTTGGCAGTGGATTTAGTAACTTGAATGTTAATAATAAGACTAAAAGCTTTTTAATCAAATATCCTTAAGCAGCAGGGGCAGTGTGGGAAATAACTCCCCCACCCCATGTATGGACAAGTATCTCTTGACCTACGTCGCTGATGTTCTGTGCCATGATGGGGTTTTCCTTGGAGAAAGTAAAAGTGCAGGATCGCTGCATTACTCAGCTGTAATCCTTTGAAACAACAGTCCAATGTATTTCTCAACTGTAGTCCTTTTACTCCCATCAAAAGATAACTGGCATCTTCCCCTAAAGTTCCATGATAGTTGCATTGTAGCAGAAGTAGCTTTTCAATGAAATTACTTGAAGCACTTATTTCCCCTACATCGCCAAATCCATTTTAAATTTATTGTTTAAGATGATGAGGCAGATGATAAATTAGAAACTTTCTGTTAGAAGAGAAAAAGACCTAAAAGTTATCCATGACATAATACTTCTGAATCCTGTGTACCAGCCTTAAGATGCTAGAATAGAACACTAACAATAAATATTTAATATCACCCAAGATTAAATTATCCTGATACACTCTGGTAAATTGAAGTGGCTGCTGTTGATGCTTAAGATTGATTTTAAAACATGATTTTGGCAATACTGACATCTACTAGGTAAATTTTGCAACTGGCAAGACAAATGCTGGGCATTTAATGATGGAAGAAAGTAGCTTCTCTTTCCCTCTTAAGAAATTTATGTTCTATACAGCTTCCAGCCGTAAGGAATGCTGTATACTCTGGCATCTTCTTTATTCTCATTGGAGTGCCAGCCAGAATTATCCACTGAATAAAAAAAAAATTGAATTAAAAGATAATAAATTGCAAGAGAGTTTGGGCAACAAACAGATAAAGCAGTCTTTCTTCTCTGAGACTTCAATTTTTGAGAACAGCCTAGGGCAGTGAGTGAAATTGGTTTATTAGTTTCACTTTGGTCACTGGCTAACATCATTCCACATCCCAAAAATGCCACATTTAATTCTGCCTGATTTGGAATAATTGACCGATCAGGAGCAAGACCCATGAAGTGAGCTTTAAATTACATTGTACCCCTAAGGGAGCTGACTGTTGAGACATGTGCTAGTGTAGGTGGAGTTGTATAACACCTATCTCTGCTTTACATTTGGCCTGTCAAAATTGCCATGGCATTCTGATACAGAACTTTGTACTTCCAAATTAGTAATAAATGTGTGCCTTGCTGTAACTCAAGTTAATTTTGGAGAAAAATAAACAACCTTACAGTTCATCTGTGTACATTCAGATTGTTTGCTATAACTGTGTGCATATTTATTTCTCATCATTGTATGCCATTGTTTGCTGCCAGTTGCACTTAACAATAATGCCATTTTCTAGGCATAAGCCTTTTAACAGAATGGCCACCTTTGGTATGCTATGACTTTTTGTCTTCATTGCTGGAATTTTTTACTATTATTATTATTTTAAATGACAAGAGGAAAGACATCCTTTTTTAACCAAAAAGATAGATATATATATAGCTCTCATGTGTGATACATGAAGCCAAACCATGGTTTGCAGCCGTCAGAACCGAGAAACAAACGTAATGAGAATTTCTAAATAAACAACCATCAAACACTACGTTACAGCTTTTTGTTTTGTTTTGTGTTCTCTCAGCATCATAAACCAACTTTTCTCTCAGATGCAGCAATCCCTGGAAGTGAGATGAAGAACGTGCCTAGTTTTATTAATTTAGACATCATACCAAGTTAGTTAAGCTTTTGTTTATGAAAGTTTGAGGAAAAATTTGGTTGAGGTTATATTTGAGTGTACAATAGCTTGGATGACATAGATATAGTGGCTTCCTTGAGATATTGGGAATTCTGCTTCCACATAGTGAGTTTGGTGGCATGACTTCTTAAGTCCCTTCCTCTGCTACATGTTTATCAGTGAATTGTTGGCTTATGACTGGAAGTGATAAGAAACAGGCTGGCACCCATTTCAAAGCCTATTCTGTGGTGGCAGTGGTTGTGAAGAAATTATTCTCCATCTGGACAGAGTCATTTCACAGACCTCTTTCTTGTGTTCAGAGATCTCTTATTTCTTCTTCGTGGTCTCTGTGCCTCACACAACAGGAATATTCGTGCATGCGCGGTAGCTTTTTGGAAAGTTCCAGAGCTGAGCAGCATGGTGGGAGCCCCTCCCCCATCCGGTACTGAGCATGCTCAGTCTCGCCAAGCTAATGGTCTCTCCTCAGTTTCTTTTTGTCCACTGACCTGTTAGCAGCTCGGAAGGCTTCCTCACTGAACAGTTCCTTGAATTCTTGGCCTTTTCTTTTCTTTCTGTTCATTTTTCTCGTCTTTTACGACAAAAACAGTAAGAACTCTTCCCCCTTCTTATGCCATCTTTGTTTAAGTTGTGCGTGTCTTGCAGCCATAAGGTCTCCCTTTCGGATGCCCACCCCAAGTGTTTGTTCTGCCTCGGGGAGGGCCACAATGTTAGGACCTGCTCTGTTTGTAAAGACTTCACCTCAGAGACTCTTAAGAGTAGAACTTCTCGGTTGAAATCCTATTGTTGGGAACAGGCCCTTCTCATTAAGGAGTAGGCATCTTTGAATACCGCTCTGTCCACCGTGTTGGTATTGGCGCCTTCCACGACATCCTCTACTTCGGCCCCGAAGTTATCGGTAGCGTCCACTCCTTCGGTATCAACAGCCTCAGTACCGGTACCAACAGCAGCCTCATCAACCTTACCGCTGATTTCATCTCTGTCTAAGATTCCGAAGCTCTCCAAGATGCCTACTGTCAAAGCCACTGGAGATGCCACTTCGACCTCGCAAGGTCCCTACCTTGGCAGAGCGTAAACGCGCTTCGTCACACCATTTTTCTGTTTCCTCCAACAAGGAAAAGAAGAAGAGGAGAAAGGAGAAACACCACTCTCCTTCTCCTGCTACCCGTCTGTTGGCTACTCGACCAGCCTCTCTCGATCCCTTACCGACTTCTCCTCCAACGCAGCCTGTGACGTCCACCGTCGAGGAGGAGGATGTTCCCGCCCTTTCACGGGAGTGAGATGTTACTCAGCTCCTGGTACTGTTGGTCCCAGCTACTGTGGCTCTGGTTTCCAACTTGGACTGTTGATCCTCACCGATGGCTTCCTTGCCTGTGACCTCTGGCCAATCCAGAGATGGCTGCCTGTAAACTCTGATGGCTCCAACTCTCTCTCCTAAACTGTATGATATGGCTGAAGCGGAAATTGTGATTGAGTCTTTAAAAGATAATCAGAAAAAGAATGTACTTGAAGAATGGAAAATGGTACTCCCGATGTGGGAAGCGTGTTGGGGAGAAAAGGCAATATTATTTATAAGTTAAAAATAGGAACTATATAAGTGTATTATATATTGAAAGAGGTAATGAAGAGAATATGATGTCTTAGAAATGCTAATTATATATAAAAAAATTAAATACTTTGGAATAAGTGATATGATTTGAGAAATGAAATAAAAGGTGTAATAAATTTATGAAATAAATTTAGTTTAAGGAAGGAAAGTATAGATAAGGTAGCAGAATACCCTGAGTTTCAGAAGGGGGGAGGGAAGGGAAGAAAGAAAACTGGATAATATATGTTCATTGGGGAATTTGGGTGGTGGGATTTGATAGGAAGCGAGGAATGAATTTAACATGTTGATTTAGCGGTATAAATGTTGCACGGGTGAGGTTTATTTGTTATGGGGTTATAGAGTTACTTGTATTTGAAAGAGATGTTTTGTAATTGTGTTATGTAATTGGAACGTTTTGTATGTTTAGTTATATTATTCTTTTAATAAAATGTAATAAAAAATTATTAAAAAAAACCTGATGGCTCCGACTCTCTCTCCTGGCCATCCCGAGTTCTGACCGTCCGCCTGCTTCGGACGCTTCTCGGGCTGTTTCTCAAGACTGACCACAGCTTAGTGTGGCTTGCTCTCCAGGACGTAGTGAACAGGGTAGATCCCCATGTCATTGGGACTACTGACATCGCACCGTTTTTGAGCCTTCACTGGTGAGGGTGGATTCACCGTTTTCCTTGGCCTCTTATATCGCCAGATACGGCCACAAACATCTTTGGAGAGAGCAGCCCGGCTCCTACCACTCTTACTCGCTGGCCTACCACGATTGGTACCATCCCAATGTTCATCATTGGTCTCCTTACCGCCCTCGACGTTCACGCTCTCGATCGCGGTCCCCTTCAGGATCTTGTTACCGGCATTCCCCTCGGTACTGCCGCTCCAGATCCTGTTCTCGGTCCTGATCGGCCCACTACTGCTGCCGCTCTCGGTCTCATCACCGGTCACAAGACCCATCACCTCATTGTCAGGCCGTTTCACCTCCTCCTCAGGTGACAACCATGGTGTCACAACCTCCGCCGGATACTCAGCTTGCGTCCACTCTGCCAACATCTCTGTAGCCTTCATTGTTGACACAGTCTATCGTTGCACCGATCCCGACCATACTACCCATTTCGTTGGCATTGACTTCGGTACCGATTAGCACCCTGGCCTCGGTACTGTTGCAAATTCCAGTCTCACTACCGGCCCTGACTGTTCTACCGGCTTCTGCTCCATCTGCTGTTCTTTCTGCGACGGGACCAGCCCGACATCATCATTCTCAATCCCTTCGTCCATTGTCTCTTTGTTCTGGTTCTTATGATTCCGACGGTGATTCTACGGATTCCACACCGCAATCCCACACCTCACCGCCTTTAACCTTTGAAGACCCATCTCCCGATTCTGCTCCCAAGGACATCAAGCAGTTCTCGGACATCTTAGTCTGCATGGCCACTGCCTTGGGCCTCGACATCTCTGGACCTGCTCCTACTGTACTGTGTCGATACTCGCCCCCCGTCGACGGCTCCAATTCCATTTCTGCCCATCCTGCAGGAGGTTTTGAAGCACCCTTGGGCCCAGCAGGCTTTGCTTCAATCAATCCCTCACCGCCTGGAGCACCTCTACCACACCCAGAAGAAAGACGTTGATTTCCTCTTCAATCATCCGACTCCAAATATGATTGTTGTTGAGTCATCCCAAACTAAAGGGGGCAAAAGGCCCCATATGACCCTACCCGATTGCGAGGGCTGCCGTTTAGAGGTCTTCAGTCATCGCTTCTATTCTGCTTCTTTGTTGATCTGCAGGATCTCCAATACTCAAGCTTGCCTGGCAGCCTATCAGCGCAACATCTGGGGTAGATTCTTTCCCCCTTTCCCACCTGCCAGATGATCACAGGGCCACTGCTGTTCTATATGGCCCTTTCGAATCAACAGATTTTTTCCTCTCAACATGCTTTTGAGGGTGCAACGTGTGTGATGGTCAGTGCAATTGCTCTCTTCCGTTTTCCTTGGCTCCGGTCTGCCGGTTTAACTGAGGATAGCCGAAAGCGTATTGAGGACCTGCCCTTTGATGGTCAAGGGCTGTTCCATGCCACTACAGACAAGGCGATTGACCAACTTATGAAAACTCATCTAACAGCTAAAAAGATGGGCCTTCACACCTCAGCCCAGCCTAGAAAACCACTTTCATCACGTTCTTCCTGGAGGCGCCCTTCCTACTCTTACAGGTCACGGTCTCCTTGCCACTCATCTCTGCAGTTTTCCTTACTAGCCTCTTCCTGCCATTCTTTAGATGTTGCCAACCGTCTTCCAAGAAATCCTCCTTAACTGCCAAATCTTGTTTCTGACTCCCGTTGCAGGTTACCGCCTCTGCCCCTCTTCCACTTGCCCAGCCGCTTCACCAGAACCACAGGACTGGCCCACCACCTCAACATCTGGTGCAACATCACTTCAGACTCATGGGTTTTGACCATAGTTCGTCTTGGTTACGCCATCGAGTTTCGAAGTATTCCTCCTTTCAGCATCTCCTATTCCACCCCTGCCAGCCCGGCCCTCCTCGAAGAGGTAGAGACCCTCTTCTCAAAGAGGCTATAGGGCGACTTCCACCCGCAGCAAAATCCACGGGCTTCTTCTCCCAGTACTTCACAGTATCCAAATCGGATGGCACACTCCGACCCATTCTGGACCTCGGGGGTGAACTCCTTCATTGCCCCCCAGAAGTTCAAGATGGCCACCCTGTCCTCAATTCTACCTTTTCTGAGGCACTGGGACTGGTTCACATCCATCGATCTACAAGACTCCTACTTCCACATTTCCATTCGCCCCCAACACAGGAGGTACATCCGCTTTGTGATCGACGGCGTCTGCTACCAATACAAGGTTCTTCCCTTTGGCCTCTCCACCACCCCTCGGGCCTCTCCACCACCCCTCCGCATGAAGAATGTTCTGGTCTACCCCTATTTGGACGATTGGCTCCTGGTGGTGTCCTGCAAACAAAAGCTATATGAGGACATCCATTATTGCCCTCTCCCTCCTTTCCGATCTCAGACTCAGGGTGAACCCCAAGAAATCCCACTTTGAGCCCTCGCACATCCTAGATTTCATCGAGGCCACTCTTGACTCCACTCAAGCCAGAGCCTTCTTACCTCTGAGACCTGCACGGACTCTGCAACAGACTGCGGCCGCCGTCCTGCGCAATCCGTCTGTTTCTGCCCGCAACATTCAACAGCTCCTAGGCTACATGGCTGCGACAAAGGCAGTCACCTATTCCTCCTGCCTTCGTGCTCACCCTCTCCAGCATTGGTTTCTCTGATGTTTCAACCCTCTCCTCGACGATCAACATCGTGTTCTTTGGGAGCCTTATCCGGTGCGGGACTCACTTCGTTGATGGCTATCCCCAAGCCATCTCTTATCGGGGATACCATTCGAGAGCCCCGTCCGACTATCACTATCATGACCAACGCTTCTCTCCTGGACTGGGGAGCTCACTGTCATGGTTGTGCAGTCCAGGGCCACTGGGCCAGCCTGGAGTTGCGTTTTCATATCAATGCATTGGAGCTACTGGCAATTTTCAAAGCGCTTCGAGCTTTTCAAAACCTCATTGTCGGACGGACCGTCCAGATCCTATCAGACAATATGACAGTTGTCTTTTACATGAATCAGCAAGGAGGCACTCACTCTCCCACTCTGCTCCATCTGGCTCTACGCATCTGGGACTAGTGCATTCCACTACGGATACACCCTGTGGCGGTCCACCTCGCAGGGTAGGACAATGTGACAGTGGACATGCTGAGCAGGGACACAGCATGTCATCACAAATGGTCCCTGTCTGATGCCACCTTCCAGTGGATAGTGTCCCGATGGTGCACTCCAACCGTCAATCTCTTCGTGACCGATCGCAACAGGAAGTGTCCCCGCTATTGTTCGAGAGCCGGCCTGGGCCCCGCTCTCTCGGCGATGCGGTCCAGTTTCCTTGGAACAGAGAGTTACTTTACGTCGTTCCACCATTTCCTCTCCTGGGTCGAATGGTGGCGAAGATCGCAACAGACAAGGCAGACGCCATCCTCATCACTCCCTTGTGGCCTAGTCATGGCACAGGGCCACACCAGAAAGCTCTGGAACACGCTGGACCTCCTCTCTCATTCAGGGGGTCAGGTACTCTACCCACACCTCCCTCTTCTCCGCCTGCACACTTGGAGGATAACGTTCTAGACTCTCCCACTATCCAAGCTGTTCTCACGGCTGCAAGGAAAGAATTGACTCATAAGTCCTACGAGTACAAATGGAAGAAGTTTGTGGCCTTTGCCATCTCCCACGATGACCCTGCTT
Source organism: Iguana delicatissima (assembly GCA_948472985.1). Taxonomy (NCBI): domain Eukaryota; kingdom Metazoa; phylum Chordata; class Lepidosauria; order Squamata; family Iguanidae; genus Iguana; species Iguana delicatissima. Next base: position 231,703 of record CAOKZL010001152.1, read on the forward strand.
CTCCTACCTCCCTGTCCACAGTGCTTCACTTCCTCCTGGCACTACGGGATCAGGGCCTCGCCTTCTCCTCCCTGAAAGTTTATCTCTTTGCAATCGTGGCCTATCAGCCACAGTTCTTCTTCTGCCCTTTTCTGGAATGCTACAGTGAAGCAATTCCTCAAGGGCCTGCAACACCTGTATCCTTCCATCATTCCACCGCTTCCTACATGGTCACTGTCGCTTGTCCTGTCCCAACTCATGCGCCATCCCTTTGAACCGATGGCTGTGCCAGATGATCTCCTCACTATGAAGATGGCATTCTTGGTTGCCGTTGCTTCAGCCAGGCGGGCAGGAGAACTAACTGCGTTGCGTTGTGATGAGCCTTTCCTGGTGTTCCACAGGGAAAAAGTGGTCCTCCGTCCTGATCTTTGTTTTCTTCCTATAGTAGTTTCTGATTTCCATATAAATCACGACTTGAATCTACAGACTTTCTATCCAGACCCCGCATCGCCCCTCGAGCGCTCTCTTCACTCACTCAACGTGCGCCATGCACTTGCCTTTTACCTTCAACGGACTTCCACCTTCTGTCAGATTCCCCACCTTTTTGTTTGCTATGGTGGGCGTCAGAAGGTCATAAAGTCTCCTCCCAACGGTTTTCTAAATGAGTTGCTTAGACAATTCACCTTGCCTATGAACTTGCCAGGCAACCTCCCCTGGCTTTGCTTTGGGCCCATTCTACCAGGGCAATGGCCTCCTCAGCAGCCCTTCTCAGAGGAGTTGACCTACAGGAGCTTTGCCCTGTGGCTACATGGTCGCAGCCTTCGACCTTCGTCTGCCACTGCCGCTTGACTGTAGGGCCCGGCATGGTGCTTGCTTCGGCTGTGCGATGCTGTCTTCTATCCTCTAGGACCTGACCCGCCGTTCAGTGGTAAGCTACTCAGTCTCCCATTGTGTGAGGCACAGAGACCACGAAGAAGAAGAACAGATTGCTTACCTGTAACTGTGGTTCTTCGAGTGGTCATCTGTGCCCTCACACACACCCGCCCGGCCTCCCCTCTTTCAGGTCTTGCTTCGGCGGACTTCGAAACTGAGGGAGACCATTAGCTTGGCAGGACTGAACATGCTCAGTACCGGATGGGGGAGGGTTCCTGCCAAGCTGCTCAGCTCTGGAACTTTCTGAAAAGCTGTTGTGCATGCATGAAGATTCCCATTGTGTGAGGGCACAGGTGACCACTCAAAGAACCACAGTAACAGGTAAGCAACATGTTCATTCCAGAAGAGAATGTAACCTCTCAATAGTCCATGTGCGTGACAGTTTGTCAACAAAATCTGTCTGATCTGTTCCAACTAGGATGTGATAGTTGTATGGGACCGATGAGATTTCTACTGAGATTTCCAGCTGTGTGCCCTGAAGATGTAAACAAAACCCTTTGAGTGGGATACATAATATCTTTGCCAGACCATTGCCCTTCCTGGCTTATAAAAGTGGTGAGTGAGGGAATAAGTGAATAAAACAATGAATGCCTATTTATAAGAAACTATGACCCATTATAAAAAGGGTGAGACTGCTATTGCAAGTATGAGAAGGCATCCCTAAACTGTGTTCTTTTTTTGTGAACCTTCAAGTAGTTTCTGACCCATGGCAACCATAAGGTGAATCTATCATGGGGTTTTCTGGGGCAGGGAGTGTAAAGTATGATATGGGAAGGCATCCCAGAATTAGACACGTGAAATTTCCAGGAACAGAAATGTGGAGGCAGAGACTAAAAAAAAAAATACCTGTATACAGCACTTACTTTTTAGCGCCCATTACAGAGATTGTTACTTTTCTGGGAAAAATGATCAGCAGTAGCCCAAACTTCCCCCAGAAGTAATCTCTCCATGACAGTTAAGTTTGAGAGACTTTCACCACACACACACATCTTCAAGCTTCTTCTCATGACATTTGGGAGAAAGACCAAATTGAGCACATGACCTTCTCTCTCCATTGGGCTGGCGGCAAGATGAGGATACCTCCTAGTGGTCATGAAGGTCTGTGATATCTTGATCTGGCCCCCAAGCAGCTGTTCAAAAGCACCCAGGAGACTGGTTCTGCCAGCTGTGGTGAGGAGGCTGCTGGGCCAAGCATCAGCCAGACTGCAGCATTACCCCACAGTTGGTCTCCATGGCCCAACACCAGATGCTGCAGTCCAGCTGCAGGCCAAGAAGTTTCTTGAAGTTCTGTGCATGATGACAATTTGTTGCTCCTGACTCCTCCCCACCTACTACCCAAGCTATTGCAATGGTGGGAAGCTTGGCAGGAAGGGGAAGAGAAGGAGGAAGGAAAGAGCAAGGTAAGGGAGAAGAGAAGGTGATAGTGAAGAAAGAGTGGCAATGACAAAAAAAAAAACCCGTAGAGCATGCCTCCACCACTAGCTTTAGTTCTGCCCATTGCTGGTTCCAGGGCCCTCCCACTCCTGGCATTCAGCCCTCAAACAATTTCCGTTGTGAGAGAATGCAGCTCACAGTATTCAAAGACATTCTCTAGCTGTGATTAAGCAGAGGCAGGTATCAGTCTCATTGCATTTCACATGTAGTTTGTGGCCATACCTTCTAGAGTAGAGGTCCTAGGGAATATGCCAGGAAACTCACAGGGCCCCAAACTACGGGGCATGCTGAAACACTGTGCTCTTTCCAGAATCCTCATGCTGCCTTGCTCTACGAAATGCAATGTGCAGTTGCCTTAAAACTTGTTCGGGATGAATACTGTATTTCCAAACCTGGTATTTCTAGGTTGTAATCCTTCAGCTTCTGAACAAAAGTCCACTGATCCATAAAACTACTGAGCACCCTTAAAGCAAATAGCAAGCAGAGTGAAACAGATAGTTTTATGTGCCGGTCAGCCTTTCTCTCTGACTTCACAGATAAATACTGCCCCCCAAAACAACAACAACAACAAAAACAAAACGAAGATAGTGAAGATTTTGGAAGTTTAATGGATTTTATTTTTAAATAATGCATATGCTAAAAAATATTACAAAGACTAGTCTTGCAGCTTTGGCATAAAGGAAATAGTAGTCTGAGCATATGTGATTGTTTTAGCAAAGAAAAGTGTGAAAGTGCTTTTGAAACACATGAGAAATGCTTAATTTTGCAGTTAAGGCTATGATGTTAGCTTATTAGGGTAGTTTGCACTGACCCTCTTGTTCTTCAAGGCATTGTCTTTCAGGTTAAAGCAAAAATAACTGGGAGATAAAATCAATACTGTTTTCCCCCTCCGTAAGAGGGTGGTCAGATCAATAAAAAGGCAATGATCTGTGATGGGGTTTGTAGAGATAACAGCCAGTTGCACACACTGACACAAACTAGGAATAAAGCTGTTGACTGTACGTGTTAAAACAACAATCATTGGTCCAGAAAGCAAGAATTGGCTTTGCTTCTTTGTTCATTTGTTACATGTAGCAACTTAAACACCACACATGTATAAGCACATTCACAGATGCAAATGCACACATGTAAATACTATGTGTATGTGTGCATACACACATAAAAATGGAGCTTGCTTTGCTGTTATTGTTAGAATATTCTCTAAAGCTTAAGACATTTTGTTTTAAAACATTCTGCTTATTCCTCTGTCTTCTCTGTATATCAGCTTTCAAAGCATAAGGTACTATGGCCCCTTTTTTTGTTTTTTTGTTTACAACCTGTGATAAGATATAATAGACTCCAAACAGCTGAAGTATGTGCTATCCAAAAGGTAATCTGGCTGTTGGGATCCATATTCTGGCAGTCTCTAAGGCCATTTCTGCACTAGACTATTATAGTGCTATTATTCCGCTTTTTTTATTAATTATAAGGAAAAAAATTACGTAACAGTATAAACATAAAAGTGAAGGGAAAAAAGTTACAACAAAAAATTGCTTATGTTTCTATTTTGCTCCAAATCCACTTACATAATATTACTTATTCAACGTATTACAAGTCATACTGATTATATATTTTGGTTATATATATCTGAAAATCATTCTCATTATACCCATTGTTGTTATTTATTCCCATAATGAATATTTTTTTAAAAATATACTATTAGTAATTTCATTCTTATTTCTGTCCTTTTCAAACTAAATTTAACCTGTTTCTGTTACTAAGTGTACCCAATCCCCAGAACCAATTACATTTCAAATTACTCCACTTTCCAAAATTGTAACTCTTCTTGTGGAGGTTAGACACCTTCCTCTTTTACTAACACTTTTTCCACACTATCTTCCATATTGCTGCAAAATCACTATTATTCCAGTTTCAACATCCTATGGAATCCTGGGGTTTGCAGTTTAGGGAAGGGTCTCAAAGGATTCTATAGGATGTTGAAAGTGGAATAATAGCAATATAACAGTCTAGTGCAGAAATGGCCTAAATTGGAGAACTAAATTGAGTACAAGCCAGTAATGAATTTGGCTGTTAAAATACTGGCTCATTTATCTAGCTGTACCCAAGTTATTTAACTTCTGAAAGAGCTGCACTAGCTGCTTATTGCCTACTGAGACAAATTCAAGTTTCCAATGTTCACCTTTAAAACCTTAAATGGTCCAGGACTCATAACAACATGTCTGTGCGTTAAGATAATCGGAAGAGGCCATCTGTAATAGGAAAATATCATTCTTCCGCTAACCATGGTGCCTTCTCTGTGACTGTGCCCCAACTTTGGAATACCTTCCCTTAGGAAGAATACAAGAAGCCAGGGCAGTACAGGGCAAGACTTGTGTGCTTGCCCAGGCATTTTAAAATCTACAATTCATATTTTTGGCAGGTAGAAATATTCTGTGTGTCATAGTTTTGCTGTATTGATTCATTCTATGTTGTTGGGTTTAAAAAAGAAACATTGTACATTGATTTTTGTGCATTCATAGAATCATAGAGTTCGAAGAGACCATGGGGCCATCCAGTCCAACCCCCTGCAATGCAGGAACACACATCAAAGCACTCCCGACAGATGGCCATCCAGTCTCTGCTTAAAAACCTCCAAAGAAGGAGACTCTACCACTCGAAGGCTATTTTTTTTCCTGTTGCTGTTTTTACTTAAAGACTCGATTTATAAAATTTTAAAAGAAATACTTCTATAGCATAGTGAAGATACCCTATGAAATTGACACAAAAATATTTAAGTATCCTCTCTTTCCCTGCGAGCCCTTCCAGCTCTGTGGTAGACATCTAAACAGAAAGCAATGAAGTAAGTGGTACAAGAGACAGTATGCAAGTGGAGAAACATTCATGTCAGCCAACTGCCCCTCCACAAAAAACCCATTGATTAAAACCCATTATTGAGTTGTAATGTAACAGTGAGGGTATCAAGAAAGGTAATCCTTCCTTTTCACCCCTTTTGTATCTTCAAAATAACATTCAGTGGAGCTTTTCTTGACGCTGAAGGTGTTAGTAATCTGTCCAGAGATTGCTGGTTGTACCTTCAATGGCACTTTATGACACATCTGTGAGACATATTGAACATAAAATTATTCACAGCCAGTATAGTTTGGCTGTGGCCCAGGTATCCGGGATGAATTTTGATTGATGAGGATGGCAATGCAGTATTTGATCAAGGTCAGCCAACCGGGTGGATGCTTGACCATTCCTGTTCTGGGCTTATTGTATATAATGGGGAAGCCCTGTCCAGCTGAGTTGGGAAACTGTAGATTCCTCTTTAAAGAGAAGGAGTGGTATCAGCCTCTTTAAAATAAGCAATGATCAAACCACCCTAAAGAAACTTTCACTGGACCCAAAAGTAGGAAAACAACTATGCCAATGGCCTCTTCCGAGTCAAGTTTATCATGCCAAATTGTTACTGATCAGCTCAGACCAGTACTGACTAATTAGATCCGTTTCAGTATGGATTCAGACTGATTTTAGAACTGCTTCTGTGATTATGACCTATTCTGAGGAAGGATGACCTATATTCAGTGCAAATCTGTGGGTTTTTTTGACCTCTCCATCGTTTGATGGTTCCTGGCCACCAATACACTTTCCTCACAAGGTCAACAAGCTCCGGTAATTACTAGTTTTAAGTGAATGCTGAAAACATACTTATTTTTGCAGATTAGGTCAGGCTATAGGTTAGATTTCATAAATACTATAAATATTGTATGTAATTTTTTTGCTTCATGTTTATTTTGTATTATTGTTGTACCCTGCTTTGAAATGTTCATATCTAAGCCATTTATACATACTTGCAAGTAAGTAATAAATAAGTGTGTGTGCATATGTATGCATGCATACATGACTTTCAAGTTGCCTGTGGCTTTTGGCAGCCTTGTGAATTTCATTGGATTTTCTTAGGCATAGAATACGCAGAAGTGGTTTTGCCAGATCAGAGGTGGTTTTGCCTGAAATATAGCTAGTCAAAAACAGGGCTGGCTGATGTGATCTCATGATGCCAGTACTTTCCCCAGGGCTAGGTTCACAAATAAAGCATCTTTTCTTGTACTAGTTAACCGACCCATGAAATGAAGAGTTGTCATATGATGCTTCCACTGATTTCCCCACCAAATGAGGCAAGGTAAGTCACTACAAGAGAGAGAAAGACTTTTTTTGGTGATAGTGCATCATTTGTGAAATGTTTTCTCCAAACCACATTGCCAACATTATGGACTTTTTTACACCAGGTGAATATCCCAAAGACACCAGATCCTACCTGATCTTGGAATCTAAGTGGAGTCAGTCCTGGTTAGTACTTGGATGGGAGACACCCAGGCGCTGTAGGCTATATTTCGGAGGAATGCAATGACAAAATCATTTCTGAGTAGTCCTTGCCTCTTTCTGAGGAGAGAGCAGCTGGTGAGCTGTGTTTTGCTTTTCATCCATGACTCTTTGGTCCTTTTTTTTTTTTGGAGGCTTGGAGGGGGCTTCTTTTTGTTTTTGGTTTGTGCTCTCCTTGAATATGTGGTTTAAAACGTGCATCCCCATAAATTATCGGTATTGTTTGGAATAAGAGCATTTTCGGTAGCACACACATTTTAATTACTGAGATTTTCTCTAAAAATGATAACTTCAGATTCTTCCAATTTTTAAAATCTTTTAATATTTCTTTCCATGCTTTCTCTTAATTATTCTTATATAAGTCTGAATTTTTCTTTGTTAGATATACCCCTAAATATTTTACTATTTTTGCTATCTTATATCCTGATATTTAAGTTAAAATTTCCTCTGCCTCAGTAGGGACGTTTTTAGTTAATATGTTTGTTGTCTCCCCATTTACACGCAAACCTGACAATTTCTCAAACTCTTCAAGTATTTCAACTAAATTCTTGATACTTTCTGTTGGTTCTTCTAATGAAATTACCAAATCATCCGCAAATGCACGTACTTTGTAATTTTTACCTTTTAATCTTACTCCCTTAGGTAAAAATTTCATAGTTATTTCTTATTCTTGAAATTAATATTTCAATTACCAGTAGAAATAGTAGGGGAGAAAGGGGACAGCCCTGTCTTGTTCCTCTTTGAATATGTATTTTATTAGATTTTCCATTATTTATTGTTAAAGTTGCTGACTGTTTAGAATATATTGCTTTGATCCATTGAAGAAAATTCCCACCTACCTTCATCTTATTCATAATATCTAACATAAAATCCCATTTGACCATATTGAAAGCTTTTTCTATATCAAGAAATATAAATGTTTATTTTTTCCCCTAGATTCCTATCAGGATATTCAATCAGATTAATTACATTTCTTATATTATCTTTCAGATATCTTCTAGTGATAAATCCACATTGGTCTTCTTGAATTACGTTTTTTATCATGTTTTAAAATCTATTTACCAAAATCTCTGTAAAAATTTTATAATCTGAGTTTAATAGTGGTATTGGTCTATAATTACTTACTTCCAATGGATCTCTGCCTTCTTTATGGATCAGAACTATCTCTGCTTCCTCCCAAGATTTAGGAATACTACCAACTAATATACTACTCAGAAATTCATAAAGAGGGAGGATTCTTTGATCTTGAAATGTTTTATAAAAATTTGCTGGGAACCCATCTGGACCTGGAGGTTTATCTTTTTTACTATTTCTTATTGCCTCTAATATTTCTTCAATTGTAATTGAAGTATTTAATATCCTCTGAAGTTCTTCCGAAAATTGCATTCTTAAGTGTTGTGCTAAATATTCATTCACCTTAGCTGTAGTTCGAACATTATCCTTATATAGCTCTGAATCAACTTTAAAAAAATACTTTTTTTATTTTCTCCCAATTGGATATATTTTCCCTCCCATCTTGATTTTGGTAATTAATTATTTTTCTTTGCTCTTCTTTTTTGTTTAATGTACAACATTTTGTTATTTATTTCTTCATTCATTTGTAATTCCAATTGTTTTTGTAATTCAGCAATTTCTTTTAATATATCTTTTATCTGACAGTGTTGTGTTTATTTTTTTTCTCCTTTAACTTTATTTGTTCCTCTATCTTTTGTAAACTTTCTCTTTTTCGCCTTGTTTTTTGATTATTTTGTCTAATAAAGAATCCTCGCATCACTGCTTTACAAGCATCCCAAACTATCTCAGTTTTGGTTCCTTTATTCAAATTTTCCTTGAAATAATTTCATATTTCTTTCTTTGCCATCTCTATTATACTGTCATCTTGGAGTAATCTTTCATTTAATCACCAATTTAAACTTTGATTTCCTATTTTAATTATTAAAGAAATTGTATTATGATCAGATAAATTTCTAGGCATTATTTCCATTTTTTTAACTTTATTAATAATTGATTTGGAACAAAAAACATATGGATTCTGGATAGTGATAAGTGAATTCCAGAATAAAAAGTAAATTCTTGAGAGAGGCTATATTTATAATGCCAGACATCTAATAAATCCGAATTATTTAACATTGCTTGAAATGTTTCTGGCAATTTCCCTTGACTCTTTATAGATTTATCAGCTTTCCTATCAAAATGGGGATTAATTACTTCGTTCCAGTCTCCTAATGCTATAATTTTATCATAATTAACATTGGATAATTTTAAATTTAATTCGTTATAAAATTTAGACTGATTTTTATGGGGTCCATATACTCCAACCAATAATAATTTTAAACCGCACCAAGCTATTTCCAAACCTAAATAATGGCCCTGTGTTCAGTTCTGAGCACTTCATTTTAAGAAGGTATAGACAAGCTGGAGCGAGTTCAGAGAAGGGCAGTGATAGAAGGTACGGAGAACAAAATGTATGAGGAAAAGTTGAAAGACCTGGGCAAGATTGAGGGGTGACATGATCACACTCTTGGAATACCTCAATGACTGCCAAAAATAATAGAGTACAGGCTTGTTCTGTGCTGCCTCAGAGGGCAGAAATAGGTTTAACGGTTTGAAATTACAGGAGGGCAGATCTTGATTGAACATTAGAAAGAACTTCTTGACAGTGGGAGAAGTTTAACTATGGAACCAATTACCTAGAGAGTTGGTGAGGTCTTTTTCCTCAGGATGTCATCCAAAAGAGGCTGGACAGGTACTTGCTGGGGATGCTCTAGCTCAGTGGTTCTCAACCTGTGGGTCCCCAGATGTTTTTGGACTTCAGCTCCCAGAAGCCCTGAGCATTGACCATAGTGGCTGGGGCTTCTGGGACCTGAAGTCCACAAACATCTGGGGACCCACAGGTTGAGAACCACTGCTCTAGCTGGAGATCCTTCATTGATCAGGGGATTGAACCTCATGATCCCTTCCAACTCTATCACCATAAGTCGACAGGTGACTTGAAGGTGCGCGTGTGTGTGTGCACACACACACAATTTCTTTATTTACCCTTAAGCCTCTTTTTAAAATGTTTTTAGTTTTTCACATTGTTTATTTTTGCTGCCAGTTTTACTTCTTGATTTTGTTTTTATTATGTCCTGCTGCTACCTTGCTTTTATCTGATTTGGTTTATTGCTATCCTCTCTTGTGTCTTTGATTTGTACACTGTATAGAGAGCTTCGGTTATTTGGCAGTTTAAAAATGTGACAAAATAAACACGGAATGGACATAGATGTTTCCTTTGCATGTTTCTCCTGGAAAATATACATTGTAAACTTTTGGTATGAAACCAGTGTCTCTCCAATGTCTCATGACAACCCAGAAAAGATATTGCAGAGATAGAAAAGTATGCAATAACAAAAACAATAAAGTATTGTCTGCTTAGGACTCAACATGTGGTGAAGTTGAGTAGAAGTAAAAGTCCGGACAGATAAAATATGCTTTTTTTAAAAAAAGTGGCCTCTTATTTATAGAATTCTGTGTCACAAGAGGTCATGATCAGGCCATGAGGATTAAACAGATGCATGAAAAAGCTCTCCAAGGACATTAGCTACGTTTGCTCAGTTGAACTTCCATGTTCAGGGCCAGCTATCTCTGAAAAATCAGATGCTGTGGAACAAACAAAAAGAAGGCTGCTGTTTTCCTCTAGGGCATGTGAGCTTCCTGGAAGCCTGGGACTAATGGTTGTTGGAAATGGTGTTTACCTTGCAAGGCTAGATGCTGTTGTTGTTATTGTTGCTGTTGGTGTGCATGTGTGTGCATTTTGGTGGATACAAGCAAGGAAATGAGAAGAAAACAGACAAGAACCCGTATCAAGTAATGATGTTGCAATACAGTGAACAAATCCTGAAAGGGGGGAGGGAGTTTGGGTGGGGCTGACTAAATTTTTTTGCTATGTCTACACTTGAACTGAGCTTTAGGATATACTGCCAGGAGCATGAATGGCTTAATAAATCAATCAATAGAGCAAGAATGTTACAATTCAATGTACTTTTGTATATGGATAGATTTCTGAGAGGACTTTTCCTGGGCACATTTTGGGGATGGAGATGATGACATATGAACTGATTTGTTTTAATAGGACACTGCCAAGGTAGATTTACTGGTCCTGTGAGCAGCTCCTTTCATCTTGAGTACAGTATTGCATGAATATGACACAAAGAAGTTCGTAGCTTCTGTGTGTAACTCATTCTTTTTAGCGGGCTCTTGAAATGCTAGACTAGGTTTTGGAATGTTGCCAGCAAGAACACAGAGACCAAAAGTAATGCCAGATGCCAATAGTTAGCAGATGGATGGATGGATGGACAGACAGATAAACAGAGAGATAGATAGATGGATGAATGGATGGAGGGCAACTTCATCAGCTCTTCCATTTCTCAGAAATTATATTTGTCTTGATTTGAGTTGTGCCTTTGTCAGCCAGGCTTTGCTTTTATTTTCTCCTTTTCTTTTCCTTCTTTTTGCCATCTAATGGACTTAAAGTTGTAAAGTTACAGGGGAAGCATAAAGTTATTTCAGAAACTCTAGTTAAGAAATTCGTCTTGCTAATAAGGTAGGTCAGCAAAAAGCAGTATCTTTGAAGTGAAGAATGGTTCGTAGAATCTGTCTGTCGTTTGTCTGTGAAAACTTCACTGTGCTTTACTGACTTTCCACAGCCTGAAGATTTCAGTGTGCTTGTGTTTCAGCTGCGTTCTGCAATTTAGTTCCCTGGTTGATTTCACAGTCAGACAAATAAAGGTGAGAAGGAAGTCAGACTAATAAAAACTGTTGGCATGTTTAAGTGTAGTCGGACACAGTGACAGAGGAGGAAAGCAAGAAGGGTTCAGGTACTCCTGCCATATTATTGGATTGGGCCTAGCTGAAGCTACACTTCATGGTTTCAGGCAGGCTACATATCATGGTTTGTGGCCTTTTACTGTTCTTGGACAACAACACCGATGAACCTTGTTGGTTGTGCTAGATAAGGTTGATGGGAGATGAAGCTCATTTGTGCTTGGAGAACCACAGATTGCTGAGCCCTGGTTTATATGGAAGGTGTGATACGATTATGTGAAGGAAGAGTAAGCAAAGAGTATATATATGAAGGAGGGATGAAGAAAGAACTAAGTTAAGATGTTGGCGCATGTATGAACATACGTGACGGTATAAGAAGGTTTGTTAGAGAAAGAAAAGGAAGGGAATGTGTTAGTTGACTTTTGCAGAGCCCCAAAAAGTCTATGAGAATGGGTGATTGAGAGCCTGTGTGGTTTAGAGCAGTGCTAAGTGGTGTTCTGTCAACAAGAGCCAGTCCATAAACCATCATCTGCTCCTCCCTGGAGAGTTTCCAGAAAGGAAACAATTGTAGTGAATGGGCTCAGATATGGTGCCAGTTCCTGGAATATTGAACAAAAAGCAAATGCTGGTCCCCCACATCAGACAGCATAAGAAGAACTTTCAAGAAGCAGCCTTGGACTAAGACTGCATTGTACTACAGAAACTCATGTTCAAATCTCTACTCATCTGTAACTGACCTTGGGACAGTTAAAACTTCTCAGGCCAATTTTAACATGGATTGTTTTGAGGATCAGACAGAGACTGAGCCTTATGTATGCTTCTGTGAAGTCTTTAAAAGGAAGACAGGACGTAATGTAATTAAAGTGATAAGAATGTAAGGAAAGCCCTAGTTAGATTCAAGGAAGATCCATTTTGACCAGCATCCTCTTTTCTGCAGTGGATTAAAAGCCATTGATACAGCTATCTCCTTCATGATTGCTTCTAATCCCCCTTTAAAGCCAACTAATTGTGTGCCCATCACCACTTCTTGTGGAAGCAGATTTATAAATTGGTTACATGTGGTTTGCAAAAAATCCTTTGTCTGTGATGCATTGTCCAATGTTCAGCTTTAGCTGATGCCTTGGATTCTAATATTATGTGAAGAGGAGAAAACTCTTTGTATATCCACTTTACACGTGGTATGCATCATTTTATGAATCTGCATCATACCTTTCTAAACTAAAAGTCCCAGACATGGTGAAGATGATTTCAGGGAGATTGTTTTTGGCGGAGCTCATTTCTTCAACTTTTCTATCTCTGCAATATCTTTTCTGGGTTGTCATGACCTGAGTTTGGCTCCAGCATATATCATCATAGGCCTGACAAAAATGTCAGCTTACCCAGTCTAATTATTATTGCTGTTGTGGTTGTTGTTTTGTTGTTAATTTATGGAGGTAACACAGATCATTTATTCTGATTCTGTGTAATGCTTAATTTAATTTATTAAGTAATTATATTGGGTTTAATTTATTAAGTAGTTACCTTTGGAGTATATATTTGTTGATCACTTATGCTTATTTGTTGGTCATTTGAGAAGAATCCTGCATTTAAGATTTTTCTTTTAGTTATCCTTTTTTATTAGATAAAAAACAATAAAGAGTACAACAGCACTAAAACACCAGAAAACAATACACAAAAAATAAACTACACAACAATACACTATCAAAAGAGAAAACAAAATTACAAATATTAAACTAAAGTACAAAACAACAGCAAAATTACAAATAACTAAAAATTGGTTTCCACTCTTGTTGCAAACGGTGAATCATAATCAAATAATAACAAATAACTATTGAATTCTTAAATTTAAATAAGATTAATACTTGTTGCCTATCATTTATTTTCATAGTAAATATAACCCTACAGGATTAGTTAGTTAATACAGATCCTTTATGTGAAATACAATCAACTCCCAACTTGTTCTCTATTTTATGTTAGTATAGAATAATACATCAAAGAAATAACACAAAAAAGTTATTAAAAATAATTAATTTAGCAGTTATTTGTCATTTAAAAAGTATCAGTCAATAACAAAGTTACTTACAGACTTAACTCCTTAAATACTAACAACAAATAAATCTTCCTTATCTTATTCTTATTCATAAGTCATCCCTAACTTATTCTTATTCTATTTTATATTAAAATTAGTCATTCTTAAAATAATAATTCTCTGTCTAGTAAGTAACTTTTAAAAGCAACAAAGAAAGGCTATTAACTCCAATTACTCTTCTTATGATAGTAAAAATGGCAAGTTTAGAACTGAAATTTCAATTTGTCATCATTAGATAACCTCATAAGCCTCTTTCTTCATCAGACACATTTTTCTTCTTTCTCTTCTTTCTTTCTATCCTCTACCTTTTTCCAAGAACAAGATTGTACCTAAATATTCCTAAAAGACCATTTGTCAGCTCAGCCATGCTTAATCTATGTCTTTCATCCTTGCACATAAAAATCAATTTCTTCAAGTCAATCCCAGCTGGAAAGGACCTTTTTTTCTGGAATGTCTATCCATCAGCAAGTTGTTACTCTCCTTTCCACCCCACCCCCCTGCAAAAGCTTCTTATGAGATCACAGACCAATTGCTGTACCTTCTCCAAAGTAATGCCTGTTCAGACTCCAGGTTTTGGGCTTTCAGTTTTGTAAATGGAGATTGAATTGTAACATCTCTTAAACTTTTCATCTTTCTAACATCTAGTGTTCTGACTTGTTCCATCTCTTGCTGAATGCTTATCTCTCTTGTGTAAACATAGTTTCCAAGTCTCCAGTCAGTTCTCACAAAGGTTGTGTTAAATTTTTTTCCTCTTGTTGCCAATATGTCATTTCAGCCACCTGTTGTATTTTGATAACTTCATCTTTGTCTGGCCCATCTTTGAACTTGCTTGACAGTTGCCCTATAAATACATATAAATACATCAAACTTTTTCTCAGTAGATGTTTTAACTTATTTAAATTCAGCCAAAAAATTTAGAAAACATTCAGGTACATCCTCATACTTCCCTAGGTCATTTTCAATTTGGGTGTCAGAATCCAGATTTGGAGCCGTGATAAATTCCATCCAGTATTTCTCATATTCTTAAACAAAAAGACTTTTGTTCCCAAACATTAGATAACAGGAGATCTCATGTAAACTTTCCCAGAGATGTTAAAATTAGCACAACACAATTCAGCAAATGGACTGGCAACTTTAAGAATCCCATCTTCATAATATCAAGTGTGACAGTCTTATTAATAAAGACAAAGTCTTGTTCAATTATTAATATAAACCATATGTAGATATGATCCAAATCAGTGGCAAAAAGTCCAATTAATAAACCAAACAACACAGACAGTCAAACATCAGAAGAAAAGAAAGCAGGCAAGTTCAAAAGTTCAAACAAATTCAAAATCCAAGTCCAAATCCGGACATATAAAAAAAATAAAGAATTAGATCCCAGGACAAAAGTAAATAGAAGAAAAAAGAAGAGGGATTGAATACTTAAACTTGATTCACATATGGTCCCAACAGCAATCCAAAAAGGAGGTACTGTCACTTTAAACGTAGCACACGAAGGCTCTGAAATTATAGGAAAATTCCAGCTGCTACAGACAAAGGGCTTCTTGTTTTCTAGAAGCTAAAGTAAAGAAAATCAAATTATATACATTACAAGAGGTCTGGACACTGAGAATGTAGCATCCATGTGAGGCGTGAGACCTCTCCCCCTCCCTGGCTCCACCAAAGCATGCGATTCTTTTAAAGCCTTGGGACCTGCTGTGGCCACTCAGTTCCCAATCGTACCCTTGGCAAGTCCTGATCCTGGCTCAAATGGAGTCTTCAGACTCCTTGTGTATTGGGATGTCCATTAGCTTGACAGGGGGAGCCCCTCCCATCAGGCATGATACTTCTGATGCCTGCAATCTAGCAGAGCTTGCTAGATCTCATCCACCATTGACACAGTCAGATACCAGAACCTCACGACTGGATGCCAGAACCAAGATTTCAGTGATAAAACTTACAGTTCTTTATGATCTAGTCATCAGTTATGCTTTCCTTTTTTTTTTTTTTTTTTTTTGCTATTTTATGTTTCAAACAATCACCAGTATCTTAGACTGCCTAAGTAATTAATGTCCACATCAAAGAGTAATGTCTTTTGGCCCAACCCTGCTAGCCCAACATAAGAACCAGCCCCCAGATCAAGGCACAAGTTGCATTGATTTTCCATCTCCCTCGTGTCAGTGACTGAGGCTGCAGCAGGGACTCTTGACAGAAGTCCTTCTTCTGATTGTTGCAGCCTTGCTCACTGGCAGACAGGGTGTGGAAACATCAACCTTCTTGTGCCACATTCAAAAGATGAACAGAACTCCCTCACCCTACCTGACAGCTGGCTCTTAAAGTGGACTGGGAGGCCTTTTCTTAGCTTAACAGTAAAGCTACATAGTCTTACTGAATATAGATTAGTTATGAATTCATAACTTCTACTTTCAGGTGAGAATTTGGGTTTTGTCTCCATAGAGCTTTTGTCCTGCATACCAGGAAGCTTCTTTCTTGTATTCCACCCATTATACCCTTTAAGATTCTTTAAGAATTCTTAGCTCTGTGGCCAACTCATTTGTGTTGTAGGCAAAGTGCATAGATCACAGAGGTTTGGTCTTGATGTGTTCATTGGATTCTTATTAATATAGAACGTAAGGTGAATTGTTACGCGCTTTTTGCTTGGATTTGCATTTTGCGGAAAATGTGAGGGTCAGACTCTCATTTTTTAGTTAGTAAACCCTTTTTCTTTCTTTCTACAGCCTTGTCCACAATATGATTTCCCTTATGTTCTTCATGGTCTCTCTAGGATGTCACTGATAGTAAAACCCTATTTATGTTTACTCAGAAGGGAATGTCACTGTGTTGAGAGAGTTTGTTCTCCCCAGTAATGCCTATCAGGATGGTAGGTTAAGTATTCTAGCGCTTCATTCACATGTTGGTCTTGAGTTTATTATTACAATTATACAATAAAATGGGCTGAGCTATTTGAGAATACTATAATTATACTAGTGCTATCTGTTTCATTTGCCCAATTCTTGAAATGCTTCACTGGTGCAAGCCCCATTAACATTAATAGAGCTTAGAATTGTGCAGCAGCCAAGGACTGCTTCTATTAGTTCATTAAAAAAATGTTCCAGTAAAAACCTTGGGGAAAAAAAGTAAAGTAATAATGTATACGCAAGGTTTGGATTAGCCCAGGAAAATGGTTCTGCATTTTTGGAAAAATAAAAAAACTTTCCAAATACTAATAATGATGAACGCACACAAAAATAGGTTTCTTTGTTCATATAGATTACAAAACTACTCATAGAGATTACCAAACAGAAAGGCACAACAATAGCATAATTGATTTTGATCTGGTTCAGCAGAAAACTCCTGTGTTTGGAAGTATGTGGCTTAAAAGGCCCCCTGTTAAAACTGAATATTTTCTTAGTTTAAATAAAATCCATAACTCAGCAGATATAGAGCCATCTGACACTTTACAGTGTGCCTTTTCCAAGATATTAACAACAACAAAAACCCCAGACTTTCTTGGTTTTATGTTCTACTGCCATCCAAGAATAAAAGTATTCCCAGGTATCTGTAAATATTAGTATACTTGGCACAAATATAATATCTTGGTCTTTAGCATTACCTATTTTAGGTTGCATTGGGATTCTCCGATAAAATTACACCCACTCATCTTCTTAACGTCTCTCTGAAATGATGCTGGCCTATGTATGAAGCTGTTTTTCACAGTTATCAGATGCGGTTCTTGGCATTAGATCTGATTACAGGCTGCTCTCTCCTCCCCTTTTTGTGGAAATCTTATTCTGACTGCTAAACAAACAAAATAGGGCTTGTCAGAACAGCTGGTTTGATAACTTTCAGAGTAATGTAAGTGCTTATCTTAAATGTACAGACCTATCATTGTGCTTTTTCTTCTTCTTTCTTTTTAACGAAGCAGCTATTTCTGTAAAAAGAGTTTTATGGCAATGTGCTTGTTATATGTCTTTTTCATTTGTAAACAGGAGCCTTAAATGTATTTTATAAGAGGAAAAATAATTAAAGAGTTGACACTTGATTTTGAAGCCACTGGAAGAGCTCGGTTAGCCTGAGAAATATGACTGTTCAGCTCTAGATTATCTAAAAGCCTATTTTTCCCTTGCATTTATTACTCCAAAGACAGTCTTAAGAGGCCCAGAGACAAAGTATGTGAAGCGACACATCCAAATGAAAATGATGAAGAAATAGCACCCCTGCAACTGAATAAACTGTGGGGTGATTTGGTTGGGAAAGATGACTGTGATAAATGTGCTCAGCAATGTATTAAATGCAAATGTTACTCCTTATTTTCCATGCAGTTCAATTCCAAAACCCTGTGATGTTGCTGTCATATCTCTGTATGTGCGTGCTAACTGTAGCACTAGCTATTATGCTGTCATAAAGCAGAACAACTTTGTTAGAACTGAACATAAGAAGAGAGCAATAGCAGCACTTGTCTGAAATTTTACCACACGCATGGTAAAGACATGTCAAAATGATCAGTTTTCTGAAAAACAGGTTCAACGTTTTCCTTTATGCATTGGTGGTTGATGGCTACTTTATCAGTGAGCTCATAACTCTGCTCTGGATTTTAGTCTGAATGTTAAAGGAGATACCCTAGCTGCAGGAGCCCTGTTCCCACAGTAGTTCAGCACCTTGGTTCTCTTTGTTCAGTTGCTAAAACCTGGAGTGGATTCACTGACGTGGAAGTCACCAGTCACTGCTGACTGGCTTCAAACTTTCATGCATCGTACAAATTGCTGCTCCAGGAGACCAGGGTTCAAGTCTCTGTTCAGTGGTGGAAATCTACTGGGTGATATTGAACAAGTAACATTATCTCAGTTTCAGAGGAAGGCAATGACAAACCTCCTCTAAATAAATGTTGCCTAGAAAATCCTAGGACAGAATCATCATAAGTCAAAGTTAATATGAAGGCAAAGAACAAAAACAACAAAATAAATTCCACTCAGTTAATTAAACTTATGCTGGTTAGGAATAACAACAGGATTCAGTTCCTAAAATCCATAGCTTGGCTACTACCATAAGTATGTAGAAGGAAGTTGTTTGCCCCCTCTTTCTACCTTGTAGCCATCTGTCACACTCCCCAAAAGCTTGGGGCATAATATGGAATATTGTTCAGGACCCTTCTAGGAGATGTGGGAATTACCCAAAGCAGGCAAAGCTCTGCAGTATGTCAACACACCAGCTTTCCCTTTCCTCTGTCCTCCTTATACTCTGAGGTCTTCTAACATTTCCTTACCTTTATTGAAAGAAAAAAAAAGCTTCAGTGATAATAATACAAATTCCTTTGTTTTTGTTTCAGTCGAGCTTGAATATCTTGTTTAACCTGTGTGAATGACCTCAGAATGAAAATGAATTGCATTTAAAAAGAAATCAGGGCTTCACACTAGATAACTACAACACATTATTTCATTTTATTTTGAACGGAATGAAATCAGAATGAGTGAGGGTGGCAAAGGGCTGGCAGACAATTGATTTTCCAGAAAGGAAGCTGAACTTTAGGAATTTTGAGGGGAAAATCATTACCTTTCAAATATGGAACTCTATATCAAATTATATTTGCTCAAAATATTCTAGTATGCTCTTACATTTAGAAGGAAGAGGAAGATGCAGAAGAGAAAAGGAACAAGCTGCCTTCACACTCCTTTTAGATAAAGAACAATTCACCTTTAAAATACTCTTACCTAAAATTCTTGAGAAAAGGAATGTTTTCTGGGATAAATAGGTTTGCTTAGTAGGCCATTTTTGAAAGAACTTGGATTTTAATGACTCCGGTGGTGCTGTTTGGTTGATTGTATAATTAGTATCTTCACCCACCTTTTGCATATAAAAACAAGCAACATATTTTTTTAGTAACTTTCTTTTTCTGGAAGCCAAAAAACATGTCAGTAATTTCTAAAAATCATGAGTGTTGTTTTAAGTGTTGCTGGCAAAAATCAAATTATACAAAGGTCCACAAAATACTTCTGTCGTAAGATTTATTAAAGATTATTTCTAATGGTTGAATCAAGAATATTTCTCCCCCATTAGTAATCTGTTGTTTTCATCTTGTTTGTGAGTAAAGCAAATGAACTATCATAGAGCACCAAACACTTAGCATCATTCCTATAGTTTACTACTTTTCCCAAACGCCACGTGAACGTGTGAACCTTTTTTTTTTTTTTTTTGCAAGATCTTAACAGAGTATTTTTAGGGAGCTGTTAGAAATATAATCCTACTGTCAGAAGCTAATCCCTCATTGAGAGTTCAAGTGGCAGATTACTTCAGGCGTGGTGTTTGATTGTCTGTAAACTGTCATCTTATATCTCACTGGACAGTTTGGGGAACCTCCTTAGAGGGCCGAAGGCCATTCTCTCCACCACAAATCCATCCTGCTTTTGTCCTCTCTCTCTCTCTCTCAGTCTCTTTCTCTCCCCTTCCCTGATTTCTCATTAGGTCTTCTTGAAATGCAATTTGAAGCCAGGCGCAGAATGGAATTATTCTTTTACTTTGTCAGGCCAACGAGTTAAAACAAAGAAAATGAACCTTGATGGCTTAGCACCAGAACTAGTTACTTTCTCAAGGCTTAATTTAATAACAACCTGCTGTTTCTTGCTTTGGCTTCTGATAGGCCCTCTCTGAAAATCTCTTTGGGAAGAGGCAGAAGCCACCTTTGGCCGAGATGTCACGGCACCACAGCCGGTTTGAAAGAGATTATCGCACAGGATGGGACCGCCGGGAATGGAACACCAATGGGAATCATGTGAACAACAGTAACTGCAATAGCACAGTGAACAGCAATAGCAACAACAGACCAGGGCTTCTGCCTGTGCCAATTGTACCCTCGCGACTACATGCCCCAGCCACTGTTGCTTGCACCACAGTGAACAGCGATGTGATAACCACCCTTGTGGCCAACACCTCCGCATCTTCAACAACCAAAGTAAGTAACGGATTCTGTCTGTTTTGTGTTGATGGCTGGTTAAGGGTAACTAACTCTGACAGAGAAATTAACTAAATGTTGGCTTTCAGATCATGCTGTTGTTTCTCCTGGGGCTATCAGCCCATTGACCATTCACCCTGGGATTCTCCCCTTATGTTAAATTGTACCAGAGATGTCATCAAGGGTACCTTAGGTCTTACTGTGTTATGTACGTTGATGACAACTTTAAAAACAAGTTAAGTGAATCTTGCACATTTATTAGTTTATATACCATCATTGTAAAAGTTGGTCGTTTTAGGTTAAAATCGTTTTGACTCTAAGGACAAAACATTTACCATCAGAAGCACTCCTTTTCTGTGTGGCAATTTGTTTGAGAGCTTGTTTTTGATTGCTTTTGCATGTCTTTACAAAGCAATGGGAATTATGATCTACCTGGTCGAGTTGAAGTGTAGCAAGGGGTAAATATTTTCTGTTTTGTCACTTCCTGACTACTTTTTATTAAAAGCATCTTATAAAACCCTGGCAAGACTATTTGTGAGCACATTTCTTCCCATGAAAACACAACATCTCATCATGGAATCTCTAACTTAGTAGGATTTCTATTGCTGTCAGAGATGCTGTCATTTCCCAGTTTCTGAAACAGGCAACTCTGCAGTCATATTCAGCTCCAACTTTTTCTTCTCTGCCCAGTTTGTTCTTGTGTCCTGTTCCTTTAGCCTCTTGAGCAGTTCCTTTTGTTTCTGTACAGCCGTACTTTGTGCTCAGCTGTGTTCAGATTACATGCAAGGTAAACTGTTTCAACCATTTCTTTGCTGGCCTTCCCTGCAATCTCTGCCTTCCCTCAGTCAAGAATGCCAGTGCTGCTAAATAACAGTTTTCTCCCAATATTGCCATTTATTTTACAGAGGTATACATTGATGCAAGTTCAGTGTGCCTAATGAGCATTTGGTATCACCAGGAATAATCTGTCCCTTGAAGGCTCTTTTCTATAGGATCTCTAAGTTGGAACAAATTTCAGCCATTCTTATTCTTTATAGAATCTGCACTGTCACGTATCTGTTGCTGTTGTCATAATTATTATCATTTATTTATATAGTATCATCCCTGTACGTGGCAAAAGACCAATAAAAAAACTGGTTCTCCGCCCTCAGGCTTACATTCTAATTAAGACATGACACAAAAGGAAAAGGAGATGACAATATGGGAGCAGATTAAGTCCAGCAGATACTGCCTCTTCTGCTCTCCCTCCTTGGCCAGGCCAGTAGCAGTTGGAAGAGAGGGTGGGGCCTTTCATCTGCTTCCTGGCTTAGGCATGATGAAGCTGTTGGCTACATAATATGCAGTGATTGCATTGTAAAACAGTTCAAACTGTATTAAATGTCAATGCAAACAGACAATTTTGGTAGCCTCTTCAGTTCCAGATAGAGATGCTTGGCTTGTGCAGATCTCTGCAGGAATTCCTGAACCTCTCTTTTCTTGAATAGAATGATTTGTCCTCTGCATGTGCTCCAAGGTTGGTACAAGCAGTTCCCCATATTGCAACTTGTGTTGGAATTTTTAAAATGGCTGTTAGTTAGTTGGCTGTGATGGGATGCTGGACCTCATCAGCAAAAAGGCTAGAATGCTTACCTGCTGCATCATTTGTTGTTGTTGCTGCTGCTGTTCTTGTGAGCTTTCAAATCATTACCAAGTTATGACAGCCCTAAGGTGAATCTATCATGAGGTTCTCTGGGGCTGAGAGGTCACCCGGTGGATTTCCATGGCTGAGTGGGGAAATGAACGTTGGTCTCCAGGATCGTAGTCCAACACTCAAACCACTACCATCAATAAAACTTGTCTTATAGCAGTAACGTGTCAGAGTTCAGCATCAAATGAATTCATGGGCCTGAAACTACATCTGGTTCCAGAACAGAACATGCAGTGATTATTAATTTGTTTAAAGTGGATTGGCAAGAAAAGTGGATGCCTATGACAGATACAGTCATGTTTGTCTGGGAGAAGAATGTCATATAATGTCACCCTTAGTGTCAAGATTAATTCATTGGAGCAGAAGGCATTGTTAATCTAGCTCTCTTTTCAGAAGTAGTCTTGATACCTACACTTATCATAGTTCGTTGATAGGTCATAGTTTCAGAATTTCTTTTCAACACCTAAGGAAAAGTTGATTGTTCAGTCAGTTCCAGGGATAATTGGCTCCAGCTTGTTAAACAGAAATGTGCTTTTAGCTCATCTCTCATATACATAAAAATGGTTAAAAAGGACTGTTTTTGGATGTGATTGCTGAGCTGGCTATCAGTGCTAGGTAGGTCCTAGCCCATGAATGGCCTGATTTTAATCTTGTCCTCCAAAGATCCTCAGAAGCTTGTTTCAGTGGCAGCTATTGTCTAAATCCGAGGGTCTTTATCACAAGATCATGTACAAACCAGATACTGTGTTGAAGTTTTGTGAATTGTTCTTGACTGCTGTGAGTGACATCTCTGATCTTTTGTGCTGCCTAAAATCTGGAGTCTACATATGGTTCCTGTGTTGAAAAGAATCCCTGAAGGTGTGAACATTCCCTTGGCTGCACATTCTGCTTAGGCTGTTCCATTCTTCTGTCTGGCGGTAAAGCCAGCATATGGCACTGAGTCCACAATTCACAAGCCCACTGACTGCAGTTCCACACTTGGAATTGTAAACTCTTAGATCTCACAGCATTATTGGGAGCACAAAAAGCTTCCTGAAACATGTGCCTTGTTTGTTTTTGGGGATGATTATGAATACTATGAGGTGGATTGGTATACATCAGGAGTGGAGAAGATGCAGGCTTTATGATTCCCTTGGAACCCCTTTTTATGCTTCCTGGAACCATCCAAGGCATCACCCAAGCCAGAGCACCAGTTTGTTTTTCTTTTTTCTTTTTTTTTAAACAATCTCTGGGTGATTTTTTATTCTCCACAAATTGCCCACTCAAAATTACCAGAAAATGTGTCAGTTTAGCTCTTCCATCCCCCAAAACTGCAGAAAAGATTTCCAAAAATATTGATGTGACATCACTGCTTAGTTCCGTCGAGCAAGCCATGAAAGTATAAGCCACACTTTGCTCATCTCTGCCTCAGAATATGCATAATTAAGGAGAAATCTCTGCTTCTTATCAGTCTCTGAAAGGCAGGTAGAAGTTCCATAAATAAATACATTTAATTAATGTGTGTTGGCTTATTTGCTCTTTTCTACCTTGGAAAAACGCCTAGGAAAGTAAAAAGGCATGTTGAGGAATAAAAAGAAAACCAGCACATTCTTAGAAGTGTTTGTGGTGATATAATGGGAGTTGAAATGTACCTCTTGGTTTTTGCTTTATGATAGGCAACACGTTTTTCCAGCTCTTTTAAAAATGGTAAGGGCCAAATAAAACACTTGTAGAAAAGAGAAGAGAGACAATAAAGTTATTTAAAGAAAGCCAAACTTCTCTCTCTCTCCCCTCCTCGCCTCCCTCTGAATATGTGTGTGTGTCTGTTTCCATCCCATGTTGGTTCCACCGCCCAGTATAAAGAAATAAATTAGTACTATAGGAAAAGACCAAAAAAGAGGGAAAAAACACATTTTGGCTATGGTCTGTAATAACAGCGTGTTTTTAAAAATGACCACAGTTGTTTCCATTTGTTAACAGCCAAACTGAAGCACTATTTCACTAAGCTGGGACATTATGTAGTTGCTGTTTGGATGTGTTTAGTCTGGAGAAGATTAGAAGTCAAGTTCTGAAGCCAGCACAGTGGTTTCATTCATCTTGACCTCTGCTCCTGGATATTTTACAGAGAGTCCATCTGTTGGCTGTTGTTGCTGTCTTTGCTCCAGATGTTTGAGACTGTGCTGTGATAATAAACTCTGTCCTTGTTTTTGAAACAAAATTGGTAATCTCACAGTGGTTCTTCTGACAAATATTTCAATCAGTGATGTATAGTAATCTTGGAGAAAGCTTTTCATATAAAATTGTCATCACAATGTTATGTTGTTATTAGCATGCCTGGCTGAAAGTAAAATGAAAATATTTTGAAAGAGGCAGGTTGTTGTTTCTTGATATCTCTGCATAACACTTGCATGCTTTCTTTCTGTATTTACTGATCAGGTTTCAAGACTGAAACCATGAAGGAGGAAGAACTCTGAATACTGTTTGGGCATCTGAATAGCTGATTTTATTTTCTGTTAAAGTAACAAGTTTGGGGGCAATATTCCTGTGAAAGACATAGTCTGGAGGCCAACATTATACTAATGCCAGTAATGTGGATTTTCCAGGAAAAGTAGAACTGGAAAATTTTCCTGTGCTCTAAATAATGTTCAAAGCTTTATGTGAAAATTATTTTATTGGCATGTTTATGATAATCTAAAGAGAATAGCATATTCAAAAAATTACTATACCTGAAAGAACACTGTTTGGTTTTTTTAGTAGAGCTACTTAAATTGAGCTGTACTTAATGTATCTTTTCTCTTGCTGAGGTAGGAGTACCTTCAGCTTTACTCACTGACTCTCCATATACTTACTATTTCAATTTCATGTTGAGAAAAATCTGACGCGGTAGAACTAGAACAGTAGAATATTCTTTTTCACTAAGTGGATAGATGTGAGTCTGTGGGCACAGCAACTCAGAAGATTTTATCTTCACTATGTGAGCTTGTGTGTAGTTGAAAATCAAGAGATTTTGCAAAATACAAACAAAACTGGCAGCGCGTTCATTTGTTAGCTTGTTCTTGGGAGAGTTCTCCATGCTTCTCCTCTTAGAAGAATAATTAAAAGTTAATATCCCCATTTAACCCATCTAACATGTCCGATTGTAATACAGCAACCCAAACAACTATGGATAAGTGTGTGTGCCTGTGTGTGTGGTATGGGAGATTTTCCACAGGGAAAATATGCTTTGGAAGAATTTCCACTCCAAATCTTTGACTAATACCCATGGCAAATCTTTCTTCCTCTCCCGCATGCAATCTTCATAACATCCAGAAATTGGTCCTGGAGGGTTTCCCAGTCTCTGGAGCAGGTTTTTAGAGTGAAATGGGGCTTTCAGTGGACAAGGAAGAATGCCAGTTCTTGATTCCACTGAAAGAAGCAGTTCCATCAATAGATATCTCCTATTGAGTTCTGCCCGCAGAGTTCTTTTAATGCCATTGAGTTTGAGAGGGATGCGGACGTAAAACTTCCCTGCTTATCTCCTCTGAGAAGGAAGGCTTTGAGAAATATCTTTATTGAAAGTTTTCAAATAAACTAAAATTCAACAAATGCATAAAAAGGAAAAAAAGGAAAAGATTAGCTAATAAAAAGATATTTTCCATTCTTCCTTTCATACGATATATAACATTCAGATTATTCCAAACCTCTCTAATTAATGATCCAACAATTCTCTTCTTTCTATCCCCTGTTGCATTGTTTCTCTTTTCCCAAAGTTGACATATCTAACATTGAAATATCAATCAATATCTTTCTATAACCCTATCAGACATCTAAGTCATTACATCATATTGCATCATGATAAGTCCTATTCCATTTTCCCACTTTTGATAACGACTTACTAACCAAATTACATAATACCAATCCTTACTAAATATAATTGTAAATCTCTTACATGTTATGTACCATCACTAAATCCATTCTGTCTTTAAACTCTCATATAATTCATAACTTCAGACTCTCATATAACTCATATAGCATTTCCATTGTATCTAAACTCCAATATTTCTATCAAATTTCATTAAATAAAGTACTTTTCCAAAAATCATGTCCACATCCAGTTTTCATTATCTCTGTAACCAAACTTTATTAACCAAACTTTCTCTGTAACCAAACTTTAACCATGACTTTATTCCAACCAGGCATTATTTCTTCTGTTTAATTTTAAATTTAACAGTTGCTTTCTTCCTCCTCTGTCCAAACTGTGACCTTCCTCCTCGCAATCTCGCAATCTCCTGAGATTCTATTCTTTACCTGTTCTTATTACTTCCATCTCTTTCTAGTTTTCTGCTTTAAAAGAATTATCTTGAGACAAAGTACCTTTTCTTTTCTTTTCGTCTCAATCTCACCCTCTTCCTCAATCTTACAGGCCTATCCTTTCATTAAAACCTCATGAATTTGGTTTTCCATCAGTGTAAAATCCTTAGAGATCAGTTCCAGATTAGCATCCCCGTCCGCCCCACTCCCACCCTTTAGTTCCTGTTTGGTAATCCAGTACTACTTGAGCCCTCTGCTCCTCAGTTTTACAGGCTAATCCCTCCATTGAATCAACTTGAATTTGTTTATCTCTATAGTTTTCACTGTCCATCATTTCAAGATTAGCCCCACATTTCTCCCCCATTTACATTACATCCTCAACAGTTCCTCAACAGTTCCGTCTTAAATACAGCCATCTCACATCTGAGGTCTTCTGTCAAATCTGCTCTCAGTCTGTTCATCAAATTCCTGATCTCTCAAAGAACTGATCTTGAACAAGAGTTATTGTAAAAAAAAAAAGGGATTCTATCTTTCTTCAATCCAGTATTCAAATAGTTAATAGTCAGACTGTTCTGTTGCCACCACCCAATTACAGACAGACTTACGTGCTCCAACGAGATGCCTTCACCTTCCCACAATGTAACTTCTCTTTGCCAAAATTTAGTGCCGTCATTTAAGTAAAGAAAATCCAGTCCATCCACAAAAATACATACTCCTAAATCCTTTGTTATATCCCTTTAGACATATCAACCACCAGTCTTTTTGTTTAAGCCCCAGTCTTTTAGCATAAACACACTTAGTTCATAGTTTCAGAGAGAAGGCAACTTGACAAGGTTCCATTTGACTGTAAAAATCAGAAGAAATCGTCACTTCTATGATCTCAAGGTTTCATTTAACAGTTTTAAGAAAACAGGTGCCAACTTAGCGTCTATCAGATCTAAACAGCTGCATTTCACAGCTAGGGCAAAGATGTAACTATCTCTGTCCCTCCTCATTCATTCTGTGTTTACTCACAAGTAAATGCAAGTAATGTGGATTTGGCGATCCTCTCATTCCCCCTTTAATCCAGGGCAAGTTTCACCAACCAGAGTGTTACACTCCTGCACACACCCCATGATTGGCATTGTTTAATTGGTGATATTATTTATTTGGGACTATATTAATTGGCATTGATATAAATAAAATCTGAGGTGACTGGAAGCTCAAGCTGGAAAGAGGCAGATTACTGACTGTAAACATGAGATAGCAAGGCAGGTCAGTCACACTGCCTCCTAGGCAAGCACCGAAGTCATTGTCAGGCTGATTGTGCTGCCACCAAAGAGACAATAGACTTATGCTGAGGAGCTGGACATCTCAAAGTAGAAAGGGGAAATCTTCACCAAACTGTGATTGTTTTAGCCCTGATCCCTCACACCTGGACGTTTCCCTGCTTTGTCTTCCAAGCCTCTCCACAATACCAGGCTATGATCATAGCTGTTACCCTTTTGTCACCTAGATACTAAAACCATTAACTCTGTCTGGACTTCATTGCTTGTGTTGTAACTCCCATTGTCTGCTTGGCTGGGAGAGCGATTCACATCCATACCAACAGAATATTTTTCAAGGATAAGAACTCCGATTTTGAGCAGTTGAGTGCAGTCTCTCGACTTCCTGAATGCCACACTGCCCATTTGATTCTCAAATAAGAACTGTCCTTAGATGCCCACCTAAGCCACATTTCTGCTTTCTCCACTGCTCTCCAGATCGGTAAATATGGCCCCAACCCTGAAAGTCCTCTATCCTCATTCTCCTTCCTTTACCTTTAACTAGTCCTTGTGTGTGTGAGTGTTTGGATCATTGTGTGCTTGTGTGAATTTCTTTCAGTAGAAACACATTTTATTTTACATTTGGATTCTCTGGCTGGTTCTTCCTGTAAGGACTCCGTAAACATAGGTGATAGATCTCGTTAAGTTACCCCCCCTCTTACAGGTCTCCTATTTTTGAACTAATTAATTCTCTCTTGTCATGTGGAGGTACTGGCATTGTGGGTGGACCCCTGAGTCACCCAGATTTTGGGGTAACAAGAGAACTCTTTGGCCATTATTTCTACCATGAAAGCTCTCCTCGCTTCAGACAACCAGCAAAAAGTGTGAGTCTACCATCCTGCTTAAAAAGCAAATCCGAGAAGGAAGGCTTTTTGAATTAGGTGGGAGAAATTTGTCCTTCTTGACATTCATAAGATCTGCTTATCACTGAAAAATGCTCTTTTCCTGGGAAATTTAAATTGATAGGTCCCAAACAATTCATAGTTATACTTCCAACAATATTTTGTTAAAATATCAAACTTTAAGTCTTAATCTTTTAGAAGGTGGTGGTTCTGTTTGGATTTTTTCCAGTGTAAGAGAAGTCAGAGTATAGTGATCTAATTCTACCCAAACTGAGATTCAAAATAGTCCCTTTTTGCATCATTACATTAGTAGTGATGTGCTGTGTTCAGTCATTCATTCCCATGAGAAACAATTGAAAAATGTAATCAATTTCTTTCTTGCTGCCAGGCATCTTCAAAAACTATGCAAAAATGAGCCCTCTGGCAACGGGGATCCTCTCCTGGCTTCAGCTGTCCCACATGACATGGCAGGGAAAGGAAGGAAGGAAAAAATCAGCAGACTGTAGCCTTTCTGATTCTTCACTGGCTTCTACCCCACTAGCCCTGGGGCAACATGAGGATAGTGAAGGGAGGGAGATAAGGAAGGTGAGAATTGGCAGCACTGGCTATCAGAACACAGCCCATGGGGGAGTGGAAATATGTGAGTTTGGAGTAGGTTAGGGGTGGGAATAGTCCTCAAGTTTACTAGAGAATGTTGGGGGGAAAACTGAGAAGGATTTGGTTCATGTGGATGATTTTCAGGGAAGAATGTTGGAAATATTCTCCTCTCTCTCCCCCTCTCTCTGTCTCTTTCAATTGCATCCAATAATCACAATTTGGGATAGCAGTTTGGAATTCTCAAGAAGTCACTTTTCCTGTTCAGCTACCATCTCTCCGAAAATCTTCTCTGTCTCCTCTGGTAATTTGGTTCATTCTGGGTAAATAAATGGAAAGGGGCAGAGAAGGAAAGAAGGCGAAACACCAGATGGAGAGGTGAAATGGTGCATAAAGAGGGAAGGATTCACCGCCCCCCCACAGTCTCCCTCCCTCCCCCTGCACATAAGTTAGGGTTAGTGGAATGGGGAGAGAGATGAGAACACCTCCCGTTCATTGTAAACCTACTTGCCACTTAGGGATTTTTGGGTCAAAGCCAAAGGCATAATGGGCTAGAGGTTCCCCCACTCTTTCTCTACATAGATCATAATAAACCTCAACACCAGAATAGAGGTGTATCTGTGTTCTTTAAGCCTCCTTTGTCTGGAAATGATGTGATGGAGCTATCTACCACAAAGATATATATAGTTCTAATTTCTTGTTCCTAGAAGTAATACCTAATTCTCTGTTGAATGTCCTTGTAGCTTTGAAAAAAACAGGAGTATCATTTTCTCAGTTAATATATAGAATGGAATAGGAGAAATTACTTAGAAGAATTATGAATGTACTCGTTTTGCGAAATACTGTGACAGAGTTGTATAACAGGACAGTTTATAATTACGGGACTGACCACTTGGAACAGTAAACAAGGATGATATATAGCTGCTGCTGAGACTGGCATTTGTGTTTTGTGATGCTAATGGTTCTTGTGAATTAGGTAATGCTATCATATGGTTATTTCCTCTTCCTACGACTGCTGGTTTCTATAGGCTTATTCATCTATCTGTACACAGTTCAAAGAATATAGTTAAATACACACACAAATATATTATTCAGGAAATATATTTAATCCCTCTAGTCCAAATTTAAATTCATCCAAGAGGGTTTTTGAAAAAAAAACTGTTACAATATCAGTGTGCAGGGATACAAAAAAGCATCCTCCAAATTGGAATCACTTTTGCCATTATCATTTGTTAAACTGCTTTAACAGTTCCACAAATTTTTTGCTGGGGAGATTTGGATTTTGTTTTCAGCTGTCTTTTTTAAATTGTTTGTACTTTCAAACATCAAATTAAGACATCCTGAAGTTTGTCCTTTTATTTGATTAAAAATGCCCCACCCCACTCCGCACCTCAAGGTTATTTTGGTTGGATTACTAACTCAAAGAAATGATGACTTCTTTAATCTGTACACTCAGGCAATACAAATGCTTGTTTTATTGACTTGCAATGTGTTTATCTTGGGTCGAAAGAATTGAGAGGTCCGGCCCGACCTAGCTCCATTTGAAGATGAAAACCCCTAGTTTCAAATATTAATTTACATCATGAAGCACTTAGAAGATCACACAAGCAACATGTTTTGGTATACAAAGAGGGTGTTTCCAGTCTTTGGCACTTGGATCAAAAAGATATTTTGACTTCAGAAAGGGAAAAGATTCTGAAGTATCCAGGAAGTCAGTCAACATGAGTGTTAGCCAGGAGCTATTTACTTTTGAGTCTGTTACTGTCTTTTTCATTTTCCTCCCTGCATGTATCTTCAGTTTTTCTTTTAAGTTTACTTTAATCTATCTGTTGATTCAAATGAAACAAGAAATCTTCCACATATAAAAAATACTACTGTCATCTGCATTTGTCTGATTTTGAAGGAATCTTTTTTCTTTCTCCTGTATACAAACAGGAAATTGCATTTTTTTTTAAGAAAAAATGTTTAAATTTTTCCTCCATTCAGAAGGGTTTTGTTTTGCTTTGTTTTGTTTTTGCGACATGGACAGTTGTGTATGCTAATGCAGAAGTGGGAAAACATTTGAACTTTCAGAGCATCAGTTTAATACTTGTTAAGTGGCTAGATATACTGCCCATTTCTTAGTCTTGAACTAAACAACTGGGACTAGCAAACAAAAGGAAGGCATTTTTTTCCCGTAGTAGTACAACTGACCTTTAGCATTCACTGTCACCATGTGTAGTTCTGTCCGTTAATATAAAGCAGTTCAGTTCATTTCTGAACAAACTTGTGGGAGATCCCTTTCTCTCTCTTTGTGTGTTCTGGTAGTTAAATAAGACTATAGTTATATGGTTTGTATAATCTTTTGATTAATTCTAATGTTTCAGTGTTTAATGTTTTAACTTTTTAAACTGTTTAATTGTTTTTCAGGTAACATTTGTATTTATCCTTTTCTCAACATTTTTGTATGCTTCTTTAATCTGTATGGTTTTAAAAATATTATTAGCTTCCTTGAGTACCATAATTGGGAAAAAGGCAGGATATAAATGAATAAAGTAACAACAGTAGCAACAATGTGCTTTATGTTGTCTTATCTCTTTCTTCCATCACAGGAGCAAATAGTCTTTTATTACATCAGATTCTAGATCCATCAAACCAAGGACTGTGTATATTGGTTGACAGTGACTATCCAAAATTTCAGACAGCTATTCCTCCTAAGCACTATCTTAAGATGGCAGTGATTGAAATGGGGACCATTTGCACTGAAACCTGTGAGATCACCTTCACTAATGAACATCACAAGTTTTATTGGAGACCAAACTAAAGCTGTATTTGGGGAAAAGAGCAGTAGGTGTAGACTGGATTGATTTACATCAAAGTAGTTTAAATTGTTGTGACGAAGGAAGGACTTATTTAAATCAGTGAGTAAGGTCAGGTTTCTATTTTGAACTGAATATATTTCTTAAGCAAGCATGCATACTAATAGGCTTTGATAGTTGCTTCATATCAAACAACTAAATCCCAATTTTGGTCATATAGTCTGCATACCATGCAGAACTATGGATCCTTGGAGAATGCAGTTGGATTTCAGTTTGACTGTTCTCTAGGTACATGGGCTCTCCAGGTACATGGGCCTTCAAACACTGCGTTTGTGGTTTCAGCACTCCCTCAGATTTTGCTCCCTAGCCAGCAAGGGGTCAGGTTTGCCACAATTTGGGACTCTCTAGGCCATTTTTCACCTAAGAGAGATTTTTTTTCAATAAGAGGTAACCTAGAAGTTGAATTCTGGGTCACTTCCTGTTTTTTGTTTTTTGTTTTTAAAAAAGAGGCTTCTCCTGAGCCTACAGTGGCCCAGGGATGCATAAAATTGTCCCCTGAGGGCAGTACTACTCAAAAGTGGTGGCCAATAGACCTATGCCAGTCTGTAAGCCATTAGCTTTCAGTCTGCAACATGTTTCCAGGAATGAAAGAAATGGTTATAGCCAGTGGACACCAATAGAGTACCAGTCCCTGCCAGTTAGAAAAAAATCCTGATCCTTCACATCAGGTAGACTGAGAAGCACTGCACTAGCAGGCCCTGAAGAGCAGTTCCTCACCTTTTTTCCCTTCCTCCCTTTCCCCAGAGCTTGGGATGATTCCTAGAAATGTTTCCAATCCTGGTTACTTGCAAGCAAGCAGCCAGGATCAGACCCACCACTGTTGCCAGCCAGCAGAGGGTGAGGTGTAATTTCCTCCATGAGCTGCTGCCTGCCTTGCAGTGGTTGAGAGCTTGGTTCTAATCCTGGTCGCTGGCAGGAATGCATGCCTCACATGCCATTTTATAGATCCTCACTTTTCCCTCTGCGTCTGCCCCCACCCCCAAAATTCCTGGAGTTGCTGGACTTGCTCACAAAGCTGCTCATGAGCAGCTGGGATTGGAACCAAGCCGTCAACCATCACAGAGCAGACAGCACCTTGAGAAGAAAGCTATACCTCACCTTCTGATGGCTGGGTCACTTGCTTGCTCATGAGCAATTGGGATTGGAACCAAGTCCTCAGCCATTACAGGGCATGTAGCACTTTGGGGAGGAAGCTACACCTCACCCTCAGATGGCTGGCAGCGGTGCCATATGTACCCGGTCGTTTGTTTGGAGTGCAGTTCAATTCTATTCAGGTTGACTAAGAAGCACACCCCACTCCATTCAGTGGGCTCATTCCAAAATGAGTCTTCATTTGCAAATCAGGAGAATCTGTGAAATGGTAGGAATGCACACTTCACATGGCTTTTCACAAATCCTTGACTCTTTTCCTTCTGCCTACATCACCCCTCCAACTCCCAGATTTGCTGCCTGCCTTGTGATGGTTGAGAGCTTAGTTTCAATCCCAATAACTTGTGAGCAGTTTTTAAAACATTTAATTTTTCCCTTCACTTTTCACCTCACACCTCAAGTAAGGTTGAATTCGTGAATGCTGAGCTCGCGAATAATGCAGGTCCAGTGTACATAAGCAGCAGCAATTTTTTTTGCCAAGTCAGCTCCTTCCATTCTTCCTTCAAGAGAAACTCTGAGAACCTACATAAATGCTTTTCTCTCCAGCCATTCCTCAGCTTGCAAAAAAAAGAAAGAAAGAAAGAAAGAAAGAAATGAAAAATGCACCCACAAGAGCTGAGAGATGACATGTTGATTGTGCTCAGCTCATACAAAGGAAGCAAGGAAGTTATACACACAATAAAAATGACAGCAACCCCTCCTCTGAGGAGGGTATAAATGAGAACCCACTCTACCCCACAGTCTAGTAATGCACATTGTCTTCCAACTCCATTCACTTTTTGCAAACAAGACCTTCCACACACATACACCCTTTCTGGTCTTGCTTTTGGTCTTTCTGGTCTTGCTTTTGTTCCTCTGCCCCTCGTGTCGAGCCTCAAGATTATTTACTTGGAGCACTTGACTGGGATATTCTGCCGCCACTGCTGCCTAGCTTTGTTGTGTATACCCTGACTGTCTGGCTCAGGTGGCTTCATGCGTTGCACGGCAAATAAAATGAGCCTCGTCTTCCTTGCCTGAAGTGCTATAAACTGGCAGAGAGCCTCTGGTTTAGCATGTCACCACAGCAACCCCTGGTGGTGGGCACATGCCAGTAAGAGGGGGCACATTTATTGGGTACCAGGAGTCTGAATGGAAGCTTCTTTTTCAGGAAAGATAGAAGTTAATGTGGTGTGTGCACATGGCAGGCTCATATTTCCTACCATTATTCAATTTTTTTGTGTGTACCCCTAAATGTCTTGATGTATACCCCTGGGGTATGTGCACCCCAGGTTAGGAACCACTGGTCCAGTGGAAAATTTGGGATGAAGGGAAAGATTTTACAGGATCATTTTATTATTGGGTAATGTTTAACTAACAAATCAGATATCTTCCCCTGCATTATTCTCTCACACACAGAAGAAAAAAAGACTGATAGATAGCTATGACTCACTCTCAAAAGATAGTAAGAATAGGTTTTAACATGTATTTTTGTATTAAACCCTTGTGATAGCTGCTTTTTGACTCTCAAATTTCACTAATCGACATTCTTCTTTGACATCTCCTTGGCTGTCTCTCCCTGTCTCACTTTTGTTTTGTAAGGTCAGTCAGTGTTGACTCCTCATGCTTAAACCTATTCTCTGAAAGCAGCTTTTTTTAAATAAGCAGTTGAAAAGTAAATTTTAAAATGATAAATGTATGATTTAAATTGTTCTGGCAGATGTTCTTATGTGTACTACTTTCAGCAAATCGTTGACTGCTATTATGAATCCCTCTAAAATAGAGTAGAATAGACTGTAAAATAGTCTAAAAACAGCAAACCACAGTGTGCTGAACTGAGTCTAAAGGTGATTTATGAATCACTGTTTTTCCTTTCCTCCCCATCCCATCCCCTTGCTATGTATCTTTTTATCAATTTCTCCATCAGTAGTGATCTTGATGCAATGTTTAGATTGTGTAGGGATGATACTGAGCACCTGAAATTTTGTTTTACATTTTGTCAGCACACTGAAATTGACACTGCCATGAAATCCAGGAGTAAAAAGGAGGCATTTCAGAATCTATTGTTAGAGCTTTGGGTGATTTGTAGTAGGCTTTGAAGCACTTCTGACTCCTAATACCATTAGTGGTAGCAATTAAAACTGCAAGTTAAAGAGACTGCCTGCTGCAGGTTTTCTTGTATGCATTGCTCATCAGTCAGCTTTGGCATTCATTATTTTCATGGTGTAGTGGTTTGATTATTGGACTACAACCCTGGAGACCAGAGTTCGATTCCCTGCTCACCCATGGAAATGCATTGGCTGACTTTGAGTGCATCACATACTCTCAGCTGCAGAAAACCATGTAATAGGTTTGCCTTAGGGTCATGATAAGTCAGAATCAATCTGAAGGCACACAACAACAACAACAACAACAACAACTTTTAAAGTGGGAGTACTAATTTGCTTCACTTGGCCCAATAGCTCCAAGTTTTAGAGTTTTATATAAAACATCCTGAAACTTAGTAACTAAAATGTAGATGTGTGTTTGCCTGTGCAAGTAATCACATTGTGACTCATGGTGTCCAGTACATGATAGCCTCTGTTGAAGGGCTAGCATTACCATTAGACAAGTGAGGCAGCAGCCACAGGTGGCGGATCTGAGGTGTTGTGCTAGAGTTGGAACCTGCTAGTTGTTTGTCACTATTTTTTTTTTACTGTTAGTGATGAGGCAAGAATGCTTGGGTGCGGCAGTGTGAGAGAGGTTATAATAATAATAAAGATATTATTATTGTTGTTATTATTAGTATTATTTAATAATATAATAAAAATAAAGATTATAATAATTAGTATTATAATAATTAATATTCACAAGCAGAAGATGAGCAACAACCAGTCTCATACTGCCACTTTTCACAAATGCAGAATATTGTGGAGAAATAAAAAAGGCTTGGCTTTCTTTGATAAAGACAGAGTAGCTTTACTTGAAAATACTGAAGATTTCATAACAACTCATGGTAAGAGGTCTGTTACATGCTCTTCAAACACAGAAAAAGAGAGAGAGAGAGAAAGAGGTGCAGATTATAGATTAAAGGACCAACTCAAAATAACTGCATAGTAACTGATACAGTGAAACAGAAGGTATATGGAAATGAAACAAATGCATGCTGTGCCTAAACTCTTAGAGAAACATACAAATTGTTAACCACTGAATATATGCATGCTAAGGTTACTATCCCTAACTGCTTGAGGGATTTTCTGTATCCTGTGCCAAAATCATTCACCTGGCTTTGGGTACTATGCACGTTAACTTGGGTGGGTATGAGTGCCATTCACTACTTTGCTTCGGGTAGTAAAAGGTCGTAAGCCAGTTTTGAGCCACCATGAATCCTACAGACAAATTTTGTAGTTCTAGTTTTTAAAGAAGACTCCCACAGCTCTGAAACAAGGGATATTCTGAGTTCAATATACACAGTCTTTGCACTGTTGATTGAACCAGGGTCATTGGTTTGGCACTGTGAGCACTACTGCAATTAAAAGGAGTCATGAGGCAATTTCCTCCTTAAATGTAACCTAATAAGCTACAGGGAACAACCCATTTGAGAATTGCCTTCTGTTGCAGTATCTCATCAGTAACCTTTATGGAACTACACTTCCTACCTAGTTTCACCTTTCTCAGCATGGAGTTAAAACAGTGTGTGGGTCATTATAGATTTTTGGATCCAGGAAATGAAATCTGTGGCACTGGAAATGAAGGAGCAAGTTGGCTATCAAATGAATGGTGACACATCCCTAACATGAAAGAGCATGTTATCCGTTAAGTGTTGAAGCAGAACTGTCTCTCACTACCTGCACAATTGATTTTTCACTTAGCAGATTGTCTATTCACTGTCTGTTCTGCTATAGCTTTGAATTAAAAAAAAAAAAGCAACTCCTTTTTACTTCCATTGCTGGGCCCCTTTAAAGCTTACCATAGATTGCTTTTTTCTTCTAAAGTTCCCCTTTTTATGCAAACCATTATCAATCATAAGTTTTTGATATGGTATAGAGCAGTGTTTTTCAGGCTCTCTGATGCTAGAGACAAGCAAGTATTTTTTTTTCTTCCAGTGTGCCAGGAACCAGTACCATATTTGTGCCTGTGGTATTCCTTTCTTTCTTGCAAACTAACCAGGGACTGGCAGCTAATGGCTCAGGGACTGACACTGGTCCACAGACCCTCCAAGTAACACTGAGGCCATTTCCACACGGGCATATTGCCCACGCTAGGGCGACCTCTCTTGGAGGTCTTCTTCACCGCGGGGTGCGCTAGCGCAGTTTAAAAAAGTGACTTTCTAGACCTCAAACTGCTCTAGCGCAGCCACGGGGGTGGCGCTGCGAGTTTTATAAAAACCACCTTCACAAGTGGTTTTTACAAAACTCACCCGCGCTGCCCCGTGGCTGCCCCGTGGCAGCCCCCGGTGAAGAACTACAGAGACACGGTAGCGCGTCCCTGCAGATCTGCCCGGGGGCGGGCTTCCGGCTGGCGCACTGCCCGCCATTTTGGGCGCCGCTGAGCGCCACCGAACACCGCCGAGCGCCGCCGAAATTCGGCGTCGTTTAGAACAGCAGATCTGCACTCTCCGCAGGGACAGAGCAACCTGCTCGCGGGTAAGCTCTGCCCCTGCGTGCGTGGCCCCGTTTTGCCCCCCCCCGTGAGGAAAGGGCCTAAGTAACACCAGCACTCTAAGTCTGGAGCACATAATTCCCCTTGAATAGTCTTCAGGCTATCATCAGCAAAACAACAGATAAGGTTGTAGCACTAGGTCCTAAGGCTTTGGAACTGATTGAGTGTCAGTCTTCTCTAAAGCTGGGTAGGGATGATGCAAGTTGCAGTCTTTCACGTCTGGAAGGCACCAGGTTGTGGAATGTTATTGTACTTCTAAAATAAAAAGGACAAGGGAGGAGGGCTATAATCTGTTGAAATAGCTCCTGGTGGCTTCCAGGAAACACAGTTCAACAGTTTTTTGCCGGAATAGGACAATTTAGGGTCCACACAAATATCCCTGTCCATTTTGCCCACTTTGGTTGTAAAGCACAAGTGGATTGTGGTTTGACCCATTTGGATGGTAAGGAAACAACCAAGCATTCTCTGCTGCAACTGATAAAGTATGCTTTGGCAGCTGCCAGATGAGAGTCTACATCATGCTACCTAGCCTTTGGGGGTTTTCTCATAATTAAGCATCTTTTTGTCAGCATTTTTGCGCCAGGCTTTTTCCTGATAGAAGTCTGCTTAATATTGAGAAGAGAAACAAGAAGGAATAAGAGGATAAATAGGGCTATTCTTGGACTGGGAGTTTAGCAAGTCCCAGAGGAATCATCAAGTTCCTGTCATTATTGAGCATCTGAATTTCTTCTAGCTTGAAGCTGGAAATAAGGCTACCATGGAAAGAATACACAGAAGAAACTGTAGGAGCCAAGCATGAATTTATTTCTGTCAGAAGTAGCCATAACAAAATCAGCTGGAAAGTTCTGTGACTGCTTAGCCTCTTCTGAATCCCATTCTCCTAATTCTGTGCCAAAATGATTTTGCTTATGGGATTATATAATAGAACCAATGACGCAAACCTAGAATGACTTGATTCTGTCAGTCCTGCTGGTCATGTGATCCTTCTCTTTCAAGTAAGTTCATCATGTTTAATAGATGCCAGGAGAGAAATCTTGGGTGGGGGGAGTCAGGGACCACCACAGGACAAATGTCACATGAAACAGGTAGGTGACAACTGATTAGCATACTGCTTTGAAATCCTGCAGCTCACTTAGTGCTACTTTCCTTGAGATTTTTGTGGTACAATTTTACTTGAGTGGCAGCAAACTGGTCAAGAATCTTCTGGCGGTTCCTTTTTCTGCACCACAGACGCTGCAGCTGGCTAGAAAGATTAGTCATCTTTGACTTTCTAAAAGGGTTAATGTGTGGTTTTGCATTTATAGGTGTTTCAAGACTGGGCCCTCCACCACCACCCTCCATACACTCTTTTTCTTTTGGTCTTAAAGTGTAACTTGTACTGTATTTATTTAAAGTTTCTGCTTGGTAAGCATTCAGCAAGCATACTGAGTAGCCCTGATAATTAGGCAATTTGAATTCAGACATGGATGTTGGATAAAGCATCCCGGGATGGTAGCTGGGTTGCTGTAAGGTGATGCATTCAGTTTTTAGTTGAGAGTCTAATAGTCTTTATGTCATTGTTCCTTGCCTGACTGCTAACTGCTTTGAGTACAAAAGCATATGTGTGTGCTCTGTTCGCCCTCTCTTTCTCAGGTGAAGCAGCAGATGTTGACAGTGAATATAGTGAAGAGGAAATGGGTGAAATAATGAACTGAAGTGGTAGCTTAATGGAATTATTAATGGGATTTGCATTCACATAATGAACAAGAACTAGTTCTATTAATATGGGTCTTACACACATAAACTTGTGCCAAAAGATTTATAAAATTCTCATCCTTCTCCAGCAAGGCATTTGTATGATACAGCATGCCAACAGGGGCCTTGTAATTCTTTAAAAGTCCTTCTTTCTGCCAGCTTGTTTATTTATGGTCTCCGTGTGTCACTGTGTAACAGAGTTTGCAACAAGAAGATGAACTATACGATAAGGGAGGGGGAGGTTCCTTTGGATGTGTAGATCAATACACAGTTGTTTAAGAATTTACAACAACAACAAAGCAAATGTAGATAGGCAGATATTAGATGTGCAGCTGACCATTCTCTGAGGTTTTTTGTGAGGACGGAAAAGATCATTACCTTTGAGTAATGTAGTCATGCAATAGGGTGAAAGGACCATCCCCATAAGACAGATAGGTCATAGTTGTGGAACTTTTGGCCCTCTAGATGTTCATAAACTGCTCCTTCCATCATGCTTTACTGCTGGCCAAGTTGGTTAATGTTGATGTTGTCAGAGTTGAACAGCAACTGAAAAACCACAGGTTCCCAAACTCACTCTGGATCCTGTGCAAGGAGAAAGGCGGGATATCAAATAGGTAGGTAGACAGACAGACAGACAGACAGACAGACAGAATCAATGGAAGCAGAGATTGACTTCTCAATCGTGTTGCAAGGCTTTTTAAAGTATTGGCACCGGCAGAAGGCACACTTTGGTCTTAAGCAGGCTGTGAGCATACCTCATGGAATCTTAAATTGAAGAATCACTGTGAAATGACTGTGGTAAATGAAAAACAACTATGAATAGTGTCAATACCCACATTTAAATCATGATGTTCTCTTTAAGACAGCATTGGAGACTGGTGGCTCCCATCTCAGTGGGTCATAAATCCTCTCCATGTTTTGGCTAGCTTTTAAAGATTTCTCCAAGGTACTTGCACCTTTTTAAGAATGGAGTGCAGTACTTCTGGCTTGAAACTTTTTCTAAATCCTAGATTAAAACTTGGAGTGGATTCACAATCACACTGCCATGGAAGCCAACAGCCACCATTTTAAGGCAGCTGTATTTCTTATCATCCTAATAATTTACAATCTCCAAATTCTTTTTGTAGGAAGAGAAGGCATCTTTGTAACAATTACATCTTTACTTTTTGTTGTTGTATTCTGTACCATTACTGATGTGTTTCTTGTTGAGGTTTCAGCCATTTCCAAATGCAGATGTACTTTAGGAGAGTAGTTATTCCTTGAAGAGTTTGCAAACTGTATGATAGCTTATGAGGAAAGAGAGCATACAGTTTCTTATATTAGAATACAGAGAGTGTATTGGATAGAAATGACATAGTAGTATAGCAAATATAAATATTTAAAAATGAAGATTTGAAACAGCTACTTTCAAACGTGTGATTAGAATGGTAACTGAAGTTTACATTCCATTTGTTTAATCTTCTGGAGAACTTTATTTTCACAAGGAATACATGATAAGACAAAGCATGCTTCTTTTTGGTGTCTGTTTTTTCCACAGGTTCAGCCAGATAACAATATCGAGCAGACATCACAGTGTAACAAGTCTTGATTGTGCCTAAATTTTTAACTTGACAACTTAAATCCACGTATAATTCCTCTAGGATCAGTGAAAAGCTGCTTGTTAAAAGTAGAAGTTTAATTTGCTTCATTGGATAGGAACAGGCAATGATATGTCAAATCCCACTGTGTGGCAAGGCTGATAAATAGTGATACCTGAGGGCATTGCCCTTAACTATAACTTATTGTCTGCTCCTCTGCAAAATCAGGCAGGCATAAGGTCAAGGTCAAATGTACAGTATTGCCCATGAAGTCTGGTTTATAATGGATACTGCTGCTTTTTATTTCAGAAATGGGCTGACTGTGATATTTTATTGTGGATTCATACTTAGCCTGGGGATGAATCACATTGAGTAAAATATATTGTGCCTATAATTTGTATTAATGGAAATTCAATAATAACAATCCGTCATATATTGCGATTAGGATAGAGTGCAAACTGTGCATTAAAAGCATTAAAAAGGCATTACAAATTAGATTCTACCACACACCACATTGTGTTCCTTATAAATAATTTATAGTAAAACTGGGCCTTGAAGTCTTTTGGAGTGTCCCTTTGTAGAAGCCCAGCAGTTACCTTCTGCAGCTGACTGTGCACCATTGATCTGATTTATGGATTTCATAAAAGTCATGGCCTTCTAATTTAATAAACGTATTCAGTCTATGTTTTTAAACAGTGTAGTACTCCGAGAAAGCACTTCCTTCATGCTAAAATGAAATACTGCAGCTTTTAATCATTGCAGTGCAATATTTTCCTTCATTTTCTAGGGAAAATGTATTGTGCTTTCAGAATAATTTTATGTTGCTTTGTAATGAGTAGCAATATTTCATTTATAAGTAATTTGATTTTATAGCCATCAGATGACATCTTAAACCATCTTCGACTCTCTGTTTTTTTACCCCAGTTGCCATTTTGCCTTGTCTCTGCGGCTTGGGATTGGCAGCAAATAAAACCATAAACTGCCATAATATTAAACAACTATAAGAGAAAAATAGTTTGGGTTAGATCCAAATGTTACTTTCATTCTGTAGAAAGCAGCTTCCAGTTCTGGAAGCATTGTTCCTTGCCTAACATTGCACAGGAAAAATTGAACTGAAACCAAAGATGGAATTCCACTTATGCAGGAGTCCAACTCCAAGTTAATCAGATGCATAAGCACTTCTATACATGTATTTGATCACTGTGTGCTCTCTTATACCACTATATATAGAATATTCAATATTGTGCTATGGTTATACCTATGACACTAGAGGCCCATCTGCACTACACAACTATAGTGGTGTTTTTCCACTTCATAATGGAATCCTGGGATTTGGAAATTTAGGGAAGAATACTTAGAATTCTCAGCAAGAGAGTTCCTTTGGTCCCTATGACTAAACAGTAATTCCCAGGATTCCAGAGTATGTTCCTGTGGCAATTAAAGTAGTATCATAGTACTATAGTTGTGTAGTGTGAATGGGCCCTAGAAGCAGGGATATCTGACTTCAGATCCCTACTCAGCCATGAGATTCCCAAGATTGCACTCGTTTTGGTGATGCTAGAACGAATCATAGAAGAGGAAGTACTTTTCCTTGAGGTCCTCAGGTTGCCTTGAGTGCCACATTTTGGGGGCAGGAAGGCAGGATGTCGATTAAATAAATAAATAAATAAAAGGAGTATATTAATAAAATAAAAATATTTTCTGCTTACTTTGGAACTAACCCATTGTATTTACTTCACCCCTTACTAATGTCAGATAGTAAAAGTTATTACTGACAGTCAAGTCCCCTCCCAAACGGACTGAGATTTATGAAAGAGAAGAGGGAATTCCACCATGATGCCAAAACAGTGGAGAATACAATATTATATGAGCCTGCTGTTTTAAACATGCCACAAGAACAGAGAAATTAGAAGGGTGGGTTAATTTTGTCTTTAGGGTAGATCAGAAGTCGTCTGTGTGGTATTCAAGGCTATTTAGGGCTTGTGAAAATCAGAACCATCCTTTGACACTGGATCCAGACTGTAGGAGGAGAAGTGCAGATTTTGGCACCACAGTGTAACACACAATATTCAAAGTTCAGCAGTCTGCTCCATTCTGCATCAGCTGGACAGTCCCAACATTCGTCAAAGACAGCACAACAGTACAACAGTCCAGCACAGGAATCCAGCAAAAATGGTTATCAGTTCTGAATAATTTGTGCTTTTGTAAAATATCCTTTTGGCTATAAGGTGGGGATGCCAGGCTTAAAGTGGTGGATTCCAGAGAATGCTATACATCTAAGTGATAAGGGAAATGGAACACTGTAGTGTATATTCTTACCCATTCTCTGTAGTGGCACCCCAGTTGTGGAGGCCAGACTGTTGCCAACACAGGGACCATTTCAGCACAAGTCAAAACTTGGCTATTCATTCAAACCCTTGGGCCTAACTGGTTTTATCCAGGATGCATGTCTATTATGATTGTATTATTTAAAATTGTCTTAACTGGATTTAAATAGTCTGGTTTTAATTGATAAAACTATTGAATATATTCTTAATGTTTTTAAACTATTATTATTGTTGTTGCTATTGTTTTAAATTGATTTTATTGTAAGCTGTCTTGAGATCTCTGGATATAGAGTGAGATTAGAATAGTTATATAAATAAATATCATTTATCTCATTCACAAATCTTGTTGGCTTGTTGGCTTTCTTTACTTCAGTCTTTCTCTATTATAAGCTCAGACTTTTTGTTCTGCACAGTACTGGTCCAATAATACGTCTCTGGTTCTTAAATCACACTGTTTGCAGCTTTTAAAGAATGGGTAGTGTGTACCTGTGGTATAATTCCAACTCAGCTTTAATTTTATCTAGGGCTTAATGGCAAGCAGATGCATTTCCTTATGGAGGAGCTGACTGCTACAGTAAAATAGTCCCTCTGATTAATACGGTGTTGTCAGGCTATCCAGTGGCAAAGGTATGACACAAAATCTGTACTGTATACTGATGCGGTATGGATTTTCTTCTCCTATCCTCCAGGCATTGATGTATTTTGAGTTATCATTGAAAAAGTAACTGCATGATCCTTGGTCAAGTGCCAGCTTTGATTCAATTGTTATCAAAGTGAAGAAATGAATGTGACATTGGTCTCAATAATTATGTTCGGCTGAATGAAATGAGGGAGGAGACTTAGTCTCTTCAACTGAAACCACAGATAAGGGAAAGCTAGCTCTCTCTCTCCCTCTCTCCCTCTCTCGCTATTATTGCACTTGACAACCTTGAAAGGTGGTAAGGTGTATTATAGTTGATTCTTTTG
The DNA here is from genome assembly GCA_948472985.1 of Iguana delicatissima. Classification (NCBI taxonomy): domain Eukaryota; kingdom Metazoa; phylum Chordata; class Lepidosauria; order Squamata; family Iguanidae; genus Iguana; species Iguana delicatissima. Next base: position 276,152 of record CAOKZL010001152.1, read on the forward strand.
CATTGCATTTGACTAAAAATCTGAATTAGAGGAATATAATTCTTCCAGAAATTTACTGTGGATGGAAATATAAGGTCCACTTCAGTACAGAAAACATATTGGCTTGAATTCTGTTTGTTGTCTGAGTTAGAGTAAACAAACTGAATCAATTGTTGGATGGTAAGGGAACATTTATGTAAACTGCATTGATTCAGTGGGTCTACTTTGATAAGGACTATCAGTACTATCCAAGTGTCTCTTTATCTATCTCAATCAACCATCCTCAGTTCCAGCATAGTCAGGATGGTCTTGAGATGGAGAAAAAAGGAACAGAGCCAAGGGATATAATAAAGGGTAACAGTAGATACTGGGTACATATGCAGTCAGGTCCTAACAAAGACTTATCTGTTCGATGCAAGTAAAAGGACTGACTTGGAGCAGTTGTCATAGAACTGATTACAGGAGAAGCAATCTTTAGTGGTGCCCTAAACCTACTATGAGGTATAAGCCTAAATCACTGCAGTGAGGAAGTTGCTCTTTTCCAGCTGTGAGTAGTTTGACAGCTATGCCATTTCCTGATGTAATCAGGCCTCAGTAATTCTTGTTCTGGTAACCTTCCAGTCTACATAAGACTGTCCTTGAAAATGGTTCAGAGGTTGCACTTTGGACAAAACACAGCCACATGGTTATCTGTACAAAACTACCTAACAGAGATCCTTAAATGGTTTAACGTGCTTCCTGAAAGACTACTTCTCCCTATATTATTGCTTTTGTGTGCCTTCAAGTTATATTTGACTTATGGCAACCCTAAGGCAACTTTATCATGGTGTTGGCAAGACTTGTTCAGAGGGAGTTTGCCACAGCCTTCTGCTAAAGCTGAAAACATGTGACTTGCCCAAGATACCCTAGTAGATTTCCATGGCTAGGAGATGAGGATTCACATTCTGGTCTCCCAGTGTCCTAGTCCAACATTCGAACCACTACAGTATGCTGGCTCTCTCACTTGTATTATTCTGCCTCTTAACTGAGATATCCTGGAGAAGCTCTTTTGTTTTGCCGTCTGTCAATAAAGTCTGGGTTTCTGGATCACATAATAGAGTTTTCTTGGTGTGGGCAAGTCAGCCATGAAATAGTTTCTCCTTGAAGATTAGACTGGACTCACCATTAGTTAACTTTGAGTACAGGTAAAAACAATCCCTTTCCGTTAGACCATTGATTAGAAGGTTGGACCTAAGTGTTAAAGTAAGGGTGAGGAACATACAGTCCTTCACGTATAATCAGATTATAACATGTATCAGCATAGCAGAGGATAAGGGGTGATAGGAGGTGCAGTACAACAACAGGTAGAAAGCCACATATTCTCCATCCCTACTTTAGAATGAGAAGGTTAGCAGCTGATGGAATTCTTGTTTCTGAGTGTAGCTGTGTATTTTTATTGTTTTTATAACTTATTGTATATTGTGACCCACATTCTACAATGAAAGACGGGATATAACATTTATAAATAAATGAATAAGACCAAAGACCGGTTAGGAATATGCATGTGGTGAAGTGGGCTTGAATTCATGAAACCTTACGTCAAATAAAACCTCTTCATAGTTAAGGAACCACAAGCTGTACCAGGAACAGTGGCCTTCTGAGCTGTCAAAATGCAATTTCTGTTAAAGTGGAATGGTGCCCAGAAAAAATTTACACAGTTACACTTAATTGCAGAAGAGGAAACTTCTCCAAAATGAAATGATTACTTAAAAGGAGATTGAAAGTGATAGTGGGCCAAATATCCTCTCTCCTTTCTGTGAAAGAAAAGAGGGATATTCAATAACAGCGGTGGGTGGGTGGAAATTCTGAGAGCTGGGGGAATAAATGGCCAATTATTGTCTCTTTCCCCCTCCATCTTTCCTCTTCTTTTTTAACTTTAAAATGAAACTTGCTGCTGATTCAGGTACTAGCTTTGCTTCCAGTAGCAGCCTGGCAGCGTTCCTGGGTAGAACAGAATGAGCCATGAGAATGAGTTGAGGTCAGGCACCGGAGTCTAATTGTATGGAACACAGCGCCCAGAGCTTCTGTCTTGGAAACAGATGATTCTGTGGACAGTGCTCAGGCAGAACACCAGATAGCCCCCGTATCTCTCTGAGGGTTTGCTTTGTTTTGTTTTTAAGAATCATTAACAAGTTTTGTCTGGGGGGCTCATTTATAATTCATAGTAAGGTAGTCCTTAAGATTCTTATGTATCTTTCATCATTTCTTGGATACATTTATGTTTACAATTCTGGTGCTCCTCTGAGGACAGGGGTTCCTTAGTATTCGAAACTTTATTGAATCTATATCCTTCTTTCCATTCAAAAATATCCTTAAGGCACATGGATCCAGGTGGTACCTGGAAAATTCAGTTACGGGTATTCCTGGTTGGGTTTTTCCAACTGGATACTTGTTTTTATAAAGCTAAGCATTCTTTTCCTCTTCTGAAGATCTGTTCAGATGATGTCAAAATGACTGAAAACGTGTGCTTCTTTCTCTGCTACCTCAGGCAGTTTATTTACAGTTTGAAGTTTAGTGCTGATAATAATTTGCCATGATGTCCACATCAGGAAATTGTGGCTAGCACTCATTTTTCAATCCTGAATTGGAAGGCACCAGTCATTCTTTCCAATTTCGGTTTGAAAGATGAGTGCTAACCATCATTTCCTGATTCATCTGTCATGGCAAAGCATTATTATCACTAAACTACAAATTGAAAATAAGCTGCATGCAAAAGGGCAAGAGCTGCACATGAGTCTGTGGCTCATTTGTTATGGGAAAAGCCACTGTACCTAGGTGTCTTCTTCAGCTCACTGGTTTTTTTATTTAAAATGTTCCTGGAAGACAGAGCAACTCCCAACTTAAAGAAACAGAACAAATTAACTGAACTAGACCCTGAGGAGGTAACGTAAGCCCCAGCTGTTCCTCCTTGCTTTTGCCCCAGAGAGAGAACATTCACTTCTGTTCCTCCCACACAGCGTGCTTAGCAGTCAGGCCTTCTGTGCCTGCCTCTGAAATGAGAACACAACAAGTTCCAACTGGGATAATCTGAAATGAATCTAGAGCTCATCTTTGATTTTCTGTTCAATGGTGTTTTGTCTCCTCTGGCTCTGGGACAGCCCCATCACTTCCTGTGTCGAAAAAGTGGATTAAATATTATCTCCACACTCTTCAATACATCTTCCATCCTAGTCAATTTCTCCTCCAACTCTTATCTTTCTCATGCTATCTTTCCCTCTTGTACTTAGACTGTCAACATACTCTCTTTTGTAGAATGAATAGTTGTTGGTGCTATACAGTAGTGATCATACTAGAACTGCCATTGCAGGATGGACTGACATGATTCACACCCGGACAGTTCCTAAATGGATAAATTATACAGAAAAACCCCCTGAAACAATTTAACTCAAAATGTTAACCTCTGACAGTTCTGGAATGGGTTCCATCCCACCCTCACCCCATACACACTGGTGTTAAAGCATCTATTTCTGTCCCATCTGATAAACAGCAAGAGAAAGTTATTACAATGATAGATGGACTTTGGGAACTAGGTCTAGGAAACTCAAACCTTTAATGGGTGGGAACACATGGACATGAAATATTCATAGGTACTTTTACTAAACTACTAGTTATGAAAGCTATTCCTTATGACTAATTGGACTGATGGGAGTTTAGAATTTCCTAGATGATGTTAAGAAATGGAAAAACCTCAGGGGAACATTAAAACTTCTAGTGATAATCTAATAGTGATAATGTCTGCTTAGATGCTCAAAGAGTGTGATGGAACTTTCATTGCTTTGGATTGTTAGAAATTATGAAATGGCTGTTATCCATTATTTAATATGATAGGACTGAAGTAGGCTGTTAAGAAGTTTTTATGTAATCATTTTATTTAAAACGTTCTAGAAGTTTTGCATATATTAGAAACAGATTAGAGCAGGAGCACTTACACATAAAAAAAAAAATCAAAGCAACTCTTAGGACAAGTGACATGCACATACCTTAAAACCATGGTGATAGGGTATTAGCAAGGCCAGTCTTATCATTAGGTAGAATGAGCCAGTAGCCTCAGGTATTCACAAGGTGTAGGGAGAAAGAGTTGGGTGCCATACAACCTGTGTTGTGCCCCCTGAGTTAGGCTTTCACTTTTGAGTGTGATGGTGGACTCTGTCCTATCATTTAAAAAAAAAAAATCAGTCACCAGCCTAGACAGCTTTTGTACATGGGAGAAGAGGATCTACCTGGACTGACTCTGGGATATTTAATTCTGCTTATCTCTCTCACCGTATCTTTCCATTCTAACCTACATTGCCCATGCTCACACCAATTTACTTATTGTTGCTAAAATTGATTAAGACATGAGATCCAGTAAAAATACCATGTAGAGTAACATGCAAGTATCATACCTTTGGAGAATAAAAGTTCGCTTTCCTGGGACTAGTCTTTCTTTTTTAACATTTCACATCATTGGAGACACACGTTTGAATAGTCCAACTGAGGCAGGGAAACTAACTCTTGTACCAACTCTTGTATTTCAGATTTAAAATTAATATCTATAACTAAAATATATATTTTAGTGGTATTTTAGTGGTATTACACAAACATGTGGCCCAGCAGTTCAATTCCATGCCATTTCTTTCTTTCTTTCTCTCTCTCTCTCTCTCTTTTTATTGAATATGATTAGTTTTCTTATCTTCACCTACTTAATGAGCAAGATTGCACACAAGGCTAAACTATTATTTACTAAGCCATAGTTTAATGCTACAAACATGAACTGTAATGAAATAAAAGGCCCAGGCTGCAATGCTCCTCTCTTCCCTCTTGTTTCTCCTGCATGTCCGGGAGAAGAAGGACTTCAGCAGAGATTATTTTTCTTTCCCATGCCATTTTTAAGCTTTCATTTCTCATGTCTTAAAAGCTGACTGATAAGAATCAGTTACTGTGGTTGAAAAGAAATTCTGGTCAGTTTCCATTCCATTTGGAATCTTTGTTGAACTGACCACTAAGTATTAAACCTCTGTCTTTGGTTCAGAGCTGACAACAAGCTCACTGTCATGAAGGATCAAAGTTCTCCTTTTGGTTGTGTAGGAAGTAAAAAAAGAAGCATCTGTGTAAGCCTGATGCATCTCTGGGGCTCACTCAGGGCTTTCTATGTAGTACTAAACAATGGTTTAGTGTTACATATGAGCCAAGGCAGTGTATCTTTACACCGATAACCACTTCAAGCAAAATAGTGCCCGTTTTCAAGCAAAATATTATAATGCAGACTGTGGTCAATGCTCTTGACAGCATTGTGTTTTTTTAATCTTTGTTTGTTTGTTTAAAGGAGAAAGAATTTTGTTTTCTTTTCTTTATAAGATGTACTTCTGGGTTCTCCACTTCCCTTTGGTCAAGTTTTATTCTGAAAGTTTAACTCCTGCATTATAAGTTTCTCCACAAAAGTGCCCACTTTATCTCTCGGGAGCCAATTAATGAATTTCGTACTTGGAGAAACTTGTAAATCTGAAGGAATAAAGAGGAAAAGATGGTACCTGAAATACCTCACTTGATCATCTTTTATTGGGGTAAGAGGTTATGCATATTTTTAGTATCTTGCCCTTTTAGTTTCTCTATTACTGTAGTTAACAGAGTAACAGAAGCACTTCCAGCACTACCAACTTATCCAGATATTTATCAGTGACCATTAACTACAGTTCACTTGGCTCTTCCTCTACAGATGTTAGTGGAGAAGCTAACAGTTCTGGGCAAGAAAATCCAAATCCAAAACTGCAAGACTTATGTAGAACTGTGGAGCTGGAAAAGATTAATTAATTTCTGTTAATATGGGGCCTGCTTCTTCTTCCTCAAAGGATTTTTGTATACTATCACCTTTACCTTTAACTATTAGTTTCTCGTCTTTATCAAGGAAACTATAAGCTCCTCATCTTTGTCAAGGATGCATTGGGGTATGGATTTTCAATATATTAATTTCTGAAAGAGAGCAGATTATTTTAAGAGTGCTCTCAATCTCTGATAATGCCTTCCTAAAAGGTTTACTTTCTTCCTTTCATATTCTTATCCAAGATTATAGTATATCTGATCTGCAATCAATATGAGACTATTTGTTTACTTAGCACATTTCATATCTCACGTCTCTCCTATTAAGAAACTCAAGGTGGCATGCACAAAGATGCAAAGTGGTCTTGCCTTAAATCATAGACAGACCCAAATCTGCTTAGCTTCTGCATGGTGGCTGCCCTCAGACCATGCCGTTGGACTTAATGGTTAGTTGACGTTAGGTGAAGGCAGAGATTTTGAGTGCTTTTCTTTTTTCTCTGTTTACTGGTTTTGTGCCTTCGCTGATTTTGGTGTTTCAAAAGATCAGCTGGAACAGATGACATTTACTTGGCCATCATTTGTCACTTCACTGGAGTGTACTGCTAAGTTGTATTTACAGTCCAGCACTATCCCCATGTTTCATAAATATTTTAAAGTGTTTGCTGCCAGAACTTTTTCAGTACTTCAGATTTCCTATATTATATTCACACATGAACATTATCTGATAGCTTTGTGCCCATAAGAATATTTCTGCATCAGTGTGCACCCACTTGATCATCACCATCTTGACAAGAGGGAGGAACCTCAGATTTAAGAGTCTCTCATCTGTAGAAATTAACTTTGGAGTAAAAGCCCATATTTTGGTCTTTATGCTTTTGTAATGATTTTTCTTCAGCCACTTAACAGGGAAGCAGCTGGTTTTTCATTGTAATCTCTGTGTATCACATGTATGGGTTCAGCCACTGTGTAGAACTCCATTTAAGAACTTCCTGGAGCTTAGAATTTGGCCAGGAGCCACAACCACTTCTCCACACTGTGCAGTCCCCAAGTCAAAGCTATCAATTATACTTTGTTGTAGCAGTAACATTTGTAGGATTTTCACTTTTTGAGCTAAAGTTCTCTTCCTCCCCTTCGGGAGCTTCTGTTTTTAGTTTTTACCTTTCTTATCTCTCCTTTTGTTCAAGTCCTCTCTTTCACAATTTTGTATTTTTCTGCAGAAATTTCATAGTGCTGTCCTATAGCCTCTAAGGCATCCTTTAACAGGTGTGTATGTTGTGGTTGGGTGGTAGGAGGGGGGGCAAATCCCTCTCACAGACAGACAGGAGCGGCATCTCTTTGGTTTAGGAGTGCAACATCAGGTTGATTTCTCTTGGCACTGCCTTTGTTTCACATGGCAGGCTTGCCATAATACGGTTGAATTGAAGTCCCTTCTGTGGAGGTAAAAAAAACCCTGCACTCTGTCAGAGAGTCTCCTAAGATGTCTGCTTCAACCATCTGTAAGACTCAGCTATTTTTCCAGTATACTAGTATTGCCAGAGAAATTGACAGCTGGTTTCTTTCCTTTATCAAGGCCTTAGGAATAACTCTCTAGAAGAATTTGTACAAGAGGGAGGATGAGGCTCATTTATGTCTCCAGTGTGGCTTAGACTTTCCTTGAGTCTTTGACAACTGCCATAACAGGACAGATAATTTTGTAAAAGACAGCAGTTGATTCAGACTGACCAGTCTGTGCTGGGATGACTCAGTCATATATTCTGTGAGTGATTACTGCATGTACATATTTGATATATAGCCAAGTCATTGGAAGGATGCAGTTAAGGGTGGTGAGCAATACAGGGATGTATAGTAATGCAGATTTAACTGCCTACAGACACCTGATCCACACTAGAAAACGGAAGAGGTTTGTGTTGTTTGTTTTATTCCTAACCTTGGTTACTGTCTGAACATCCTCCAGCAAGAGTGGTCCCAGACATGTTGTCAAGGACTTTGAAAGGGAATTCAGTTCCATCCAGAACAAAATATTCCCCACTCTAATAAAGCTCTCCCAATCTGTGTTAATGATCTGGAATACAAACTGTAATTATTGCAGATCTGTTAATGCAAAGTGTGTTGCTCTGAGGTGATGAGAATACAGTCAATCTACGTAAAAAGTACAACAAAGTGTATTTCTGTGTGTAGTTGGCAGATGCTCCTAGAACAACAGCAGCAGCATCTTGCCTTAATCTGCTGTGCGACTGTTCTGAAAATTGGGGTATAAAATAAAGTTACGTAATATATTTGACATTGTCCTATTAGGACACCTGTTGTTTGTTAACTAGATAGGATTTGGCATGAAAAAGTGGGTTATATAACTTTTCTGGAGTCTTCTTCCCGCTGTTATTCTTGCATTATTGTATCTCTTCTTCATATGCTCACGTTACTGTGTGGCTTTTCTTCTAGTTTTGTTTTTCTAAGTATTCCTGCAAATATTATCCCAGTGATGCTCATTTCATTATTATTTATGGCCTGACTGAGTAATGTTATTACTGTTGATTACTCACAATAGGTTATTTCATCAAACTGTTTTCAGAACACTAGGGGTGGCAAGGAAGAGAGAAGGAGAAAGAGAAAGAGAGAGGTGAAATTCCATAATTAATACAGCCAGCAAGATTTGTAATGTTTTGTAGTTAGTGTCTCCCGTCACTGCCCCCACCAATACAGCAAGAAGTAAACATTTGAATGCTTCATGGTTGGTTTCTAACGGCCTTGTTGTCAAAACAGTAAACCTTTCTTTGAACTTTTTTATAGTCTTTAGTAAATAATGGGCAAGGCTAATTTCACTGAATTTAAGAAGCATAATACAATGTATGTATTATGCCTGTACATGTACACAGCAGAGAGTGATGTTGTAATGCAATTCCCTATCTAAAAGATATGTGCAAATGCACATAAAAGTACAAGATGTAAACCTCTAAATGCAGTGTGTCATGGAAGTGACCCTAACGATCTGTTCACGAATGTTCACAAATGGTACTGGATGATTCACAACTGAATGCATGAACTATGTCTTTGAGATGGTGTTTGCTTTGTGATGGTTGATTCACACATATAATTCACTGCGTCTGACTTATATTTGCATGTGAACCTGCCCTTAGAAACAGATATTTATCTATTTATTTACAGAAAAAGATATACTTCCTGCCCTTCTAGTTTTCACACACAACGCATGGCAGCTAAGCAACCATTAAAATCAATCATAAATACCAAAACAGTGACAAAATCACAGGCAGAGCAACAATATAATAAAAACAAAAGATATGGCCGATGATAGTGGCAAAATTCCTTTTTTTTTTTTTTGGACAAGAATCCCCAGGTAGTGTGACCGTGGGATAAAACATCTGGTTAGAAGATATCCAACAACTGCTGTGGATAAAACATTACGTAAAACTGATGAACCCAAATGCCAAACTGAGCAATGATATCTACACTATGCAGTGTTGTGTAGTGTAGGAAAGTGTCAACATAGCCTATTATAGCAAAGGAAAACACAATTTACGCATGAACACTGAGAAGACTTTTTCTTCTAAATGTCTCAATTGGGCTTCCATCACAGTTGAGGTACAGAGAAGGGCCTCTCCAGCTGTATCAGGGAGGAGGATCCCATTGGCATAAAATTAGACCCTGGATCTGCCACAGTTACCCTGATATAGAAGTTAAATAGGATGGGTGATAAAGTCTAACCCTGAAGTACAACTGGAGGAGTGGTTGAGGAGGGCAGTTGGAACAGGCGTCCTCCAACATCACCTTGTTCAGATGCACCTTATATTAATTCCTGCAGCATTCACTGTGAACTAAATGTCTCTTTTATTTTGGGGGTTTCTCTTGATAGTTTGTTGTTTGTTTGATTTTAACCCTGAAATTTCTGTTAGATTAAGTAATGTCTACCATTTCTAGAGTTCAGGTTCCTTTATATCCTTTGCCATTACCAATGAATCACAGAAAATCCTGACAACAAAGTGGGAAGTTCATACCTTATAAGGCCGTTGACTTTCACAATTTGTCCACAACAGCAAGACAGAAAAAACAAAAGAACTTTGAAGTGGGGCTGTTGTTTTTTTTGTTTTGTTTTGTTTTGTTTGACAAATTAAGGAGGAGTTTTGCTTGGATATTTCTTCTTCTTCTAAGATGTGTTTTGATTTAAGCCTTTAAAACAGTTAGTAAATGCTCTTGAAATCCTTGTAAGTTAATGGAAACAAAGGGAGTTCAAACTTTCTGTTGGCTTTTATGATATTTATAAACATGCCACTATATGGACTTTTCCATAGGTCAAGAAACATTCATCTAGCTTGGTTAGGAATTTGATCAGCTTAATTTCTAGCCATACATGCATGTAGAAGCAAACAAGCCAGTTTGAGGTTAAATTTTGTAAATTTCACTGTAATAAAATTGGGGGAATGGTATAATAGTATGTAAAGAGCAAATCTTCTCCATTTTACAGTTTAATTTTAGGATTGCGTGTCTGTTGATAATTATTATTTGATTTGACTCAGTTCTGAAGATATAATCTCTCTGGTTTTTGAAGTTCTATTATTTTGCTTCCCTTCCTCCCTTCCTATAGATTTATTTTATTTTATTTTATTTTATTTTATTTTATTTTATTTTATTTTATTTTATTTTATTTTATTTGGAAGAGGAACCACCAGGATACATAAATGAAGTTCACCCACTTTATACCATGTAGTAGTTTAGCTCTGATATGGGAAGTTGTCTGGAGTGTCAGTGTGATTCTCTGAGTGAATAAAAGTTCAAAAGTAAATATCCACAAAAAGTTTTTAAAAAACGGAAGCTTAGTGCTATTTAGGTTTTCATCTCATGCAGTATGTGAGAGAGTTGGATGGATGCTTCAGTGTTGACAGTTAACTTGCATTTAGAACTACCCTATGCAACAGAGCTGTCAGCCAAAAATATAAGAGAGCTGCGCAGAACCTTTAACGTTTTACCCAGATGAAGAGATGCAGATCAGCCAGAGAAGACCTTGGCTTTAGAGTCTGAAGGATAAACAAAACCTGGCAAGGATATCCTCCAAAGCCATTGTTGAGTGTGCTAATTTTGCTGGTGGAACTTAGTGCTGTTGCTTAGAAAGTAACTTCTGAACCTTGTTTACAAACAAACAGAGTTATTTTCTTTGCTGTGCTCAGGAAGTAATTTTGCCTGGTGTAATACTGATGAACTTCTTTGTGTTCATTCTGACACTAAGGAGGAAGAACAAAGGGTTTTTCCAGTTATGCAAGGCCTATATGCCACGATATGCTGTATGGAACACCCATTAATGCTTTTCTCAGATTTGTCCAAAGTGACAGGGGGCTTTGGCCCTCCAGAAATGTTGCTGGCCTACAACCCCCATTAGTTTGAACCATTGGCCATGCTGGCTGAGGTTGATAGGGGCAGAAGTCCAACAACATCTGGAAGGTCACAGGGCCCCCAAGTCCCTGCAGTCTAGTCGAAACTCCTGATTTAAGTTTGCTAATAACTCTTCCATATGTGTCTGCTTAAGGAGGAATGTGCTTTTATTTAGATGAGAGCCGGCGAGAAGCAGAAAATACACTCTTGTAGGCTTTGCATGCTTAGTTCAAATAATGCACCAGAAGACTTGGAGGAGTAGACATAAAAAAGAATGTCACAGTATGTTCTTTCTCTCTCTCTCTCTCTGTTTCTTATGCAGCCTTGATGTTACGCAGTAAATACATATGGAATCAATATATAGTTCATTCTTTGAGCAACATTCTGTTGCATATCAATAATCTCAGAAATGCTATCAAGAAGGGAAGAGAAGAACTTTCATCATATTAGAATACATGGGATTTTGTCAGTATCACAACTACTTAAACAATATCATATTAATATACTGGGGTGCATCCAGAAACAAAGTTGCTTCTACATTTTGATGTGGTGAACCTTGAGAACAGGCTTACCTGTAAGGAATGTGAGTCACTCTTTAGTATCAATGTAAGCCAAAGCTGAACACCTAAACAAGAAGTAACATTGTATTTGGCACATATAGCTTATTTTAGGCATAACACCCACATTCTCAGTATGTCGGTTGGTCTTGTGCTCATTTCCTCTCTCTTCCCCAGCCTGGATGCCACTTCCTGTATTGATTCCAATATACTGACAAACGTAGGCCATTTCTGCACTACACTGTGATAGTGCTATTATTCCACCTTCAACATCCTGTGGAATCCTGGGGTTTGTCATTTACTGAGGCCAAAGAGTTCTCTGGCTGAGAATTCTAAATACCCCTCCCTAAACTGGAACAGAAGTAGAATAATAGCACTATAACAGTGCAGTACAGAAATGGCCCATGTCTGCCTTTACATCTGGACTAACTGGAAAGTGGTTTGCACGAAACTAGCTATTTCATCAGTCAACTGATATTTTCCATTTCCATCTCAACAACTTTGAGCTGAGAACAGACTTACTTAGTTTCACCGGGACTTCTACTGAATTCATGTAAAAACTCAGATGTGACTCAGTTAAGTCTCATTGATTTTAGTGGAAACTGCACACTATTAAGTTAGTCTGGATCCAGCTCTGTGATTTTCCATTTAAATGAGTAATGAAAGAAGAAAAGAGAGTAAGGAGGTAGGTGTTTGTGTGATTTGCAATATTTTTCACAAAATATAATTTGGCATTCCATTTGAACTGATCCAATGTGTGTGACTTTATTTTAGTTTGACTTTCAGCACTGGTGGAAACATCAAAGCCTTTATTTTCCTATAAGCCTGCCAGAGTGATGATGATGCCCTTCCCCATGAGTAGTGTGAAAAACACAGATGCTATAAATATAAATATTAAATGAAAAGCTAAAAATTTGTTAAGTATGAGAATTGATCCAAAATACAGCTAAGTGATTCCAGGTGTTACAGAATCAAGATTAAGAACACTTTTTCCCCCAGGGTGAAATAAATAAGCTTTCACATAAATTAGGTGAAATATTTATTAAAATCCCATATGTGACCATGTTCATTTTCATGCAGTGTGTGTCTCTCTTTTTACATAAAAAGCAAGTGAGAGAAATGGTAGTTCTGAAACAGCCAAAAAGAAATGGTTGCTGATGCTTAGAGCAATTGAAAACTGTGTAACTTTTTTTTAGGAGCTAGCCAGAAGTTGAACAGTGGGTGTGATCTAATCTCGAAAAGACAAATGCTGTTTTCTCAAATGATTTGTATTGATAACCAGCAAAGCAGTTGAGGAAATTCTACAGTTCACACATTGACTGTGACCCAGAAGTGTTGGTGTCACCTCCCCAACACCCTCCCATTGCAGTGTTTCTAAAAATCATCAAGAAAAGGAGATGTAACAATACAAATACCTTCTGGTGATGTGATTATCTACATTTTTACTGTTCTGGGACCCACAACACTTCCCCCAAGAGGCCCAAAACAGTTAAGAAAAATATACCCATCAAAATGGTGGAAGTATGGCCCTTGCAGGATCTACAGGACCTCAAAATGACCCTCAGATGCTCTGATGGGATTACTCTATAATCCCACATCCAGCCATTTTGGACACATGCAAAAATCCACACACATTCTAGAATGAGCTATTTGGAAAAACAGTATCAGATAGCTCTTGATCTTTCCAGAATTAAGGTGCAGGCTGATGCAGTCTTCACTTAGTATCAACTCCCATTTCCTAGAGAATCTTGAAGCCTGACAGCACCTCTCACGTTCCCCTCCAATGACTTTATTCTCATCATTTAAACACTACTTTTATTAAGCAGATTTTTTTCCCTGTGTATTTTCTCAGCTATATAAATTAAGCTTCTTGAACTGATATCCATAGCTTCTATTCCTTAATCCTCAAAGCAGCTTTGTTCTTTTCTTTATCTTATTTTAGGGTACAGTTTTCATGCAGTCAACCTCTGCAGGATGGAATCCAAAGCTAAAACTTTATAAGATGAGAAGCATGGTACTGGTATACTGTAGCATTAGAGTAATGCTTGATATAGCTGCTGTGCTAGAAATCAAAGAGTAAATTGTTCTGATACACAGTTGAAATCAATGAAGTATATTGTCATGCTAAGAAAATGAAGTTCTCTCAGACTGCCAGGATGGCCACCTGTATTGTGCCATTTTAAAAAGAGATTATTGGCTACAGGTTGCCATTTCTTCATCTTTAAAGGCTTCTGTGACTTGGGAACCAAATATCTGAAGAGGTTCCTGCACCCATATCAGCCCTGCTTGGCCTTCCCTACTTTGTTGCTCTGTGAAGATCAGGAAAGAGCAGCTTTCTTGACAGTCAAGTCTTGTTTATAGAATTAATTCTGTTTTTATTTATATCCTTCTTTTTCCTGGTAAGGACTCAAAGTGGCTTACAATAATTTAAAAAAATAGTTAAAAATCTTGGAATACAAAAGATAAAACATGAATTGAACAATCAAAGAGGAATCAAAGCAAAGTAAAAATAAATAATTAAAACACAAAGATCCATAAACTCTTCACATTTAACAGCTAGCACCTTTCATCAGCTAGGCTATTGTCACATATTAAATGCCCATTGAAATAAAAATGGCTTTGCCTGTCTATGGAAAGGAGATAGGGAGGATGCCAGTTTTGATTTCGCTAGGAAGGGAGTTACAGAGCTTGGGGGAAGCCACTGAGAAGGCCCTTTCCTGTGTTTCCACCAGGTATACCTGTGAGGGTGGTGGGACAGAGAGAAGGGCCTCTCTAGCAGATCTCAAAGTCTGGGCTGATTCATAAAGTAGCCTGAGGTACTTCAAATAACCTGGACCTGAGCCATGTAGGGCTTTAAGGGTCATCACCAGCACTTTGAATTGTATCTGGAAGTGGACCAGCAGTCAGTGGAGCTGTTGCAACAAGGAAGTTGTGTGATCTCTATAGCCTGCACCAATTAACAATCTGGCTGCAGCTCTTTCAACCAGTTGAAGTTTCCAAACACTCTTCAGAGGTAGCCCCATGTAGAGCGTGTTACAGTAATCCAAGTGGGATCTAACCATCACATGTGTCACTGTGGCTAAATCTGATGTCTCAAGAAATAGGTGCAGCTGGCACACAAGCATTAACTGTGCAAATGCATTACTGGCTGTTGCTGAAACCTGGGCATCCAGGCTCAGAGTTAAATCCAGGAGCATCCCCAAGCCACTAGCCTGCTTCGTTGGGGGCGTAACCCCATCTAGCACACACTGAATCCCTATTTCCTGATCTACCTTTAGACTGACCAGGAGCACTTCTGTCTTGTCTGGATTACGTTTCAATTTGTTCACCTTCATCTAGTCCATTACAGATGACAGGCACTGGTTTAGAACCAAGACAAGTTTCCTTGGCTTGTGGTGGGAAGGAGTAATAAAGTTGGGTGTCATCTGCATACTGATAGCACCGAACCCCAAAAACTCCAGAGAGCCTCTCCCAGCAGTTTCATGTAGATGTTAAATAGCATAGAATTAACCCTGTACAATTATAGAAATAGAATTAACCCCCTATTCCTGAAATTTATCTGGTTTCAATGCTGCTGTCATTTAAGTGCCAGGATTTTAAATAGATATTGCTAATTTGATTGATCAAATTCTAGCCTTATAGAATATATTTTTCATTCAATTTTTTTTAATTTGTTTTGTGCCATACATTGCATGGAAACATTAAACAGATTAATATTAAGTTCATTTTCTTTCCTTATTATAACCTTTGCTTATCTTAATCATTTCAAAGTAAACTTACTATTATTACTAAGCAGAGGTTAGAAGTAATGTATTTCTTGCAATGAGTTACTTTGGTGACTAGTTCATTTTTGCAGTAATGGAATAGTCTTGCCTCTTTGTCCATTGGTCTTGGTAACAATCAAGGCTTTGAGTACTGCACTTTGTAACAATCAAGGCTGTAATTCATTACTTTTTAGTGATGAATTGTAGTGGTGTTTCTGCTTGTTCTTATTGGGCTATGGTGAAGCTAATAGGAAGGAATGAGGTGAGGGAGGGACAGAAGGGGAGATGCTCTGAAACTGTGAGATGCAGTAGAGAAAAGTGAATTGGGAATTTAAAAAAGAAGTTCCTAAAAGCTATCCTGCCTTTTCAGCACTCTTCCTTTTTTCCATAATGAAAGAGGCTTTTGCTGCTGCTGGAAAGGGGGGAAGGAAGAGAGAGCCAATGTGAGAGCAGTGGTGGTGCTGGTGCTGGTGTTAGGGCAGTTGGCTGCTCAAAACAGCAGCGGAGGACATGCATTTAGGCTGGCTAGATTGGTCTGAGCCATGAGAGAGGGTTTTAAAAAGAAAGCTATTTCTTTATACACATGAAGCTTGCTGAGGGATGAGATTTTCAGCAGTTCTTTGAGAGAGAGGGATGTGTAGAAGGAAGAGGAACTGCTTCTGTGAACTTGCATGGCAACCGAGTGTTCTGCTGCACTGTGCCTGAGAGGAGGCAGAGAGTCCTACAGAAATAAAGGGAAATAGAGAGCATTTGTCTGTATTTTTCAGTGACACCATAATAACAGTAATAGTAATTGTTAATGACTAATAGAATAAGGTACTTTCTTGAGTGCAGTAAAGGTAATGGTGACCTGCTGGGTGATCAAAATAATGAGCAGCCCAACACGTTGTTCTTAATAGTAACATGCCAGACTCTCTCCCTAAGATGCATTTCTCCAGACCTTCGCTAACTTTTACTATGCTTGAATCTTTTTTAAAAAATCTGCTTGGAGTTTTAATGTTTTCTAACTTTTTTCTATTGAGCAGTTACAGATTTAGGCCTCAATCCTGTGTCAAAGCATGTGGAGCTCCCTTCTGCTCCTGCTCCTGGAAGGCAGATTTCAAGCCCTGGAAGCCAGTACTGTGGTTGGGGTGATGGGCAAAGAGGGGAGGTGACAAAGAATCACCTATTTGCTCAAGGTAAAATGAGAGTCTTGCTGGAGATCTGGAAGAACAACTTTAACTCCTTCTTCCCAGCTACAGAACTGCCTGGTCCTGTCCCTACATCCTTCTAGGGAATGGCTGTGCTTCCAGTATTTGAAGGCTACCTAGGCACTTGTTTACCCTTTGTTCAAGGACCTAGTAAATACTTCCTTGTACAACATCCGAAAAAGGATACATGTACACTTAACTCCAAATTGCACATTCACATATGTCAGTAACATGATCCCAGCAATTGTCATAGTTAGGTAGATCCTTTGGTTGTTAAGCCCCTTTGATTCACTGGATCCATTCTTATATAAACTGAACCTGGAATCATCCCCATGATGTTTGTAAAATGTATCCTGCTGTTTCTGAAAACAGAAGCTCATGGTGTAAAACAAAATAAGCCAAATAACTCAAAGCAAAGCTGCTGAATCCTGTTTCTTTTTTGATGATATTTTAAAAATGTTTGGGGGTTGCAGGCTTACAGGGGTGTCATCATGCAACCAGAGGCCACAAAGAAGGGGTTCAGGGCCACATGAAGTCCACACATTACAACCTCCCATGGCCCCCATCACAAATAAATTGGCTGAAAAAAAAAGATGCAGGGAAAAGAATGAAGAGAGAATAGAAATGGAGAGAGAATGGAGGTTATGCTTACTGGATAAAAAAGCTATCACGTTTGATGCAAGAACAGCAATTTAATGAAGAACATTAATGGAAACAGCACCTGTTGCCATATTTAGTAGAGATTGTGTTTTATTCCAATCTTTGTTGTTTGCCTGTTTCCTCAAATTTACAGTTTTTTTTTCTATTTGAAGTAAAGTCGTAATTAAAAACCCAATAGTGACAGATTGCAGGCAGACCAGTTCTACTGATATAATGGTCAAAGTGTTTTGAAGCCAATGTTATTGAATGGTAGACTTGAAATTCCCATGGGGGAAGATGCATGGAGTAAATGGAGCTTAACTGCTGAGTAAGCATAGCTTGGAGCTGATGTGGAGAACAATATGGGAAATTTGGTGTGATCTGTGTATTGTAAGCAAACAGCTCCTTTTTCCACCAGAAAAGTATCTTAGAACTTTCAAATGCATAACCATGTTGAATAATTGGCTAATTTCATGTTAAACATAACTCTTCCTCATTTTGTATTAATTTTGTGCATTTCCTGCTCTCTTTTTTAAGTCCGTCTGGATTTTATCAGACGTTTCTATGATGACTGTCAGTGGCCATTTTTTTTTCTTGATCTTCTCTAATACCCTGGAATAACTTCCATCTGGTCCTAGAGATTTGTTACTTTTAAGTCTCTCTGGATTATTTCCTTCCTGCTTCACTGGTCCTTGAGATCAACTGGAATAGTAGTTAAAACACTGGCACTTTTTTGAATGAAAGACATTCGGACTATGTCACAGTGTGTATTTACTGGTGCTTTTCTTCACTGCCCGTTTGCCCCAATAATCCCGTTTTTGTGGTTTTGATTCTCTTGCGATTCTCCAGTTAGGAATCTATTAAAATAGCAAAAGTGAGAAATGATGTCTCCATTTGATTTTTTTTTCAAAAAAATTGTTTGTTTATTTATTTATTTGATAGCCTTACATAGTCAGCATTTTCCCTTCTACATCACATTTTGCTGCAGTATGTATTGATATTGATTGTCCATGCTTACACACCAGATACCCTTTCCACCTAAGAATCATAAAGCAAATTTATTGTAACTGAAACATGGTTGTAAGTATATTTTGTATATTCTGTCGCGTTCTATAGCTTTTGGGGGGGCTCTCAATATGTTACTATTTATTGTTGAAGGTTGATTTTATTGTAAGCTGCCCTGAGATCTTTGGCAGAATGTAAATATTTTAATAAATAGCTTCAAACTTTTACAGCTTTTCTGGATCCAAATAGTGACAACATCGAAACTGAAGAACCTGAGGCCAGGGTTCTATAAAAATAGTTGACATAAATGTGGGCCCTTATGCATTCAGTTGTTCTGGAAACACATGCACAGTTCACTCTCTCTCTAGCACTTGTTGAATGGAGAGCTAGTGAACACCTGTAACTCAAGTGAACTCAAGGCATTGGTGCCCATTGCATTGTTGGTTGTGCAGTTCTGGGGTCCAATGTAATTCTATTGACATGTATAGAAAATTGAAATATGATGGCGTGGAGAATCCCAACTTTAGTACAGTGGGCCTTTGGTATCTGCTAGGGTTTGGTTCCAGGACTGAATATGGTTCCCAAAATTTGTCAGTGCTTAAGTCACATTTTGTATAATGGTGTAGTAAAATGGTGTTCCTGATATAAAATGTCATAATCAAAGTTTTCTTTTTGGAGTTTCTTTTTTGGGATATTTTCAAGCTTTAGTTGATTGAATCCATGGATAAAGAATCTGTGAATAAGATGGGCCAACTGTATTCAATAATATATCTTGACACTTCAGGATCTTATCTAGTTCCTTCATAGTTGTCATTACAACTCCTAGACTTCTTCTGATTTCTTGACTGCAGTCTCTATTCTGATGGAGTACTTGCATTGATTTCCTCAAGAACTAACCTATGACTATATTGCATTATGATTGCAACCTCCTTCTTTTTGCATTGTAGATATAATTTTTTACATATTTTAATGGTTGGGGCGGCCTCAGAACTGGTGAAGAGGGAATGTTTCAGTGCTAGTTCAAGTTGCTACATTGTGCTTCTGAATGAAAAACATGGTTGGTCTTTTAAAAAGGTGAGCTTGAGAAACAGAAAAGAGTTACTTTTGAGAAAGTGTAGCTATAACAGTAATTAACTGTTAGATTAGAGACTCAGAAGAATCATTGTGAGTAATTATTTATAGGAGTAGTTTCCCAACTTCTTTAGTAGAAGTAGAATACTCCATAACAGTCTTACTTTCATGTAGTCCCAACTTAGCCTATGAATGTATTTTAACTGTTCAATACAGTTCATTCAACTCACCTAAGAACTTTAACAATATCATCCACAAGCTGTTGCCTTGTTGCTGCTTTGGTTGAAAGATTTTGTCCAGTTTGAAGAAGGTGAGCTATGAATAGCCCTCAATATGTTACTAATAAATTGGAAGTCATGTTGACCTCCCAACGTATTACACTGTGCTGGCTAATGTTTGGATGTGGTAAGCAGTTGAGTGAAGAAGGGAGGGAGCAGTTTAG
Source organism: Iguana delicatissima (assembly GCA_948472985.1). NCBI lineage: Eukaryota > Metazoa > Chordata > Lepidosauria > Squamata > Iguanidae > Iguana > Iguana delicatissima. The sequence goes on from CAOKZL010001152.1 coordinate 296,013, forward strand.
TGCTGAAGCAGGCAAGGATGCCAAATGCAGTGTATGGTTAGCTCTAATGGAAGAGCTGATCCAGGTGGGACCTTGAATAGCTCCTCATTTATTCTGCTTTCTCCTGGGCCATAACCATAGCTTGCCTCTAGCCTTCTATGAAAAATATTGCTCCAGTGTAGAAGAGATCAATCAATTTTCCCAGCTTTCAAGGTTCCATTGTGGCATGGGGACTGTTACTTGAATTCCACTCCCTGAATTCACAGTTTGATACCCCCCCTCCAACATCATATGTGGACATCTCTAAGGACCATCAGCGTTTTAACTTTTTTTTTTTAAAGTCTGTTGCCACATTATTGGTAGAACACAATGTTAGTAGCAGGTTCTAACATCAAGACCAATTCATACATTCCATCAGAGTCTAATGTGGTTTCTGCTTTTGCCACAACTGCTTCTCAAACCATTTGATAATATGAGGAGTGGAATACTATGTGAGAGTGGTGTGCAGTGCAGTTAGTCTCCACACCCTTCCTTCAAATCAGGAGACTAACCACATTGTATGTCGCTCCTATGACCTTGGTTGCTAGAGGAGCATAGGAAGCATTACCAGAAGGGTAGCGAAACACATGTACCATCTTTTCAAATTGTCTTCTCTTTTTATAAAGCTTCAGAATACAGTTGAGGAATAGGTTATTATATCCACCTGTACAGAAAACTGTAATCTGAAATCAGAGGTTAACATTAAGCTGGAGCCTTTCTTTGTGAATATTAAGCTTGTGGTCCCTCACTTTCTACATTTAGATTGCAGGACACAATCAATCAGTTTAGTAAACCATTTATTACCTACTATTATGACATACAGTGTTTCCTTTGGAGAAATCCAATTGCTTGTGAGTAATAAGGGTTAAGTTACTCTTAGTACAATTTTCTGTAGACAATGAATGTTCTAGTTCACCTCCCAATAAATCTTGCGTGGGGGACATGAAACACACAGATGGCTTGTTCCACAATACCCCCCCCCTTTTTTTTGCAGCATCCCATATACCCAGGCTCTCCCATCCTCCAAAGATGAGAAATCCCTGCCGCTGAAATTCGGCATTGTAGTCTAAGTCATAACTGACAGATCCTCAGTCATGAGCTGAATATGAACTGTTAAAAGGTCTGCCCTCCACACTGCAAGTTCCCCTGGATGAACCACCTACAGACACCCACATGAGTACAGACACAGACTCCACGTAACCTTCCATAAACTAAATAAATAAATCTCTTGGTGCATCTCTGTTCTCAGCAGCAAACTGCAAGAGGCATCCCAGCATTAGAAAAGCATTACACTTAAGAACCATTTTAAAAGGAAAGAAAGAGAGATGACCCCAGAGTCCTCCTCCAGCTCCCGCCATGAATCCACACACCACCACAACTCTGCCCCAGGATCCTTCTGTCCCAGATATGCTTGCTTGAGAAAAGAACTGTACTAAAGAACTTTGTTCACAACAACAACAATATCTTCTCTCAAGACATCTTCCCACACTTTGATGGCCCCCTTGGATGAATCATACCACATGTGCACATGCACACACAAAAACAACCTAGAGAGTGAGGCTTTCCAACAAGTGAAATGGTATTTCCCCTCACTAAATTTTCCATCCCAAATTCTCCTTTCTAATTACAGTTAATCAGAGAATTAATTTTTTTTAAGCGTTCAGATTGTTCCTTTAATTTATTTTATAATTAATTTAGCATTGCTTTAAAGAGTTTATTAGAATTGGCTTAATAAATTGATCTAATGGAATTAGTTAATATATGTAATGAAATGAAAAATAAAATAATTGGGCTTTTAAAAGGGAAACAAAGGGGAATCCAAAAGTACATCCCTTAAGCAACCTGAAGCTCGACCCCCAGCCTTAATGGATGTTGCCCATCCCTGCCTTGACCAGAGAGATAATCATCAGTTGTTTACCTGATCTTTCTCTCTCTTTTTTGGCTTTATTAATCAGTGTAAATGCCTATTGCTTATTCCTATGCCGTATTTTAAGAGTTACAAAAATTAAAATTCCAAATTTTATTTTTTGTCTATAGTCTTGCACAATTTAAATAATTTTAAGATAATGCTATTTTATATACCTAGCACTCACAGCATACATTTTAAGCAGCTCTGTGCATACTTTTTTATGTGAAGGAAAGTCATTGTATTTGTAGTTAACTTGGAAAGCCTGAGGAATTCTGAAGCATTAATCTCCTTTTGAGAAGATAGCTTCTTGTTGCCTGTAGCTATAGTCTAACAACACCCTGTGGGAATATGTTTTTAAAGCAACAAGACTGAAAACTTTTAGAAAACTTGTGCTTATGATACTCATACTCTGAAGATACTCAGTTTAAGAGCATTTTTTAAAGTGTCCTAATCCTCTAATTCTTTAGAATATAATTCTTTAAAATTATACTGACTCCATATATAGCTATGAATTTTATACACTAAGAATAGACTATCATAAGTACAGGTTGTTGCTCAGAAAGAATCTATATAAGTCTTCAAAGAAATCAGAAACTGATTATTTGGACTATGCTATTCTGGTACTTGCTTTTGACGTTGGTTGATTGCCTGAGGAGTAAATGAGGGCAGCATAAAATTTTATTCTGTGGTAAGTTATTAATTTTGCACTGAGAGCTGTCCTCTAAACCATCAGTTGGCTTTGCTAACTCTCACTTGCTAAATTAAGTGCATAACATATTTATCTCCAAAGGATACACTTTGAATTAACCAAAGCATGCAAAAATATAATTTACATTAAAGGTGCTAAGAAAGTGTGCATTACAGTGAAAACCTTTGACCACACAGTGTTGTCAGTGTAAGTGGTTTTGACATATGCTACAACCCATATTTCGCTGGTGAAATATTTCCCTTAACTTGTTAAGGTTGAAGAACTTCAGCTACATCCTATCAGTATCAACACAAGACTTCCAAGGCACTCAGTCACTGAACATTTTTTGCAAACTAAATGAACGTGCAGGATAAATGTACAGAAAACGCTCCCTATTAGGAATTTACAGCAATTGAAAGTTACTATATAGAAGCATAGGTAGTATCTACGATCAACAAAAATGTGAGTATCTCACACAATATCAAAAATTTATGTATACAGTCAGCCCCCCGCATTTGTGGGTTTCACTTTTGTGGATTTGATTATTCACGGATTATTTCCTGTCACCTCTGCTACCTCCGTATGCCATTTTTTAATAGGGATTGCAAGCCTCGTGAGACTGAGAAAGTGTGAATGAGGCTTGTAAGTCCCTTTTAAAAATGGTGTGGGGCAACAGTGGAGGTGGCAGCAAGCCCCACCAGCCCCCCATTTCTGCCTTGTGAAGGAACCCTGATGCCTCAGAGGAATCCATGGTGGGTTGAATGTGGTGATCATACTTTTTTGTGTGTTATATATGGTTTGGAGGGCCTAGAGTTATTCACAGTTTTTCTACTTTCATGGGAGTCCTGTGCCTCAACCCTAGCGAATTTGGAAGGATGACTGTATTTGAAAAAGAGCATAGAGGCCGTATAAAAACAGTGAATGGTATCCAATCAGCTGGCTTTCCACCAGCAAAAGAGGTAGGAAGTACTTTTCTCTCTCCTTCCAGCCTTTTACACTCTCCAAAATCTGTTCTGGATGGTATGGGTATGGGGAGTTTCAGAATGGAAGCAGCAACCATAAGTCCTATTGTGAAAGCAGAATTTATCCTCACAACAATGGATATCAACCATTGTTGGTTCTCCCCATTCCCTCCTTAAAGCAATTTTTGCTTCCTTCTCTTCCTGCTGTTAACCATAGTCTAGCATCACATGTACACTGACACATATGGTGGTTTTTCTCAAACCAGAGAATATAATTATTTTGCTATAGTGAATTCACTTAAAGTGAACTTTGTTGTTGTTGCTAATTTCTCTCAAGTCTACTTGGACTTATGGTGACCTCTAAGTTACCCCGTTAGCAATAGCTCTACTCAGGTTTGGCAAAATCAGGGTCGTGGCTTCCTTGATTGACTTTGCTCCCCTGTAATGGAGTGTTCCTCTTTTCCTCCTGCCTTCTACTTTACCAAGCATTGTTGTCTTTTCCAGGGATTCATGTCTTCTCACAATGTATCCAAAGTACAACAGTCTCAGTTTAGTCATCTTGGCTTCTAAGGAGAGTTCCAGCTTGAATTGCTCTTGGGCCCATTTATTTCTCTTTTTGGCAGTCCATGGTATTCACAGAACTCTCTTCAAGCATCACATTTCAAATGAGCTGATTCTTTTCCTATCAGCTTTCTTCACTGTCCAGCTTTCACAACCATATGTAGAAATCTGAAATATAATGGCGTGGACAATCCTGACCTTGGTGTTCAATGATATATCTATATACACTTGAGGATTTTGTCTAGTTCCTTTATAGTTGCCCTTCCATGCCCTAGTTTTCTTAAATTTCTTTGCCATCCTATGCTGCAAACCATATTTTGAGATAATCTGGCTTACATTTACCATGGTTTGTCTAGAGAAGTAAGGAAAATGCAATCTCATGTCACCTTCTGGGAAAAGAACTTGGAAATGGCATTTTAGAAATAATATATTATTTACAATACTTTATTTATTTTCAATGATGGAAATGGTTGTAACATAACAGCGTTCCTTTCTTTGATGTAAAATAGTGACAAAGGAGGAATTTCACAGGTTCAAGTGCTGGCTCACAGATCTTCCTCTGCAGTGCCTTGTTCTCTGTTGGTGGTGTTGAGGTGCACAAACAATTAAGAGAAAAGCCAGAAGCTAGTGGGGGGAGGAAGGTGAAAACAGAAAGGAGGGAGGTGAAAACAAAACCAGATTTAGTGATTATTGATTCTATCTTGTCACCCCCACTTCCCTACTAAAACCTGTTCCTCTTTAGTGGAATGGACTTCAGCAATATATTATTATGAATCTGACCTCAGTAACAATGCAGGGTATTTTTTCTTCTCCTTCTACAGCATATCCAGGTTATCTGACTTGACTATTAAACTCTTCTCAGTATTCAGCTATTCATTCTTCTCCTAGCTCCAAGGTCTGTTTCTCTGAAGAAGAGAAACTTCTTGGCAGTTTTCATCCTTAGGAGCATAGGACTTTTACAGTGTGACTGCACCACTTTAAAATTAATTGATCCTCAAGATGTTGTTGTAAATATCGTCATGAAAACCAGAACAGAAATATTTCTTGTAAATAATGTAATGCTCCTGTGACTTGTGTTTTAGTTTAAAACTATATAGTGTGAAGGTATGCTTTTCAACGGGGAAGATGTTTAAATAACTCATTCAGGTGGAGCAGGAGTGAATGTGTGAGTCTCTTGCGTGGAATTGGCAAATCTTGCTTAGCAGGGTGCCATTTCTGAAGTCAGAATCCCCATGATCAGCCCGTGCAGTTGAATTATTTAGATACTGTCCTAACCAGGCCAGTACAGATTACATAAAAGCAGCCCCATGCCACTGAAATATTTGAGCCCCTAGGATATCAGCTATTGTACTGTTGAACCTAAATCTTAGTTGTGTTATCTATCCGTTGGACTGTAATGAATATAGATTTGATATATTTCTTGGGAAAATATTTCACACTAAAGATGGATGACTAATGATATATAGATTTATTTATCCGTTTCTTTTCTACTGTCTAGTTTTTCTTTCGGTTTTATACATACTGAATTCTAAGCCATTATTTTTAATTGTAGGCTGCCTCAAATGAATTGGGAGAAAGGAGGCACATAGGTTTGAACCCAGGCTGCTCCAGAACTGCCTTCCAGGAGAAACCTATCTCATTTCCTCATTAATGCCTGCACAGAACCCAGTAAAGATGTTCCTTTGTATTAAAACAATTGGTGCAAGAGCCAGCATAGTTGAGTGTTGAACTAGGTAGGACTCTGAGAGATCAGGTTTCAAATCCCCACTTGGACTTGGAAACCCACTGGGTGATGCTGGGCAAGTCACACTCTCTTAACGTGAGAGGAAGGCAATGGCAAAGCTCTTCTAAATAAATCTTGCCATGAAAATCCCATGATAAGGTCAGAAACAACTTGGAGGCACACACAACCAAAATAAAATTGATATATGATTTTAATTCTAAAGCTTATACTTTTAGAGTTGTGTGTGTGCACAGTGGCCTCTGTGTATTACTTTTCTGCTAAGAAATTAGCAGAAGTCATACAGATGTATGTGATAATTTCCTCAATATTTTAATACGCGATCATGCTTAAATGAGAGGTAGACAGCAGACATGTGGAGAATTAAGGAGCACCAATTAGATTTTAGGTACTTTAGGTAATGAAATTAATGTTTCTTCCTGTATTTTTTCCTTTTCTCTAGTGATTACTTTCCCTGTCTCCAAAATACTTAATTACAGGCTGTGTTTTAGTTGTTTTCCAGTTTGTATATATCTCTCTAAAACAGTGCTGAAAAGGATTAGTTTTTTCTCCCCATCTCTCTGTAAAGGAAATAAGAGATTATGATAATGACATTTCCTATTGTTGGATTTACTTAGAATTCTTCTGTTTCTGGGCCTAACATCAAAATCGCATTTGGTTTATATGCATCCTGAATTCACCTCTCTATGCCTGCCCCTTCCTGTGTGAATTCCACTGAAAGACTGAATAGTGTTTGCATACCAGATAAGAATAGGATGGTGAAGAAATGTATCTCCAGTATATGATCTCAAGTCCAGTAGTCTTCAAAATCTGATGGTATGAGAAGTAATTGAAGTAAGTACTGCGAGAGTGTTGAAATACATTTTGACATGAAAATGTAGGTTGCTTCAGAAAGCGCTGCAGTGACAATAGGTTACAGTGACAGCTCTTCAGCAACTGTGTGAGCCTCCACCAGATGGAAGGGAATTTGGCTTAATGAATTATAGGCAGGCTGGGTAACTCAAGCTTCTTTATAAAAGCAGATCAGAAGGAAGAATAACCTTACCCACACTGGCATGTGTTAAATAGCATCATTGTTTAAAAAAAATATGAAATGAGGGGAAATGAGGCAGAGAAAATCTTAAGGGCCTTAAAATTCTGTGCTAATAATGTTGAAGGACCTTGGGGCCCTCAGCAGGATGCTGCTTGCCCATTCTTCCTTTTATTGTCTGATAATGCCTGTTGTTGTCAGCAGCATTGGAAGCTGAATGGCTTGCTCTGTCAAGGCAACAGTGTCACAGTCAGCCTATTCCTTGGGGACCTTCTCCCCCACTCTGGATTCTCCCCACTCTGGATTCCAAAGCACGGGATTGTGCTTTGGAAGAAAAGCAAGCGTGTCTGTATTCTTTTCTTTCTCTACAGAGAAGAAGAAAAATGAGTAACTAAAGCGTGGTGTTTTGTTTCCTGTGACTTGGGGGATAGATAGTGCTGTGATGATGGAGGGATGAGGGCATTATGAGGTATTTTGCTTGGGTTTTCATTTATTCCTAATTGAGCCATTATCAAAGCTAATTACACAAATTACAGTTTGGCAAGGATTCAGCAATGGAAGCCATCTTGAGCCAAGTGCTACACCTTGAGTCTCTCCTTGCCCTAAGAGAACTTGCTGGCTTATAAAGTAAAAAGAGATGAGATGTTGGCCTGCCAGCCCTGATTTGTTTTTCATTAGAATTAGAACTAGGTGCTAACTAACTCTTAGCAGAGTTCCTTGGCAGAGGAAGCTGGTGCAATGACAAAGAGAGCAGCAAATTGGTCTTTAGCAATATGTTGTTTCTGGTGCACAGCAGTGTCCACGATGACAGAGACTACTACCGTCTCCTCCTCTGCCACCACCATAGCGTGAGTGAAAGATAAAATGGGAATGCCTTAAGCCCTTCAGCCAAGAGATCAGCCGTATCTGCTACTGCCACAGGAGTTCCCCTTGACTTAGTACTTTCTGTACTCAGAACTCTATGGGTCTGTAAGTTCTCTCCCCGTGGCAGCAGAACCTCTAGCAATAGCCCCAGACTACTTCTGTCCCAAGTTACCATTCCACAGGAGGAGGAGGAGAGGAAATGCCAGTCTACATCATCACAGTCACTGCACCATCAATATGTTGATAAGGGCTGAGTTACAGCCCTCCTCTTTGTCTTTATCACGTTCATTTCCTCCTGCATCAAAATGCTACCCTTTGCTAAGGGAAGAGTGGCTGCCTTCCTCCCTGTTTTTTCCTCTACTAAGATGAGCAGCAGCGCCTCAGGAGGAGCTGCCAAGCTGGTGGTGTTTCTACTCTAGCTCAACCCAGCTCGTAGTTGGGCAAATGGGTGGCTGGTGAGGTGGCACCTGGGCAGAGCTTGGGGGGATAGGAATGAGAAGAGAGCAGCAGCAGATGCAGCAGATGGAAGCCCACAGCAGAAACAGCAACAAAGGGAGTAGCTGCTTTGAGAGAAGCCACTGCCTCTGGAGGACGAAGGAGGTTGGAGGGTGGTCATCCCAGTTTTCATCTGTATAGCATCAGATAGTATGTAGGATGAATCAGGAACTCCCCACTCCAATGGTTCTTGACAACACTCCAGCCTTGGTGGGGAAGATCTGGACTCAGATGTCTACCATAGACAGATGTGCGCAGTAACGTTCCTCTGATGCTAGGATTTCTGACCTCAGAGAGGGGCAAAAGGGTCTGTGTGAAGATTAAGATAGAAAGTTTACAAGAAGAGACCCCGTGAAGAAACAGAAAAGGGCCTGAGAAGTTTTGCATTTCAGAGTTAGTGCCCCCTACTTTTGCCTGGCAAGCAAATGTTGAGAGTCCTGAGGAGCTGGTAGCAGTAAAACAACCCTCATACAGTTTGCAGTCAAGACAAATAGTGCCAATAGACTGTCTGAAATCAGGAAGCCTACTTTAAATCTTCAGTGCCTTGTTAAGCAGGGTTTTAAATCTCTGAACCCCTCTGTAAACTTCCTTTAGTTTATATTATTCCAACATTTAATGTGTGTTAGCAGTAGTTGCAGGTACTGCTGTGGTGTATCTAAACACTTAGATTGGGGTGGTCAGGTGTCTAACTAGTGAGCAAAGGAAGGAAGGAGAAAGAAAGAAAGAAAGAAAGAAAGAAAGAAAGAAAGAAAGAAAGAAAGAAAGAAAGAAAGAAAGAAAGAGGTGAACCTTATCTCCTGAATGTGTTCCCTACCTTCATCCCTGAAAATTAGTCTTTCCCATGAAATAAATAGTACAGTTGAGTCTGATGGGAGTTCTGAGTGAATCCTTTGGAGGCTTGGTTCATCTAGACTGCTTTTCAGATACCTCTTAAAAACACATTCATGCATGTGTGCAGCTGATCTTTGCCCTGTCTGACCTAGAATACTGGGGTGCCTGTATACAATTAATTGCCTCTGAAAACACTCCTGATGAGCTGAGTCAGCCAGAGGTGACTCATTCTTAATTGTGTTGACTGTAGCTGACCCAGAAACAACCCGGGCTTGCAGGAGTCCTTTAAACTTCAATTATTAGACAGAGATGGTGCAGTGCTTTCTTCTTTCAGCAACCTCATTGCCCTGTGTCAAGTTGTGATTTGGGTGTCTGCGCCCATGGTCATGCTCCTATCTGTAGCAACTTTTAATTTCTCATGCGGTAAGTACTACAGACGGTGGCAGGTCCAGAAGCAATCAAATGAAGCTGTGGAGACTGGTAGTCCCTCCTTTACTGCCCATCAGAAGGTTTGAAGGATCTCTTCACCAAGTGTTCTGTGTGACCAAGAGCCTCTTCAGTTAGAACAGAACTTGGAAAAACTCCCAGAAGCCTCAAGCTGGTACAGCCCCTGGCTGTGTTGGCTGGGTGTTCTGGGGGTGGTAGTCCTGAAAGGTAATGTTCCTAAGCTCTGAGTCACAACTAGTGTAAATGAACTAGTTCCCTGATCTGGTGTATTCCAAATGTGTTTGACTATAACTCATCTTACCCACAGATAGCATGGGCATTGTACTTCAGCATCTCAAGAGGGCACCCAGTTGGGTGAAGGTGCTATAGAGAAATTGTTAAAGAGGCAATGTTTTTCTTAGCATCAGCAATTGGTGGGTTCTTCTGAGTTCTGCAAAAATTGCGTATGCATTCAAGTAGCTGTCAACTTATGGAGACCCCATGAATTTTATTATGAATACTCAGAGGTGGTTTGCCATTTCTTTCCTTTGAAATATAGCTGGCAGCACCTATTCTTCCTTGGTGGTCTCCCATCCAACAACAAACCAGGGCTGATCCTCTTCTTAGCATCCAAGATCAGCTGGCATCTGGTGCCACAGTTGACGTAGGCATTATGCCCTCTGTTTTGAATTTTCATTAAGATAAATTGAAGTATCTTAATATTAGTTAATATTAGTACTGTTAGTTATTTACTTGATCCACTTTCATTCCACACAGTCAGATTGACTAAAGAAGAAGAAACAGGAAAGGAAAATTAGTTTTTCTCACTTTTTGGATCTTCAGAAGAGCATCAAACCTGTGAATGCATTTTGAAAACATGCTGTGTTAGCTAATACAAGTTTTCAGATTTATATCTATTAATGCAGGACACCTGGAATGATTTTGTAGAGAGGAAGTGTGCAGTTTGTGCACAGTTTCTTGCTGTTTGTCACCTTGATGGTGTGACTGAACGGAAGGCTAAACTATGGCAAAGGATTAATACATTAAAAAGGGTGGCCTGGGGATTCTAATCCATGCTAATGATTTGTGAGGATAAAGCCTAGGGTGGTGCCCTGGATTAATTAATTTTGGGTAAAGGAGTGTGATTTCATGAAGATTCACTTGTGCTTTCTAGACCTATATAAGGTAAATATTGGCTTATTTCTTATTCTAATTCATTTCTTTCTTGAGCTACAACAAGTCTCTTGTGGTGTTCAAGTTAAAGGTAATACTGACACTCTCCCCCACAACCCCCGAGCAAGATTAATAGATGTTTGCCACAATTCAGGTGTTGCTGCTTAAATGCATTACTGCTGGACAGCTCACCCAAATTCCCAATTCATGTATTCAAACAATTTCATTGTGCTTTATAAATAATGGATTTGAATTTTAAGTGCTTACTGTTGTGCAGAGAAATACCTTGTAAAAATGTGCGTCTGCAGGCTCCAAGACAGGGCTTTTGTTCTGTTTTACATTTTTCGATGATCCAGGTATTGGTTTATAAGCCTTGAATACACAACTTTTTGTTTCATTTTATTTTAAGAGCTAAAGTTTTGCCATTGTCACTGGATCCTTTGGCACATCTCAGAGTAAAATTGAAAATTAAAAACATTCTGAGAGGGTGGATATTTACATTTGTAATATCAGAGGAAGATTTCACAGCAACTGTCTCCTTTCCTTGCTGCTATTCTATTTAATAGCATGACATATTTTGCTGAAACTGTTTTTACAAGGGGCAGGTTGACCTGAACAGAAGCACCCCCTTGTGTGTTTGAGTCCAAAGGCAAGCCCAGAGATGATGCCATTTTGCATTTGCTCACCACCCAGCACAGAAAGGGAGGCTGGTAGAAACAGTGGCTGGCTCCATGCTGTCGTTGTCAGGCTTTTCCTTGCTGCTAGGCATTTATGTCTCTACAAAGGGGTATTGTACACCACTGAATGACAAGTAGTTCTATATTAAGTACTATACAGAAAGGCAGCTCACTTGAGAAGCCATGGGGGCTGACTTTTAATGCACATTAAAAGGCAATGTACTGACAAAAGATGACTGTTCTGAGTACATAATCTGATTAGGAAATATTCATTTAAAGGAGAAGGCTTTCTTCAAAAAGAAATATTTTGGATCCAAGTGCAAATTGACCAAATTAAGCAATGCCTTGCCCTCACACCACACCTATGCATAGTGTACAAGCTATCCGTAGCATCAAGCAGAGAGCTGAAACTATAGAATATGAGCTTTAGAAAACTAGGAGTAGTTGCTGAGTAGATCTGGGAAGAGATAGCACATGCTGGAAAAGTTGGTAGATATAAAGAATCTTGCAACATGAATGATTTAAAACTGATTCAGAGGAGAGGAGAGCAAGATAGGTCTGGGTTGAATGGATGTCAAAATAAATCCTTCCTGAACTAGTGTTGAGATACCTGCTGGTGCTCTCCAAATGCTTCTTTGAAATTAGCAGACTAGATATGTTGAATGATCTTGATACATCCAGGTAGCATTTAAAAAATGCATTTCCTTTAGGGTTAGAAAGTCATCTGTCTCAGAATTATTATCATGTGCTGTATCTTGAAAATTAATTTGAGATTTGCCTACAAGAATAAAGCTGCTTCTTTATCAAGTCTTAAATTAACCGATTTGAAGTCATCTTTCTAATTTCTGCTCAGCCTAGAGGCAAGCAAGTGGCTGATGAGTGTTGTCTTTTGAATTGAGATAATTAATGAAGGGAACCATGATCTGCTTTTCTGTCAATGGGCTGGTATAGTAGGTCTTACAAATTAAGGATCACATCATTGCTGCAGCTGCAATGCAAATGCATGTTGGCTGGCAGCTGCATAGCCTTGATTGACTCCTTGGTTTCACATGCAAAGAGCTGATGGAAGTATAAGCTATCTGCAACTCACCCACCCCTCTTTCTTTTTTTTTTTTTTCCTGCAGTGGGAATGCTTCAGAAAAGTGAATGGCCCTTTAAGTACAGAAGTACAGTGTGTTTCTCTACTGTGTCTATACCATTAATTTCAGAAGATGCTTTCTTGATCCTTTGAAGTTCTGATTATACTGTAAGCCCCTTCTACTTCAGCCCAACACACACTCTCCTAGTATGGTATAGTATTGTTTGTGATTCAGTAGTTTCCTTCTACAGAAGGGAGGGTTATTACGTAGATGCAACAGAGACCCTGATGAATGTGTAAAGATTCAGATTCTAAGAGGAAAGAAAGTCTGCGTTGCATCTTATTATCCAATAGTATTGGAGAGATTCTTCAATATCAAGAAAATTATTCTTGCTGTCCCAATTTTCACTTCCTACATCTATATAGCTATATCTCTCCCCACCCATTGCTTTCCACTTATTTTTCCAAGGTTTTCTGGGAACATTTTTAATGGCATGTGATTATCAAAATGGATTATCTTAATTCTGTGAGGTTAAGAGATTAAGTGCTAGAAAAACATTGACCAAAAAGGAAGTTAGGAGTAACAGAACAGTTCTGTTTCTGAAACCTTTCCCCCAGCCTATTATCGGAGTTGGAGTCTGTTCTGCCCTAGACTTGGTCACAGCCAGATAACTTTTCCAGCCCAAATAAGAGTTTCAGTTCAAGTTCAAAGCAGCAACCTATAACTCCTTCACACTACACAATTATAGTGCTATTATTCCGTTTTTAACTACCATGGTTCCATCCTGTGGAATCTTGGGGTTTGTAGTTTGGTCAGACACACAGAGAGACACACAGAGAATTCTAAAGCACCCTTCTCCTTCAATTGCAAACCCTGTTTTGAGCATCTATAGTCTCTTCCTCCTGCTTTCCACTTTGGCATGAATTGTTATGCAGTGCTTCACCTCCAAGTGGGGAACATAAGATCATCAAAGCATTGTTGGACTGCAACTCCCATTAGTACACACAATTTCCTATATTGGGCATATACCTGGACACAAATCCCTCCCCTTGACTTAGATTAGTAAAGCTAACTGTGGTTAACTTCGAATCAGAAGGTAAAAACACCTTCAGAACCAGAATTTGCAATTGGTTTCCAATAATGCTGCCTCATATTTATCATGATGGTACAACTGCATGGTTAACTCTGAGAAGGGGGAGCAGTTGGAAGAAGAGGGAGGCCACAAGGAAGAAGGCCATCACTGAATACTGTTGCATTCTGGCTAACCTGACCAGAGGATGTCATGTCTCAGAGATGTGGTGGATAGTCACTCAGCAGCCATGCTGCACTCCCATAATGATAAGGGTTTTCCCCCCTAAACCACTACTTCACAACATTCTCCAATATAAGCATCATCCTCTCCCCTTAGTGTGCTTCTCAACAGTTGCAACTGCAGTCTTTGTACCTCGCACAAGCAGCCACCGATACTCATTACACTTGAACACATCATATCTACCAATTCTCTTGCTACTTCAGGAATGATGATAATTGCAATTTTCAGTTCCTGTGTTGAGCTGCATTCTCCTTTTAGCAGGTCAAGTGTTTCAATTATCTCCGACCTTCTCCATTAATTATTTGCTTTGCTTCCCAGGTTCATATCACTGACAGAATTAGAATGACAGAATTAGTTACAGGAACAGTAAAAATAATGATGATGGCTCCAAGTACCAATATTGATTTTCAACACCTTTGCCTTTTACATTTCCATTAATAACTCTTCTTTGTTTCTTGCTTTCTACCTTTTATTGCAGCACAATAGTTCTCCTTGATAGTTCATGCATTTATCCTGTTGTTATTGCAGTAGTTCCGTTTATTTTTAACCCTTCTTTCTCCTAAGAACTGGAACTAAAGGTAGTTTATAAACTAAAACAGATATAGTGAGAAGAAAAACATGCCAAAGATTATACAATGGCTCCTAGACTTTCACGAGGGTTGGGGGCACAGAATCCTTGTAAAAGTAAAAAACAAAAACAAACCACAAATAACACTCTCTGCTTGACTGAACACTGCCTCTCATTCCTTTCTGGGGTTCCCCTTCTCATTCAAGCATGACCCCCCATTCTCCCCCTCCCATTCTTTTGCCTTATGCCTTGGCACACGTGCCTTCTTTCCACGTGCCAGGCAAAAGGTAAGCAAATGGGATAGGACAGCCCCACGCACGGAGAAGGCAATGTGTGCCTCCCCCTTCTCCCCCCCATGCCTTTTGCCCAGGCATGTCTCCCTTCACACACCTGGGCAAAAGGCAAGGAATGGGAGGAGACAGCCCAACTTGCAGAGAAGGCACACGTGCCTTCCCCATTATCCCCCTCCCGTTCTCTTGCCTTTTCCCTGAGTGTGCTGTCTTCCTTCTCAGAAGGGCAAAGGGCAAAGAAATGGGAGGGGCAGCCCCATGCACAGAGAAGGTGCAAGTGTTCCTTCCCCCTCATTCCCTTGCCTTTTCCCTATGTGCTTATGTCTTCCTTCCACTCACCTGGGCAAAAGGCAAATGAGAGGGGGAAATGGAGAGGAAGGTTTGTATGCACCTTCCTTCTCCATACGCAGGGCTTCCCCTCCCCCCGATTCACTTGCATTTTGCCCACGTGCAGAGAAGGAAGGTGCAGAGCACCTGGGCAAAAGACAAGAGAATGGGAGGGCAACAATAGGGAGGAAGCAAGCAGGTGCCTTGTGAATAATCAAATTTGCAAAGGTCAGATCCACAAATGTGGAAAGAAGACTGTAATTAAAATGTAATTAAATTATCAACAGCATTACAACAATTTAAAAAATTTATTTATGCCTTTATTTTATTTATATCCCACCTTTCCCCCGATTTGGGATCCAGGGTGGCTTACAATGTCATTTAAAGCAAGACACAATTAAAATTATGGATACCAAAAAAGTTAAAGAATGATAAAACAAACAAACATATTAAAATACCAATTTAAAACAGTTTTAAAAGCTGTTTAAGATAATAGTAATACAGCAATGCTACACTAGAAGACTCTGCCCTTAAAAGGTCTTCTGGAACAGATAGCTGATATTCAAAGACCTGGGCAAACAAAAGGGTCTTGGCCTGCTGGTGGAAAGACAACAGAGAGGGTGCCAACCTAGCTTCCTGTGGGAAGGAATCCACATTTTAGGAGCAGCCACTGAGAAACCTATCTCATTTCCTCACCATCCAAACCCATGAAGTTGGTGGGTCTAAGAGAAAGCTCTCCCCATGAGGACCTTAAAACTTGGGAGATACTGCCTTTCAGATAGTTTAGACCCACACCTTGTAGGAGTCTAAAAGTCATAGCCAGTACTTGGAATTCTGTCCAAAAATGAATCAGTAGCCAATGAAGCTGTTCTAACAGAGGAGTGATACATCTCCTGTAACCAACCCCAGTCGTAATCTGGCCTCGGAATTCCGGATATGCAGCAGTTTCCAAAGAATTTCCAAAGACAGCCCCACATAAGATATGTTACAATAAGCTAAGCAGGATTTAATTGAGACTTGTGTCATTGTGGCCACATCTGACATCTCGAAGAACAGGTATTTTTATGCATCAAAAATAAAAAAGCACATAAAAACCAGTAGAGCACCCTATTAAAAATGCTTTCTTTAAAAAGTCATCTCCTGAAAACCCACAGGATTTGATAATCCTGACAGCAGGATGGAGAATGTCATGTTTCAGGGTTACATACCTGTAACATGTAGGGCTCAACAGAGTAGATTTGGCTAGATTTTAGGGACAGAAATATTCATTAGGGCATACTTGCTGCCCCTTTGAGGCTTTTGCGGGGGGCTTATATGCTTTAGCAAATTAGAGACTGAAAGAAAGTATGAAAAGGATGATCCTTATACTAAATAAGAATTGATAGGTTTCTTTAAATAGCAGGCTGTCCTTCACTTCAGGTCTCTCAAGAGGACGCACTCACTGTGACTTAAGCAGCAGGCCTGTATATTTAAATTTAAATTGATTTTAATCAATTAAACAACCAACATTTATTTTTAATTGTCTGACAGCCAAGGGACACGGCCCACATGTGCAGCTGGTGAGAGTGAGGATTGTCATCTTAAAATTTTTCCAGTCTTTTCCCTGTCCAGTCTCATTTGTTTGTCAGAATGTAAGAAGAGCCCTTCTGGAATAGACAAACAGTCTATCTAATTCTGCATTCTGTTTCCCACTGTGGCTGTCAGGAGCCCCATGGGAAGTCTACCTATAGGACAAAAGTGTGAGAGCTTTCTCTCTTCCATGGTGGCTCTACCAGCACCTCATCTTCAGAGGCATGTTGCTTCTTATCCTGGAGGCAACACATTAGTGCTGATACTTTATTCTCCATGACTTTGTCTTAATATTGTTCTGAAGCTATGTAAGCTGGTGATGGAATACACTGCGGCAGTGTCCTTCAAAACAGTACTTATTCTTCTCTCTCTGAATCCCCTGTCATTCAGCTTCATTAGATGGCCCTGATTTTAAGTGTAATAAGAAAGAAACCCTTTTCTCTCCTTTATGCCTGCCAGTTGTGTCCCCCAGCCCCTTTTTACTGTTATTCTAGAATACTCCAAACATAGCTCCAAAGTTACCCTTTAGGGACATGCTTCCAATCCCTCACAGTCACCAGCAAAAAGATAGAGCATTCTTCCCCTTATCTGCCAGCCCATCAGAACTGGGAGCCTTTGATTATGGACACTTATGTCCTTACATCAGAGGAGATTCCAGCAGGGTGCTCTGTCTGTGATACCGACTGGCTTTAAGGGTGCATGTGCACCTTACCTCTCAACCGCAAAATGGAGTGGGGGGAAATGGCTCCGGAGTTTAGTAGACACCAGTTCCCCCTTGAATGGCATTACAACATTCTCCATTGTATTCTTGGATCTGGGCAAAAAAATTCTTCTTAAAAGAACAGTTGTGGATCACAGGGTTCTTCTATTAAAACAGCTTTAGCTATTTCAGTAACGCTGCTTATATGAGCATCCTTACTTTAAGGTGTTTGATGCTGCCTCAGGTAGCAGCTTCTTAACCTTCTTCTGGAAAGCATTTTGACAAGCTTAGTATCCACTGAGAACCTTGTTACTGGTTGTATGTAGCAATGGCAGCCTGTTTTGTTCGTTTGTTTGTTTGTTTATTGAATGAATGGCAGTTTTAGGGCTGTCCCAAGGTTAGGATAGAAGATGCCAACAGTCACATAAATAGAAAGCCGCTTTAAATGTACAGTGGTACTTCTGATGTTCTAACATTTTTTAAAAAAAAAGCATACAGATAAATATGTGTCTTTTGAAAGGAATACTGTAGTTTGTGGAGACAGACGAGGTTATGGTGTAAAAAATATTAACTTGCAGCTGAGCTGCTGAACACACAAGGATAGCTTCCTCTTATTTTGGCAGAAAATCAATGTATAGCATCAAGACCATATATTGACAACTTGATTATAAAGGACACAGAATCTGCTTAACCCTCAAATAACTGTGGAATAGAACAGGACATTTGTTCAGCATCAACAACTCTAGAATCTTTTAAACCTGTTAGGCCTTCCCAACGTAGCTAATGGTGGTATTTTGTTGTTTTCATCCTACCCGTCTCATCTCTTAAGGCTCAGTATATGTATCTGTCCCTGCTGCATTTCTGAAATTAAGATTACAGTATATGATTTACTTATAAATGTCCCCTTCATCACAGTGGAGATTACTTCTGAGGAGATGTGTATCATGTTCCTCTATGTTAGCTTTTCAGTAAAAAGGAGGATGAAATAACCTTTTGTTTAGCTAGCAAATATAGATGTCAGATGGATATGATCCAGAGTCAAAAAGGACTGCAGCCATTTGAGCCATACATATTCAGGCAGTGCCCTTCTAGCTAGCTCAGTATTTTGTTCTTAATGTTCAAAGAGGCTGCCTTGGTCGCTGCTTAAGCAAAGGTGCCTCTTCTTCCAATTCCTCACAACACACACCCTATGGCCCCCATGGATTGGTGTACAGCATTGTTTTCCTGGTCCCTGAGCCCGCTTAAGCCATCCTAAGGTCATCCTTATGGCATGCCTAAGCCATTTTACTAAGGTTTAAGTAAGGCCTACGCATCACCCACCCTTCCTGGTTTTATATCCATCCTTCCACTTACACCAAGATCCAGCTGTCAAATCATAGTTGAGACCTTTTTACTGAATCAGATATTTAGTGGACTGTTATTCTCATTTGGCTTCAGATCCTGCCATTGGTCTAGTACTTCTACCACTATATTTTTAGTTCTTATGTTCAGAGTTATAAAAGTGCTTTTTGAAACTTTTATAGACACTCAACCTTGTGTTTGAACATACTTTGTATGTTTGGCTATATCCTTTTTCTGTGTTAAGTAACTGAAGATGGAAAAAGACATTCATAATTTTTTTTAAAAAAAAAATACTGTGTTGAATCCAGAATAAGCAGGTTGAAATCAGTATGGAAATATGGGAAATCAGTGTGAACAGGCTAAGTGAAATTCTGTTGATCCATTTCAGAGGAAACTGAGTTCAGTTAACACACTCAAAGAGTTAGCCATGTTAATCTAAGCATAAAAAGTTATAAGGGAATCCTGTAACACCTTTGAGACTGAGAAAAGGGAATTTCTAGCATTTCTAGCAGATGCATGATCTAATAAATTGGACTGGAGTCCACAAATGCTTATACTAGAAGTTTCTTTTTCTCAGTTGTGCTACAAAAGTGCTCTTCTTTCTTTTTCTTCAGGTAACTTAGGCCATTTCTGCATTATGACGCTCTTCCACATCGTCTCGCTACAGTCCTGGGTCCAGAAGGGAGTGCGTCAGCAACACTACCGTCTGCACCCACATGATCCATGCGGAAGAGAACGCAGTGGCACCATGTCTTCCTTCTGCAGCGCAGCCGGGCTTTTTTCATTGCTACGCTACATAAGGAAGCATTGCTAATGCGCTTCCGCAGCTTCTGCATGGCCAGAAGTGACGGGAGCACCATGCGATCGCAAACACAAACCGGGTTTTTCCCGTTTTGTGAAAACCGAACAAGCGCAACACTCTGAGACAGGATGGCAGCGAGACGGCGATGATGTCATGCAGAAGCGCGACCTGCCGACTGCTGCCATCCTGTGGCAGAAACAAGACAGAGACGTCATGCGGAAAGGGCCTTAGTTGGATCCAACCATTACTTAACCGTGAAATTTAATATCTGTGATATTTTTCCTTGCCCTAAATCCATTGCATCTTAAACAATAGATTTCTGCCTCCTTTCTCCTCTTTCTGTCACAGATCACAACAGTGTCTT
This sequence comes from Iguana delicatissima, assembly GCA_948472985.1. NCBI lineage: Eukaryota > Metazoa > Chordata > Lepidosauria > Squamata > Iguanidae > Iguana > Iguana delicatissima. The sequence goes on from CAOKZL010001152.1 coordinate 315,740, forward strand.
TCTCAGGATCTTGGTCCATTTGAGCCTGTGTAGTTTCTCTTCATTGTTTCAGGAGTGGGAATCATGCAGCCCCCCAGAAACCCCTTGCCAGCATAGGTAGGGATGGGGAATGCTGGGAGCTACAGGTCAACAATACCTGGAGAGGCAGCACAATATGCACACCTGCTGTGAATGATTAAGTGCTAAGATGCTAGGTATAAATACATAATCAGAAATACATTCAGTGTTGGAGGATTCTGTGCTCTTTCACGTGTCTGCAGGAAACACTTGAACAACAGATGTTTTCTAATAACAATTGGCATTCTGAAACACAGAATATGTGGAAATATAATAGGCCAATTTAATTGTTAGTCTCTCCCTCCCCTCTTCCAACAGTGTTCATGTGTTCAACAGTGTTCAAGGAAAAATCATTTATTTGGTAATGTGAAAAAAGAACGTATCTATCCTACTTATATACATTCAAGAGAGAAAGGTAGATGTGCATAGTTTTTTGTTTGCTTGCTTGCTTGCTTGCTTGCTTGCTTGCTTGCTTGCTTTCTTCTTTAGAGCTTCAGCTACCCTGGCTGGAATAACTGAAGAGGTGTAAGGCATGGCCAGCTTTGATTCCATGCCCTCCTTCGATGAAAACACCTGTGCTTTCTGTTTCATAATCAATACATTGAACTGTGGACTTTTATCAAAAGGGGGACCAGACTTGAAAAGATTTTGAAAAGAATGTATTCTGAGCTTCTTCAGTAGAATTGTTGAAAATGCCAGGATCAGATTTCACAGAACGCTGCAAGCCCTTGTGGCTTCCAAAATAGAATCACAAAAATACTATACAGAGTGGAGATTCCAGAAAACGTGACAGAGAATCTGGGAATGCAATGTGCAGCCCTTGTGAACAAGATGTTACTGATAACATATTTGCCTGTAATGAATTCCCTTGTGGGGGATAATGAGGGCATAAGAAAGCTGCGTTTCAAAAATAACAAGTGGAAAAAAAGTTACTTGGTGTACTGTATAATAATCATTTGCTAAAATAACTTTTTAGAGGTACATTGACAAACATTTTTCAAATTTCATGTTGTTCGCTCATCAGCCCTCAGGTAGGGTGCATGTGTGTGTTTTAGGGTGATGAAATATAATGAGAAATGTTTTGAGTATTGGTACAAACTATATTGTTATGAATAATGACAAAGAATTGCTTTTTAAATATTATGATGATAAGTAGGAATGAATTACTTTTACAAAGTAACTGTCTAATCCCTGATAACACTGGAAATGTGTATATAAACATTTTAAGGTGATGAAATGTAAAGATTTTCTGCACCTTACTGTCTTCCAGTGCTGGGGTGCGGGGATCACGCGAGCAGTCTCTGGCGAGAGGCTCTCGTGTCCGAGGTCCTTTGGCTCCGCATGAACTGCCTGCTCTCATGAGAGCCTCGCCTTTTCCTTCCGCAGTGCAGCCTGGGAATTTCCCAGGCTGCGCTGGGGAGGAAGCGTGGCCAGCGTGGCTCCAGAGGCTCCACACGCCAGGTAAGTGTGCGTGGGGCCCAGGAGCAATGCGTGATCACGCACCATTTTCCGCTTCTAGCCGAAAATGAAAAGGTGCACGATTGGCGCCTGCCGGCCCCTGGAGCATCGCACAATTTTGAGTGCATTGTGCAGATTGCTCCTCACAATCGCACGATGCTCCAGGCCCTCTTTCGCATGAAAAATGCCATGCGGAAAGGGCCGTAATGAGAAATGTTTTTAGTATTAGAACAAGCTACACTGTTAGCAATAATAAGAAAGAATTATTTTTTAAACATTATGATGATAAATAGGAATTAATTACTTTTACAAAGTAACTTTCTAACCTCTGGCAACATTTAGAATATGTATATAGGTATATTTGGTAATGATGGCATTTCACCGTTGCCCACCATATTAAACCTGTGCTTCAGGGAATCCTCAGACTCGTAAGTCTGGAGTAGTAAGAGGAGTGACATGGCTACTATGGACAAAACTAACTGTTCAAATCAATGTTCAGTTTAGTACAGTACAGAATTGTAGTGGTATGTGTTATATCACAATTCTATGTCTAGGTTTTGAAAATGATGAAGACATCCTTATATCTTTTACCATTATCCTTGTCTTTTGGTTGATTTGTTTCAAAGGATTTTAATTCTATCAACTGTACAATTGTATTTTACTGTTGTACACTGGACATATCAGGAGAAGATGTGACTCACTAGGAATGACAATAATGCTTGGCAAGGTAGAAGGCACTAGGAAAAGATGAAGACAGCATTACAGCTGAATGGTCTCAATCAAAAGACACACAGCCCTGAATTTGCAAGATCTGAGCTGTTATTAACAGTCACAGAGTCACCATAATTCAAAGCCAACTTGACAGCAATTAACAACAATTTTAAAAAGAACTTTTAATATGTTTTAACCTATGTATTTCTATGTGCTTTCAGCTATATTTGTTTTGACACACTTTGAGTCACAGTCCAGGAGGAAAGACTGTGACTTGAAAGCAAATACACACACGCATAGGAGGGAAAAGCAGGATATAAATTAGTGAAGTAGCAGCAATATCGCCAAGATATTTCTGTAGAAGAGCCAGTGTGGTGCAATGATTTGGGTATTGAACTAAGACTCTGGAGACCAGGGTTCAAATCCCTGTTCAGCCACAGAAACCCACTGGGTGACCTTAAGCATGTCACACACACAGCTTCAGAGAAAGGCAATGACAAAACCACCTCTGAACAAACGTTGCCTAGAAACCCCCATGATAGGTTCAGCCTAGCGTCACCATAAGTCAGAAACAACTGGAAGGCACACAACAATTTCTGTAAAGCCATATATGCATTGTTGAGGGTAAACATCCTTTTCCTAAATTAAACAGAACTTGATTGCTTATATTGCCATAAAATTAAAATCTAATTTCAAATATTTTTCCACGTTTTTTTTTGTCATAATCCCTGTTGTCTCTTTGCTTTTATTTTTATTGTTTTGTTCCCTTCCTATGTATGCCACAATTACTAGTTGACTTCTGGTGAGCAGAAAGCAGTGAGGCATTGTTTTTGTTGTGGTGGTTGTTCAGAGGCACTCACTCAATGTTATTTTTGTGCTGGCAAGAGGCTTTTAGCATGTTTTTAAGGCCTACTAAATCCATGAATTCTTCAGCTTCTCTATTTGCCTCCTGTCCTTCCTGTGCTCCCACAAACATCTTCTTCGAGGGAGAGTATGGCTCAGTTAATACATGAGTGCTCTGATGCTCATCCTCAGTGCAAAGGTCTATTATATAAACTTAGCTTTGAAAAAGATAGATTAATTTGAATATTGTTTGTTTTTTGAAGCTCCATATATTGGTATAAAGAGCACCCGATAGCAGCATAGAGAAGAACTTAGCAGAAGCAACTATATACTTCATCAGAAGAATAGCCAAGAGCTTTAAAGGAAATTAAAATGAGCCATAACAATTGGAATTCACACAGAAGAATAAAGGATCTTTCTGAGATAAATAAAATGAGCCTTAGAAAGCATTGAACAGAAGGGACTGTGATAATGGAAACTGCATCTCAATGAAAACAATTTTGAAAATAAAAATAAGACTTCAGACATCAGGCCAGAGTTTTGTGTCAGCATGCTTACCAAAACTGCTACTTCAGACAGAATCTCCTGATAGTCTCTCACCTCCTCCCCTGCATTCTTATCTTCATGCAATAAAAGGGCATGTATTTTCATGAAATCTTGATCTGCACAAACATGTAAGAGGCCTGTGAATAGACTCTGAAGTTGTGCAGCTGTATAGTGAAAACCTTCTGCCAGGAACAGTTCAGATTTCTTGGAACCACACCCTTTCCAACTTCCTCTTGCCACTTGTTGGTTTAAAAACTTTTAACACTGGAATAAACTAATTTGTTGTCACTAACCATGAATGAAAATAAACAGATTTCTATGGTTATTTGGATTTGCAATAGTTTTAATATTACGACCTAAACATTGCAACTCCCCATTGTACAAAATATTGTAATTGCGGGACTAACATGAATCAAGAAACATTTTTCAAAAATCAACGAAAACTAAGATTTGAGTTTAGAACCAACTGAGAAACATAAAATTTACTCACTGTATATAGCATGGTCTCCCATTTAACTAATTAATAACTGAACTAAGGATTCTGGAAGTAATGTGATACAGTTCTAATTTAAGTCAATCAGTTTAGTTACAAATAAATTTAATGAAGTTGCTCATTTACTTTAGAAAATTTCTAACTTAATTGATAACTTAGTTCATCTTAATTATTTAATTCTTGTTACTGTCCAGAACTGTTCCTCGGACTAAATGTAAACAAAGTGTTTTTTGAGATTTCCTGTATGTGGGAGCCAGGTCTGGTTAGGTGCAAAATTCACCAAATCTCTTTGCTCCTATTTTATTATAAATTTATTCCTCAATTGATATATGAAAGGTGTCACTGACATGATGCAGTTCCCATCCATTTGATGATACAAAAGATCTCCTATTGTAAATAAGAATGTTCTAGTGCTTAATGTGTTTCCTTTAGAACTCTAGTGTTTGTTTGTTTGTTTCCATGCTGGTATTATTGGTTTTGTAAATTAGTTTTTGTATGTACCATGGGAAACATTACAGTTTCAAAATGGTCCTTTGTTTTTAAAAAGCCCCACATACTGGCAAAAAGACACTGTTTGACCATTCTGCTTTATCCAGTTCCCAAACTAAATGTACTGCGAGGAAAATTCTTTGGTTTTCTTCTGACACGCCCTCGTCTCTTATCCTCTTCTCTTATTCAAAGCCATGGTTAGCTTTTTTTCCCCTCTAGATGCTACTCCTTCAGGTAGTTTTTGAGGCTTAACAAACAAACAAACAAACAAAACTATGCAAACTATACAAACCTCTCTTTGATGCATCACAGATCATGGATTAAAATTCATGCAACAGCAATAACAGTAGAAAACAATTATCAATATTGTGTACAGTCTTTAAATTTTGTAAAACAGTGTTTTTTTTCCAAGCTTTTTATGCTAAAAGACTAGGAGAGGGATTTGACCTGATTCTGCAGGGATATTTCTTTTAAACGTTTTTTTTTCTTTGATTCTTTCTTGTCAGCTTTTTATGTCAAGCCCAGCTTAAACTCCAACTTTTAAATATGTCAAGCCCATCTTAGACTCAAACTTTTAAATGTGTCATGCTCTTCTTAGACTCAAACTTTTCAGATAGGAAAGAAAGCAAAGGTGAAAACGGGTCATGAGGCCAGGATGGGGAAAGATAGCACTGAAATTGCACATAGCTTCCCAGCATTCTCTTTTTCAGCTCACAACCCTGCCAGGCTCCCTGGCCACCATCCCTTTTTGGGCCAATGCAAAACAAAAATTAAAAGGTGCATCTCTTGGAAACATCCAAGAACATCTCTTGGAAACATTCAAGAGTGGTGGAGGGCCCCCCCTTCTACACATACATGTACTATTTTAACATTTATTATTATCACTAACTTTATTATATTTATTTACATCGCATCCTTCTCCCAAAATTAGGACTCAACATGGCTTATGATTTTAAAAAGAATAATTCAGTTAAAAACATGCAAAAAGTGAACATAAAATGGTATTAAAACTATTCACAGTATTAAAATGACTTAAACTTGGTTGCTGTTGTGTGCCTTCAAGTCGTTTCTGACTTATGGCAACCCTCAGGGGAGCCTATCACAGGTTTTCTTGGCAGGATGTCTTTGAAGGAGGTTTGCCCTTGCCTTCCTCTGAGGTTGAGAGAGAATGATTTGTCGGCCCCTCCCTAAACTACAAACCCCAAGATTCCATAGCATGTTGAAAGTGGAATAATAGCACTATAACAGCCTTGTGCGGAAATGGCCCTGGTCTCCCAGTGTTCTACTCCATCACTCAAACACTAAGACACCCTAGCTCACAATTTGAACCTGCACTTTTTAAAAAAATAAAATGCACTTTAAAAGATAAGCAATTTAAAACTTCCATCCCCTCCACAAAAAAAGCAGAATTCTTTTTAGTGTTTGATTTCCTTTTGCATTTTTTATTATGTTTGAGGTCTCTCGATAGTCCTAGACCAAAGATTGTTCCTGGACATGATGCTGTTGCCAACCCCAACGTACAAAGAGATGAGGGCCTAGTCTGTGCAAGCGGAGGAACATAGGTTAAAATGGTTTCTGAGCAATAGTATGTATTTCTGCTTGCATTAGGATCTGTGTTAGGGTAGGATCTTGCATTATGCTCTTCTCAACCCTAGGATCTTGCATTATGGTAGGATCTTGCATTATGGATCTTGCACTATGCTCTTCTCAACCCTATGGAGAGAAAATTGGTTGGGCTCAAGAGGTCTAGCCTGTCTGCTCTACTGGGGAGGGGACTGGAGGTTTTCCTCTGTCAGAAGAGTATCCAAACAAACCCCCACTATCCTTCTAATCTAGTTCAGAGCAAAAACAGCTTTACTGTGTGGTCTGCTGTTAGCATAGACCAGGCACAAGAGCTCTGACAATGAGCAAATTATAACTGAAGTAAAAAATGTAACTTGCCCTTTGGTAAAGTCCTGTAAAAGTGTTAACATAATTTTCCGCTACTCAGTATGAATTCATTCTGCTTTATTTCTTGTTCTCAACGTTTTGTTTTGCTGCAAGTGTAAAAATTCTTAGGGTTCTTTTACTGTTTTCCAGAGCTCAGAAGTTGAAAGTTCCTCAATCTCTCAGACACGAATGGCTCATCTCCAAAGTATCGATTGACCAAACATTTCTTAGCTGTTTCCAGCGTGTTTGACCTATATGATCTGTGCCTGCCTGTGCATCTCTTTCTCTTTTACTCACTCAGTGTTTCTTACATTCTTTCAACTCTGTGCAGTTTGCCTGGGTAACCTTCATGTTTTACGAGGCAGTCCAGAAACATCAGTAGAATCAGTCTGAATTGCTCTTTCTCCCTTCCCCGCACCTTTAACAGAAATCCAGTTCAGCCTTGGGAAGTGTAAAATCATAGACTTTGCTATTCTAGACCTGCTTATCACCCGTTGCATTGAGAGATGGATACATAATAGGACAACATCAGTGAATAATATATGCAGAGTTTTGTCATAACAGGTTTTTTTTAGTTCAAAGGTGGAATGCATCTGGTGAGGGAGAAGGAGGATAAATTACCACTTGAATTTGTCATGGCTCCTTCATATGAAAGGCAGGGATGTGTTGTTTTGATCTACTTTTAGAATTCTCTAGAAAAGAGCCTTACTGCTGATGTTCTGCATCATAGTGTCATAACAATGTGATCCCAAATCAATATGGCTTGATAGTGTAGATATACTCACAGCTTAGGTGACATTTGTGTCTTTTCTTTCTGTAGACAGATGGTTTTTGTCATATATGAAATGATTTTACAGACTTCCATAGAAATACCAGTGTGTCCTAATTAGCTAGGGAAAAAGTATGTAAATTCCTTTTTACAAGCTCATATAATAATGGGGTTGCACAACGGATGGTGAGCAGATGCAGACTGAGTTTACAAACGCTTATGCTACAAATTTATTTCGCTTAGTCTCAGACTACAAGATCTCTTTGTATCTTTGTGAAATGGCTTGTTAAAAACAGTTATAGCTATCAAAATCTCCAAAGGAGTTGTTATAGGCCATTTCTGCACTACACTGTTATAGTACTATTATTCCAATTCCACCATCCTGTGGAATCCTGGCGTTTGCAATTTAGGGAAGGGCATTTTGAATTCTCAGCCAGAGAGTTCTTTGGCCTCAGAAAACTACAAACTCCAGAATTCCATAGGATGTTGAAAGTAGGATAATAGCACTATAACAGCGTAGGGGAGAAATGACCTAGTTTGCATTTTTAAAACATATTTTTACTCTGCACTGTATCTGAGGGAGTGTGTTTATATCCACAAAAATTCATGCTAAAATAAAAACCAGTTAGTCTTAAAGATACAGTTACATTACTTCCTGTTTCACTTCTCCTTCCCTTCTTCCTCCTCCTCAAAGGTTATCAAAATATTTGCTTTATTGCTGTTGTTGTGTGCCTTCAAGTCATTTCCAACTTACAGCAACCCTAAGGCAAACTTATCACAAGGTTTTCTGGGGCTGAGAGTGTGTGATGCATCAGGACTCATCTAATCTTTATCTCCAATGCTCACAATTTTATACAGTCCTCCCTCCACATTCACTGGGGTTAGGAGCACAGGACCCCAGTGAAAGTGAAAAAAACATGAATAACTCTAGTCTAGACTCTCCCAAACCGTATTTAACACACACACACACATACACACACAAAAAAATATGATCAGCAAATTCAAACCTCCATGCATTCCTTTGAGGCATCAGTGCGCCTTCACAAGGCAGAAGTGGGTGGCTGGTGGGGCTTACTGCCACCTCCACTGCTTCCCCACACCATTTTTAATACGGACTTACAAGCCTCATTCACACTTTCTCAATCTCATGAGGCTTGCAGTCCCTATTAAAAATGGCATAGGGAGGCAGCAGAGGTGACAGGGAATAATCCATGAGTAATCAAATCCACAAAAGTGAAACCTGCAAATGTGGAGGGCTAACTGTAGTACACTGACTTCATTTATAGTTACACTAAAAAAATATTGCAAACTGCTGGCCTGCAGTACCAGACTTTCTGTCAGCCTTACCATTACCTCAGTATCCACAGGATAGCATAAGGCTCAGTACATTCCTTAACTATAAAAGTATCTGAAAAGTTACATCGCAGAAAGAGTGAAATTATCCCTCCTTGACTTACCATTGTTTTGTAATTAATTATACTTTATGTCAGCAGTTCTTAACCTTTTCTTTCTTTATCACAGATCCCCTTTAAATATCTTGTTGCCCTAGACAACCAAGACTTAACTCAAGATTTAAAATCCTAAAGTGTATCAAATATTTAAAGTTGCTTTTCAAGGGTCTTCAAATTTGGAGAGGAGAAATAAGAAAATGAACACATTCCTATTACAGTATATTATTAGAATGATTCTGTGAAAATCAGTCCGTCTTTCTTTCTTTCTTTCTTTCTTTCTTTCTTTCTTTCTTTCTTTCTTTCTCTCTCTCTCTCTCTCTCTCTCTCTCTCTCTCATTCCTTCTTTTTTAATTGTAAAAGCTCATAACATTTCTTCAAGCCTTCACAGACCCACTGTGCATTCATCACAGTCCCAGGAGTCCACAGATTAAGAGCCACTGTCTTAGGTCCTGGAGAAAAGGAATGACTAGTTATTTGCAGTGTTAAACTCTAAGTCAGACAATCTACCCAGGAATCTAGAAGCTTGTATTAGGAAGACTCAATTTCTAGCAATACAGTGCATACTTTGTACTGCTAACACAGACCTTAAAACTGTTAGTGTGAAAAATCTAAATTGCAAACAAAGGTTTATATACGTTTTATAAAAAGCTCAAAGAGATACTGAAATCAGAGCACTGAAAAGATAAATGTTCTCATTTTTCTGCCAGAAATGTATTTAAGAAAAACAGTAATACATCTGTGTGATTGTGCCGTGTGAAGATTCCATTTGGAACTTGTCTTTTCTAGTTTAGTTGTTGTTGTTGTTGCCTTTTTAGAAGAAAGGCTTCCAATTATCCTAAGCAAGCTAAAGCATCAGTTTATTAAAAAGTTTCTAATTACCTAAGAAACTCTTTAAGAATAAGATAGGGTTTGTTTTTTTATCCCACTAACAGTTCATTAGGCCAGATTGTATATGCCTTCTTGTGAAGTCAAAAGTAGACATTTAACAGTTGATAGAATCCAATTATTGACTGTCAAGCTGATTTGTATTTTATAAAGTAGCACCTTGTCCATTGTTGTTCAGAGACACATGAGATATATTCAGAGGTGTATACCTGAAATCGCCACCACTGTTAATTGCACCCATAATATGAGGCATGTCTGCCACATCCCTTTGCTTACGTGCTGTTTGGAACTGAATACTAGCAAGGATTTGCCACTGCTAGCATCCCCTGCCATCCAGAAGCATAGTAGGTCCTCCATATCCTTGAAATATACATTCTCAGATTTACCACGGATAGGAAAAAATGCAGATAATACCAAATGCTGTATTTTTACCGCACCCTCCCCCCAGGCCAGATGAGGTGCTGAGGGAGGGAAGCAGTTCCACTTGCTTGGTGAGCGGCCAGGTGTTTGGAGGCCTGAGTGTTTGTAGCCATGCTGGGCTTCCTCCGTGCCTCTCTTGGCCGAGGGAGGAATGTCCGGGAGAAGCCCAGTTGTGCCTCACTGTGCACCTCTCTGGGCCTGGCTGTGCAGAGCCAAGGCCCCAGCCAGCAGTGGAGCCATTACCCTAGAGCAGATTGCAGGTAAGTGAAACTGCGGATGCCAGTCGTGTCATTATGGGGGTCCTATTGTGCTATTCCAATTGGTCACATGATGACAGGCTGGGATACAGTTTGGAAAAGGCCAAGGCCCTTAATTCTTTGGTTCATTTCAACTTATTTCAGCTTCCATACCCTCCAGTGTATCAACAAAAAAAAATTTTGAACTAAGGGGCTGTTGTCCTCAGAGAACTAACAGTGTTAATACGCCTGTCCTTAAACATGATTAGGTGAGGTATTCATTGAAATCAGCAGGTCTGAGTTCTCTATAATGATTTAGGATGGGAGTTCATTTATCTAACTCCCTCTTGGTCTTCTCAGCCAGCTAATTTGCTTAAAGACAGCAGAATAAATAAAAGCTAAGCACCGTGTACTCAAATAAAATCTTGGGTGTACCCACAGTTGGTTTCTGCTGGCTGTTTCGCACTTAGTAAAGCTTGTTAATAAAGCCCCAGCATCCCAATAAAATCCGCTCATAAACCTACATTTAACCAGTAAGCAATGGCTTACTACTCTGGCTTAATGTTTAGTAGCATTCAGGACAAAGGTTGGCCTCAGCCTTTTAGTCTCTTTCCACTAGTATTTCTTTTTAAAGTAACCATGGGACTTAGCTCAATTGTTTTCTTTCCTCGTTGTAATCACAAGTGACATTTTTATTTAATAGTTGTTTTTTGAATTGTGTTGCTGATGCTGCTCTTGTGTACTGGCTGTTGATTTTATTTTAGTTGTTTACATTCTGTTTTGTAATTTATGTGCATGTTTTTTTTTATGGCATATCAGCCACCTCACCGGTTATTCTATAGAAAGACTGGATGCAAATAAGTGACATTTTTTTTTATATTTTATGGTCATCATCTCTCTCTCTCTCTCTCTTTTTCTCTCTGTCTCTCTCAATTTATATGATAAAAATATGTGCTAATCTCAGAAACTTGTCTGGAATCATCACAAATACACCCAAGCCCTTGAGAAAGTTCCAAATATCAGGAGAAAGGATGTTACTGATGTACAGCAAGCCATTTGGTTAAGCTTGCCACATATTTATTGTTTCAAAGAGTAGTGCTTTATTGTCACAATTTAATATTAACCAGCATTACCATCTTATGCATGTTTCTTAGAAAGAATGTCTCACTGTGTTCAGTTGAATTCCCTCTAATGTAACTCCAGTTATACATTCTGTATAAAGGACTTTCCTTGAGCTGCAAAACAGATGGCATAGGGCCAGACCATTCCGTTTTCTCACGTTTGACTACCATCCATGTTCTCCAGGGTTTCTGGCAGGTTTCTTCCCTACCCCTATCTGAAGGTCCCTGGCATTCCCTGGTGATTCCCCGCACAAGTACTAACCAGACATGACCCTGCTTAGTTTCTGAAATCAGGTATGTTCAGAATGAACAAGGAAAGCTTGATTTGGTTCATCTAGGTCCCATATAAGCTAAGAAACAAAAGATGGTTTTGGATAGCGGTTGTAACTACAGTCTAGAGCTCAGGAAACTTTTCTTTATGGATTGCAGCTTCCATAACCCTCCCTAGTCACCATGATCAGTAGCCAAGCTGGCTGAAGAGATCATGGGTGCTATGCTCAGAAACAATTGCTTTTCCAGGTTCCTTAACACTTGACAACTTAATTTTACTATGCAGTGTTGGCATTTCAGATTGAGATGCTTCCAGATGAGCAGCAACCACTTAGCTGGAAAGGGTGTGTTTAACCAACAGTTGCTAATTTTCTCTGTATACTGGTGCAGATTCAGGACCCTGATCAGTCTGTGTTGCTTACTTTCTGTAGATGTCAGCACAGCCTAGGTGTTACTTGGTGCTAGTGCGATACATTGTTCTTGCTTTGCTTATGAAAATTGAGATGCAGCAGATTGTTCACAGAAGATGAATATTTGTTTTGAGTTTTATTTTTATTGTCCCCCCCCCATTTTTGGCTCCTTTGTGAAGTGAACCAAATAAAGGAGTTGTTACTCTTTCCCCGCCCCCTCAATCATCATGCCTGATCAACAGTTCTTTCCGTTTTAAACAAATATAATACTTTCTCACAGGTTCAGATAAAGTTTTGGCTTCGCCAGAGAAGGAGTATATATGCCTAACATATCTTCAGCTTTATTTCAGGTTTGATTGTACAAAGTGTAGAGTTCTCTGGCTTGGCTTCATCTTCTCAGAAAAGACTTGAGCAGAGGTTTAGGTTATAATTTATAACCTTCATGTGAGCAAGGTCAGAACCTTCTAAATGAGAACAGTCAATTCATTATTTGTCTACATTATATACTGATGCCAGAAAAGTATTTATAACTCTGTCTGGGCTCTTAACTGTACTTTCAAGTGCTCCTTTGAAGAATATTTGATGGAGAGAATGGGGGACTTCTCTTTTTGCAAATGTTTTAGTATACTGCGAGTTCTTCAGAAAGAATTCAAATATGCGTTACATTCTATGCCTTTTGGCTGATCTGATTCAAAGATTGTGGGAAAACATATGGTGCACACTTGGCATTCTAGGAGAGTAAAAAGCAAAGAGAAAAGCTAGTAAATTCTTCTGTAACATTAGAAAACAGCACAGATGATAACTAGCTATCCCTTAACCACAATGGAAAGCATGATTGCACAGTCCCTACTCCACCTCAAAACCACCTCTGAGTACCCCCTGACCTTATGAAATTCATGAGGTTGCCATAAGTTGACAGACAACCTGAAGGCAAATACACGCACACTTCACCTACTCCACCACTTCACCTCTATGAACAGGATCCCTTTGCTCTCAAGTACAAGGAGTTAATCTCAACATCTAAAGCCCTAAATGACTCAAGACTCAGGTGCTTAACAGGAACATCTAATCCACTATAGTTGTAAGATCAACTAGAGAATATCTGCTGATGTCAAGAGAAGCAGGGTAAGACTTTCGCGATGGTGGCTCCCCAGTTGTGGAATTCCCTTCCAACAGAAATTTGGTTGTCCTCCACATTTCTGTCTTTCCAGTGTGATGTAAAATCATTTTGGGGAATAAACAAATATAAGTTCTCAGGGCTGTTTGTATTGCCTTTATGGTATTTTCACATATACTTTTGGTTTGTGCTTTAGATATTTGTAATTTTAGATGTGAAACTTTGTCTGTTTTAGACTTGGTTTTAGCTAAATTGGAGGATTTAGGTAATTAGCAATTTTAACTGTATGATTTTCAGAAACATTGTTAGCTGCTTTGAGCAGGAGAGTTGATTGTAAATCAGATAACTAAGCACATTGAATTTGAAACAGTTATTGCCATTAAATAAAAACTTTGGGAGGCAATACACACTTAGCATTGTGTGAAGAAAATGGAAGCTCTTTATCACATTATTTTGATATCAGTGCTACCTTAGAAATCATTTTTGTAGTTTGTGTGGGAGAAATTCCCCTCAATGTTAGGCGTCCACAGCTATGTAGAGAAAGCTGTACAGTGGAGAAAGTTGTCAGGAAGAGAATTAACTTATTTGAAATGTGGTGCTGGAGGAGAGCTCTAGTGATACCATGTGCTGCTAAAAAGACAAATGAATGGGCCTGTAGATCAAGCTGAACCCTCATTAGAGGCTGGGATGACCAACCTGTAGTTATCATATTGTGGGCATATTGTGAGAAATGTCATTAGAAAAGAGAATAATGTTTGGTAAACTGGAAGGCCACACCACAGGTGGGTAAACTCAAGATACACTCATACTCACATTTTTTTTGCAATCCCAAATAGGCAGCAAAAAGAAGTGGATTGTCAAACTAGTGGAGGGATGCATTTTGCTTGTTGAGTTATGTATTATATGGCTACCTCAGTTTCAGAAAATACTAGATTTGTTATCATTTCCCCTACCTATTAGTTTTGCTGTTGTCGTTGTTGTATTGTCTTCTCAGAATGTAACTCAGTAGCTCAGACCTGATTACTCTTTACATTCTGGGAGAAAATGCCATACTGGTCTGAATCATAGTAAAACATTTTTCCTACCCTTTGGGAGAAGTAAGAACTGCTTACATATTTTGTGTTGATATCTCCATTGCTCTTCCCTGAAAGGACAGAGTTGTATTGACAAGGAGATACAGTATGCAAACCAGTGGGTTGTAGTTAGTTCACAACCCTTTTTGGAACGGTAATTTTATCTCTTCTTTGTGGTCTCTGTGCCTCACACAACTGGGGCCCTTTCTGCAGGATGACATCATCCCACATAGGGCACAGTAGAAGGATGGGACACAGAAGATGCTTATACGCGATGTCGTCCATGTCCAATCATTCTCCCGTCCCCAGACAGCACGATTGCACCGCAGATCATTGACAGATTTTACCCATCAATAACCAGCAATCGCGCAGACTTCCTGCTGCCCTCCTGCACTTACCTGAGCTGCAAAGGGCCAGGAAGTGTGATGGCCATGCTTCCTGCCCCTGTGCAGCCTGGGACAGTGCCTGGGTACACTGCGGAAGCAAGTGGCATAGCTATTGCGCCCCCTCCATTCCCACAGGCAGCTGGCACAGAGGGGAGCGCTCCTGTCGTGCTCCTCTCTCAGGAGAGGCTCTACCGGGATTCCTGTGGGATGCTGCCAGGATCTGGTAATCCGTGGAAAGGGCCTGGGTTTTGTGCTTGTGCAGAGAGACTGGTTCAGAAACTTCTAGAGCTGAGTAGCATGGGAGTAGGCCCTGCCCCTCCTGGTCACTGTGCATGTCCAGGTTGCCATGCTACCATCCCCAGTTTCTCTCTGTCGACCAACATAGCAACACATTCAGTTCATCCGGGATGAGTCTAACCTCCTGCATCTTTTCTCTAACTACTACTGTTTCTCTCTCTCTCCCTTTCCCAGTTGCTAATCTCTTTAAATATACCACACACACAAAAACTTTCTCTTTAACTTTGTTTGCCCCACTTCCCTTTTCTTCCTCGAGTCTATGCCCTCACTCTTCACATGCTGTACCTCTTGCAAGAGAAAGGTCTTGCTTCCCAGTGGCCGCAATGAGTATCTGTATTGCCTTGGAGTACATCTGCAAGGAATTTACATTGCAGATTCTGAAAAACTGAGCTGCTGCCACCACCACCACTGCTTGAAAGTCTTTTGTCAGAAAAAGCTCTCAAAGTGGCCTCCCAGTTAGCTTCTTCTCAGCCTTCTTGCCCTCCATCTTCTTCGCTCTCATAATGGCAAAAAAAAGAAAAAGCCAAGCCATTATCGTCCGTTACAGTACCGAGAGACTCCTCCACCACCTCAAAGTCCTTGGTACTGAGCCGCCAGACAATATTTATTTAATATCCCACCTTCCCCCTCTAGAATTAGGATTGAAGGCAGTTTTCAAATGTAAAACACACAGAGATGAAAAGAAGTACAGACAAGACCATTCCAAAGGATACTATTGAAATTTAATTAAATTCTGTATAAAATTAAAATGCTAATGAATTAAAAGCAATTGAAAAACATCCATTTTAAAAAGATGTAAAAGCAATACAACCTAAATCTGTAAGAAGTCCTTTACTTAAAACAGGTGGGTAGTTCCTGAAATGACATAATGGTGATGTGACACTTGGAGGTCTGTACTAAGGTGAAATTTATCTCTGCAACAAGTAAATTTGTGATAGCTGATGTGAAATTTAGGCATGTAAACATTTTGGTGTTTAATTTTTGTGTTATTTGTTTTCTGCCTGATGAGGTAAAAATGAGTCAATTAAGTGTATTTGTTGAATCATCACTATATTTACTGCAACATTTCTGACTGGTATTTTGCAGACAAGTCACATTATATAGCATTGTAAACACAGAGCGCTAGAACCAGAATCTGAGTTCTGTGAATGAAAGACCTTGATATTGTGGATGGATCTCACTGGTAGAAAGAGAAGGAGGTGGCATTTTCTAATTCTTCCCATTGTTGTTGTTGTTGTGTGCCTTTAAGTCATTTCTGACTTATGGTGACCCTAAGGCAAACCTGTCATGGGGTTTTCTGCGTCTGAAGGTTTCTGATGCACCCTGATTCACTCAGTGGGTTTCCATGGCTGAGTGAGGAACCAAACCCTGGTCTCCAGGATTGTTGTCCAGCTCTCAAACCACTATACCATGTTGACTCTCAGTTCTTCCCATACCCTGTGGCAATCAGGATCTTGCACACACTGCTTCAGGGAGCCTCCTCCCCATGAACTAGAGTAAAGTTTTGCAAATAGCAAGCTGCTGCAGAGAGTAGGGGAGGAAGCAGTAGGATCACATCCCTTCCTTTTTATTGGTGGAAGCAATAAAAGTGAAATTTCATGCTGGGATGCTTCTTGCAGTAGAAGTAGTGGATCCAAGCCAAGTTAGACCAAAAAAACCAATCTTTTTTTTAAAAAAGTTGATCCAAATCCTAATATTCAGTTATGACCATTTAAACAAAATCATTATGAGAACTATAAGGAAAATGTAATTGATGTTTCTTTTATGAACAGTTAACTTCAAGAGTGCCATTTCACGTTTGCTATTTAAGTTTATTATGGCAATAACCCACACAACTTTTCCTGCTTAGGTCCAAACACACACACAGAGTAGTTTATTGCTGTGGTATCACAGGTCTAACTTACATATTTTTCTTCTGAGCATATTACTTTGTCATCAGTGGATTTTACCATTTTAGCTGATTACAAATGCATCCATAATTGAATACTTTTTCCAAGTGCATTAAAAATAAATATTTGTCCATAATAAAAAAATCATAGAGAGTATGTATGATGGAACAGGGAATTTATTCCAGTTTAACCAAGGAATAGCTTTCTGGTTTCTTTAATAGCCTCCGCCAGCTTCCATTTCAGAGAATTTAATTCTCCCAAAATTGCCATATTGGAGTCTTAATTCCTTTCTATTACTGTGCTCTGAGACCTTTTATGATGATGAGCAAAATTAGTCTTTTTAGCAAGTAATTACTTAAATTACCTTAATTATCTAATAATGTAATGTCAGCAACAAAAATTTATATATACTCCAGCAGAATCATTATAATGCTGATTAAAGTAATTGTCAGATCCTAAATATTCGCATGTCTTTTCCCAAAGCCAAAAATTTTTACAATTTCACTGAGCCTTGCTCAGTGCAATTTGGCTTGAGGTGTTTATCATACCAGTCAGTGATGGCCAGAAAGGTATTTGGGATAATTAGTTAAGTGATTCATAATTGCTGAAACATCTGTCTGAATTAATCCCAGCTAGGTAACAGTTTTATGGAACTGAAAATATTCTCATAATACATTTGGTCAAATTGCCCTCTCAGAATAATTGTAAAGGCACTTGAGAGAAAGCCAGCCTATTGTCTCATTTCTTTGTATGCTGTACATGCCATTGGCTCTTATGCCCTTACTCTCTGGGGTGAGGCCTTTTCCTTTTGATTAGGTCGCGTCTTTGGAATCCTTGTGGTAAAAACTAATTTATTTCCCCTCAGCTGCTTTGTTCATCTGAACAACCTGGACAGCTTATGCTGGGCTTGGTATGAGTTGTAATGTTTTTCACATTTAGTTCCCAGTCTGTGGTCCTCCCTTGTTATAGCTTTAACAAGGATTTAAAAGCATGTAGTATCAGTCTGATAGAAGTTTCTCTGACTTGTTCATGGCCTCTGTAACCTAAACTTGAATTTCTGAAATGGATAACTGCACCTATATTTTCACAAACAAGGCTTCCTTTTACAAATGAACTATATTCATTCATTAGCAAAAAACAGAGGGCTTGAGAAAGTCCTTTTTGTTTTGGACTGTGGCTCTCAGAATTTCATCCCAGACAATGTTGGCCTGGGGATTCTGGGTGCTGTAGTCTAAACAAGGAACTTTTCCAGCCTTTGGCAAAAAAAAAAAAAAAGGCAACACAAAAAAGATAGCTTCAGTATTAATTCAGCTTTGTTTTTACAATAAGGATTAAAGTATATTTGGTAGAATTCTACTGTTAAGCTACATTGAGTTTGATTTGAAAGACAGAATTTAAAATAATGAACAATCTTGTAGCCAGAATGGACTTATTATACCACAGTCAGCATTGAATATACTCCCCCCCCCATCATGTAGCTCCTTAATTGTTTACCATTATCATTTTCCTGTTCTGATACCCAAATGCTTCCTAAGCTACTGGAGGAAATGAGGCTTTGCCTTTACTGTAATGGTTGGCTGTTTCTGAGATTAAAAATACAATACATTTCCACTCTACTTGGCCTATTTAAATTGGGACTGTAGCTTAAAGTGACTAACTCCAACCTTAGATGTCACTGGCATCAAGGAGAAAATAGTCTTGATGATATACCAGAATGTTTCAGTGCTGATATTGCAGATTGGCGCATGTTTCCTTTTCTCTCTTTATTTTACACAGAGCTTGGCAATGTTACTCTTTGGGATCTACAGCTCTAAGAATTTCCCAGCCAACATGGCTGTTCTCCATGTTGTAATCCAAAAGAGTAAAATTTCCAAACTCTGATGCCAATACAAACTTTCCAGTAAAGATTTGTGATGCCATGGGAAAATTGTACAAACAGCTCATCACGCAATCATGGCTACCTGGTGGAACAGTTTTAAGTGGCTTCTGGGTGGTGGTCACAACATGCCCTTTGGCATAAAGAATGCTCTAGAAGGAAAGGGGAAAAACATCCATTTCAAACAACTGAACACAATGTGACTTCAAGTACCATTTTCTGTTCAATGGAATCCTACTTTGAGGCTGTGCTCAGCGATGTGACTGGAAGCAGTATTGACATGGATGGCTTTAATGCAGCAGAATCTAGGTTTAGTACTTCTGGAATGGTTACATCAAAGAAGCACCGATCATTCTTTTTATGTGCGTGTTTAAAGAAATAAATAAAAGGAAGTAGCTTTTCCTCCACGTACTCTTCCATTAGCTTAAAAATAGTAACCGATCCTCATAGACATCTTCAGGCATGAGGATAAGAAGGTCAGAGTGCTTTCAGGCTGGCTATCAGTTTCTGTAGTACTTTCAAGAAATGCCGTAAGATTATATTTTGGATTTGGTTGGAGGAAAAATTATTGATGAAAGAAGCGTGGATAGTTTTCAGAAGAATAGCACAGGATACCTCTGTTTCAGTGTATGATGCCCTGTCTTCCTTTGTACATCACAGGCATCATTGCAGAGGGACACGTGCATGCTCCTCAGCCATTCCCAGAGGAATAAATGTGTGAAAAGATCCTAAAAATAAGGATCTCTTTTCAAAATGTCAAAGGATATATAAGTTTTATTTTACTGTTGGGCTGATAACTGTTTCAAAGCCACTTTGAAATTTCAGCATTTTGTAATATATGAAAATCTCATAGGAAATGAGAGCTAAGAAGTTTCTTTTAAATGGATTGTGCTATTGCTAACCATCACTTTTTTCCTTATAATGGAAGCTTTTCTTAAAAGATAACTTTTATGAGCATCCTGGTATTACCTAGCATGATCCCCAAATAATTTTGCTATGGCCAGGATTTAATCTGAGATAGTTTATTTTGTAAAAGCAAACAAACGTAAGAATATGAATATTCCTGAATTTAAATTTCTTTTAAAACAATTAATTATTGTGAAGTGTGTACATTTAAGCCCTCCCTCCATGCAAAGTGTTATCTGCATGGGAAGTAAGTTCATCAAATCCAGTTTTTTCTTCCCTTTTGCAGGCACTCTGGGGGTTTTTTAATAGCTGATAAATGATTTGTTTTGAATTCTAACTCTTCCCTATTTACCGTGTTGTCTGTCCAAAGAGATTAGCAGAATAGTAAAAAAGATGGAATCAGCAGGAAAAGGTGTTAAAACTAGCAAGCTTAGGTCAAAGAAACATGCTTAAATGGATTAAGAGTTCTTATTTTCAAGGCGGTAAGCAGAGGGTGTTTAAGAGTAGTACATGCAGTTAAAACTGTACCTTGGAATAGATACCCACTCATTTCTTTTAGTAGTATGACCCATCAGGCTGAATGAAGGCCATAAACCATGCATTGGGGGTTGTTAACATCTTAAGAAGAAGCACAAATACGCACACATGCAAGCATGTTTCTTATCCCCCCTCCATAGATGGCATGTTTAATCTGAAATTACTTCATTCTGAAGCAAATGTTTCAGCACTAATATGGATAAAAATCCCACTCAGTCCATCAGTATGTGAATATAGCTGCCAATCTCTGGATTCCATAGAATGGAATCATGGCAGTGAAAGTGAAACAATGGTGCTATAATTGTGAAATAGAGATTTGTAGTCCAACAATATTTGGAGAGTTACATTCAAGGAGCAGTTGTTCCACACAGAGATCTGACCGTCCCGTGGACATTAATTCAGTCTTTCAAGGGAGAAGGAACTAAATTACCAGAGATATAAAAAGACAAAGAAGGAGAATATGAATGTGTTGAGCTAATAGCTGATCTTTCTTAAAGTATGTAATGCATATAAATGATATGTGGGCTCCTGTGCATAAATTAGTATATCATCAACAAAGTTCATTTGACATAGGTGTCACCTACATTATAGGTGTGAACTTTAGTTGAGAATGGGTTTGGGCATGTTAAAAATCTGAGTCAGCACACTTTGAAGTTTATACCACTACAGAGAAAGGCAAATTTTGCATAGTCAGGTTGCTGTGCTGTGATGTGGGCTGAAATTTCATGTTGCTTTTTGGGTTCAGCAATCTTACGGTCTGCCTCTAGGCCAAGCTCTGTTTATGTCACTCCCACCCTGTCCTCTTGTTTCTCTTGGTCTTTTTTCTTGCCTCAATAAATACCTCATTTACTTTGATGAGGTTGTCTTGATTCCATCCTGTGGAATCCTGGGGCTTGTAGTTTGTCACAGGAGTTGTTCTCTGGCTGAGAATTTTGAATGCCAGTCCCGGGATTCCATAGGACTGAAACATGACAGTTAAAGTGGTATAATGGCACCATAATTCTGTACTATGGGTGGGTGGGCCCCTGCTCTAATGCTTGACTGCTGTTTGTATTCCATCCTCTGCAATGTTTATTTGATATGGCATGCTGCTTGCCTCCTTTTTAAAAATCTTTTGAAATCATTGGGGATAGAATATTATTTGTGCCATTACAACCAAAGCCTAGTACATATACACACAATTGTGAGTTAGATTAGGCTGAAATAATGACAGACTGCAGGGGCCAAGTCACATTGCACAATTATAGATCTATGATTCTACTTTAACTCCTGTGGCTATGTCCTTTGGAAGTCTGGGAGTTGTAGTTTGGAAAGGCACTAGACTAGAGCTATAAATGTACCTCTCCCTAAACTGCAAATCCCAGCATTTCATAGGATATTGCCATGGCAGTTAAAGTGAAATGTAGCACTACAATTGTATAGTGTGAATAACCAGGTCCCCACATGGTCAAGTGGAATCTTAAACTCAAGTCTTTATATACTCTGTCTCCTCCTGGCTAATTTCACTGATCTGTAATTACAAAAAGGTTAAATAAAGGAAATACAGGTTCTTAAAGGAGACAGGATTGTTTCTCACTACATAGTTGTAGTACTGTGGCTTCACTTGGCATGGTCTCAGCCTATGGTTCCTGGGATTTGAGGTTTTGTGCCTTCATGTCATCTCCAACTTATGGTGACCCTGTAATAGGGCTTTCATTGCAACCTTTCTTCAAAGGAAGTTTACCATTGCCTTCCTGTAAGGCTGAGAAAATGTGGTTTGGCCAAAGTTACCTAGTAGGTTTCCATGGCTGAACGGGGATGTGAACCTGGTGTCCCAAACACTTCCATTTGCAGTTTAGAATTCTCAGTCACAGAACTCTTCAGGTGCCTCTGCCCAAACTACAAAACCCACAGTTTTCCATAAGGCAGCCATGGCAGTTAAACTGGAATTGTAGTGCTAGAACTGTGTACTGTGAAAGAACCCTAAGAAACAAAGGCATTGAAATCTATGTTGTTTATGGGTTTCCTAGGCCCCATATAGCACACTGCCTACCTTGTGTGGATATTTTCTTCTCAGAGATGCTTTTAGGACTTCTTTTAAACTGCTTTAACCGACTGGTTGTAGCCTTTTAACTCTAGCCAATCACCCTTGACATATCCATTCTTAACCTTCACCTCTAGAATCTTGGGGAGCCAGCCATACTTGTTGTAACATTTTTGTAACTTCAGCGGGCATGCAGGCAGTAGGGATTAATTTATCTTCAACTGCTCCATTAGTTGTTTGTTTGCTGGCAGAACCAAAATTGTTTAGGGCCTCGGGCTTCAAAACTGCAAATACTGCAAAAATAGAACTAATGAGCTTGGTGTAGTTTGATCGGCTGAAAGCTGTGAATACCCAAGCTAAATGGAACATTAATCACAGAACTGATTTAAAAATCTCATACTTTTAAACCATTAAATTTGCATCGCTCACCTCCTTTTTATGTCACAAGACCATGTTTATGTGCACATGGTGATAGCTGTATAGAAGTATGGGTTTGTATATCAGAGATAACTCTCATAGATTAAAGAGTTTGGATAAATCGGTGTATATATCATTGGCGTATCAAACTGAGGGAGAATAGTTCTCAAAAGCAAACAGGACAGGGGTAATGGGATGAAGAAAAATTCTGGCTAGACAAGGTTTTTTTTTTTTTAATTGGAAATACGTAACTGGATATTTTCTTTCAAAAGGATATTGTTTGGACAGTTTAAGAACAGAATGTCATTTCATGTAAAAGTGCACTCTAATTTTGACATTCTTTCACTTTGGCACTTTAATTTTGAAATAGGCAAAGGTATAATTTCGGAGCTCTAGAAGCAGGTAACAGTACAGTGTAATAGTGACTCATCCATCATTACTAGATTCACAAATGTGATCAACCAGATTCCTGACTGGCATTTGCCATGAATGTGGCAGCTAGGTGGGAAGGAGGAAATTGAACAAAAAGTAGTAAGAATAACAGTGGCAGTTAAATCAGTAAATGCAAAGAGAACAAAGGAAGCCTGTTTAATATACCCATTGTATGTAGGAGTATGCTGAACTACGCTTGTCTTGACTTAAAGTTGAAAAGGCAGCCTTTATTTCAGGGCATACCTGTCAGTTGATCTAACATACTATTAAACTGTCCCTGTTCTGCAAAGTCATTTTTCACAACTTGCTTTTCAAAATTGTACTTGAAGCAATCATTTAGGAAAGTCTGCTTTGGACAATTCTGATTCTGTCTTCATGGTACAAGTCCCTCACCACCACTCAAAGTGCTGCTGTCAGTCTCACAACTGGATTTTGATGGCTTTTCATTGAACTCTGGATATCTCTGATTCTGTGAGGTAGACCCCATGCCTGTTACCGCTTCTGTGGAAAGTGGAGAGGGTGGAACAGGGCGAGATTGCAGAAACCTGAGGTCTGTGATTTCTCTTTCTCCCCCTCTCTCCCCCAGACTCAATTTCAAGGGGCCAGCTAGGATGCCAGCCTTCCTGTTATCAGCCTGACTCCTGCTACCTCAGGCAAGGGCTTTGGGTTGTCTTAAAGGGACAGCAGATTGGGATTAAAACTGATACTGTTATGCTTTGTACTATTGTAGGTTTATTGCTGGGGCGGGGAGAGATGCTTGTGGGATTTTTCCAAATTAATTTAGCCCAATCTGAGTTCTTTTCATACTGGTTTGGATGAGTAGGGAGGCCTATATGTTACTCTGCCTCAGGCAGCAAAATACCTTGGGCCACCTGTGGTTCCATGCATGGGAAGCACAGCTAATGATGAAACTCATTAGTGAAACTCTTACCAAGGCTTCTACTTTAACCAAGGGAATCTTTTCACTGGATAATAGATACTCTTTTTTGATGCTTGTATTTAATAGATAGACAGACAGACAGACAGACAGATTTTTGAGAGGTATCAGAAAGAGCTTGTAGCCAACTGAGAATTGTTGTTAGTCATCCACTCATCTCATACACCGTCCATGCTCTTTTCTTGTCCTGATGTTTTTATAGGCTGAGCTGTCACTGCTCATGTCTCCATCTTTCATCAGACTTGCTAACCAGTCCCAATATCAGTATTTATATTTAGGAAAACACATGAAGTCGGAAAATGCTTTTATATTTAAAATGTCAAGAGTTGGTACCACTGAAGTTTCAAATAACTACACCTTCCTTGGGATGGGAGAGTTGTTCCAGAGGCAATAAATTACCAGTAAAATGACAGAGAAAGGTAAGCACAGATCATTTAAATCACAGTGAAACTTCTGGCATTCGAGCTGGAAGCTTCTCAATTTAACACATCGTTGCTTAGTATTATTAGACATTTGGCTGGCTTGTGAGGCGTACCGTCTTTATGCTCTAAAATGGAAGTCCGTCAGCTTGAGAAGATTCCTGCAATGGACTGGGTTCTTGTGCAGCTACTGATTAGCCTATGCAGCAATTGCTTAGCAAGCAGCTTCTAATGCTCTGCTCTGCACAGTGGAGTGAAGATTTTTTTTTGACAGTACTCACTTGCCTGTTTTATAGCTGGATATCAATCATGACATGGGAAGTCAGTGACTGGTAAATGTCACCTGCTACTTCTCAAGTGGTGTGAATTTACTGTCTGAGTTACATTTCATCACATTAATTTCCCCCCCTCTTCAAAACACTGAGGATCAGAGTCAAAAGTGTTGAGTCATTACAATGCATACTTAGTTTAGTAACACAAATTAGAGGAGAGACATTGTTGGAGAAATGAAGGCATGTTGAAAGTAATTTCCAAGTTTCCATTGTTTTAGATTTGATAGCCCTTGTCTGTTTCCAGCAGTAAGCTTGACTTCTTTCTGGGCAGGCTAAAAATGTATTGTCTGTCTCGATAATAAATATAGATTAAACAGAATGCGTCGTTGTCCAAAGAACCATAACTACATACTGGGTATATGACATCCTTCATTAAGCAGCCTTGTAACAGCAAAGCTTTTTGTTTTGTTTTTAAAATAGAGGAAAGTTGGGTGGGCTGCTATTGCACTCTGTCTGTTGCAGTGTTGGTTGGTAGCTTCCATGTCAGTTGGGCAGTCAAGCCACTCCTGGTGTTAGTATATACTTTAAAGAAGCTATCTAAGGTGCTGAACCTACCCTCGAAATAGGCTCAGAAGCTTGTACAGTTCCTTTACAGTTCAGATTAAAACCCTAAGAGGATTCATCTCACCCTGGTGCAACGAGCCACCAAGGGAGAATTCCACTAGAGGCTTGATAACAAGCCCATACAGGGCATGACAAGGCAGGGCTAAGCAGGAGTAGAAGACATAGGCCCTTTCCACACGATGAAGCTCTTCCGCATCGTCTCGCTGCAGTCCCGGGTCCAGAAGGGAGCGCATCAGCAACACTCCCTTCTGCACCCATTTGGTCCATGTGGAAGAGAATGCAGTTGCACCATGTCTTCCTTCCATAGCACAGCCAGGCTTTTTCCATTGCTGCGCTACAGAAGGAAGCGTCGCCAATGCGCTTCCCATATCTTCCATATCTTCCTCATGGCCAGAAGTGACGGGAGTGCCATCCAATCGCAGGCATGAAACGGATTTTTTCAGTTGCAAAAACTGCACGAGCACGACGCTCCACGACAAGATGACAGCAGGTAAGCGTCATGCGGAAGCGCAACCTG
Organism: Iguana delicatissima; assembly: GCA_948472985.1. Lineage (NCBI taxonomy): Eukaryota > Metazoa > Chordata > Lepidosauria > Squamata > Iguanidae > Iguana > Iguana delicatissima. The sequence continues at coordinate 341,550 of CAOKZL010001152.1, forward strand.
CCAACGGCTACCATCCTGTAGCAACAGCAACGTCATGTGGAAAGGGCCCTACATTCCTCTAGATTTTGCTGGGTTTGTAGGCCTAGCCCCCATTTACTAGCAACAGTTAAATTTTGCTAAAAATAAATAAAATAGAAAGGGAAGATATAGTTTGTTTTACTGTGCACTGCCTAGCAGTTCCATTACATGTCGTGCCCAGTCATTGCCCAAAAGTTGATACTGCTTGCATAGGTGGAAAGGGGCCAAGAAGTTCAGACACCGTTGAAGAATACATTAGTGTCCTTGTAGCCTATGGAAGGAGGCTCATAGGCAGGTTGTTCCACTGATGAATGCTGTGTGTGATTCAAACCTATCCTGTTGCATTTTGCTACATCTACAGTTTATATATCTCTCCTTCAGAAGCATGTAGTCTTGATGGGAAACAGAAAGCTCAGATTTTTTCCAGGCATAGCTGTCATACACAGGGATGGAAGTAAACAAGTGTGACATATAGTCCTGTTGTTCTAACTTAACATGCTGCTTCTTATTCCTTCCTTACCTGTTGTTCAACATGAGTAGAGTCTTTCAACCAGACTTTCAGTGGCTGTCTTTCATCCAGGCAGGAGGCATTATTTCTTTGAGTAGTTCCAGTGTTTTCCAACACTCAGATTGACTTGAAGGCACATAGCAACAGTCTGAAAGGCACCCAAAACAAAATGGGGATTCTTTTTATGGTCTGGGTTATTAACTTCCGCAGATATGGAGCGAGGACCAATTTCCACCTACAGGACCCTCCAGGGAGTGCACAGACAGTCAAAAACACCAAACACAAAAAGAACTGGATGTGGCTCAAAATCCTACTTCTGACTTGAGAAAGCATATTTTTCTGTGCACTTTAAAACATAGCAAGGAGACCCTCCTGCCTACTGAAAAGGTGAACTGCCACTTTATCACTTGTCTTGCCTAATAGTGATTCCTTTTTGAAGCTTAAGATCTCCATGACAGGCATAGATCTGTCCCAGTGGGTATCTGACCCATTAAACCAACTCTGAATTTGGTTCTATGTGTTGGGTCTGATAAGAGTGATCTGAGTGTAGGGGAACATTGTAGTTACTTTCTCACTGACAGATCACTAAGATTAGATTAATTGTATTTTGGAGTTTATGGGGGACAGCGATGCATTAAGATGGTTTGCCTTGGGAGGTGGGTGAATGAAGGTGGTTTCTTGATAGTTCTTGGTGATTTTCTTTTCACCTAATAAGGGAATTTTATCGACGCCTCCCTGGTTGACCTCTGGAATAGAGAAATGGCTTGGGTGATTGGCCTAATTGCTCCTGAACTACCTGTCCTGCTTTATAGGGAGATGGGGTCATAAGATAAGTGGGGCAGCAATGTAGGTGCAAAATTCTAACCAAATTTAACTGAACTCATTCCAAGGTCTGTCAGGAGGTCTGTGCCACCATGGTGATAGCGAAAAGGAAATTGTTTTCTGCCAACATTCATTCCATCTTTCCTCTTGAAAAGGAGCTGTACAGCTAAACTGATGAATAATAGTTCTTGCTATTGCTGCTAGTGTATTATTACTGTTATTATTACTATTATTATTATTATCACTACTGCTGCTGCTGCTGCTATTGCTGCTACTACTATTCAGAGTAGTGGTTATGAGATGTAAAGCCATTTATGACTAAAAGCCCATATTCTTGTGCCTCAGAAAACTGGATGGTTTCTGATGGGTCTTGGAGAATGTTCTGTTGCCACAGCAGGAAATACTTTCAGAGCTCTGGCTAACCTTTAGATGACCATAGCTGGCTCACAGTTGATCCTGAGTATCCCTTCCCAGAGAATAGAGTTTATTAGGGAGCTGTTGGTAATGAAACAAGTGGGACAGCAAGTAGAGTGATGATAAGGAAGGAGTTAGAGCAGTTCCTCTAGAATGTGGTCGAAAGTTCAGAGGAAGCCAGTTCAATGTTGGTGTTGGCAGGGAAAAAAGCATTTTTCTGTGCCAATGTTACAGATGCTCAGAGTTGCCCAGCACATCTGTTTTGAGTGGCTAAGGTCCTATTACATTCTGGCGCACAAATGGAGAATGTAGAACACTTAACAACTCACTGTGGAAGTTCACATGCACTTTGCAGAGAAAATTGCTGAGATCTGTTCTGACTTGAATACTGTATTTGGTGCTGTTCTGATATTTGTAATTTTGGCCATAGTTTGTCCAGTATTAATAGATTCTTTTCCATTTGTACTGCCTGAGGGTGTGGACAGGGTCCTTGGAGAGCCACCACAAGTGTGCTAGATCCTTCCCCTTCCTAGCTTATAAAAGCAGCCATGGTGGGGGGTGGGAAACTGGGCACAGGCAAAGAAGTGGTGAAAGCCTTTTATGGACCCTACTATGTTGCATAATTATGACCAATCTCTGTTGCTCCATTTTGGGACCAGAATGTGCAGTATGTGGTGAATTCCCAGCTCCAGGTTTTTCTAAATGAGACTGATTAAGTAGATTATTTCAGTCTGGCTTCAGGCTTGATTAGAGGATGGAGCCAGCTTTGTTCATCTTGGTAGGCAATCTATGGAAATGGATGAGGTGTGTGTGTTCCTTTTGGTTCTGGTTGACCTAAGAGCGCCCTGTGGCGTCTCTAAGGGCTCTAGTGTGTCAAATGTGCCCATTCTTCAGGATGTCTGGGGCTTTACTTACATCCTGTTTGCATTATTATAATGCTGTCTTTTGGGGTTGCCTTTGAAGAATGTTCAGAAACTGCAGCTGGTTCACAATGGTGTGAACAGAATATTGTCTGGAGTTGGTTACAGAGAATATAATTTTCCTGTGGCAACTTCATTGTCTACTGGTCTTTTTCTGGTCACAATTTGTGACCTATAGAGCCCTATACAGAAAGGGTCCAGGCTTTCTGAAATATTTTGTTCTCCAATATTAGTCTGCCTGAAAGACTGTTGCGCTTATTTGTTATTAGTATTATTATTTATTATTTTATTATTGTAATATTTATACCCTGTATCAGTAGATCTCAACCTGGTTTACAAATGACATTAAGAATAGGTTAACCAGGTTAAAAACAACAACAAAGGATAAATAAATTAAAAACGTATTAAACGATACAATAAGTTAAGAACAGATTTCATTCTTTAATTTTTTTTTCAAAACTATAAATAACAGTTCTGGGTTGAATTAATAAGGCTCAAACATACCTTTGGTGAACAGCCAAGTTTTAACTTGATGCCTAAATGACAAGAGTGCTGGAGCTAGCTTGTCTTCCATTGGGTACATGGCTGAGAAGACCCTCTCTCGTGTCCCAACTGAGTGTATTTCCCTCACTGGTGGGACATGGAGAAAGGCCATCCCCAGCAGATCTTACTCCTTGGGCAGGCACATATGAGGAGAGGTGCTCCCTCAAGTATCAAGGTCCCAAGCTATTTAGGGCTTGAACTGCTATCACAGGCACCTTGAATTGAGACCAGAAATGCTGTCTATATGATACTCCAGTCAGCAGTTGAGCTGCTGAATTTTTCACTAGCTGCACAAAGAGATGAGAGGGTGAGCTGACATGGTAATCTGAATCTTGAGGGATGGGTGAAGGACCAAAACATGGGACAGATCTCAAGTATCTGCCCTGTATTTCCCTTATCAGGCATGCCCATTCCCCAGCACCATACCTCCCCTCTGCCCAGGATTACCTCAGTTAGGACACTCTGCTCCTCCCTCCTCCTCTGAGATTCACTCAGACACATAGACAGTACTAAAACACATGCATGCGCATGCACACACATATACACATGCACACACAACACATAATAAGGAACAAATGCTGGTAAGATGCCAATGCTGTAGTCAGAGCAGGGTACTAGGCCAGCTTCTCAGTACTTCCCATAGACCCCCAGCAATGCAGGAACCAAAAGGAGGTCAATAGACTCCATTAGCGGGGAATTTTTTCTCCTTGAAACATTTCTCACATCTCCCCTGGCACACATTTCTCACATGGGGACCTAAAGATCTTGGAGTCCCTGCCTCTCACCCAGGGACTATGAAGTGCCCTCTCAAGAGATTAACCCACAGGTTAATCACCCAAGGTCTGTTTCTCTACAGTCATCCAGTGTAGTGGCCCTGGCCCTGTGTGTCCCCCAAAGTAGTGACCCTTTTGGGATCACCCCTGCAGAGAGCAACCTACTGCCAGCACCCACTGCCAGCAAGCAGTTGCTGTGTCAGCCTCTGCTTTTATATCCCCTTCCAACCCAGGAAAGTGAATGCTTGGGAAGGGGGCACAGCTGTTCAAAACCATACTGCTTAGGTCTTCCACAGCAGCAGGCAGCAGGGTCCCAGTTCTCTGGGGAAAACAGCAGCTCCATGGGAGTAGAGGCCAGCAGAGGCCTGATGCCAAAGTGACTCCTCCAGATATCCTGGCAGCAGCACCCACCGTCAGTCAGTGTGGCGTGTTGAAACTGTGAAAAACAGATCAACAGGTAATTTCCTCGATCAAGCTTAGCACTGTTGAACCTTTTTATAGGAGAAACCTGTTGGATAAAAAACTATTTTGTGTCTAGGCATAACAGGCAGTGTGGTTATAGCCAGATTTTGGAAAGGCTAAAAAGTTCCTACAATTTTAGAGTGGCTAAATAAACTTTGAGGTATAGCTCTCATGGAAAAATTGACAGGACATGTGAAGAGAATCTAGAAATAATCAGATAGACAATTCTTTTTACTTAAAATGATACCCTTTTATTAACTACTGCTGTAATAATAGCAGTGTTTATCATCTGCCAGCTAAGCATTACAGTCTCTGGAAAGATCTTTTATTTGGATAAATCCTGTGGTATTTATTGCCATATGAGTTCACTGTGTTAGAATATCTAGGTTTCTGCATTTAATTTTTTTCAAAGTGGTTCCTGATTTATTTCCCTTGTGTTCCAGGTTTGCCTTTTGGGTTGTTGTTGTTTCCTTTATTTTTGTTTTTTAAATAAAAGAAAAACAGTTTAGTTCTACTTCGGTAGTATAATTTGTTTAATTTGTATTTTAATACATATCATTTATTGTGTTTTTACTGGAATCTGTAGTCTGCCTTGGGAGAAAATGGAGTTATAAATTAAAAATCATTATTAAATGAATAAGTAATAAGTAAATCTGACTGTCCAGATGCTCAGATCTTTAGGACGGTCCCTTTGCTTGATCTTTTGGTGTTGATTCAAGAGGGCTTTCTGTGCAGTCAGTCACAGGCTTTGTAACTCCCTGCGTAGATGGTCCTTTTCCACCAGCTGGCAAATAGCTCCCCTCAACCAAGACAGGCCTTTGGCAGTAGAATTTCCTGTGAAAGAGGCTTTTAAAGGACTTTGGCAGTTGAATTTTCCTGGGAAGGGTGCCAGCATTTCTTCTGTTGATGTATTTTTGGGTGAAGAAATTTTTGGGTGAAAAATTTTGGTTGAATTTTGATCTGTTTTAGTAGTACTCGGGTTAATAGCATTTATGTCCAAGAAGAACCTTCACCGTGGCTGTTTCTAGACTTTGGAATACCCTTCCTAAGAAAGAGAGGCTGATTTCCTTATTTCTGTTTTCATGCTGTACTGTTTATATTGTGCCTCAAAATTCGTGTTTTATAAGGTTTTGACTTTACAGACTATTATTTTAATCTTAATATTGTCAGTGGTTTTACTTGTATTTCTTTTTATTCATAAGCTAGCTTGAGTCCCATCATTGGGAAGAAGACAGAATATAAATAAAGTGATTGGTTGGATGGTTGGTTGGCTTAAGTATAGTATATACTTGTGTATAAGTTGACCTCATGTATAAGTTGAGGACAGATTTTGGAGCCAAAAGTATGGATTTTGATATGACCAGTGATTAAAGGTCATTCTGCAGTGAGGGGAAAGTGTCAGCACCACCTGCCACTGGCCAGCACCACCACCATTTTCCTGCCTAGGCATTCAAAAAGGCCTTTCACCATTTCACTCAGAGAAGGGGATAATTCTTCTTCTTCTTTTTTTTTCCTAAATAAAAGTTAAGATACAGTATTAACTCTAACTGAAAAAGGAGCCATCCTCTTCTCTGAGTAGAGTGATGAAAGGCAAGAGCTTAGTATATCTCAGGAAAATCCAGAAGAAACAATTACTCCTTCTACTTTCTTATTGCTTCTTTCCCACCCAGGCGTTCAAAACAACCAGATGTGGCACTACAGTGGAGAGAGTAGGGGAGGTTGGTGCTTCTTTTAGGTTCTCTCAGGATGGACTAAGCTCTTGCCTTTTCCCACTCTACTCAGAGAAAGGCCTGGTTCCTTTTTTGATAAGAGTTAAGGTACAGTACTTACATCAGTCTGTGGATAAATCAGCCCAGGGTTTTTTGACTAAATTTTTTGACTAAATTTTTTTGACTAAAATTTCTAGACTTATACAGGAATATATACAGTTAGGTACCTTTCAGTGCCTTGGTGAAGGGGGATGGAAGTCCAGATATACATATCATCATCATGAGAAGACATGACTTGTTAGAAAAGACAGTAAGTGTTCAGTAAAGTAGAAGGCAATAGGAAAAAATGAAGGACTCGTTGCGGGTGAATAGACTCAACCGAGGAAGCCAGCCGCAGTCCTGAGTCTGCAAGATCTTATCAGGGCAGTTAATGAGCAGATGTCTTCGAGGTCTCTAATTCGTAGAGCCACCATAAGTCAACTTCACAGCAATTAACAATAAATGTCCCAAGCAAATAAAGCCTTATGATAAACTTCTCCAAAGTACAGCAGCATGGGCAAAGATTTATTTATATATAATATTTATATTCCCCACCCCCCTTTTACAAAGATGGTGTTATGCAGACTAGCAAATTAGCAGAGAGAAGCTAGAGAAGGGCAAGTGGTAGAAACACAGTTCTGTTGCTGTGGCTGTGTGGAAAGTAAGCAAGGGCCATAGTCAGGTGAGGAAGGGTTAAGCAACCTTTTTCCTGTTTGGTACCTGTATGTTTCTCCTCTGACAGTACAGAAGTAGCCATGCTTCCCAGACACATGAAGGCACCTACTTCCAGTTCAGACAGTTCTTTATGCATATCACAATTAAATGCACTTCCAATTATGATAGAGGAGTGTTTGGTTAACTACACATGCCTATAATAATCTTGTTTGTTAATTTACATTAAAGTACCACATACCAGAATGGAGCAATTAAATCCTGTTACACAGCTACCTCAGGTGGCATCAATTTTAACATGGGTAGAACTACCTTCCAAACTGCTTGCATGCCAAAATTACTTTTAAATCTTTTAATTAGTGCTGATCGACCACTTTTAGTTGAATAATGTATTTGATGAATATAATAATGCTGTTGCCCATCAAATAAATTATTCAGCAAGATTATTTTTGTACATGGTTGAAAGATATCCATTGAATAATATATTGGAATTATTCATAGCTAGGGTTTTGTGAGTTGTCTGCTCTTCTGCCGTGCAGTGAGCCTGACATCTGAAGGATCTAATATTTTCACTCATAATGAAACAAGTTTCTAGTACTCATGGTTGCAAAAACTATGCCTGGAAATATTTGGACAACATCTAGACAGCTGTGAGAAACCAGAGGCAGATTCAGCGGAACTTCTGAGGTCTATGTGTCTATATTCCCTTTCCACAGTTAACCCTTTCTGCCCAACATTATTCTACTTGTTGACTTGCATGAATCTTTTTTATTAGCTTTCTGCCTTTGCCACCTGCTGATCCTTCCAAAGAAACTAGATTCTCATAAAAACATATTTTTGGAAGCAGAATACATTTTTATAGAGAAAGCAGATATATGCAGATTGACTTAATTTGCATAGATCTAGGCATAGAGTTTTCGTTTCTTGGGCAAAGGGTATACAGAGTACTGTTCAGGGTCCCCCTCCCCCCATATGTTAAATAATTAAATTAAATACAATAAATAATTGTATTTTGTTCCTAGCTGTATTTGTTCTGTTTTTGATAGATGTGGGAGTTTTTTCTCTAAAGGGCACAGTGTTGGATAGGTTAGATGATGCAGGAACTTGAAGAAAGTAGTTTTTAAAAATACACTACTTGTCTGACCTCTGCCAGCACACACACCCTGGCACCTCATTTACCGTTTACTGTGTTGGGTCAGCTAGCCCAGTGTCATTAATTTGCCCTCATAGGTAAGATGTAGACCTTTATATAAGGAATGCCAATATATTACCACCAAATTTGTGCTAGCAATTTGAAGAGGTGAAGAAATGTGTTTGACTTCATGGAAATATTCCAGGCAACTTAGGGCTCTGAGACATTTGTAAGTTATTAAATGTTGGGTTAGGTGATGAAGTCCAAAGAAAAGGGCTTGTATCAGAGTGCCCTTTCACCCTACCACAGTGATGGTGCTCCACTTCCACTTTCAGCTGCCATGGCAACATCCTAGAGAATCCTGAGATTTTCAGTCTAGGGAGGAGTCTTTATTAGTCTCAGTCAGAAAGCTGTAGTGCTTCACCGAACTACAGATCACAAGATTCCATAGGATGCAGCCATGGCAGTTAAAGAGGATTGCAGTACTGTAAGGATGTAGTGGACCCTAGGTCCCTCAATATACCTGTGGGAGCCTCAGTAGCAATACATCGTATAAGTAGCCTTGTAAAAAACTGTTTGGATCAAATTCATCCAAATCAGCAACTTAAAAAAGAAGACCTCCAAACAAATCCATGTAGCTCTTTTCTTTTAAAAAGGGAAATGAGACTTCATGCCATTACAAATTTATTTTCCTGTATTACACTGCCAGTTAGTGGAATTAAAGCATAATTTAAAGGTTTAGAGGTTCTCTGTGAAGTATGAAATAAGCCAGAGGCACAGTAGGCATCTTCAGGACTTGAATGATTGCCAATACTCCTGGGGCTAGAAGCCCATTAAGGTCATCAGTCTCGCCAAAATTAAAGAGGGTGTTGATGTCAAATATTTGTCCAAGGACATATTCTCTGTGGGCGAAGGTTGGGATTCCTGCTAATCTGTGTAATACTCTGTTCGATTTCTTGCCTTAGGGGATGTGCTTACGGTGGCTGACTTCCTTATTTTGGCTTTTTCTCCTCCAGCAACTGTAGATTGGCAAGCTGACTAACTCAGCTGTATCTTCTTTTTATTAGTGTGGAAGATCTTTCAATGGTAGATTTAATTTAAGAGAAACTAAATCACGTCTAGACAAATATATCTGTTATGGAAGCACATGCAATGAATTCCTCGGGCACTGAATAACAGCTTTGATGTAGCATACTAATATAGGAAGCATTATTTGTATAAGTCTCTGAGCAATAGTAGTAATAAAATTAAAAATGAAGCCAAGGATGAAGATTCATGTGTAAATTCTCGTAGACATTATTAATCTTATTGCAGATGTGACTGTGTGAACAAAAGTAGTAGACTAATGCTTATGGGGGACTAATTTCTCAAAACAGGGTTTAGTTTTCCACACCAAGTAGAACACATCATGAAGGAATAATTTCAACCCAAAAAGCAATTGTACAGTCTAAGGCAATTTCTGCACTACATTGTTACAGTGCTATTATTCCACTGTCAACATCCTGTGGAATTCTCAGGTTTGTAGTTTACTGGGGCCCAAGAGCTCTCTGGCTGAGAATTCTAAATTCCCTTCCCTAAACTACAAATCCCAGGATTCCATAGGATGTTGAAAGTGGAATAACAGCACTATAAAAGTGTAGTGCAGAAATAGCCTCTGTTTTCCTGTTTCTGTTACTTGATGTACAACTTCTGTTTTGATTAGATATTAGAAGAGATCTTTGTTCAAGGAAATTTTGGAATTTTGTTTAAGAGGTGAATTTAAAAACAAGTAATGATTAAGAGGAAATAGTAAAAGTTTTCAATGAACACAAGGTTACAAACATACACCCAGCGTAAAGTGCTTTGCACTAAGTTTTAAAATGGGTTTACTTGGAAGTTACTATTACAGATTTAAATTAACTGTGTTTGTGAGTCATGGTGAGTGTGCTTAGCATGTTAGGTAGCCTTTCATTCACTTAGGAAAGCTTTTGGTATTGGTTAGTACTAAATGTATTTATTGTACTCCAGGAAGGTCAGTAGCATTAATTGTGACTAGACATACTTTGTGGACATATTAATTCTTCTAATAACTGTAGTTCTTCTTCGTGGTCTCTGTGCCTCACACACTAGGAGCTTTCGCACGTGCGCGGTAGCGTTCGGAAGATTCTAGAGCTTAATAGCTTGGCGGGAACGCCTCCCCCTTGCCCCTACTGAGCATGCTCAGCCCACCGAGCAACGGTCTCTCCTCAGTTCTTTCTTGTCTGCCCTTGCGAATGGAAGGTTCTGTTGCTTCGTAGCAATTCTTGGCTTGCTTTTCGACTACCTTTTGGCTTTGACTTCGGATTTTGGACTTTGTTCTTGGCATTTGGATTACGGACTTGGATTTTGGTATTTGGATCCCCCCTCCGCCTCCTCTTCTCATCTTCCTCTCTCTCCTTGTCTTCATCTTCGTTCTTCTCTACTCGTCTTCTCCCAGCGTCTTCTCCTCATTATATGTCGGCCATCTTTAAACGTTGTTCCACCTGTGACCGGAAGGTCGCCCTGAGCGATAGGCATCGGGATTGCCTTTTCTGTTTGGGGGAAACCCTTAACGTTAAGGCCTGCGGCATTTGCCGGGAATTCACCATGCAAATGCTTCGGAACCATGCTTCGAGACTTAAATCCCATTGCTGGGAAGAGTCCCTCCGAGTGCGGGACCAGCCAGTGATCCCGACAATGTCGGCATCGACTTCTGGGTGTCCAACGACCACCTCCTCAGCGGTTTCGGCGGCTGCCGTACCGCTCCCAGCGATGGCTTCGGACCCAGTACCATCCTCCCGGACGCCGATATCATCGTTACCGAGGATCCCGAAGCTACCATCGGCGGTGTTCATGTCTCAAGAAGCTCCTGTGGGCTTGCAGGCAGCAAAATCATTGAAGACGCTGACCGCTGCCCAGCAGAAGCGTCCTGCCCCTCAAGAGACAATGAGGGAAAAGGACAAGGACAAGAAAAAGAAGAGGAAAGAGAAGCGACGCTCACCCTGCAAGGTGACTCGCCCCTTAACACCTTCTCCGACTCAACTCAGTGGGGATCCAGTTGAGGAGTTAGAACCGGAAGAGGTTCTTGAGGTGTCTGATGAGGAGCAGCCCGTGGCTATGGACTTGCCCTCGGAACCACCCATGCTAACAGCTACGGTAACCCCGCTTGGTCACCCTGAGAGGATGGACCGCCCAGAGGAATGCCCTGCCTACAACGTGCCTCGGCCACACATCAGGAAGACTCGGACAGAAGTGGATCACTCTCCCCAGAACGTCAGGTGGGGCATCCATCCCCACGTCGCTGGGAGACCTATGTCAAGAGGGCCACGTCTCACCCCTCAACCGACTCGTTCCATACCTCCGCTTCCCAAGCAGTGAGGTACGGCTGAGAATATGCCTGGAGAGAATACCCGCCCTCGTACCTGTCCTATTCACCATCGTATCGGGACAGGTACCATCCGGACGTCAGGCATTGGTCACCTTATTGCTGGTCTCGCACACCATCTTGTGAGTGGTATTACTCCCAGCATCGACAGTCGCCAAGTTGGTCAGCATCCTGGTCTCCACACTACAGGAGATCCAGGGAACCTACTCCTTGCTATAAGGCTGTATCTCCGCTCCCGAGGGTAACTTCGACCGTCTCCCACCGGACCTCGGACTCTGCCCCGGCAAGGACTACCATTTCCACCACTGTCGTTACACAGGCGATACCGCGCCCGAGGCCCACTATGGTACCGATCACAACATCTTCAGTAGCCCGGACGACAGCCACTGCAACGACATTATCGGAGGCTGCGGTACCTGCAGCGATACCGTCAGTACAAACAACAACGCCGGTGGTTACCATGCAACTTCACCCAGGGAGAAGTCCATTGAGAGGGCCCTGTCTCCGTCCTCCCAGTCCTACGAGACAGACTCAGATTCGGACGAGTCAACGGCAAAGTCCCATGAGTTCCCCCCTTGGCATTTGGGGAACCAGGACCAGAATCGGCACCAGAGGACGTTAAACAGTTCTCCGCCATTCTTCTGCGGATGGCTATGGCGCTGGGTCTCAAGGTTGCAGACCAGGCACCGGCGGTACAGAATCCAGTGTACCAATATGTCGACACCCGCCCACCATGCACCGTGCCACTGCCTTTCCTGCCAGCCTTGACCAAGGCCCTGAAGCATCCTTGGGCCAAGCCTGCGTCCGCACAGCCGATCCTGAACCGGCTTGAACATCTTTATCGTATGCAGAAGGATGAGGTGGACTTCCTGTTTATGCACCCGGTGCCCAACTCTATTGTGGTGGAGTCTGCCCAAATCAAAGGTGGAAATCAGACTCACACTACACCACCTGACTGCGAGGGACGTCGGTTAGACACTTTTGGCAGGTGTTTTTACACCGCCGCCTCTCTTATTGCCAGAGTGTCTAACACACAGGTGTGCATGGCGACCTGTGCGAGGAATGTCCTCGACAGGTTTGGACCTCTTCTCTCCAATCTGCCGGAGGAGCATCGAGCAAATGCCCTCCAATTCTTCAATGAGCAGGTGGCCCTCGCAAACCAACAAATCATCTCTGCAAGGCACGCTGTGGAGGTCGCTGCCTGGGTCCTCGTTGGGTCTGTGGCCCTGAACCACTACGCCTGGCTCCGATCATCAGGCCTTCAGGAGGACAGCAGGAAGAGGATTGAAGATCTCCCCTTCGACGGCCAGGGCCTGTTCCACGCGACAACCGATGACGCCATGGACCACCTCGTCAAGGCACACCTGACGGCCAAGAAGATGAGCATCCATCAGCCCCAACAGCCTCGGCATAGCTTCGGTTCCTGGCCGTCCTGGGGCAGATCTTCATCCTTCACCTTCCAGCCTCGCTCACCACGCTCGGGCACGTCTTGTCCGTCGACCTCGTCCTCGGCCCGGAGACCCCTTCGAAGGCGCCCATGTTCGTCTTCGAAGAAGTCCTCCTCCGGGACGAAGTCTCGGTTTTGACCTGTTTCGCTGGTCGCCACCAGTACCATCCTTCAGCCTGCCAGCAGCCCTAGAAGATTAGCCGAGCCTGGCCAGGCACCTCGTGAAGTGGCATCACGTCACTACGGACTCTTGGGACCTTTCCATCGTCCGTCTTGGCTACACCATAGAGTTTGGAAGTATTCTTCCGCGAGGCGTCTATTATTCCACCCCGGCCAGCCCAGCCCTGCTGGAAGAGATCCAGTCCCTCCTGCAAAAGGGAGTGATCGAACAACTCCTGCCCTCGGCCTCTACCACCGGCTTCTTCTCCTGGTACTTCACCGTACCGAAGTTGGATGGGACCCTGCGACCCATTCTGGACCTCAAAGGGGTGAACGAATGCATCCGCCCCAAGAGGTTCAAGATGGTCACTCTGTCGTCGATCCTTCCTTTCCTTCGCCGAGGGGACTGGTTCGCATCCATCAATCTTCGGGATGCCTATTTTCACATCTACATTCACCCTCAGCACAGACGATACCTACGGTTCGCAGTCGACGGCACCTGTTACCAATACAGGGTGCTACCGTTCAACCTCTCGACTGCACCACAGTTCTTCACGAAATGCATGGCCCCCGTGGTGTCGTTCCTGTGGATGAAGAGCATTTCCATCTATCCCTATCTGGACAATTGGCTGTTGGTGGCGTCCTGCAGACGCAAACTCTTCATGTACATTCACAGGACACTTACCCTCCTGACCCGCCTTGGTCTCCGGGTCAACCCGAGGAAGTCCCATCTCAAGCCCGCGAGGGTTCTCGACTTCATCGGGGCAACTTTGGACTCGGTATCGGCCAAGGCCTACTTACTGTTTGACTGTGCACGGACGCTCCATCGGGCCGCGTCTGCCGTTTTCAACGCCCCAACAGTATCAGCGAGGAGAACTCAACAGCTCCTCGGGTACATGGCCTCGACTACCGCTGTGACCTACCTGTCCAGGCTTCTTCCGTGGCCTCTTCAGCACTGGTTTGTCCGAGTCTTCAACCCACTCCTAGGTGACCAGAGACGTTTCCTTTGACCGCCCCCGCAGGTACGGCACTCCCTGGTATGGTGGCAGTCCTACCACAACCTACTATCCGGCATGCCTTTTCAGGAGCCGAATCCACACGTCACCGTGACCATGGATGCCTCCCTCTTCAGATGGGGGGCCCACTGTGGCGACCTCAGAGTCTGGGGCCGGTGGATTGATGACGAGACCGCCCTCCACATCAACGCCCTCAAGCTGCTCGCCATCTGGAAAGCTCTGAGGGCATTCCGTCACCACGTCACAGTCCTCACGGTGTTGATCCTAACAGACAATACAACGGCGGTCTGTTATGTCAACAGGCAAGGAGGGACTCATTTGACCACCCTCCTCAACATAGCCCTCGAACTCTGGGACTGGTGTATCTCACTTCGTATCCTTCCAGTGGCAGTTCACCTGGCCGTGCAGGAGAACACCACAGCGGATGCACTCAGCAGGGACACCTCTTGCCACCACGAGTGGTCCCTCTCGAGCGAGGCATTCCGGATGATTCGGGACCGGTGGGGCAAGCCAACGATCGACCTCTTCGCCACCGGTCAGAACGCGAAGTGCCGCCGGTACTGTTCGAGGGCCAGCCAGGATCGCCATTCCATCGGCGACGCCGCCCAGTTCCGGTGGAGAGGGGAATTCCTTTACGCATTCCCTCCGTTCCCCATCCTGGGCCGGGTGATATCGAAGATCCTCGTGGACCAAGCCAACGTCGTCCTCGTAGCCCCGTACTGGCCGAGGCAGCGCTGGTTCGGCCCCCTGTTCGACGCTGCTCGCGGCTGGATCCTCCGGTTCCCCACAACACCGGACCTCCTGTCCCATTCCAACCGGCTTGTCCTCCACCTGGACCTGCCGCTCCTGGCCCTCCATGCCTGGCGGATATCGCTCTAGACAATCCCGTCATTGGCAACATCTTGACCGCGGCCAGGAAGGAGTCAACACGCCGCAATTATCACTACAAGTGGTGGCGCTTCGTTGCCTGAGCCGAAGCGCGACGGGAGCCAGTATTGCCTGCCAACCTGCCTACCGTGCTCTGCTTCCTTCTACATCTCTGAGAGCAGGGTTTAGCCTTCCCTTCTCTGAAGGTCTACCTTGCTGCTATCGTGGCGTACCAACTTCCACAATCTCCATCTGCAGCTCTCTTCCGTGATGCTACCATGAAGCAGTTTATGAAGGGCCTGCACCACCTCTATCCACCGGTATTGCCACCGCTACCACCGTGGTCATTATCGTTGATGCTATCGCAGTTGATGAGACCGCCCTTCAAACCCATGGCAACCACAGATGACAGGCTGCTCACCATAAAAACTGCCTTCTTGGTGGCTGTCACCTCTGCCAGGCGGACGGGAGAGCTGACAGCCCTATGGTCTGACAAGCCATACCTCATCTTCCATAGAGACAAGATGGTCCTTCTGCCTGACATCTCTTTCCTACCGAAGGTGGTGTCTAACGTCCACCTCAGCCAAGATATCATCTTACCAACTTTCTATCCTGACCCGACTACACCTTTGGAGTGACCCCTTCATTCCCTGGATGTCCGTCGGGCTTTGGCTTTTTACAAGCACAGGACTGCCTCTTTTCGACGGACCCCACACCTCTTTGTGTACTGTGGCAGGCGTTGAAGAGGCCACAAGGTATCCACCCAGCGTTTTTCAAAGTGAGTGGCCCAGACTATCCAACTGGCATATGAACTGACCAAGAAGCCTCCGCCAGCCTTCTTCAGGGCTCATTCCACCAGAGCCGTGGCGACATCTGCAGCCCTCCTATGGGGAGTCGACCTGCAGGAACTCTACCGTGTGGCGACCTGGTCCCAGCCATCAACCTTCATGCACCACTACAGACTGGACTGCTGGTTCTGCAGAGATGCCCGTTTTGGACGTGCTGTGCTGGCTTCCGTTCTTTAGGACCTGACCTACCATCCAACCGGTAAGCTACACAAGCTCCTAGTGTGTGAGGCACAGAGACCACGAAGAAGAAGAACAGGTTGCTTACCTGTAACTGGTTCTTCGAGTGATCATCTGTGCCCTCACACACACCCGTCCAGCTGTCCCCTCTTTCTCAGGTCCCTTATTGGCGGACTACAGAACTGAGGAGAGACCGTTGCTCGGCGGGCTGAGCATGCTCAGTACGGGCATAGGGGAGGGGTTCCCGCCAAGCTATTAAGCTCTAGAATCTTCCGAACGCTGCCGCACACGCGCGAAAGCTCCTAGTGTGTGAGGGCACAGATGACCACTCGAAGAACCACAGTTACAGGTAAGCAACCTGTTCTTACTGTTTACATAAATCCTATGGTTCCTCGTGGAAACTGTGGCTGAATTCTCCCACGTGAAGGCAAATACCAACAAGCTACTTTAGAGCTTTTCTGTTTGATCTGTGCAGCTTTTCTCTGTGTCAAGAGATTTTGTTCAAGGTGAACATTTGAACACACTCTGCCTGCGCCCTCAGTATTCTGAGAATGTACAGATCACAAAACGGGCACCACATGATTCTGTGGCATGTATAAGACACCATAATAGTGCAAGAACCAACTTCAATCAAAATGAAATATTTCCAATGAAATTTTTATCAAATACATCAGAATTAGTTATTTTATGTCATTGTTGTAATTTGCAACTAAGATGGAAGAGAAATAATTGAGGTGGGTGTCCACATTCATGCTCAACCTTGCTGTTTTAAATGGGCAGCGTCTTTTTCATTTCCGTGTCAAGGTCTTGACCTCTAGCTAGAGGCTTCACTTCCTTCTCCAATGCTAACCTCTGAGAACAAGTGCTAAAGGGTGACAATCTCATGTTCAGCATTGGGACATCAAGCCTATATGTGCATTTATAAAAAAACTCAAATCACTTTTCTGCCTCCCACAGAGCCTTTGTTCTGTGAAATGTGGACTGGCATTATCTGTTCCTGTTTTTATTCCTTGAGCAAAAAGAAATTTTTAGGACCAAATATTGGGCCAGTATTACTGTAGAGTAGAAGAAGGCTATGAACATTGTTTTGTAATGTGCATTTAAAGACCACTGCAGCTTGAGGCACAGGTACTCACTCAGATACTAAAGCATTCCTCCAAAACCTTTCCAATTCCGTGTTGCTGAATTAGCTGGTTAATAACTGGGAGAAGGATCTTCTAAGAAAAGTTTCAGTGCTTCATCATAGAAATGTCCAATCCAAAGGAATCTTTAACTGCACTTTAGGTTCATTATCTCAGAACCTAGACGTGATCTTTCCTATATTTTGCAAATGCCATATATTCTGCTACTTCTCCAAAGAGCTGTGATACAAACCCTGTGAGTTTAATGAAGCTGAGAGACAGTGAGTCAAGGTCCAATGCTAGTCGAAAAATCTAGCCTACACACTCTAGTCCAGGGTGGGCAGCTATCAAAGGCTAGGGAGCCACATTGTTCCCCCAGAAGACCTGTACCCACTTTTGTGCAAAAAAAGTTGTTTTTTTTTTACTCCAAATGCCCTGTAGGAGGGGATGAGGGCATTGTCAGCAAGTTTGGGGGCTTCCTGGGCTGTTTTAGGGCCAACAGATACCATTTTTAACTACAGGAAGTGAGTGGAAGTCACTTCTTGTTCACTTCCTGTTTCATAAAAAGTTTCTCTGGTGCCTAAATTGGTTGGGGGGGATGTGGTAGAAATGCTTCTCATGTCCCCTAGAGAGAATTTTGGAGCAAAAAAAATTCAGTTTTTTTAGACCTTGGGGCCCCCCCGTAGAAATGCCCTCCACACCCCCTACAGTTCATTTTGGGATATTTCGATTTTTTAAAAAAATCTCTGGGGGCCTGGGAATCACACGTTGCCCTCCCCTGTTCTTGTCCAACAATCTCTCCCAAGTTCTAATTCAACAATCAGAACATTACACTGCACTAAAGTGTTATGAATTGACTTATATTCAAAACATTTATAAATAGCTGAACAAAGTTTGGCTCAGGACAAAATCCTGCAGCACCTCACTTGTCACTTTTCTTCAGGAAGACAAATAACCATTGGTAAGTGTTCTAAGATTTGGTCCATCTACCAACTACAAACCCATCTGACAGAAACTTCTAACCTGCATTGTACCAGCTTGTCTGCAAGAATATCATGGCGGACTTCGTCAGAATCTTTACTGAAATCAGGGTACACTACATCCACAGCATTCTCCCAGTCTCCCAGACTTGTAATTTTATCAAGGAAAAAGATAATATTAGTCTGGCATGGCTAAAGATACAGGCTTACATCTCCAGATCCCTCCAGCACTCTTGGATATAGTACATCTGAACCTGGATACTTGAATTTAAACAAACAGAGTGTTCCTGTGTCTATCTTGGGCTGCTGTTCCCTCACTGCAGCAGTTATTCTATTTTTCTTAGAGAGGCAAAGTAAATGCTGAACAGTTCCACTTCTTTCTTTCACCCATTTGCATTTCACCATCCTCTCCATCCAGTAGGCCTACTGCTTTCCTGTTCTTCTTCCTGGTTTGAATATAGCTCCTCCCATACCTTTTTAATAACTTTTACATTTCGTGCAAGCCTGGATCTTTCTCAGCTTCAGTTCTTTTGACCTTCTTCCTACAAATATTGGGTATTCATTTGTACTCTTTCCTGGAGATTTGTCCCTCTGTTTCGTGTATGTGTCCCTCTCAACTCACCTGCAAAGTTATAACTACCTGGGTTTTTTAGATCCCCCTCCCCACTTTTCTTTCTTGATGGAAATGTTTGCTACTGTGCTTTCATATCTCACCCTTAAAAAACTCCCCCCATCATTAAATTCTTTCTCTTTGAATATTTTTGTCACCCATTATTTCCTTAAACTTATTACATTTGGCTTTTTTAACGTCTGGAGAGTGTGTCTGACTACATGTAGCTTTCCTCTGTAAGACAAATCCAAAGAAAGCAAGTCACTTATACTCAGAAGTCCAACTAATTCCACATTGTTGTTCTGTTGGTGAGGATCAGGTCCAAGAAAACTGAGCCCTTTCACTTCTTCAGTTTTTTGGAAAATGAAATTGTCCACAACAAAAAGAAATTAGTGGACCTTCCTTTCTTAATAGAATTTGATTTTTGTTACTACATTTTTCTTTTTTCAATGTAATAGTAGTCGCATTCAATGGCAGTCTAGTGGTAACTAGAATGGTAATCTGATATGGGAAGACTTTAGTCTAACTAGGAAGTCTGGCTTGGAGATATCACTGTGGACATCCTGCTCTTGTTGATTCCTACTCCTTTTTTTTTCTTAATGTTCTGAATCTGCCTTCTGTGATCCAAGTCACTGATCTCCTCAATCACTACAATCGAGTCATGAGTCTTATCCCACTAGATTTCAGAAATACCTGTTAAACAATATTTGCCTTCCTGCATTAATAGAAGTAATTCCCAGCAGTTCCTAGGCTACGCATGACTCTAAAGTAACTGAGTACTGATCACTGATGTTTCCAGTAAAATAAAAGTTTGGTTTTGGTCTGAATTATTTCCCCTTATTTATGATAATATGATCTGAAAATGTTCTTTGATGTCTTTTCCATAAAGTGACTCTTTCAGTATACATGTTTTTGTGAAATGCTTGATTCAGATATGTTCTTGTGAAATACTGGAGTTCTTAACTTTTATGATTCACTTTTATCATTCAGGTACCACTAATACAGATATGTTGAAAATAACTGGAGAAAATGAACAAAACTAGTACACAGTACACAAGAATATGGGCAAAGCAAATTACCTTATTGTTTAAAAAAAGCATTTGCTTGATTTATAGTTTCAGTTGGTAAATTGTCATTACATGGTAAAATGCTTGGTGCTTACTTAAGTCTTACATGTAATTGTAAAGCATACAATTTGAAATCTAAAAATTATCATAAGTTGCATGAATAGAAATATTTGCAGAAGCCACAAGCACTTACAGGTGATTGTTCACTCACCCTTACTAAATAATGTCTCAGATTCACAAGCCGTACTGCAAAAACTCTTGATGTTTACTAACATGCTGGAATGAAGGCTCCACATCTAGACATGGCTAGTCAGTAGTTGAAATGGCAGAATCGTGAAGAGTGAAAGGCATTACTTGGACCTTTGTTCTCAGTGATCCAAGGTCTCAACAGTAATAGGGTAACCATATGAGATGATTCATATTTCAGTAATTCTGTTGCTGTTAGTCTGTCAAGTAAAGACCTGGCTAGACATCTAAGGTGAAAGAAGTTCTGAGCATGCTATTTAGTTTGATTTTAATGGAGATGGTTGCTCTTTTATACCTTCATTGCGGCACGGAGGAGACTATTTTGTGTCTTTGCCTTGTCAAATACCACAGATGATTTCTATTGCCAGTTTTCATGGAAGTTACAACAGTAGAACTGTGGCAGCATATTGGACTTATCTTTCTAGGAAAGCTGGACACAGCTTATCAGACATCGTCAACTGCAGGGTCAGTTTGCTTTATTGCAGCTTCTGGTCTGGTTCTCTGATGTTGGAGAGAAAAGTGCATCTGCACCATACTCTCTTCTGAAACTAGCAGCCAAGATGCAGAGTTGTGCTCCTTTCAGCCGAAAGACTCCTCCACTTATGGAAAGAAAAGATATGACTTCCAAAAGTGACCACAAATTCTGAGGAATCCTTTATTTGCACAAGCTCTTTTGTAGAACTTCTCACCATTTCAGTCAATATCTTTTCTCGTCCTTCTAGGTGGGCAAAGTGAAAAGTCTAGGCGGGCAAAAACATACTCCAGATTTTTTTTGACTGAAGCATCCAGCATCCATCACCATTGACTAGCATTCATGAGAATTGTGGTTCAATACTTTGCCCAGCTGTCAATTAGCATTCATATGTTCAGTCTGTACCACAGGGTTTTAGTGGCCGTGTAGCATTGACGAGCATTTTCTTCTTCCAGTCATAGTTCTATGGATCCAAACAAAGAGGACTGTATTTTACAATCATAATTTCCAATAACAGGAACGTTGGTGTTTCCTTCCAACTAATTAGTGACAAGTGCATGAGAGGACAAGGTAGATGGGCAGTCAGTTATGATTGACAAAGATTGGAGTACACGTGCAACTTTCACAGGTTTGGCAGTGCTTTCTTCAGAAAAACCATAATCTGTTTTAAGTTACAAACTTGAAGCTGCAAAGCATGTTAGCTGTGTGTTAGCCACACAAACTGGTGAATCACAGTTTCACTGAATTATCTGAAGGATGATGACAGCAGCAAATCAAACAATCCCATTTTAAGGAAGGAAAGGATCTAGGTGTGGGTGCTTGTTCCTATTTCCAGCAGATTTGAGGCAAGAAGGAAACAACATTTGCATAAGTGTATTGGGTGTAGTAAATAAATGTTGTTTTTACTTAGAAATATTTCAGTGTTGCCTTATTGCCTAACAACAGGCCTCCAATGTAGCTAACAATAAAATATCAGATTTTTAAACAAAAGAAGCAAAATATAGTAATAATGTAAACAGTAAAACCTAAAAATAATTATAATGCTACGTGAATAATAATCCTAAGCATATCAGTGGCACCAACAGTAATAAAAAAGAACATCATGCAAAAACAATGTGCCCTTTTTTCAAAGGCTTTTTCTGAAAGAATGGCCTTAGCTTGCCTTTGAAAAGCAAAGTGTTATGATTCAGAATTGCATTGAAATACATACAAGAGTACAGTTTTAACACTGCTGTTTTCACACTGTTTCTAAATAATCAGTTGGTGTTATTTTCAGACAGCATGCCTCAGATTGTGCCTGTTTTTTCTCCCACTGCTTGAGTATGTGTTCACTCAACACATATCACTTATGCATCAGAGCCTGGTTCTGGACAGGTGGATTTCCCCTTGTTCTTCTGCCAGGATGGCCATGAGTCCTCTTTTCTAGAGAGCACTCCTCTGTGGTTGTCCCTTTTTGAATGGCTGTTCAGTCCAAATCCTGTTTAAAATTACCATAAGAAGATAGAACAGGAGAAGTTTAAAGCGGAATAAATAGCTATGAATGTAAAAGCAAAGTGCAAGGACAGTAGTGTGATCAGGCTGTCATTGTGGTCTTCTCCACAATGGCAGTGCATTGTTAAGTTATCATAATGGTTTCTAAACTTACATCTAAATCTATGAATTAGCATGTTCTTCCTTTTGAGGGGGTGAATTTCCTGTTTGCTGTGGATGTTCAAGTAGCTACCCTACTATCATTGCATTTTATGAGTCAAGTGGGAGTTCTCATCTGTTGCAGTGACTGGTACATGTGGAACCAGGCAGTAATAATGATATCACTGGCGGCATCGTCATCATCATCATCATCATCACCATTTCAATTGATATACCACTTTTCTCCCAACCATGGGAACCAAGGCAGCTTAGGGTAATTTAAAAGAGAAGTTTATCTACAATGCTACATTACAAAAGTAGAAAAACAATGTAACAACAGTTCTGTTAAAAGCACGTAGTTTAAAACAGTTTAAAATACACTTAAAACATAGTTGAAAGCATGCAAGAACACAACATACTACTTTCAAACTACATTCTATAATACAATTAAAATCAATGGCTTACCTAAACAGAAAAGTCTTAACCTGCTAGGGGAAAGAGAGTAGGGAAGGGGCCTTTCACGGTCTGGAAGCTGCAACTGGAAAACATTGACTCTCAAGTCCTCACCAGACATGTCTGTGATGATGGTAGAACAAAAAAAAAGCCATCTCCAAAGATCTTAAAACTTTGGCTGGCTCATGTAGGGAAATATTGAGATGACATAAGATACCTGTGAAAGCTTTCAAAATAAAATCTGATTATTTGCAAGGAAAAACAGATTTAAGTATTTTAGGAACCTTGGCCATTTGAGGACAATGTGCATCTGCAGTTGTAAAAAAAACTTTAAAATTACTAACATGTTTTTCTGACAGCATGTACAGAAAGGGTTCCTTGTTAATTCATATGCTTTTTGAATTCAGAATGGATTGAATAAAATGTAGGGTGTACATGAGTCCTACAGAGCACATAAAAGCTATACTGGAAATAATTTAAATGATAAATTTAAATAAAATAATTTAAATGATCTGCAAATATATTAAGCATCTTACATTTTTGCACTAAAAGCACTAATTTTGCACATACACCCATCTGTATTTCTGTGCAGAATAATATCAGGATGTGCAAATATTGAGGAAGATTGTAAAAAAATATTTTTCTTCATCTTCAATGAGTAGAAAATTCTGATTTTTATTTTTTATTTTTTTATTTTTGTCATTTTATGTAAGGATGGAGTTATCAAAAATTTACATCCCTACCCTATATATATTAAGGCGTTTGGGTTACAACTACACCAAACTAGAGACAGCAGGAGCGACTACACGGAGCAGTACTTACTTCCAACAATATCCCTTCCTCCCACCATAATATAATGTGAGACAACCTCTCCTTTGGCCCAGGGTGCTGAACTAGGAAACCCAACCTTGAGAGCAGACCAAAGGCAGCCTCATTTGGCAAGGCACAAGACTTCTTTATCCATCCAAGGAACACGCTGCATCCAGTACAGGGCCTCACTCAAAGCCACACTGTGGGAGAAGATCTCCAGAAGAAGAGTTGAGGGAGGAAAGTAAGACGACTTAGATTCCAGCAGGTCTAAAGATCAACCAGCGTTTACAGAAGATATTGATCACAGTTCACATGAAAGGGGAAAAAAAAGATTCTGTTAATAGTGATTCCAGTATAAACACAATTGTCCAGCTTTGCCCTTCCTTGAGGGCATATACAACCATTCAGCAATGTCTGATCCTGGTAGGAATAATACGTTTGGGCATACGCAAAACCCATGCAGAGCCTTACTCCATTTTTCCAGGAGTTTTCCTAGAGCATCTCTGGCTGCTACCTGTCATAGAAGACCATGTGATGGGAAAGAGCATCCCCAAAACCCGATACCTACTCACAGTGGCCAAGATCCAAAAGAAAACCCCATCCTGTTTCCACCTGAGGGCACTGAGCTGGGTTGCCCAGGTGGCAGAGTATAGGCTCCTAGCCAAATATAACCAGGACATCATCACACCCAACTGGACAGCTAGACAGTGCCAGCCACGGGAACCAAATCGATAGCAGAGACAGAAGAGAAGTACCCATGTTACCACTGAATGGTATCTACAAGACATCACTCCCCGTCTCTGTTTATCATCCTCCCCTTCAATAACTGTTTCTCACTCATATGATTGCCCTGTAAAATTTAGAAAGTTATCTGCAGCGTTAACACTATTGAAACTTCATGTTGTCTTGTCATCTTGTCAGCTGCTAATGACACCATAGACTAAATTTTGAGATAACATCTCTTAAAGTGCACTAGAATTTTAACAGGAGGAAAGAACAAAGAGGTGTCAGCTTCTCACATATAGTATTATGTTATTTTAGGGAAACTGCAATAACTTCTGAGTGTTCCTTGCCTAGAACACCATATGAAATTCATGGGATCACCATAAGTTGAAGGCACATACACATACACACATAATTTTCATCAGGTTTGTTATTTTCATCAAGTTAGTTATATTTGTTTCAAGAATGTTTTCATTCCAGGTTTGAAATGTCTCACATCTTTTTGATAAAAATATCAGGCATAAAAGCGATTACAAAATTTGGATGCCAGAATTTTAAACATGCCCTGCTGGATTTAGTAACTATTTCTGTTTGTTGGATTAACTGCTTGGTTTTAATATTGTCTTCTTTTTTAAAAGACTTTTCTTCCTTTTCCTTGTGTTATATTGTGAGGACCTAAGAGTCTAAGTAATAAAAGCAAACTGAACAGAATTAAATTGCCAAATGAATTAGAGAAGTAAATATAAGAAACATAACTTAGAAACCTATACTAGACATGTGCATGTAGTTCAACCTGACCCGGCGAAGTGTAGACCAGAATGGTCCAGAATTCTTTTGCAAATGGTATGTGAGAAATTTCAGGTGCACTGTTACACAGTGATGCAGACTGCAAAACAATTATTTCATCAGACTTCAAAGAGGGTTGCACAGTTGTTCTGAGTGGAGAATGCTTTCCATTCACTCCCAGAATGCCCCTGCAAGCATCTTCATTGACTGGTTACGGTTCCACAAGGTTAACTTTTCCAGTTTCTGGTTCACTCAGAAAAATCACCCGCAAGAACAAGCTTGATAGAACTTCTTTCAAATTTTCTAGGTTTTTCTTGATTTTTTTTCTTAATAGGAGATAGTTTTGTTGTATAGATAATTATTTATATATGTATGATGTGAGGCCCACACCCCACCCCCGTCAGTCTGAACATAGCTCCTATTTAGTGGCAATTAGATGTAGGCTGGCATCCTTTTAGTGAGTTATGCATATGTAAGTCCAACGTAGGTCTTCATAAGTCAGGATTATTTTTTTTTAGCAGCTGAGGAGGTCTGGAGGCCCTTTCCACACGTGGAGGGAGAAACGGGGTAAAACGCGCACAAACGGAGCTTACCAGAAGCCGGGTAAGTCCGTTGCCATGAGCAGCAGCGCGAGTTCACTGCTCCACACTCCTGCGGTGTCCGGCGGCGTCCAAAATGGCAGCTTACCAGTGGCGGAGGCTCTCCACCAACCGGAGAAGCTCGCCAGCCAGAAGCCTGCCCCCTGGCAGATCTGTAGGGACACACTTGCACGCGCCTGCAAATCTACACCGGGGCGCTGCGACGGAGTGGAACAGGGCTGCACTCTCATGTTTTATAAAAACCACTTGAAAAGTGGTTTTTAAAAAACACACGGCGCCACCACTTCCGGTCGCTTCAGGGCGGTTTGAGGTGTAGAACTTCAAAATTATAAACGCCCCAGCGCACTCCACGGTGTAGACGACCTCCGTTAGAGGTTGCTCTACACCGTTTTAATTACCCTGTGTGGAAAGGGCCTCTGTCAGCTTTGTGCAGCATCCAAACCCCTCATCTGTCCTACACCTGCTACAGACCCCTTAACGCAGACATTTGCCAACCTGCAGAGAATGGGGGAAGGGGAGAATTGTCCAACTATGCTCCTGTACCTGGATGCGCAGCAGTGATATCATTCTTTGGGATCTCCAGGGGACTCTCAAGAATTCCTGGAAGATGCTTTTTTGTTGTTGATACAGCTATAGAAAAACAGCTGGATGCTTCTCCAGTGGTGCTTCTTGCTCTCCACCAACCATTAAATGGCTATGTATGTCTAGAGGTGCTTGTTTTTGTGTGCTTTCAGATTGTTTCTGACTTATGGAGACACTTGGGTGAACATGTCTTCAGATTTATTTAGCAAGATTTGTTCAGAGGGATTTGCCTTTGCCTTCCTATGAGAGTGAGAGAGTGTGACTTGCCCAGGGTCACCCAGTAAGTTTTATGGTTGAGTAGGGATTCAGACTCTGCACTCCAGGGTTGTAGTCCAACACTCAAAGCATTATACCTCATCAGCTCATGGGAATACTACAGTAGGTATAAGGTGAATAGAAGAGGATGCATTGCATAGTTCTACCTAGAGGAACTTTATGTTACATTTCCCTGATCGAGGATCTTGGCCATGGTACTGCAGATGTTTTAGGTTTTTTTCAGCAGTTACATGTATATCCTGCTTTTTCTTCAATGAGCTTAAAGTGCGTACATGACTCTCCTGTTCATCATTTTTACAACAATCCTCTGAAGTATGTTAGCTTTAAGCTCACTCAGTAGGTTTCAGGGCACAGCGGGGGCTAAAGCCTGAACCTCCCGAGTCACAGTCAACCACTTCAAGCACCAAAACACTGTTCCTGCATCCTATGCAGACCCAACTTTGGATTGCTTCCTTTTTGAATTATCTGAGTGTGCTTGATTTGATTACAGATGTAACAGAGAAGAATCTATAAAAGTCACTTCTGCGAAAATTGAGAAATGTATGCAGAAGAATGTTGGCTACTTAGCATGTGTGGTTTATAAATGATGGCGATAGAACTATTTGTGGAGATGAGGCAAGTGCTTTTTGGTGTAAAAGGGAGACTGTTAACAAAGATGCAATGTGAAAACAACAGGGGCCGTCTCAGGAAACAGTGTAGGAAACTGTTCTTCGTAATTTGCAAGGAAAGTACTTAAATGTCGCATTAAGTCTGTTAGTTTAAATATTAAAATCCAGAAAAGAGAAACCATGGCTTTGGGGGGCCCTTGTCATTTCTTAAGCTTGATCTGAACTAGCATGACCATAAAGACCTCTACTGGTTTGGTATGAAACATACATAGCAATTCTCCTTCCTTATTTCATAACATCCCTGTAGAAATAATCACAAAAATTTGGAGTTTCAGATAAGACCCTGGGGAAAAAGACATTTTTTGAGTGCATCTTCCAGAATGCCTCATTACTCTGACCATCATTTAAAGCTTTGGTTCCCATATAATATCAAAACATTCTAAACAAGTTCTATCATTCATCACTGGTCAGATATCTGGTCATCCATGTATAGGTTAAACCTCTTGAGTCAAATTATCTGGTCACCCATTCTAGGTTAAACTTAAACATTTAGACTCTGCGATTGGGTTGCTTGAGCGCTGTGGAGTGAAGAGCTGACTTAAAGAATGTTGGCTGTATAGCATTGTACCCCCATGGAATATCTCCAGCCCTTGGCACCCTGCTATAGTGCTGCTCAAAGTAGTGGTTGCCGGACCAGTGTCAGAGCCTTAGCAATGACCTACCAGTCCCTGGGGAGTTTCTAGGGAAGAATAAATCAGTCATAACAAGTGGGAACAAATACAATACCAATCCCTGTCACATCGGACAAAAAATGGCACTCTACTCGACTTCACACAGCCTGAGAAACAGTGCTACCATACGTGTGCATCACACAGATGTATTGTAACTCATTTTTTTTTTAATTGCCTGGAACTGGAATCAGAAAATGTCCTTTTTCTCCCCCTCTTTCTCCTGATAAGGGTGCTGTAACACTTTCCTGCTAACTTGCTGATCTCTGTTCCTTCCCACATTTTCTTGCTCTATGCCTGTGCCCCCTCAGGTATTGTTATTCCTACGAAACTTATATCCTACTTGTTTCCCAAGAATGGGATTTGTGTTTGCTTATACTTTACTAAAGATAGTAAAGATTAAACGCTATATGTGTGTGTGTGTGTATTTTATATATACACACACACACTCATACGCACACAATTACTAGTGCTTCTTTCAGTTTTCCCCTTCCACTTGAACTCCCCAGGATGCAGACCTGCCTGCATATATTTCTGCTTACATCTCAGCAAGCAGTGGGGACTAACAGTTCCACTTTTAGTGGGGTAATGACACTCCCTCGACTTTTAGTCCAACCTTTTCATGAGCTGCCCAATGTGCTGGACCCTTGGATAGCCCCTTTAAAATTCAGACTAAAACCCAGAAAGGATTCAGTGCCCCACTCTGTCAGAGCTGCCAGCGCTACTGAAATGCAAAACACAAAGATCGTGTATTGTTAAAAAATTTCCTTTTTTATAACACTAAATGACTAAATAAATCCCTACCCTTTTAAAAAGAAGACACGTCATACAAAGACATTTGTTTTTGACAGAACCAGTGAATTGGACAGAAATATACTTGAGGAATGAATCACACTTGGTCTTAAGAATGGGAGAAAGTAAATTCTTAGTCATATATTTGTAGTTGCAGAAATCCTCATTCTTCAAGTTGCTTCAGCCATACTATGTGCTCCCCTTTTGCATCTCTCTCACTCTCTCTTTCCCTTTCTCTCTCTCTCTCGCTCTCACACATACACACACACCATTCTCAGCACCGTCACATTTTGTCTGCAGAGCAAAACACCACTTTCCCTGCGAATACTACCCATATATAAAC
This sequence comes from Iguana delicatissima, assembly GCA_948472985.1. NCBI lineage: Eukaryota > Metazoa > Chordata > Lepidosauria > Squamata > Iguanidae > Iguana > Iguana delicatissima. Next base: position 370,283 of record CAOKZL010001152.1, read on the forward strand.
AGGAAAGACCTGAAATATTATATGCTGCCAGGTGATGGAGCTGGAGAAGCCCCAGGATGATGTTCCCTTAATATTCTTCCTTGACAAGGATTAGTATGTATTCTGAAGCTGAGATAATTGGGTTTTATCCCCTGTCTTTTCCCTCAATAGTTGCTTCAGTCCTGACACAGATATTTTGTTCAGTCCAGGATAAAAATAAGTCAGCGGAGCATATTGTAGTTCTAAAGCACCTGCCAGATGTCTTCTACCTCCGGGCTGCGACTCTCCTCATTCCATCTTCCTGTTTCTTTTGCACGTTGAGTGTCTCTCTAGAGGCAAGCCATTATCTCTCTTTTGTAGCATCCTTCTTTTCACTTTTCTTTTCCCTCCTGGGGAAGTTCAGTTTGAGACACCAGGTCTATCATTTTTGTAACATCTCTGTGGCTTTTCTGGAGAGTTCTGCTTAGTTTTTAGAATGCAACTCTGAGTATTTTAATCTAAGCAGTTACAATTATTCTGTAATTTTATAGCCATGAAATCATTTTGGTTAACCTTGAATAAGAAATCCACATATGGATATGTTGCAGATGAGAAATATGCATGCAGATTGAATATCTGAATAATAGCATCATATTTAGAAGTGGAATTTGCTATGATTTCTCCTGTATGTTAGTAGCATACTGTTCTATGCAGTTAACATGTTTATGTTTGCAAGAAAGCAATTGAAGGATTTTAATTGCTCCTGTTTTTATCCTTGCTTGCTAGCTGGCTGGTACATTCCAAAAGCTAAGCCCAAGTAAATTAAAAATGTTCTCTAGGGTCTAGGGAAAAATTAGGCTTGTAGGCAAAGGCTATTTTCAATTTTACCAATTTGCTTGTTGAAATCTCTACAATTTTCCCCTCCAGAACATTGTTAGTATACTCCATGTTGAAAATAAATATACCTCCAAAACAAAATTCAAAGTGTCAGCTAGGCATAAATAAGCAGATAGGGTCATAAATTGTCAAATATAATCTCATATGTGATGGAGAGGAGGAAATGATTTTTTGGTGGAGGGGCAGAATAGCAGGGTTGATTTATGTATTGACTTTACCACATAAAAAGAAGAAACCACAGGAATCATCACTTCTCTTCCCGACCCCCACCGTCCTACTCCTTCTGTCCGAGGGAACATTACTGCCTAGTATAACTTTCAGCTTGGTTGATACTCCAGAACTAAGAAACGTGTGTAATGCATAGCTACTGCATTTTCAACATGCCCAAAGCAAATTCCATTTCAGACTGAACAGCTGGTTTGTCTTACTTGGTATCATTTGGCTCTGTAGTCTGCAAGACAACTGGACCAAGATAATCATGTTTCCCCAAAGAGGTATCTGGTAAAGATTGCATCCTGCTTGTTGCAACTGAAGATACAGATCCAAGTGGCTGGTTCAAATTTTCTTTATGTTGCCTCAGCTTAGAAGAAGCTTTCCTGGTTAGCTGTCTACAAAGCCTCTGGCTGTCTTGAGGGCTTACTAAGTTATTTATTTGGCCCATGTCACAAGGAATGAACAGACACCATTTTCCCATTCTTAAAAGGTTTTGATTTAAATGTATGTGGGTCCAGAAGCCAGCTAAGATTCCTGCGCCCACCCCGCCCATCTCCTTAAAGCTCATTGTTTCTGGAACATAATGAAGACATATCTAGACCTACAAGCACAGATGTCTGGCATCTATAGCTGTGTGGGGTTCTTTGAATTGGCCTGAACAAATGCTTTAGTACCTGTGTAATCAAGACTGATTTATCCCTTTATAGTAAAGTAAATGGAATAAAAACCCTACAATTTAGCTTCAGTTCTTTCTATATTCTCAATTTCAGTTTGATCCAGTCCCCTCATAATAAAACTATTTTTCATATTGCATTGCCTCCAGAGTTAACTCCTCTGTGCCTCCCTGCACTATATACTCCTATCTATAACCTGAATATTTTCTGTTTTGTCCCATTCTGAAGCATATTCCATTGGCAGAGCCATAGCAGAGCCGTGTATCTCCATCTAGAAAAGGTTGTGAGAGGTCTCCTGAAGCAACTAGACATTTGGCCTCCTTCCTCCTCCTGCTCCTTCTCCCCCATCATCTCTCTCTCTCTCCCCCCCTTTCAACTCAGTTTTTTTGGGGTGTTAGCCTTCATACCTGTTTCTTAGGCAGGGAAATTAAATGGCTTTGCAAGTCTTCCTCTTAGTACAAGGTATTCATTGGTGGCTTTCCAGTGCTTATCCCCTTTAAAACATAGCCTACAGACCTGGTTTCATTGCGTTCCATCTAGTGCTTATCCCCTTGTAAACCACCTGGAGTTTTTCAACAATTTTCTCTTCATGTGTTCTTTTAATTCAAACAGCATCTCACATGAAAGCTAAAGAGAAAAGAACAGCATAATGCAATTAGTTCCTGTGATGTCTGCAGAGTATTTTTATGAAACCCATCTCTTTACGGTGGCCAGTGAACATCACAGATAATGAAATCTAAAAGGATGTTCCTGTTTCCCTGAACATACACACACAACACGCACATGCCCAATTTTCCCTTTTTATATAATAGTAAATAATTTAAGCTTCCTGAATATGAAAGGCAGTAATTTATATAGTCTGGACCAAAAATGGGAAACAATTCTAAAGTAGCAGTTTGTTTAATAGCAGAAATAATGTTTGGGGTCTTTAAAAAATAATCTGAAAAATATCATTATGAAACAGATTATTCCTTCTCAAGGTTGTATTGCCTGTGTTGTACTCTACCATTACTGGTATTGGGCTATTATTCTGATGTAATCTGTAGCTTCTTTCTGGTTGTATAAGCACTACCTTTGGAGTGCAGTTTGATCCTAACGTATGTGTTTAAACCTACTTAACCATTTAGTCACAGGGTTTGTGAGGATGTTTTTTGCAAAGACATGCTGGAAATGATGGTGGTGATGATTGTGATAGCATTTGCTTAATTTGAAGAATGGTCTTGTTTCCTGTTTGTCAGTCTGGCAAATATGACCTCTGTCCAGAAGAGATCCCCCAAATGCATCAGGAAACACATGTTTAAAATAGTTGCAAAAGGTCTAGATTCCCACATTCAACAGTTGTGTCCACAAATTGCAAGGAACACTCATAGCAAAGGTGGTTCTGTAAGCTTTGAAAGCGATCATCACTTCTTTGGGCAGGAAAAATGAGTGCAGGGATTTCTCTAACTCACCTGCACTTAAGAGAAATGGGTGCTTCTTTTAGGTCAGCAATTCCTTTTATCTGTCATTGTTGGCAACCTGTGGTTTTGAAAACGCCCATGTGCATGTGCGCGCGCGCGTGTTATATCAGTTTTATATAAACCCATATAAACCCACAAATATTGTGGTAGGTTGAGCTCACTGTGTGAGTTGGTTCCCTTTACTGACATCAGTCAGGAAGAGGGGTGATAGGGGGATGTAGCAGAAAATAATAGTAATAGCATGTGTATTTCTATACTGCTTATCAGCTAAGTGCTCTCTACAATGTGTTAGCTAATTGCCTCCAATAAGCTGGATACTGATTTTACCAACCTGCGGAAAGATGGAAGGCTGAGTCAACCTGGAGCCCGGCAGAATTGAACTCACAACCTTGTGGCTGCAGTACCAGCATTTAACCACCACCAGGGCTCATGTTCTTATTAGTACGACTACTGTCATTATATTGTTATTGTTTATTATTACTGTTTGTTATTGTTATATGCTGCCCTATATCAAAAGATCTCAGGGCGATTTACAGATAGCATTAAAACAAGTTAAATAGTTTAAAACAATAAAATAATCCTAATAAACTAAAAACGTATTAAACACCATAATAATTTAAGGGCAGATTTAAAAGTTTTTAAAGTTTTTAAAACATACAACAATATTTGAGATGAATTAATGAGGGCCAAAGACCTCAATGAACAGCCAAGTTTTACCACTATCTTAAATGAGATAGTGTCGGTGCCAATTGGGCCTCTAAAAGGGTTGTAAAGCCCAAATCAAGTCTAAGGATAAAGACCTAACAGAGGGGAGAGCAGGCAAGTAAGGAAAAGTCCTGAAGTTGCCCATCACTGAGTATAACAAGCAGAGCAAACAAGCAGGTCAGAAGGCCCCGCTCTTCCCCACTGTGGTGAGTTTTGTTGTTCCACTTATGTTAATTATTTCTCAGTTTGCACCTAAAGCAAGCATACTGAAATAATGTGTTTATCTGTGTCTTCCTTTGCCACTTTTTGAGTGAAGCCATTCATTTTGAGAGGGACATGTATAAATGGCTACCTTACTCATACGGAAATAGTCAAATAATAGTTGTACCGTAGCAGTTAGCTTTTTGTTCATGCTTTTTCCACCCACAGTTCAGAACACCTCTTCTCTCCTCCCCAGCAAAGACACAGAAATTGAGAAGCTCAGTGGTTATCTTGTTCAGCATTTAGTTTTGTATGATTGTATATTTAAAACTATCTTTCTGATTACCTCCCCTGTACACACGAACACACCTCAGAATTAGTGAGCCTTGGTCTTTTCAGCACTGTGCAGTTACTGTAATGGCTCTGAAACACTGCCAGCATAGTCTCCATTGCAGCCAACTCTCAGGTTGGTGCTGTTTGTTGGTACAGTTTTAGAAATTCTTGGACAATAAATACTACTACCATCTTTTATAGTAATTTGCTCCAATTCACTTTTAAAGGAAATGGGCTTGGCATTTTTGGTTTGTTTATTTGTTAAATTTTTAAAAATACAGTCAAGAAGGAATTATCTCAGTATGAAGGTATAATCATGCTCAAAAATGTAATTAATGGAAAACATTTTTAGAAATAAAGTCTGATGACTGCATTACATGCCATACCAGTAGTACAAACATTCCACTAACATTATAAAGATTCTGTGGCCACATTGTACACTAATGTATTCCAGAAAATGTTTAGATTGGAAGTATATGAAGCCTTTAAAGAAACTATTTTTAATGCTAGTTGTGTTAACTATAATCATGATCAATTTTCATAAAATTAAAAAAAAACATAATTAGCTTGCCTTGGTAATGCAAGTCTGAATAAATGCAATATGAATTTTCTAAGAGCTATTACAGAAACCTATAAAATGCCAGTGGGATTCCGTGTACATTAGTTTAAATTGGATATGGTTTTGTCTCACTCTCTTGGCAGACGCCTTGCATATCCAAGTCAGAGAATCAACCACAAGGATTAGCAACCAGTGTCAGGTGGGGACAGACACCCATCAATCAGTCTACACCCTGGGACACAGATGAGCCACCATCTAAACAGATGAGGGAGACTGAAAACCCAGGTATGCTTTCAGCCTTATTTGTAATTCTGCTGGGGGAAATTGTTCAAAGCAAATTCAATATGCTGTCTCCAATTACCCTTCTAAATAAGACTTTATCATGAGTCTTTTTTTTAATACTACAGCTGGCTTTTCTTTCTAGTTGTAAAGACCCCCCTCAGGTTACTCCTGTGTCAGGGCTAATATAAATGTATTAAGATGCCTGCAAGTTCATTAAAGCATTTTCTTTTCCTCTCTCTGTCTTTGCCAGGGTTTTTTTTTTAAAGCACAATTGCATAATACTTCAAGACCTCTTTTTATGTCCAGAGCCACCTGAAATGATTTCCAGCTTCCAGACACATATCATACATTGTGCAGCTATGCCAGATGCCTAATTATAATCTCTTTGTAGTAGCTGGAACACGGTTATTATACGCGCAGAGTGTTTGTCAGGGAGCCATGAAAACATGTTGGGGAAAGAGGTTAATTTTCTTGGAAGCATATACTTAAACCTCACAGAGCTGAAAATGTGTAAAATTGTAAACATTCTGCATTGCCAGTTGATCAGTATTTTGAACATTTGTGTATTCCTGCCATGTTGTAGCACCTGTAGTCACTTACGAATCTGGAATGATTCCACGTTATCCACTTTTTTCACGATGTAAAGGGGAGGGACTTGACAAAGATAATGGAATATTAGCAACATTGAGTAGGAGGAGGGGGAATTGAGAGAAAGCAGGAAGAGATTATTGGGTCATTGTTTACTTTTCTTTCTTTCCTCTTTCCAGAATTGTTCTTATTGCTAGCTTTCCTTTTTCCAGGTACAGCTCCATGGGTCACAACTGTTGCAGCAGGTAGCCAGCCAACTCTTATAACTCATTCTTATGGGATGACTCAACCTCCGACCTTCAGCCCAGCAGTGAACGTCCAAGCCCCTGTCATTGGAGTTACACCCTCACTCCCTCCACATGTTACCCCCCAACTTCCTTTAATGCCAGCTCATTACCAGCTTCAGCAGCAGCCTTCACAACCTCTGAGTAACATGGTTGTGAACCTGCAAAGCCAGCCTTTGTACACTAACAGCCAGCCCATTACTATGTCTTCTATGACTGGGGTTGGCCAAGTGACTCACCCAGGCCACAGTACAGTAGGGAATGGTCACATGACTTGTCCCATCCTGCCTCCGCCGCCACCGGCTTTGCCTTCAGCAGCCCTACCTAATAGTGTTCCAGCAACCAATGGGCAGGCTGCTCCTCAGCTTCCTCCTAACCAGACGGGCAACCAGGACAACACAAATGGGGTACAGATGCTACGGACTGTTGGTGTGGGGAAATACGAGTTCACAGACCCTTGGCACCCAAAAGGTAGGTCGGCCCAGAACCCTTCATGCTTTTGGTGCTTGGCATTTGGGATTATAATTACTTGGAAATGTGTGTGTGTGTGGTGTGTAATGGATTGTGCAGCATTCAAGTTCTGCCAGCCACCTTTTTTAGAGGCACCCTTTCCAACTAAACCATCTGTAGTGCTGACATTCCTGTGCCACCACTCCAGCATCAGTTCCCTGTCTTGTGTTTTGTGGTAGGTTTCCATGAATTAAAGATGACAGACTGGTTCTTCTAAGAAAGAGGGGGAACCTGTGCACTTGTCTGGGTATGGAGTGACACTTTCCTGGGGGTGCTTCAAAAAAGCAGAGATACACATCTCAAAGCATGTGAAGCAGCTGTCACTCTTTCCCTTAGAATTTCTCTCTCTCTCTCTCGAGGAACACTTGCAAGTCAGGCTAGTCTTTTTGGTTTAAGTTGTGTTTTCTGAGTTTCAGTATTTGATATTATAGTTGAGGATATCCTCTTATTCAGTGTTTATGGAAGAACTAGTCCGATGTTCCAGTCAGTTCTGACAATGGATTGGCTTAGTCAGTTTCTAAGGTCAAAATACAAAAGTGTAGCCTTCCAAATGCTATGGGATTGCAACTTCCTGCAGCTCCTAGACAGCATAGTCAATGATGAGGGGTACTAGTAGTTGCAGTCAGCAACATCTGGACGGCTACTCTTCTCCTACTCCTTACTCTAAAGGTTCTTCAATACAGAGATGGTACAGCAGAGCATGTTCAAAAGTTCACCTATGCACTGGTCTTCAAGAGAATCTCAACACAGCACCTGGAAGAATAATGTGGTCTAAGGAATTATGACTACATCTAATCCTTGTTCAGGCCTGTTGTGGAAGTTAGCAGAGCAATGAAGTGACAAATAGGTAAACATTAGAAATCCCAAGGGAGTGTAACTAACCTATTCTAATTTCTGTATGTGCCTACACTTCTCTGCACAGTCCATTCACAGTCAGATTCTCAAATCTGCTGAAAGGGAAGACACGCAGCTGTGAGGAAGACCACAGAGTGAGAAGAAGCTGCTTTCTTACAAAAACAGAATAGCTCTCTAGTACTATCTGTGAGGCTACAATTCATAGCAGGTTGAGGTTTCTCCCTGGAACATAACAAACAAATATATACTTTTACTCACCTTGTTTCTGTGACATTATGACAGCTCTTTAATTGTGATACAACACTTAGACACAATGGAGTTTTATACTTGGTATTCAGCTTTAGGCCAGTCATTATAACACCATTTCAATTTAATCTCTGGATTCTATTTTACTTTTCAAATTAATGTGCATCTCTTGGGGGGGAAAGGTCCCTATTTCAAAATTGAAATAGTATGAAACTTAAGAAAAATCTACGAAATCAACATAAAAGGCCACAAAGGTTCCAATAGGTATGCAAAGCTATTTATACATAAAAACAAGGTGTATGTTTAAATATATACTAAAATCTCCTGTGTATCAAAGAACTTCATGAACATTAAATACCTTTTGTTTTGTTATGAAGAGATCCATACCAAATGCTGTTTTTATGAACAATTGCTTCAAGTATTGATTTCTGAACCAAAGTATTTTCACAGTTTTTGAGCTTTTACTTTGAATGAACACAAGATGTCACTGGAGGTGGTTGGCCTTCCATGTATGCTTACTATTGTCAAAGGAATATTTCCCAAGGAAATCAAGATTGGCAAGCAGTTTTTCTCCCTTAAAAATGGTAAAGCTCGAGTGTCTAAATTCATTTTATACATTTCAAGTTGATGAGATATTCTCACATCATGGTGACCACATCCTTGAGACAACTTGAGTATATCCCAGTGTCGTATGTACTCAGTGTGTACTCAGTATAAACTAAACCATTGTTGACTTAAGGTCCTCCTTTTATTTATATGTCAGTTTTCTATATTTTTTTTTCTTTTAAAGACATTTTTTTTTCTTGTAGGATCATAGGATACTCATAAAAACAGGGCAGTTTCATTATTTTTGTAGCATGGCCTTAATACAGAATTCTCAAATCTTCCAGTCCAGACTTAGAATTAATGAGGAACTCCATTACCAGAATGCTTGCTTCTCATGTAGAGAAGTAAAGTAGATATTAGCTTTGACTGATGACAGCTGTCAGTATATTAACTTTACAATTGTTCATAAATTGTAGGGCATGCTGCTCTTATCTAGTGAATTAGATTTTACTAGCTTCTCTATTTACAGTCGTCGGCATCTGATTTATTCCTTCTCATTTAAGAGAGACAGTGAAGCATCCAAATACAGATGACTGAAAAGCAAAGCTAGATGTGTGTGTTTTGGAAATACCTTCCCCCCCTTCTGATTCTTAGTAATCTCTATGTAAAAACTCTTGTCAGACCTAACGACAGAACAGAAGATATAGAATCACTTTAAAGAGGAAATCTTCAATTTAGCAATAGAGCCATATATTTTTGCTATATTTAGAAACATATAAGCCACCTCGAGTATAATAAGAGAATGCTTATTTTAATTCCCCTTCTAGATGTTTTATAAGTCTAAATTCCACCTAATTTCAAACTTGTATTTCATAGACAGTGCAGACTGAAAGGAAGGAAATGTAGTGTAGGAATGCGGAATATTTCAAAAACACAGAGTTGCTCTAGTAACAGTTTTTAAAAAGCTTTTGTTTTGTCTGTTTGTTTTTAAAAGATTGTCGTTTTAGATGAACCTTGGCCAGCAGTATGAGGAAATTCTGTACAGATGGCCTTGAAGAGCTTTTTCATTACAATCTCATCATTATTTCTCTGCCTCCTAACCTCCCCGGCTCTGCCCACAACACACCATCCCCATTTTTATTGTTTTTGCTTGACTATCTCCCCTAGTGTGGAGTATTTACTTCACAATTCCCCAAATGAAAAGAACATGCCTTGCCAGTCAAAATAAGGGATACTGATGTTTTTATACATCATTAGTGAACTGATTTAAAATTTCACATTTTGCTTTCCCTAATTATGTTTCATTTGGCTGAGCTGTATTCCTGCAGGGCCTGCACTGGAATATATTCACTAAGATCTTTCTTCGTAATAGCCTTTTTCTATTTTATTGGTAAACAAATACATGGCAAAAATAATAGTAATCTCAACTCAAACCAAAGAAGGTTATAGGAAAAATGTTCTATTTGCAATAGGTCAACATTTTTTGACATACGAGTGGAATTAGATCCTTTATATAGTCTAATTAATTTTTAAAGTGAAGTAATGTTCACATGTTGTGTTATTATATCTTAATATTTTTTTAGGAACCAATCTTTTAGGTTTTATTATTTAATACCATAAAACTATGTTCCAAATGAAGACTTAATTGGTCTCTTCTAGCTGGTAGCACAGCAGAGAGATACTTAGATATTTCTGTAAGATAGTATTTTCAGCTACTTAAAGTATTGTGAAAATGATCTACTTAACTGTTTCCTTAATCAGGTTGATTTCCTGTTTTCATGAAACTATCACTAAACATATGTAATTATTGAAACCGTACAAACATTTATATATTATAAATAAATACCACTGTCTTTTATTAAATGCACAGTAGCTATTTCCTAGTATATATTCAACAATGCTCTTGACATACAATGATCTCCGACATCAGAAAATGAAAGGTAAGGGTGGATTTAGATGGTCAGGAGTAATGCTTACCATTTGATGCTTGTACTCATGAGTGGAAATGATTGTCTGTCTGCCACTTTCCAAACGTGAAGTTAAGCTCAGTGCTTCCAGTTCGATACACCTACTTGAAATCCAGGGAGGCTGAAAGTGGATAGCGCTGGGCTTTAAGAATGTGATTAAAGACTGTAGATTACTGTGTCTTGCACTGCTTCAGGTGCCATAAGTAGCTACCTTGTATTTCCATTTTAAGTGCCATTGACGTCTACACTAGAGTGCAATTCAGATAAAATTACCTTCCCACTAAAATTAGGGTAGACAGCTGACAGAGTTTTTCAATCAACAGAACAACTTTAACTATATTTATATACTTCAGAAAGCATTTTTGTAAAAATCCTGAGGAAATGGCATAGTTTAAAGTGTGAGGTACTTACAATTTAATGATCAGAAGCTACAATGCATTATAGAACAAGTGGCCATCTTTAAGATTCTATTTTTCACTAAGGCGAGGAAGAACAGAAAATTCCCTAACAAAGTAACATGCTAGTTGAAAGAGTTTTAAAAATAGATTAGTCCAGCCTCACTAGTACTGTGAAATATCTAAATGTGAAAGAACTGGGAATAACTAATTGGGTTGGTTTGCACAATAGTGGCTTTACTCACTTGTTGATAAGAGTTAAAGGTATTTCCTGATGGATCATTTCTCCCAAGACTTGTATTTCTGTTGTGAAGAAAACTGATTTTTTTCCAGCAGATAACCAATAAACTATAATCCAGGAGGTGATGCCTGAGGTACTATCTGTGCCCATGGGCTTTTGAACCTCTACCCTTTAATGTAGCCCATCACTGAGTGGCTTTTGTTAGTAACCTACCGGAAAGTAGCCCTTGAAGGTTAGTGTTCCCCTTTTGGTTATCATTCTATGAAGTATAAAAAGATGTCACTGGAAAGGAAAAGCAGCACATACACACAGTAGGGTGGGACATGAGTGTGTAGAAGACTTTTTTTTCATGAAAACATACTTTTCTTCAAGCCGGATCCTGAACATTTTGTTGTGGAAAAATGCAGTGCCACTTTTATAAGACACAATTCTCCTTTTTCGGCCTGTGTCATTCTTTGGATGTGAAGGTTTCCAGTAATATACTGTTTGAAATACTTTAAAGACTACTTACAGTATTTCTAAGAGTTCATGCATTTTGTCCATTCTACCACAGGAGTGTTGTTTAGCCTTTTGGGGGCAAAAAAAAGCAAAAGCAAATAGCAAGCTACCATCAATGCTTTCGTTAACTCAAATTGTTAACCTGAAGCTCTTGATTAAATTAATTGTATTGAAATTCACAGTAAGAGCAGTAAGTTCCCTGGTGTAATTTATGCGTAGTGTACTTAACATTTCTCTAGACCATGCCTTGGGACCTATTTCAGAGCCTCCTGGTTCAGATCTTCACTCTGCTGTTACTGGGTCCCTATTAAAAGGAACTGCACACTGGAGATGTTGGATAATGTTAAATGTGTTTAGCATATCCTTATCTCCAATACGGAATAAGCATAAATGTTAGCAAACCAAAGTTATGTCTCCAGATTTTTTTAATACATTCTATTCCATTATAACACCTTTGATATAGCTGGGTGGCTTTATTTAAATTTTCTCTCCGGTAACCCCTACAGGCATTCCTTACCAAATTAGAGACAACGTTGTTAATGTAAGACAATTTAAAATGCTGTTTTGATTGGAGAGTAAAGAAGTTTCTTAAATGAACTTTTCCCAGAACATCCCCAGAATCTTTGAGGAACACAAATGGCTTTTGCCACATGTTCTGCCTGCAAATACTTTTTGAGGCCTTTCTTTAGCCATTCTTCCAACCAAGCGCTATTGGATTTCCTGTTGCAGTCACTTTCTGTTTCAAATAAACCTTTATATTAGTCAAACGACCTTTAGAAGCATTAAAAAAGATGACGGGGGCTCTAAGACCCCCCCCAAAAAATGTCAAAATAGGGGATATTACTGGCTATTTGGGGACAAGTAATTTGCCTTGCTGTCTACTTTTTTTAGAGAACTCTTAAATAAAAATGTATACTGGGAACTGCACACAACAGTTCTTTTAAAAATAGCATATCTCTGTCTGTCAAAAAAAATTACTGGTATGAGGATAACAATTATACAATAATTATAGATTATTGTTTTTTTAAAAAAACCATGTAAGGTAAGGCTTACAGAGAATATGAGCCTGGTTGGATCAGAATCTGCACCATTCTTTTCCTCACAAGTCTTACGAGTGGTTCTGGATCCTTAAAAATCACCCTGGGAGACATCTGTACACCCGTGCCTGATCCATGATTAGAGTCTAGGACTTGAAACAATTCCACTGTTTACACTATTTCTTTGATGAAAGGTTCTTTTATGTTGAACATATTTATGTTCATGTGGCCTACAAAGCAGCCTGAAAGCACACACAGATTCTCATTTCACATTCCAGACTTTAAGAAGAAAGTCCTAATGTGGTGCTGAACAAGTTCTCCAGTTCTGAGGAGTGCACACATACTCCCTCAAGATGTAGGACAGCTAGATTTCCCCCTTCACTCTCCTCAAAGAAACTTGTGATTTGAAAAAAACAACAACAACTGAAAGTCTCAAGGCTTTGGGAAGCCATAGGGGGAAAGTTTGGCATGGTTGGCTACCAAAAATGACCTATTTTAGGCTCAGGAGGAAGTTCTGTGCCCCAATGGGAAGCAACCAGATTTCACTTCTGATTTTCAAAAATGCTTCATTCACCAACAATGGGCTAGTCTTCACAATAATCCAGAATTCACCCCTACCCTCAGAAGACATGGGGACTTTTTTCAGCAATTTAAAAAAATGGAGATGGAGGGGTGAGGGAGTGGAAGATCACACTGAACCTCTTGGAGGAATGTACATTCCTGAACTTTATACACCATTGTGCTAGGGGAATAATGTTTGATTCATAACATTTTTTGAGCTGATTCATATTCTGAACAATCTGAGTATAGTCTTAAAATGCATTGCTAGTTCACTGGATCTGGCTGTTGGATAAATGTTCCATAGAGATTCAGAGAGGGATGGAAGCTTATATGCAGTTGAATAACTCCTGTATTTGTCAAGACGTGCTATGCATAACTGGGGAGGAGTTGGCCCACAATGTAACATTGGGTGGATCCACATGCAACTGCTCAAGTCAAACCTTGCTGCCTGCAGTTCTTTAATCTTCTTTGTCTGATGGGATGTGAATAGGAGTTGCTTGTAGATGTGTTTGTTTTGTGTTGCATCATGCAGTGTAGACATTCTTGGAGGCATGGCATGTAGACATTCACTGTATTTTAAAGGTAATTCATATATGAACTGGGTATTTAATTCTGCCATGATTTGCTCTTGAGGCAAACATACTTCCTACTGTTTTTGTCATAAGTTGTCCATTCTCTCCTACCTATAAACTCTCAGTTCTCCTATCTCTCTGATAAGGAATCATTCTCTATAGAAACAAGATTCCCTTTCAGGTCATGTCTTAGAACTGCTGCCCATGTAGAAAAAGTAAGTTACAGAAATTTGTTAAAACTTGGGGCATGGAGAATTAGCTGAAAGTCTGTTAAATGCAACACAGAGAAATTTTGAAAAAATAGGTTGTTTACTTCAGCCTTCCTCTGGTGATTTATAATTAGTATTGGGAATGTATAGATTTTTACTATAAAACTGTTTTTCTCCAGTAATTATTTAGGTGTATTTTTCCTCTTGAGGAAATAGGAAGAAAGATTCCTACTGCGTCTGATTTTCTAAAAGAGTATTATTTTAGTCCTGAGAAATTCAGCAACCCTAGCCATAATGCTAATTTCTTGGTATCTTTCTTAACTGACGTTGTCATGCTGTTTCTGATCTAAGCTAGTTCTATATTTGGCACTCTTTGACCTCACAGTGGCAGGGCATCTTGTCAAGATCTGGCAATTGTACGATCCCTATCAATGAAAATAGAAGTTATATATACCTCTTTTCTAAGCCACATAAATTTGCAAAACAGATGTGTCTTATATGGTCTCATTAACAGTCCAGTCGTAATCCAGTAGCATTCTCAGTGCTACTCCAGCAAAGCCTGGACAAGACTAAATTTAGTGTTTCTGGTCTGTTATTCTTGGGCCACTTTAAGCCTGTTGACCAGAGTTCTAAATTTTGGAAAGAGTCTCTGTGGGTGAATCAGGAGATACCCTTCAAATGTGTGAAGGATAGCTGGGAAATATGATAAAGGAGGCAAGAGGCTACAAGGGACTCTCTTATTCACTTGCCTTGCTGTGCTCATCGCAGAAATGGATGCCTGAGCAAAGCTCTTTTAAAGACCACATTTTTGAGCCTGAATTGTAGCATTATCTAGTTTCTTGGAAGAAAGGTTGTTGATTTAGCTGTGAATTAAACTGAATGAGTGGGTTTCAGTGTCAGTATTTGAAGAGATCCAACCCAATGTATGATGACTGAGATTTCTTTTTTAGTTTTGGCCCCTCCAGCTATTCAAATCATCATTGTTACTCAGAAAAGGTGGCGGTTGTTATAAATAACGTTGTTAAATTTTTGTTACCTTTTTCATGTCTACTTTGGCCAAAGGCCATTTCTGCACTAGACTGTTATAGTGATATTAATTCCACTTTCAACATCCTACAGAATCCTGGGGTTTGCAGTTTAGGGAGGGGCCTCAAACTAAAACCCAGAATTCCATAGGATGTTAAAAGTGGAATAATACCACTATAACAGTCTAGTGTGGAAATGCCTGAAGCTAAATATGGACAGAAGTAAGTTTGTTTGTAGCTAGATTTAGGAGGAAACGTGAGCCCTTGGTCCTGATTTAAAAATCATACATTCATATAAACTTGTCCAGTGTAATTTATGTTTGTTTGGGAAAGAATTACATAAAAGCCAGTAGCCGCTCTGCTGTGAATCTCACTTGTCCATCACTCCTTCTGTCTAACAAATCTTTAATCAGTTGACTTCCACTCCATTTTTAAATTGGTTAGGAATTACTTTCGTCCCCTTCTTTTTTCCTTACATTATTATTTTTTTAATCAGTGCAGGAAGAGGTTTCTTCCTTCTCTTCACCTCCCTGATATTTAAATTGCCTTGGCATGCTTGCTCCATCTCTTTCTCTCATTTTTAATTCAGATTACAACGTGTGTGTCTGCATGCGGGTGTGGGTGTATTTATCTCTTGCTTTCCAACTATTTTGAATAAGTTTGGAACAGGATTTTCTCCTTATCCCACCCTCTTTTGTTATTTTTTTAAAGTGAAGACAGTGTGGCTCTCCTTAAGTTGAGCTATTTCCCCCCAGCTGTACATCATCTCTCTAGAGATAATAAATCTACCCAATTTGCCACCATATGGGAAGTGGGAGATACTGTGACTCCTCATGAACAAGGAACAGAGTTGATACCTTGTCAATAGCACTAGAGCGGTTTGGAAAGGTTACTTTTTGCGCTACAAATTCCAGAATCACACTGCCGATATAGCCACTTTCCCTATATATCAGTAGCTCTCACAGCAGGATACAAATCAATACAATCACATAAAAACATTTCAAACACATGAGAACAATTTAAAGCGATGTAAACACATTAAAACAAACATAGTTGTGTTAAAACAACCTCTATTGTGTCATAGTTCATTGACAGAGATTCAGATCTACTATAAATATTTAAGAACCTCAGACAAATATCTCTAAACTTTAATTTATCCATTCTGAAACAGAGTGAGAAACATGCAGCTCTCAAGATGTTGCTGGACTGTGGCTCCCAGCCTTCCTCATCACTGGCTATATTAGTTGGGCTTATAGGAGTTGCAGTTCAGCATCATCTGGAGGTCCACAGGCATCCTACTCCTGTTTTAACAAAATTTCGGGTTGCCATATTTGGTAATTTAACCTCAGAACTCTTCTGTCTGTTGTGTAGTTTCAGAGTACAACTGCCTAAGCATTGGGTAAGGTCCATATAAAATATGCTATAAAAATAATTTGGGGGAAGGCACGAGGCACTTTAATTCTAGCTCTGTTAACAAACATGAAAACAGACATGATGTAAATTTTTACTATTACAGAGTTGTAGAAGCTCTGTTTTCAAAAACCACTTTCCATTTTATTTCCTCTATTCATTAACTACTCATGTGTCAAAAGAGGCAAATCAAACAGGAAGAGAATTTGCAAAAGCTCTGCAGCTCTGGATCATAATATATGGCTTATGGATTGGAAAAGGCCAATCTATAGTATCACCTTTTTAGGAATTAACAAGGCATTTTGATTTTCTGTTATATAGGAATCAGTCCAGACCTTCAGTGTTTTAATGAGTTCCAAAAATACAGAGTTGAGACCTACTTCATTCCTATAGCAATTTCATGACCAGCTTACTAAGTTTTCCCAGTCTCAAAGCACTAAATAGCATCAACATAAGCCGTTGGATTCACAGTATAAATATCAGAGAAATACAATACCAAAATTAAAATACATGAAAAAAGCACGTACAAAATCCCTTAAGCATATGAAAACTTTGTGGACCTAGCTTTTTTTCATCTGACACCTTTAAACTGCTGTTATTGTTCTAGACTGTGGTTAAATTAGGATCCAAATCCTGAGACTCACAAGCCCAATTTTGAAGGAATTTGGTTCTCTTTAGTAGTATTGTGTCAAATACTTGCAAGGTGACACTGTGGAATAATAGCAGGAATTAAAAGTAGAGTGAGGTTGTTATATCTCTGTGGTTTGTGCCCATTACACCCTTAGTGTGGTAGGAAAGTGATTCTGTTTGTATAAGGAAAGAGTGTTCTGATTCCTCCCTACCACCACCATTGCAAATGTAAGTCACTGGGTTACATCAGTGCAATTTCAAATGCCTCCCTCAACCCTTAGACGTAGGGGGAAGTGAGTACAAGAACCTTGTCCAACAAGGGGAAACTCTACTGACAGTCCTTGGGATCCAAGCCATCTTTTTCAATTAAGAGAACAGCAATACAAAACACTGGATTTTCTTATTATAACATAGAGAACACCTTCCACTGTATTAAAATAGCTATCCAGTGAATCCCGACCTGACTTCCCCTCCAGTCCCCAAGTACCAGTCAGCAGCTGTCACAGTCTACAGAGGTCTGTTTCCCTGTCACTCAGGAAGTGGCTGATTAAGGTTCCCACCCTCTGGTGCAACAGAGATCGCTCACACAAGGGGGCATGAGAACATCAGCCAGCAACTTGCGAAGCAAGAAAGGAACGGACCCCTATTGGTTACAGTGGCTGCTGACTAATAAGTAGGGATTGGGGGAATTTGATGGTCACAAATGTGAAGTTCTCCATTACACATTTGTAACATCCTCATCCTCATCATTACTATTATTATTGTTGTTGTTGTTATTTTGTTATATTTGTTATCCGCCTCTCCGCAAGACTCGAGGGATACAGAATAGATGGAGTTAAAAATTGTAGTTAAAATACACAAAGAACAATTAATACAAATATACTATAATTAAAATACAGTTAAAAGCACAATTAAAACTAGACTGGGTAGGTCTGCCGGAATAGGATTTCAATCCACGGAACAGGATTTCAACCGGTGTTCTTCGGAGCTACAGCAAGATTAGACTTTGATCAGCAATCATTACAAATAACAACACAACAACAACAACAATATATGAGTCCAACACAGTTTTGTCTGGAATCATGATTTTAATATACTCTAAATGCTTCCTTTCTGACATACCACTTATAGTAAGAGGGAGTAAACTCACTTTTACCACACAAGTATTGTATAAAGATTGCAGCAAATGACCAGGAGTTATGTAGATCACAAGAATTTGTTTACAAGAGCAATTTTGGAGACTAAATGTTTTGGTTTTATTTTTCATATTGTTATCACCTTCTTTTCACATCAGTTATCATAAAAGAACTTTTTTTTTATTACTTAAATTTTTGAACTCTACATGTGTTCTTTTGGAATTGAGTATTTTGTGTATGAGATGAAACCCTGATAGTGCCAAAGAAAAGTCCTACCGTTTCAGTCCTATTTCTGTCAGACTGGGCACCAACTCTAACACGATAAGTAGACCTGGTTTATGAGAAATCTGTACTTCCCTGCAGTTACACAATAAATAAATTTCACATCTAGGATATGTCTTTCCACCTGCAGATGATGCTTTGAATTTGTTCTGATTTTCGTCATCCTATTTAAAGGCCCTCTATCACTTAATGCATTGCAGTGCTGCTATAATTAATTTTGTAGCCCCATCTATGTCCCTACAAAAAGTTAACACACTAGGAAACTGAATAACAACCCTGGAACGTACAATGGGGCTGCCATAAGCACTTTAAACTCCCTACAACAAAATGGGTAGAACACTGGGCTGTACAGCAGGACTGGGACACCTCAAAGGCCCTTTCCACACGGGGGGGCATGAAACGTGGAGAAATGGGGCGGCGCACGCGGAAACGGAGCTTACCTCGATGTGGGTAACTCCGTCGCCGCGGGGAGCAGCGCGTGTTTGCCGCTCTACACGGCAGCGGCACCTGGTGGCGCCCAAAATGGCAGCTGGCGGCTTCTGGTGGCTCTCCGCCAATTGGAGAAGCGCGCCAGCTGGAAGCCCGCCCCCGGGCAGCTCTGCAGGGACACGCTTGTGCACCCCTGCAGTTCCACACAGGGCGCTGCAGCGGGCTAGCGCGCGCGTGTTTCATAAAGACCACATGAAATGTGGTCTTTATAAAACACGCGGTGCCACCCCCGCGGCCGCGCGAGGGTGGTTTGAGGTGTGGAACCTCCACATTTCTAACTGCCCTAGCGCACTCCACGGTGTGGACGACCTCCAAGTGAGGTTGTCCTACCCCGTGTTACCCCGTGTTTTCCCCTCGTGTGGAAAGGGCCGTAGTCTCTTAGCCACAGTCACTCTTCCTACAATATGGATATAATATGAATAATGGGTTTTATATGAAAATTAAGTTCATATTTTATTTTTTATATATATATATTTTCCCCCACAATTTGTTACCACTGTATTTTTTATGAATCAAACCTTGTAAAATTTTTCAGAAGCAGCATCATTAGAGTAGAACCAGCAGCATTTGCCTGAGCTGTTTGATGGCCCAAGAAGGCTCTTCTCCAATACACAGCAGAATCCAGACCTAGTAGCCAGACTTCCAATAAGAATGGTCTCTCTGAACTTCTTCCTCATAAGCTGGGTATGTGCCTCCCTGCAGACACTGCAATAAATAAATAATTGTAGCAATTCATGAGAAGGAAGTGTCCCTTTTCCTCTCTCCCCCTCCACAGACCCTGTGAACAAGGGGTCCAGGGCCCCATCTCCCACAGCTGCTCAAAAGTCATTGGATGATTTTAGAGTGCTGGCAGTCATTTCACTGTGGCTGATCTTCCTCTCATGCTCTAGCTGAGCTAATTGGTAACCATATTAAAGACCTGAAGATCATACTCAGGGGAAATTGGCTGGTCACATGGGAGCTTTAATGACATGGTGTCAGGAGTTTTCATTCTGTGTCTCAGGAAGCTTATGGGAGGTTCTTTGATTAGAAAAAGTAATGTCAAAGAAGATACCTGGGAAGCAGCTTGTCTGCCCATTATTGCCACAGTGGTTCAACACAAGGAATTGTTGGCCAAAGTCTAGGGTGCATGCGAAAATTTGTGTAGGATAATGATTTTGACCGGTACCCCTCACCAGGACTAGATACTGAGCTACCAGAAACTATTTTGACGTCATAGATCAATAAAGATGTCACTTAGAATATAGTCTAAACTGAAGATCAGGGGGTAATAATGGTAGAATATGTCAGTTACTGTACTATATACATTTATGAGAATAAGGTGGACTAAGGCTACAATTTGTCAGGCAGGAAAATTAATAAAAATAAATAGAACTGACACATGGCTGGGACAATCAGTGTTCATTTTTAACATAGACAGACTGTAAAGAATGATTAATAATATCCAGGTAATCTTATCTTATTTGAAGGAGGTGTGATATTCTTCAGCATAATCCTCATGTGTTTGTTCCCTTCAATTCAAAGGTGGGAGGCGCTAATGAATCATTAGTGATCTCTCTGCAAACATTTAGACCTTGTTTAAACATTTCCTTGGTCTTTGTGCTGCTCACTTAAGTCATTTATTTTAGTGGCTGTGGGATTAGCAAGAGAGCTGCTTACACAAGGCTCAGATTTTAATGCAAAGGTATGCCCTGTTGAGTGACTCACCTGGATTAGAAATATATGGTTCATTTGAGCAGGTAGCTTTAAGGGGTAAATAAGCTTGGCTGTGGTGTGCATGGCTGTTTTGTGGCTATGTACAGTAGGAAAGACCAAGCTTAGAAACATGTAGCTTCTGTGCGACTGCCAAGTTAATTCTTGCCTGTCTTGCACATTGACCTAGTAAGCTGTTTACATCATAGAACTGAATGATCTGTTTAAAAGTCAATTTTGTTCTCATTTGGGTTGTACAGGTTTCTGGACCAACTCTCAAGGGTAGTGAGAAGCCATTAATGGAAAAGAATTAGCAAAGAGTCTGTTCTTCCCACTCACTGAAGGAACAAAATTGAGGGGAGCCAGGGAACCAAACTAACATGAATGTAATTCCCAATTTCAATCTTCTTTGTATTATGGGTCATTACCTGTTAATTGACTAAATGGCAGTTCTCTCTGAATGAAAAGTTTTGTTTAGCTTTTATAATGAAGACAGATGACATAATTAGTATCATTTCTGTTTTGGAAATAATGAAAGCATTGCATCTGTGAGATGCTGCTTCCAGCCTGCATAATATGAAGAAATAACTTTCTTTTAACAGACGCATGCCTGCGTGCACACACATACACTGTTACTTTCTTGTGTTCATTTACATGGATATAGCCTAAAAGCAGTAACGACAGATTGTTCATTTTCCCTTCTCTAGAGCAGTCATTTTCAAACTTCCTGCTTTCTAGTAATGGTTCCCTCCATTGATGTCTCTGTGAGGAACCTCTGAGCTGATACCATGGAAATCATGAGTTCTCAAGAAGTATTGAGGACATGTTGTAAGCCTAAAGGTCACCTATTGGTTTTGGATGGATTGGGTATCCTTTTCCCTGCATCTGCACGTTGCAAGTGAGAAACAATTTTGGTGAGGAAAGCTGTTAGTTTCAAAGCCACTGCTCTAAATTTCATGCTTGTGTTATATTACCATAAATTGAAAGCACAGTACAGAGTGAGGCAAACTGATTTGGCTGCATATGGCCCTAGCTTAGAATGGCAAAAGCCATCTCAGTAGTCTTTTTAAGGAACAGTTTTTGTTTGTTTTTAAGATGCTTTATATGCCTGCTTTCGCTTACAAAAAAGGGTCTCCTAAGCAGCTTACAATAAAAGTGATTAGAATGTGTTAAATTTAGTTAAAATATAATAAAATCAAGAGTAGAATAAAAGGTCACAGTTTAATCAGCAAGGGAGAGAGATATTTGAACTAAAGGCTAGGCAAAATGAAAAAGGTCTTGACAGGGAGGGAGCAACTGAATCTCTTTAGGAAGGAAGTTCTGAAATCTGGATGCTTCAAGAGAAAGGCTTTGGGCCTTCTGATAGTCTGTTTTCTGTTCATCTTTTTTAAAAAATTCAGTCACTAGTTTAGTAGATAGTAGGAATGCTGTGGATGTCATTTATCTGGATTTCAGCAAAGTATTCAATAAGGTCATACATAATATTTTGATCGGCGAACTGATTAAATATAGAACAGATGAAACCACAATCAGGTGGGCCTATAATTAGTTGGAAATCCATGCTCAAAGAGTTGTCATCAGTGGCTGTGCATCAGACTGGAAGGAGTTCTCTCTTACAGTTCTGTCCCAGGGCCATTACTCAGTAACACTTTTATCAATGACTTAGGTGATGGAGGAGAGGGAATCCTTATCAAGTTTGCAGATGATATAAAAGTGGGAGAAATGGCTAACACCTTGGAAGATAGGAACAATATTCAAAAGGACCTTGATAAGCTAGAAAATTGGGCAGAAATTAATAAAATGAAATTCGATAGAGATAAAAGCAAAATTCTGCATTTAGGCTGCAAAAACCAAATACACAGGTATAGGATGAGGGATACATGTTCCTTTCGCTACATGTGAAAGGGACCTTGGAATTATTGTTGTTCATAACTTGAACATGAGCCAGCAGTGTAATACTGTAGCAAAGAAGGCAAATGCAATCTTAACCTACATTAATAGAAACATGGCTTCCAAATCAAAGAAAGTAATGATCCCCTGTGTTCTTGACAGGTTATGCTCATCTAGAGTACTGCATTCAGTTCTAGGTACCTCCTTTTAAGAAGTACTGTATCTAGACAGGTTAGAGCTGGTCCAGAGAAGGGGCAACAAGGATGATAAGAGGTATGGAGAACAAAACGTGTGAGGAAAGATTGAAAGAGCTAGACATGTTCTGCTTGGTGAAGAGAAGATTGAGGGGTGACATGATTGCAATCTTTAAGTATCTCAAGGGCTGTCACAGAGAGGAAGATGCAGGTTTGCTGCCTCAGAAGGTAGAACCAGGTCTAATGGTTTTAAAGTATGGGAGGATAGATTGAATGTGGATAGGAGTTCCTTGACAATACAAGCAGTTTGACAATGGAACCAATTGCCTAGAAAGGTGGTGGGGTCTCTTTCCCTGGGCCTCTTCAAAAAGAGGCTGCACAGCTACATGCTGGGGATGCTTTAACTGGAAATACTGCCCTGAACAGGGAGTTGGCCTTGATGGCCCACAGCACCTCTTCCAACTTTATGATTCTAAGGTATGACATGATTTATTTTATGTTATTTTTTACTTTGCTGGAGGAAAACCGGCATTTTTAATTGGTTGCTGCTTTGAAAAACTTCTCACTAAAATTTGGAACAGATGATTTCAGATATTCTAATTACCCAGAACAAAAGAAAAACATGTTTGGGAAAGTAGCTGTTGTAATGGGCCCAAACCAGCTCTCTTTCTTTATTTTTCATAATCACAACGATAACTGATATTTCATTAAAATGTTAACAAATATAATAAAGCTAATGAAGCTGTTCTTAAAAGGAAATGAGGATAATCAGAGAAATAAATTATATATCATAAACAAATGATGTTGTTTATCCATGTCTGTTAAGCCAAATTTGCATGCTTTTGCAGACACACATTTAAGTGTAAAAAAATCATGAATATCTCATGACACCAGAATCCTTTCTAAGTTTGTCAAATCCAGGGGGAAATTATTTCACTGCTTACCTGTGCTGCAGCTTTCAGCTCCTAGCAACGTAGGAAAAGATTAATGTTGGAGGCTGAAACTTTATGGAACACCTAAATTAGATCCACAGTCTTAATGGTTGCAGTCTTGTGGAGTGAAGCTGCACGTAAAGTCTGTGGGGACTTACTGTGCACTGAATTGCACATAGGATCTCCACCACTGTTTTCAGATCAACATGAGTATCAGTGGGTGGGTGGAGGTCTAGTATGGCACCATATGCTTTTAGCAGATGGTCATGCATTATCTATATTGACTGCTCTTTTTTGCTTTGAGACTTTAAAACAGAGGTAGATAAGTATTTTTTTTTTTTTTGTTCGTTCGTTTACCTGTAATTTCTATCAGCATAGCTTATGGTAAAGAAATATGGCAGCTGCAGTCCAGAAAAATCTGGAGTGCTATAATTCCCTCCCCATTTAAAAAAATATAGGGTGCATAATAAGGCTACTACATATGAATAGTTAGCAACAGATATAAATGCATCATTAATACATTTCAAGAGATAAGGTGTTGAGTGGGGGCGGGTACATGAATACCTCAGCCATGTTACAGTGGCAGTTGGTGGCTCTAGCTGTGAATCCACTGCAGGTTTTGGTCTGAACTTTAAGCAACTGTGCTAATCTGGGAATGAGATTTAGCAAATTAGATATCAACTTTAATAGCCAGACTTGGAGCAGATAACCTGCTCCACTGACATGGAAGCCACTAGCTGCCAGTACAAAGTTAGTAAGTCTGAGGGTGTCCCAGTCCCCTCACCTTTAGTACTGGGAGTCTTCCCCAGCCTCAAAGCCGGATTCAACCTGGCCACTATGTATAGGAGGAAGTCATGGCACAAATGACCAGGGAGTTCAGATGCAGAGCAATGTGATAGCCACTGCCTCCACTAGATGAGAAAGCCTTCTGCCTATGAGGGACTGACGCTTTTGGAAGTGTTGGCCCTCCAAGTGTTTTGGGCCACAGCTGCCATAATCCCTTAACATTGGCCAGACCAGCTGGAGCCTCTGGCAGCTGAAGTGCAAAACATCTGGAGAATATCATCATCGTCATCATCATCATTTATTTATTTATACAGCACCACCACTGTATATGGTGCTTTGCAAGTAGAAGAACGACAAAAGAGTTCCATGCCCTCAGGCTTACAATCTTAATATCCTGGAGGCCTCAAGTTTCTTCACTCTGGCCTGGAGCTTCCATAACCAAACTGCTAAAATATTTGAGGCCGAGGTAGGGTGGGGATATCTATGTGCATCTTTCTCTCTTCTCGAGTATCATCTAATGGTTTTGCTATTTTTTAAAAAAATATATTATAAACAGCCTTAAGCTCTCTCTTTTGTAATCCTAATACTTTAAGCAAAATAAAATTTAAAAAAAAATGAACCAGGAAGGGAAAAGATCAGGAATGTTTACAGCCAGCCCTCCACATTCAATAGGTTTAGGGGCACAGATCCCCACAAAAGTGGAAAAATTGCAAATACTAAGGGGTGTGTGTGTGTGTGTGTGTAGGAGGCTGAGGCATTGGAGAGCAGGCACCCTCAGTCCAAATCACATCAGGGAGAGGAGAGGGAAGGGGAATGGGTTAGCATGATGGTCCTATACTACCTCTCTCACACCCATCTTCTTCCTCAGGCTGGGAGGACATCAGCAGAGGATTCATGGTGCTGAGATATCAGGCTGTGAGCCATCCTTTGCTGGCCAGGCAGTGACTGATGGAAGAGGAGGAGGAGGACCAGAGGCAGTTTTTTAAAGAGCTGCACGGCCTGATCAGAGCCACCAAGAGGGAAGGCTCCCCCCAAAAAAGCACCTAAGGTGGGGGACAGAGGTTTAGGAATGCACACATAATCAGCCCCTTGAAAGTCCAACCTGCAAATGCGGAAGGTCAACTGTGTATTCCAACTCATTATTTTTGCAGTGGTTTCCACCCTTAGGACACAGGTGCCTTTCAGATTACAACTCCCATTATTCCTAGCTAGTAGCCATGCTATCTGGAGATTCTGGCAGCTGTAGTCCAACAGCATATGGGGACTCAAGATAGGGAACTGCTGTTTTTATGTCAGAGAATTCTCCAAAATATTTCTTAGAACAATCCACAGCTCTAGGTGGCACAGTGAATCCACTAGGCCCATCCTGGCTAAAGACAGATGGTGAGGAAAAGGAAGCACAATACATGTTATGCTAGAGATATTAACTTATAGTATCTGATACTATCTCCACTACTTAAGATCACAGTGCTTGAGGAGCCCAACATTCTTGAGGGGTGTTCTGGGTTATTTAACTTTCCCTTCCTACTTCGTTCTGATGCCTCCTGAGAGTCATCCCTCAAAGTCAAGGGCCCAGCCCTCAAACTCACTGATCCAGCCCTCTGTGAGCTTCTATGGGTCCCAACAGCTATCTTGCAGAGTTCTGGTATGTGTCTGTGTACGTGCCAGTCTATAAAACAGGATGGAGAACCTTTGGCCTTCCAAATGTTTTGGGACACAACTCCCATAGAACTCTTTACCATCAGCCATACTTTCTGGGAATTTATGGAAGAAGAAATCTGAGGGGGGGCATATATTTTCCATCCCTGGCCTAATACATGACTTTAGATGACTGTCCTCTTGATCTTGAAAACAGAAGCAGCAACAGGTGGTTGAGAAATTTACAAGCATCTAGTCAGTTTTGAGAATCCCAATAGCCCGCTTTTCTGCGTTGCGGCAAAGTACAGAGATGGTGATGACAAGGTGACATATATGTTCACATCTGTAATTTCTTACAGAAGAGAAGGTCAAGACTAGTAATTATCTTAGTTTAGATGAAAGCCTGTCATGGCTAAAGTGGGAGGTCTTAAACTTTCTTCAGGTATGAGCTTTGGAAATCTTTCTCATATTCTTCCAATCACTTTATTTTCTCTCATCATATGATCAAGAGGGCATTTAGCTGACAGTTATTGTACATTTTGGAGTCCACTCATTTCAGCTTTTCTTCAGTAAGAAATGACACACTATACCACTGCCACTCCAAAATTGTCACTAATGGATGTAATAAGGGCCCTGAAGTGCACACTAATGAAGCCATTATCCTGTCCGATAATTCATGGATTGGAACTGTCCTTGGCAGATGCAGAACAGCATAGGGTTTCAGTGACATCTTTATCATTTATTCTCACATTACCACTTAAAAGTATCAAAGGAAATCTAAGCCACAAACCCATGTTAAATATAACAGTGAAAGGTGCACTTTAGATAGTAACAGCTGAGAAATGCAGCTTTGCATTCTTCTTAAAAATTGGGTTGTGAAAAGGTCTGGAAAATGATATGGCCATCACCAGTGCTTCAGATTCCAAGCCAAAAAGGAGAAAGGAAAAAAAAATTGGCTACATTTACAAAGAGGTTTGGGAGCTTAGAAAGCTTAAATTATTGTCATGCCTACGCGCCTATGCTTCATCTTTGGTTGAGAAGTAAAGCCGCACATGCATTCAAAAGTGCAAATTAGAGCAGAATGTTGACTCAATTTAGAAGAGTACCCATCTAACCATTTTTATCTGAAGGCCTACTTTGATGCATCATTTCAGGTAATGGCTTGGATCAGAGGGCTTGGGGCTGAAGCAGCAAATGGCATGCCCACAGGGGCAGAAGCTTTCCTGGAAAATGTCAGCTTTTGATCTCATTTCACTGAAATCCGTCTGTTACTGTAGCAGCCTCCTGTTAAGAATTCCTCTTCTCTCACCACTTTAGTGCATGCCTGGACCAGCTGAAGTTATTCAGGAACTCGTTTCTGTCTACCTAACACCACAACAAACTCTCATCAGTTCCTTGATTGTGTAAAGTAGCTCAAGGCTGGAACAGATTGGGAAGTTTGTAGCCTCACCATAAGTATTCATGTAAACAAGTTCTCAGGGATCATTTCAGGATATTTGTATCTCCTCAGGAGATAACACTGACCTTCCCTGACTAGACAATGAACAACCCCAAAAATCTGTTTCTCTCCCTCTTAAATGTCTCCTTGGCTTTTCACTTCTGAAATCCAAACTTCCATTTTTCATAATTAGGTTTCTCTAACCTATGTAACTGGGAAGAGGTGCACTGGGAAATAAAGTTAAAGTGACCAAAAATCAATTTTCATATTGATAACCTCCCATAGCCCTGTTGTAAGTATTAACATTCTCCTGCAGTATAGTAATTGTTGGTTTGTTGCTGGTTTGTGTGTCTAGAATGATTGTGTTTCCTTGGGCTCTTGAATGATATCAAATGGTGTTCTGTGTTAGAGGCCAAGAATGTCCAGAGGTGTGAATCTGGAATGACCTCTGTCTTCAGACAAACCCAAACATAAAATGCAGGAGAAAACAGTGGTGGCTAAACCTCCACCTCACTGAGCATTGTGCTGCCTCTGTGTGTTTAACTGGATAACGCCATGCTGAAAAAGTCACCAGGGCGGGCGGGCGGTTTCAGCCTTCTTTCCAGCCTGCAATGACATCTGGCTGTTACGCTCCGTCTCACCCCACCAAATTCCCTTTCACACAGGGCCAAGGCTGTTCACGCTGTCTTTGCCTGTCATGGTACTTATGCTGATGATACCATGCAGTTTTAATTAATTCCAAGGCTGTTTGAGCTTAGAATCGATTTGTCAGAAATGAAAACTAGGAAGACAAGAAATAGAACTAGGGAACAGAGGGAGGAGCGAGAGGGCTCAGTACAGCCTGAGTTTTTTTTTCTTCCTGAGACATTTTTATAAAATGTGTGCAGTTTTGCTGCTACTATATATTTCCCCCAGCTCCAATCATACCTGAATCAAAGAACAAGGTGGTACACCCTTCCCCATTTTCTGCAGAGCAGCTGACCAGACTGGCCATGTTATTTTCCAGACCTTTTCACAACACAAATTTTTGAATTGTGCTTCAGCCAAATTGGCAGGCTGGAGCCCATCCTTGTACCTGCTAGCTTGCAGCCAATTCACTGGGTAGACCATGTAGCGTATATGTATATCCAGACATCTGTCTTACAGTCTTTTGCCACATATCCCTCCGTGCGCCCCTCCCGCCAGCATCTGCTGGTAGAGATGGCTGCCTTAGTCTGCCTAATGGCAGGACCAGCTTAGATCGTATAAACATTCCATTCCCACTGCACGGTCAATCCTGACTTTTACAACTGGCAGACTTCATGTTCTGAGGTTCAGAGGGAGCCCACGGGGTGTGGAGAGAGAAGGAGAAACTTTTCTCAGATTTTACTAAGTCTCTTAATGCTAAGATCCACCTCAGTGTGCTACTCATCCAGGGCCTAAACAAATTGGTATAACGTTGCAGGCATACCAGATAAATCTCTTTAGATTGAGACCTTGCTAAATTCTGCTTTGCAAACCCTCCCATGTAGGAAGTTGGCACTTTGCTCTATGTGTCCTTAAGTTCACTGTCAAATATGTGCATATTCATGTTAGGTTTTTTTAATGGATTTTAAGTAAGCTGTTTGATTGATAGAGCAGGTTGATTTTTCATTTGTTTACCAGAACATATTCAAAAGGCATCCTACTCTCAGAACTAGATTTTTGGTAATATGATTCATGGTTTATTAAGCTGAAAGATACATGTGCCAAATCATTCTCAGACTGCATCCTGCTTCTGCTGTAAAATATTCTGTTTCAAATTTCTTTTCATAAAAAGGAGAAGTTTCAGAGCACCTTTTCCACCATCTTCCAAACTTTCTCTAATTTAAGCATAAGGTTAGCTAGGCCATGGTATTGCTTGGAATACAGTGAAAGCGTATTGCAGAAAGAGTGCTCATAGGAAATGTTATAACATATGGGTTAGTCTAAGGCTCTTGTTAGTGTTTTTACAATGGTTTCTGTCCAAAAAAAGTGTGTTTTTTATACATATTCTTGTCACTGCAGGAGTTTTCAAATATTTTATTTTAGGATGTAGTATACATGTTTGTCAAGATCTGTGTCAAGAGCTGACAGCATATATCAGGGTTTCTTAAATTTACAAGACATGAATAAATATATGCTTCCAATTACAGTCCCTGTGGCATTTTCCAACAGACTATGTACTGTAAGAACATAAGAGGTGTGTCAGAGCAGAACAAAGACCTGCACACAATGGCTGATCAGTTGTCCGAGGGGAGTCCACCAGCAGAGCATGTGTACAGTTTTACCTTCCATCTCATGCTTCCCAACAACTGATACATAGAGGCATATTTCCTCCTAACTGCTAGCTGTTAATGATCCAAATTTTCATGAATCTATCCAATCCCCTTTTAAAGTCATTTAAGCCATCGCTAGATCTGGTGGCAGTCAGTTCCAGATTTAATAATGCACTGTGTGAACTAAATTATCTGCCCTGCACACCTGAGTTTCACAGGATGACCCTGGGTTCTAGCATTATGAGAGGAAGAAGAGCTTCTCCTGTTCTGCTTTTTCAACACCATTCTCAATTTATGCAGCTTTGTCATATCTCCCCTTATAGGCTTTTTTTGAAGCTAAAAATCACTAGGCATTGTGACCATTTGTATTTGTTCATTTGATTGACTGATATTCTGCCTTTCTCTCAAAACCATAACGAGGTTTTTTTTTAAAAAAAAGGTACAAATAAAAACACAAAAAGTTATATTGGAAACATAATTCAATCAAAAATTAGAAAATGCAGCACTGATCTATTTGATGTTCCTTCCTTAGTACCAACATCAGTTCCGCAACTGGCAATGGGCCACCATGAAGACTCTTGGTGAACTCTTGATTCCCAACACCCCTTGATGTCAGCCATCATTGGCCAGTGATGAGGCATGACGAGAATAATGGTTCAGCACCACCAGAGAGGTTGAGTGGTGCCCACCCCTGCATTGTCATCTGTAATATCAGCATAAATGGGCATGATCAGAATAAATGGTAATACCACGCCAAAATTGCAACATGACCCTTTTATGCTGTCCTTACTCCAAGGCATTGAAGAGAGGCAAATATGATCACTGTCTGCCCACCAGTTTGCCCTCCTAATTACTCCATGAAGTGCCTAAGGCTGAAGAATAGTGAGTCTTCCAAGACTCTTCAAGGTGGCTTACAAACATTTAAAACAAAATAAAGAAAAAAATTAACACAGACGTTAAAAAAAATATTAAGCCACAAGTGGAAAGAAAAAACAAGTTTAAACAGTTATAAAAACACACTTTGTGATAAAAAACAGACACAATAAAATCTCCATTTCTTTAAAAGCTCCAACTGCTGCAACAGATTAAAAACTGAAGGCTTGCCTAGATTAAAAGGTTGTTATCTGCTGGTGGAAAGACAATGGGGAGGGGGCCAGTCGAACTTGCCTTGGAAGGGACTTCCACAAAGTGAGAGCAGCCACCAAGAAGTCTCTCTCCTGTGTCCCCACCAAACATGCCTGTAATGATGGTGGGACTGAGAGAAAGCACTCCCCTGAAAGATATTAAAATCCAGGCAGACTTTTAAGGAGGATACCATATATCAAATACTCTGGGCCCAAGCTATATAGGGCTTCTAAGGTCATAACCAGCACTTTGAATTCTGACTGGAGATGGACCAGTCGCCTGTGGAGCTGTTTCAGCAAGCAAGTTATATGTTCCCTGTAACTAACCCTGTAACTAGAAACTGACGTTTCTGAACAATTCCCAGTGGCAACCCCACATAGAGTTCATTACAGTAATCACCATGACCAGATGTGACATCTCAAGGAACAGGTGCAGGAGGCACACCAGTTTAAGCTCTGAAAACACACTCCTGGTCACTAGTGAAACTTGGACATCAAGGCTCAGATCTTACTCCAGGAGTGTGCCCAAGCTGCAAACCTGAGATTTCAGAGAGAGCATTAATCCCATCCCAGACAGTCTTGAGCCATTTCCGCACTAGACAGTTATAGCACAATTCTTCCACTTTCAACATCCTATGGAATCCTGGGATTTGCAGTTTCTGAAACTGCAAACCCAGGATTCCATAGGATGTTGAAAGTGGAAGGATCGCGCTGTAACAGTCTAGTGCAGAATTGGCCTTAATCTCCATTCCCCATTTCAGTCACCGTGAGCATCTCTATCTTGTCTAGATTGAGTTCCAGTTTGACTGTCCTCATCTACTGCATTACTGACTACAGACTCTGGTTTAGCACAGAGACAGCTTTCTTGGAACTGGAATTTAGAAATATATCCAAAACAATATTTACAGACAAAGGCCCTGATTCTCCTTGATTCTCAGATTCTCCTTCATTCTCCTTGATTCTCCAGACTCCTTGATTCTCAGATTCTCATGCACAGTGTCAGTCTCAACACTGCTAATCACCTGTCTGGATTTAATTCTCACTCTCTGTGGATGAGGGCACTACATTTTCCAAACAGGCAGGAGCTGTGTACACTGTGCTCATCCAACAACAAGAACCTTGCTGGAAGCCTTGGGTACTTGATGTGAGAATCCATCAATATGTTCCTACAGTCCTCTGTCCAGAAAATTATCTGCATGATGTTCATTGCTGCTGGAATACATAATGTTCATTGCTGCTGGAATATATTTAACAAATAACAAAATTGTCATGATTTCTACTGCTTCACATTTCATCTTAGTAGAATGCAGGCCCCCTCTGGGCACTTGAGACAAATTTAATTTAGGGGAATATTTTGGGGAATTACTTCTAGCTGATCAAGAAGCAGACACTTAAGAATTCTCCATAAATCGCTTTCCTTTCACAGCATGCATTGGCTTTATCCTCAGTTCAAAGTCATCCCCAGTGCTAGTGCTAGTAGCAGATAAAATGTCTGAAAGCCTAGGTTGGGATTTGCCATTACCAATTATTAATGTCAGCTGAATAGCACACAGGATTTGAAAGTCTGCCCAGTTAATTAAAACGTGGAGCAATTGTTTTAATAAGTGTGGTTTGTCTGAAGTCAGAAGTTCACATGGCAGGTTTCAGGACATGTTTATAAACCAAATTACTTTATTTTATCCTGGAAAACTCTCTGGTTCTGAAGAGCGATTCCTATCCATATTTTCTTGCTGCTAAAAGATACAGTCCAGTATCTCTTAGAACAGTTCTTCATTTAACTGTGTCACCCATTTGAAATGTAAAATCTAAAAAAAAATTGTTCCTCTTTATGTTTATTGAACTCATTTTTACCTTTTATGGACAACAAAGGGGCCAGTACAAATCAGATACTCACATTGTCTTCTGTATAGAAAACCCCAATATGCTTTCCTTTTGTAGACAACCTGATATTTAACTCCATGCAAGAACTAGTTAATACTGTCTTTTTCCATGCTAATGCCCCTCAGAAATAAAGCCTGTTCCAAACTTAGATCTGTCACTTTGCAGTCTTCATCTGCTTTATACAATACTGGGTACTGTACACAAAAGAAAAATTTGATGTATTCCTAGGCATTCATTTGTCTTTAATGATTCGAAGTGGTCTAAGAGAACTTCTAATGGAAAATACAGTTATCTGCTTGTCCCATAAATTTAGGCTACCTGCTGCTCTCTTCCCCACTGGCATCTATTCATTCCCTGATCTCAATTTTAAAACTTTTCCCTTTAAAACTCTTTATTAAACATCATAAAAGTGGCTATAAAAGATATAAACTCCGGTTGGATACAGATTTCCCTGATTCTAGCAGGACAATTAAATGTCGCTAAATAAGAAGTAGTTTTATTCTTATTGGTTTTCCCATATGTAGAAGAGTAAAAACATAGGCAGGAATCTCTCCTAAATTGTACTCTGTGTGCCACAAAAACTTGTTCCTTTGAGAAAGTAATTGCAACCAGGTAGATCCTGCTCACTAAAACCTGAACTCTTCCTGTATAATAAGCTTTGAGTGGAGCCTGTCACATTTGTAAAATACAAAGGACAGCTTCAATAGGGAATCTGGTTAAATTGCTCTCTCTTTTCTTTGTAAGGCTAATTTTAAACTCAGGTGGTTTTTTGTTTGTTTTTTTACAATAACAAATACATACAGACTGGTATTGTGCTAGTGAATTATGATGGCATAAGTCCAACTTATACCCACACAACAGCCTAAGCCCTTTCTGTAGCATGCTCCCATCCTGCAATGGTGATGCGATCATGCTTTTTCCCATCAATGACACATAATTGTGCAACTGTCCGAGACTTACCTGGCCTGCAGAATCCCTGGAAGCACAATGGAGGCACTTCACGCCCCAGCACAGCCTGGGAAAGTACCCAGGCGTGCTGCAGAAGGAAGAGGCATGATCATACTTCCTTGAACACAGAGCCAGCTGGTGGAGAGGGGACCACTCCTGTCAGATTCGCCTCCCAGCAGAGCTGATGCTGGGATCCCCACAGGCCGCATTCGTGAAAAAGTAGGATGAGGAAAGGGCGCTGAATCCCCCAAACCTATCTTTTCGGTGTGACAAGATGGCCCCCAAAATAGCCACTTCTGTGTTGGTGGAGAGCAGAGGGAGCTGCAGAGAAGCATCCGTTTGTTCATTTTTCCAAGGACCTCTGGGAGGTCCCACAAGAATGCCTGTTGCAGTGTGTCCAGCTACAGGAGAATAGCTGAATGGGTCTCTGCTGTTCCCTCCGCTCTCCACCAACACAGAAATGGCTGCCTTGAGAGCCATCTTGCCACGCTGAAAAGGTGGGTTTAGAGCAGTGGTTCTCAACCTGTGGGTCCCCAGATGTTTGTGAACTTCAGCTCCCAGAAGCCCCAGCCACTATGGTCAATGCTCAGGGCTTCTGGGAGCTGAAGTCCACAAACATCTGGGGACCCACAGGTTGAGAACCACTGGTTTAGAGGAAGCTGCACCAGCAGACAAACGACAGAGATATGTCTCCCAAGCCAAGTTCTCAGCCATTACAAACAAAACAAGCAGACAGATATATGTGAGGGATGTGTGTGTATATGAAAGAGGTACAGATATATAAATATAGATATATGAAACAGTTAAGATTAAGAAGAGAAAGCAAATGGTTAATTACTTTTATAAAATAATTTAGAAGAGAAAGCTACTTTACCAATTTAAAAACAATTAATTATTTGGCTGTCCAGTATCTAAATATCCAAGGGGTTCTGGGCAGGGGCTAGAATTGAAGCCAGTGGTGTCATTTATTAGATTCACATAAATAGGTCAGGCACACTGGGCAGGAGAATAAAGAGTTCAAGATGGAATGCAGCCATATTAATTCTTATAATGAGTCCCATATTGCATGGATTAAACAGCTGAAGGTTGAATGACCCGTCTGCCTCTTCTGTCAGTCTTTTCATAGATTCTGTATTAAGAGCAAAGTGATATCTAGGTACTTAGTATTTAGTGAAATGGCTAATTCACATAACTGTGTATTAGGGTTGCCGGGTGAAATAAGGGAGAGGGCTCCTGTACTTTTAATGGTTGTGTAGAAGAGGGCATTTCAACAAATGCCCTGTCCGTTGCTTCACCTGGCAGCCTTACCGTATATACAGGGAAAGAGATGAATTTGTAAGTTTCCCATTTTTAGAGAGTAAAATTGTTTTGTGAAAGCACTGGAGCATGAGTTGCCCTTAACATTAGGCAAACGTATTTCCTTGTCTCCGGGGGAGGCTGTGGAACAAGAGAATCATAGAATCATACAGTTGGAAGAGACCACAGGGGCCATTAAGTCCAACCCCATGCCATGCAGGAACACACATCAAAACATTCCCAACAGATGGCCATCCAGCCTCTGCTTAGAAACCTCCAAAGAAGGAGACTCCACCACACTCTGAGACTGCATATTCCACTGCCAGACAGCTCTGACTGTCAGGAAGTTCTTCCTGAGATTCAAGTGGAATCTCCTTTCCTGCACCTTGAATCCAATCCAACAGAACAGCGTCCTTGCCACCATCTCCCACTTACCCTCCAGTGCAATCTGCCACTTTTCAGCCACAGAGGAAAACAGCTGCTAGCTGGCATGAAGCCCCTGAAACTTCAACACTCCCCAGTCATGGCTGGGAGGGAAAGGAGGAGCAGAAGGAACAATTTGGGAAGCAGTTGAAGTGGCACCATGGAGCAGCAGCAGCAGCTAGTGGCTCCTGTGTCATTAGGTGCTGCTGGGGGAATCCAGCCCAGATTTTAGTCTGAACTTTAGAAAGCTACCCAAGTTGCTCAGCCTTTTCCTAAAAGAGGCTTACCACCTTGGATGGTTCTCTTAATGCCCAAACTGAAACCTGAGCAAATATACTACCTTGCTGACAATGAGGCACTAGCTGCCACTAGCCAGGGGGACCCAGGAGGCAAAAGGAGAACTGCTCTCCATGCCTCCTCCCTCAGGTTTGGACACCATAGCTATCCTGAGCAGAACTGGCTGTGTTGGGGTTGCGCCCAGAAAGGAGGGGAGAAGATGTGGGTTACAGGGGTCTCCTACCCACCTGCTCCTTCCCCTCTTTCTCTTTCTTGCAGTGCTCTTGAGAGTGGCACCAAAGACTGCCTTGGCTTCTGCCCCCCTTGGCTTCTTCTAAGAGTTCTGATTTGCTGGCAGGGCAAGAATAAGAAAGAAGTCTTGTGGGTACAAAAGAGCAATGAGATTACACACACACACACACACACACACACACACTCCTTCTCATCCTGAATCCATGGGGATAAAGCTGAGTAAGTTACTTTTAAGGCAAATGAACTTACTTACATTTTAAGATGAATAAATGTGGTGGCCTGCTGAAGCTATCTGTAAATGAGTCCCAGTAGGATGATGCGCTGGGTCCAAGAGCATCATCTTATCACTAATCAACTTATGGATGGCTTCAGCTGATTGTTCTATGCATTCATTTTAAAAGTACTTTCCCAAGCTCTATATGGGAGTTTTAACAAACTGAGGTGGAGTGGCACCAGTGGCAACAGCACAGTGGGCTTAATCTCTCTTTCTGTGCTGTGTTCTAAATAGCAAACAGTCAATCGGTCTTGCTGCCTTCTCCTCTCCTCTTCTAATCCTTCACCCTGTCCTGAGAAGTGAGCTGTCTGGTGAGGAAGCAGTATGTGGGAATCCCTGTGCGTCCTAAAGAACTGTTAGCCTTCCCCTCCTCTTTAGCCCTCCCTTTCTCCAAGCAGTCAGGATGCATCTTTTTTCCCTGTGGTCTTCCTCTAAGATCAAACACTTCTGGAAGTTGTGTTGTGGAGATATTACACAGTGAGTGGCCGTCAGGCGGAAACTTGTGCAAACTCTGCAAAGAGGCTTAGATGTACCTCCTGCCGCGCAGGAACTAAAGTCCAAGCATTCATTAAGAACTCACTGCTGAGGTTGACTCACAATCACAGTGAAATTGTATTTAAGATTAAGTCCCACTGAGTTTAATGGGACTGACTCTTAGGCAAGTGAGTGCAGGAGTGCAATCTCAGGGTCATAAGTAGCTCTTTTGTGAGGAAGGGGTCTGAGGTTTCATGGGATGTTTTCATGAAACATAAATAGACTAAGTGTACATAATAGCCAGTACAATACATCAAAAAGCTTTTAATTTTTTTAAGAAACAATAATAAAAATAATTGCGTAACTTTTTTTAAAAAAATAAGCTATCAGGTGATTGTACACTCATTGAACAGGGCATTGGAAAGGAGGAGAAGGCTTTATTCTCTGATGAGCAGCAGAGCAGAGTACAGACTAATGGGAAAGAGGCACTTCTTGAAAACAGAATTCTAACACCTTCCCATGGCTACAGTCTTGGATTGTTGTTGTTGTGTGCCTTCGGGTGGTTTCTGACTTACGGTGACCCTCAGGCAAAACTATCATGGAGTTTTCTAGGGCTGAGAGTGTATGACACACCCAAGGTCTCCCTGTGGGTATCCATGGCCAAGCGAGGAATTGAACCCTGGACTCCACTACACTCAACCCACTCAAACCACTACACCATGCTGGCAGCTTTGGGATGGAATGTCTTAAATATCACCTGATGCACACCAATTTGGGACTAAATCCCACTGACATCAGTGGAAGTGTTACTGCTAAGTAAACATATTGGATTGTACTCTTCCTTCCTAGGTATTAATACTTATACTGTAATCAGATGCCTGGTACAGGCTGCACCCACCTTTGCCATCTACAATTTTTGGTATCTCATTATCATTATTGTTCTTCCTCTTGTTATTATTTTATGCATTTATATTCTGCCTTTTATCCAACATTGGGACTCAAGGCAGCTTACAAATTATTAAATCCAGATCAGATTAAAAACATACAAAACATCAGTTATTTAAAAACAATGAAATGGTAAAAAAGCATTAAAAACATTCAACATTTTTGAAAAGACAGAATAAAAAAAGTCAACAAAACATGTCATTAAAAGTCCTTTACAGTCAAGTCACAAATGACTGGTAGCATAGGAAGGTTTTCACCTGCTGGGAGAAGGAGAACATTGACATGTACTGAAATCTATTAAGACCAAACTGGAGTCACAATACTAGAGTGTCAGTCTGTGCTACAACTTTTGTTTGCGTCTGTTTACATAGCTGTTTACGTATGCTCCAGGGTCACTTTCACACTAAACTACTGTGAGTCCATTCTGTGGGATCTTGGGGTTGGCAGTTTAGGGAGGGGCATTTAGAAGTCTCTTTCAGAGAGTTCCTCTACTGCTCCAGACAAACCCCAGGATTCCATACGATGATGCCGTGGTAGTTAAAGTTGGGATCATAGTGCTGTAAATGCATAGTGTTAAGTAGCCGTAGAACATATCTAAAGTTTCCATTCAGACTTAACTGGGTGGGAATTATAGTGCAATGCCCGCCCTATCACTAGGCAAAGTGAGCCTCCAGTACAAGGCTGCTGATATATGATGTCATCAAAAATTAATGCATTGTTATTTATTTATCCTTTTTTCCCCTCTAAGGGAGAGTTGCTTTTTGGATTTTATTTATCAGGATACCATAGTAACTTAGCTGCCTTTCTTAATTTAAGTAAATAGATCACCTGTTTGCTCTTTTGCCTCCGGCTGAAAAATGTCTTGGGCACCTTTTTCCACTGCTTTGTTAGAAATGGTTACTTGTATCAGAGAAAGTACCTTCATGAAAGGAGAAAACACATCTCATGGTGATTTTTCCACTTCAGAAATAACTATATGGATCATGTTCATAGGGAAGTGAACTTTTCAAGAGTATTTTGTCGTGCCGCAGTGAAATGCGTAGTCCATATTGTTTTGTTACTGTCATGGAGTCGGGGGGGGGGTTGGGCGGTACAGAAATATTCTCCAAAGTTTGGATTGTTCCTGCTGATCCACAACGTTCATGGAGAAGGAGATGGTTAGCTTAAACGAAATGGCAGAAGAAGTATAATTGAATTTAACTCTCTGAGTTAAAAGTTTTTTTGTAGAGTAGGCAGAAAAAAAAGATGATTCTTTGAAGATGTTGCATGCTGTGATTTTTTTTTTTTAATCCCAGTTCTGTTGTTTGCTGTATGATAAGCATAGCTTGTTCTGGAAAATGCTGTCTGCCGTGTTCTATCTGAAATAGGTTTTTGTATGAAGGTACAAAAAACTGGAAAGTTTGTCCTTGTGGTTTTGAGGTTTGCAATAACATCAAAAGCTTTAAGAAAAGAAACTTTTTAAAGTGCTGAATGTCTTGTGTAAAAAAAAAGAAAGAAAGAAAGAAATCCTTACCACAAGTAAGACAGACCTCGAATATTTTGCAGCAGAATGTTAGATTTTGAGATTAAATTGGTTAAGAATAGCACTCAAGTTCTTCATTCTACTGGAGGGGTCTAATTTTCAAAGAGGTACAATAAGCAGGGGGATACCAGAAAACACAAATGCATAGGACAGAGGCAACAGCAAGCCCACTCCACCAGGCACGCATTTTCTCCCACATTCAGGGAGCCTACCAGCTGCCTCCTTCCACCTTTGGGCAGCTTCTGGAAGGATGTGGTGTTTGGTGGTGGCAGCACTCCTGCTTGTTTGTTCACAAATCACCAATAGCCATGTCCCTGTGGAAACTGCTTGAAGGCGGAAGGTGGGCTCCCTGAGTGCAGTTGAGAATGTATGCCTGGCAGCCAGGCTCTGCTGCCTCCTTTGCTCCTGCCTGGTTGCACTGCCTGTTTGGTGGGCTTTGACCTGGAACTTGGCCAGGCTGTGGAGATGAGTAGAAAAGTCATGGGGTAAAAGTGATTTGGATGCCTTTCTTCTTCCTCCACATGTAAGGATGCTTGCTTTATTAGACCCCCTGTATTTTTTATCTTTTCCCCCCTAATATTTTGAATCCACATTTAGTTCAACCCATGGATCGACATCCCACAGATACTGCAGGCCCAGTGTAGCCGTGTTAGTCTAATGCAGCACAAAAAGGAGAAAGGGAGGGGAAGGTGGGGGGAAAGAATCTAGCAGCACCTTTAAGAGTAACTGGTTTTTCCCTTGCTACTTGTAACTCCTAATTTGAACTTGTAATTGTAATTAGTAATTTGAAATGACAAAGGAAGGTTGAGAAAATAAGCAGCTGAATTGAGTCGTATTCACAAATTCCAGTCCATTAGCAGAGGTATTAGCAAAGACCATGGTTTCATGAGTTCCCACAGCTAACTGACCTTTGGTAAGCAGACTTACTACTTGCATACATCGCTACTAACTCACCACTGTAGTAATCCGAAAGACCTATATGGCCTCATGCACTTCTTTGCAAGAGTTAGAATTTCCATCTTTCTGGATTCTATTACATTCTGTCCCACTCCCCAAACTATATAAATATGCTTAATAACTTGAAGCTTTAATATCACTCTGTCATTGCATCTGAGAAAGTGGACAAGAACTCATGCTAAAATATAAATCAGCCTTATAGGTGCTACTAGATTCTTCTTTTCCTTCCCACCCACTCCCTTTCCCTTTTTATGGAAGGATCTAGGCAAGTGATGGACTTGTTGAGGTCCATCTGTATTCAGTTTGCAGTCTTCTAATTAAGTAGTCATGATTTACAACTGTCACCTGGATTGATTTACATCCATCCAAAGTATAAGAATGATACTTTTGATTTATACTTCATGACAGATATTTGCAACCACCAACATTTCATTTAGGCTAGGTTGAACCAAAATAGTGATCCTATGAATATTTATTTGGGAATGTATTCCACTGAATGCAATGGGAAACATTCAGAGTAACCATGTATACTGTTCGGGCACAGCAGTTTTTTAGGCTTTCTAGCGCTGATTCATTTGTAATATAATATAGATGTGATATGTGTATGTGCATGTGTGTGTGCTCCACTATAACCATTTTTAATAGCTTCAGCTGGTTCATACATAAGCTTAAATGGCTTAAGAAATCATCACAGTTTAATAAATAAATAACTGATAGTTATTAAGTGGGCAACAAATTAGTATTAATTATTATTAAGTGGGCAACAAATAGTGTGCACACTTCTCCAGTTTGTTCCTTTGGTGCATTGATTCTGATCTCGTTAAGCCACATGTCTTTTTAGGTCTGAAATGAGAAACTAACTAACCAGGACTTAAACTAGGATCAGCCAGTGTTTTAGGGTCCTGGTTAATAAATAGACATTAAACTGTATTTTTCTATTTTGGATATGAAGTATTTTAGTACTCATCCTAACAGATGGGACAATTTACTGCTTGCAAAGTCACATTTTGTTGTGTAATTCACAGTGAACTAGACCTGGAAATTAGTTATTTTATGACATGAAAAGCTTTAAGTAGCATCCCCAAATTTCATCCACCTGCCATGTACAATTTTTTTTTTTAAATGAGCAAAAGCAGCTGGGACAAAGTTTGTTCCAATAAATCTGATGCATTCTGCCATTGCGATAGGGTTTTTTTAAAAAAATCCCATACAAATCCATTGAGACAGCAAATTTCCTCTGCCATTTAGTTGTTGAAACTTGATGCAGAGAAGCTCATGTAAGAGCTGAGATGAAAATGAAAGGCAAGAGAGGGCAAATCCATGCTCACTTAATCCTGTGCAGTATAGACAAACCAGAGATGTACTGATATCGCAAGAAGCAGGGATGGGAGGACCTGATCTGTACAGACATCTGTAGAGAGTTCACCTTGGAGTAGCCAGAGACAACCTTTGGGAATACCCAGGGCCAAAGAAGGATGGCAACAAGAAACGGTGCTAGAAAGGAGTATGAGGGGTAAAGTATATTTTGACCAAATAATCTGCAAAACAAATGAAGGAACATGGCATATTGAAGACATAAGGAGAAAAGAATCCTCCTGTTAAAGTCAAGTGGAAGCCCCTTGACATCATTGAGCTGAAGGCATGCATTGATGCCTGCAGCTCCTGGCAGAGGCATGACATGGACAGCATCAAACCTTGGAAGAACTGTGACATCTAGTCTCAGGTTTCTGCCACTTCAGAGCAAGAATGAGTCTGAAGAGATTTTATGCACTCAGAAAGTACCTGAGGGTCAACAGAAGGGAAACAAGAATGGTATATAGAATCATCAGTAAACTGGCTGCTGTTCAGCACATGTGGACATTGTTTCTTTAGCAGCTTCAAATGTGGTACACACTAAGGATAGCTCCAACCATCAATACAGTTCAGTAGATAGCCATTCTAACAGTATATGCCAAATAAGCCAGGGGAACAGGGACATTAGAAGTGATGGTGCTGCAATAAAAAGACATTGTATTCACTGGAGGAAGATATTTACCTGGCCAAGCATCCTCATACACTATGAGAAGTCCAGCTTGGTTACAGGGTGGTGACAACAGTTGTTGAAATTTAAACACATTGTACCAGCTTAGAACTGACAGAAGATCTGTGAATCAAAGACCTAACATACCTTTGACTTCATTCTACAGAATAAGCCTCAATACATGCACACATCCCAGTGTTGTCGTAGAATCATAGAGTTGGAAGAGACCACTCCTGCAATATGGCAGTGGATAAGAAAACCAGCAGATGGTATACCATTTGTTTGCAAGGATCACCACAGTATCCAAGTGACATGGTTGGGTTATCCACAGAATGGCTGACACAAAGAGCAACCCTTCACTGAGAGACATTTCCATCAGCAGAGACTATTTTGGCATTGGAGTAGAAGACTGCTTGTTGTCCTTACAAATACACACATCCATGTTCCTGTGAGGTATGTGTTCATTTTGTAATTTCAGAGGTTCACACAAGTTTTTCTTTCTTTTCAGTTAGAAATAGCAGTGGCAGTATTTTAAGAGGAAGTTGTGTGGTTTACATTTTTTGCAGAACAAGGAAGTCTATCAGCTCGTCAAACAAATATTCTATTCTATGATAACTTCTGTTCTATACAGAGGGCATGGAGCATTTTTATCCCCTGAAATATAGTGGAAGCCCCGTGATCAGAATATATCCCAGAATTTACACTGTAAAAGTTTTTGAATCTATATGAATGATGGTTAAACAGGATCGTGATGCTGAAGCCAGCCTCACAAGGGGAGAAGGGAGGAGGAGGAATGAGGGAGGTGGAAGTATGTAGACGCAGTGCTTGTTTGCGGCCATTTCCGCACTAGGCTGTTATAGCACTATGATTCCACTTTCAACCTCCTATGAAATCCTGGGGTTTGCAGTTTCAGGAGGGGCTGGCTGGAAATGCAGAAATGGCCTCCAGCTATCTAAACCATGGAATCTTTACCTCTGAGAAATACTCCTACCATCTCCAGGAGCTCCACAGATGTACAAGTGCATAGGTATAATGGGTACAGTTAATATTCCTGGAATTAAAACAAGTGTCCCAAGTGTGTGTGTGTGTGTGTGTGTGT
The DNA here is from genome assembly GCA_948472985.1 of Iguana delicatissima. Taxonomy (NCBI): domain Eukaryota; kingdom Metazoa; phylum Chordata; class Lepidosauria; order Squamata; family Iguanidae; genus Iguana; species Iguana delicatissima. Next base: position 413,383 of record CAOKZL010001152.1, read on the forward strand.
AATTAATTTTTCCAGTGTGTCCTTTATGCCTATGTTTATGTACCAATTTGCCACTGAGAGATTATAGGCTTGTTTACAAATTAACCTTTAAAGAAGAAGCTGGATATACATCAGTTTGCCCCTAGGAAATAATTAATTCTAGTATCTGGAAAAAGAAGGAGGGATGTCCTCCAACATGAGTGTGTGTGGAAATGGCAGCCTACACATTGAAAACAATGCTTCTCAGGCTGTTTGATGGGGGAAACAGGCAATTATCCCCCCCCCACCCTGCATGTGCTTCGGACAGGCACCATATTTTCCTGGAAATACACCAGGGGCTGAGAGCCAATGAATGGCTCAGAAACTGACACCAGTCCAGGAAGCACTGCTTTGAGTCGTACTTATCTTGAGTCTACCACACATTGGACTTCTGTGGTTTGTGGTTTTTACCTTGAATTTTTTGTTTGTTTGTTATTTGCTGTCAAATCTCTTGGCAGCCTTATGAATGAGCCCCAGGGACCAAGAGCCCTGCTCAGGTCTTGCAAACTCAGGGCCGTGGCTTTCTTGATTCAGTCAATCCACCTGTAATGTTCTTTTCGACTTTTCCTATTGCCTACCACTTTACCAGGCGTTATCATCTTTTCCTGCAAATCAAATGTTTCACGATAAGTCTAAAACATAGTATCTTTAGTTTAGTCGTTTGAACTTCTAGATTTATATTTCACTGGCACATATACCCGGTGTTGCCTGGGATTTTATTTTTTCATAGGTAATAATTCTTAGAAAGATTTGAGATCCTGTGTCTCTAATTCCCCAAACTGTCTTGTCCAGTACCTGTAACTTTTCTCCATATTCCCCAATCCAGTTTACAATCAGAATTATCAACATACAGAGGTTGGATTACTGAGGGAATAAACTGCCTTCTTCCTTGCTGCCAGGCCTCATCGCCATAGCAACAGGCCTATTCAGGAGACTGAGGCCCAAGAGCTCTCTGGCTGAGAATTCTAAAGGCCCCTCCCTAAACTGCAAACCCCAGGATTCCATAGAATCTTCACAGCCAGCCAATCATATGGGGTCTTTGCCTGACACAGCCAATCATATGAGTTCTTCGCCTGACACAGACAAACACACAAGCTTTGACTTTTATATATTAGATTGATTTTGGACTCAAAATTATGAAAAATGATTAAAATCACTGCACTTTAAAAAAAATACCTGGGGTTTCTAAGTCTCACCTTGAACTGTAGCGCAGTAATTTAACCTGTGTTCATATGTTGTGGCGTTTTGCCATTCCTTAAGCCGATGGACTCCTTACCTTTAATTTCTGAAGCATAAAGCTAGCTTGATTACATTTCATCTGGAGCTGTTTCTCTGCCACAGGGCTGAAGTGTATTGTCCCTGTTTGCTCATATGTCTGGCTTCCTACCCTGTATCCCCTGAGATGCAGATAGATACAGGCTCATATAGTTTCCAGTCTAGTGTCTGTGTTTGACCTGTACGGGCAGCAATATTTACTCAGAAATTAAAAACAAGGTATCCATCCTTTCCTAGCTGGAGAGCATCTTAATAAAGGGTAGCCAGTCATGCCGATTACATACCTGTGTCCTTTGGGGCTCTCTTTTTCATTATCACAGTTGTCTCTTTTTGTTTAACGCGGGAGCTGAATTATGAACTGCTCAGAAATTCTGGATCCAGCACAGAGGTCTGCTGTGTAGTGAATTTCCTCCATTAGTTATTCAGCTTTAGCCTGTCTTCTGCCCCCTGAAATATAATGTTAAAGTGGAGGGTGGGGGGATGTCATTCCATAGGACATATGGCATAGAAATTTGGCCCCAACACTGAGATTATGTTTTTTCCATAATGTGGTTTTCATGACCTTTTTTTTTTAAGCTATTATTTATCCAGAAAAGAATTGCTTTATGTTTTGTTAGGCTTTTATTTTGTTTATTTAGTTACAGCAATAGTGGTCATCTAATATATTTCTTCTGGGGAGGGCAGAAACAAGAGAAATAAAGAAAGGGATGGGGAAGCCATTTAATCTAGCAGCCATTACTACATTATGGCAGTAAAATCCATATGTTAAATATGGCTCAGTTGTCGATACTGGAAATAAGATATGGAAATAAGTTGCTTTGTCTCCCTTTCCTTTTTGTGGAATTTAGAGGCAAGACCAATTTGTTCCAATCTCCAAATCAGAGCCTGAATAAAGGTTTAAATTTGATGACATCTTTCTTCCTCTCTCTCAACAAGAGCCAGTGATGTTACTTTTCACCAATTTAGCAAAAAATTAGGGTTCTTTTTAGGTAATCTCTTATTGAAGAAATTTTGCTAGAGGTGGTTTGTTTGCTTTTAGGGCTCTGGATCATTTTGGCCAGAAAAAAAAGCCACTGTAAATGGGAAGCTCTGATTAAAAAAAAAAATAAAGTTGACAGTAGCATGTTGATATCACATTACGTTATTTGTTGCTCACAAGTAATAAATATTGCACTACACATACAAGTTAATCAAAAGGAGAATGTGCCTGTGCTTTTGAATGTAACAATTATATATTTTTCTATTATTTATTTAATAATTAAAAGATATATATATGTAGCCCATACTCAATCTAGAGATTGCAGAGAAGTGTATATTAAAACCATTTGTTTCCTTTCTGTCTCCTGAACAAACTGCTAATCAATTTTGTTGGACTGGTTTGCATGCAGTGCTAATGACTGCTCAGTGTTAATATTCCTTTCTGTCTCAAGCTGTGTGCATAACTTCTTCCCTGATTGTTTGTAATCAGGCTTTAAATATTTGGTTGTTCCATGTTACTTTTAGTTGGTTTTTAAAGAAGTTGTAGCAGGTTGGTGAACTACAGCAGTAGTGGTAGCCAGATTTCATTCCTACAACACCACAAAGGTGGCTGAAAATTGGCTGTAACACAAACCAGTAGTAGGCCAAAAACTAATGGGATTTTCCAGGATTTGTGAGAGGGCTGATTCTTATTTTAATTGGTTTTTAATTTAACCCTCCTATCCCAGAAAAAAAAAAGCATGGGAAAACCCAGAAATGACCTCTAGCAGTTGACAATTGACCCTTTGTGGTAATTTTTTTTTTTTTTTGCCTGGAGAAAAAATTATGGGAGAGAATGCAGAGATGGGTGGCAGTTTTGGGAAATATATGTATGAAGGACTGTATGTTTCCTGAAGCCTGCATTTTACCACCCCTATTTTTATAGTCTTATATTGTTAAAATTATTGTAAATCTTTTTTTTTAATTAACCGGATATTTATTTTAATTTTTTCCCAAGGTTTATTCTGTGAACCACCTTGGGGAGTCTGCTTTAAAAGGTAGCATAAAAACATTTAAAAGAAATAAATGGTAAATAAATTAAAGAAGCAAGCTTTGGTCTCCCAATTTTAGTTTAACCACAGTGTACCATGCCATCCTGGACAAACTGTGGTTAGTCTTAATAATGGTTAGTTGAAACATCATTAAGATTAGCTATAGTCTAGGAATCAGTCCCTTTTGTCTGCTGTGTGGTATTTGCTGTCTTCTCTGTTTCTAACATGAGGATATGTTTTACTGTTTTTATTTCACTGTGATTTTATTTTAATCATACTTGAGTACTGCCTTGTATCCCTAAGGATAAACCATGGTTAAAAAAGTTTCAGTAAGTAAATAAAAAGAAATAAATCTGAAGCAGAAGCTTTTCATCTTTTCCTTGTGTCTATACCAGAGGTGAATGGTTGGGTACAAGCAAGAAGGCTTTCCTCCTCCACACAGCCAGTGGGTGAGTCTAGTTGCCTGTTTACGAGAAAAGGTTAAAAAAAAAAGACCTTCTGTGTCCACAGAGCTCGTAACAATAAAAACCACTGTGTTGTTACCCCTTTGTCTCTTCTAGATCAGAAAGGGTCCACAGATTTTCTATTTTAAGAAAAACCAACCCTAACCTGTTGGAAAATTTACTGATATTCAGATGGCGCAAATGTGTCACAAAGTTGCAGCATTTGTTGCTGCAGTTCTAGGGCTTTTTTTAAAGTATCCGAGTAACATTTCTCTTGTCCTAGACCATTTTAAGGCAACATTTCATTCTTACCCTTGAGTGCATTTCTTTTCATTTCTGAGAAATATCAGAACACTATGTTCTCTTCTCTGCCTTTCTTTCTTTTTAAATTTTTAAAAAGACTTACAGTGCTATAATGTATCAGTGAAATAGCTCTTTCACACAATGATCTCCAAAAAAAAATTTAAATAAAAAAGTTCAGAGAGAAGAAATGTGCCCTGCAAAGGAAGACCACCTCAACAAGCCACAAGCTAATTTTAAAAAATGGTAGCACTCTAGTGCAGAGCCAAGAAATCAGTACAAACAATGCTCCCCCCCCCAAAAAAATGATGAACATGGATGTGCCAAGAAGCAACAAAACCTGGCAAAACCCAAGGAGCTATATCATGAGAACATGTGCATTTTTACACCAGTTTAGAAGAATCTAGAGGAATCTTTTACTGTTTTTTGCTTTGGAGCCCCTCAGTTCTTAAGGGCCAAATGAATCAGACCAGGTGGTGTTTGTATCTGTCTCTATGTGTATGCATGTGTGTGTGTTCCCCCCACTAAAAAATGTTATTTTAAGTTCTAGTGTTAGTAAAAAAAAAAAAAAAATGCCAGGTTTCCACCATTTTTCTTGTTCATGCTTTTTTTCCCCCCTTGTAGCATTTATGTTCTTGCTAAGATGATTTTCACATACCCATCCTAGAATCTGTTGGCTTGTATTAAGCTAATTTCATACATGGCTCAGTGTCTGTGCTTTCTGAATATTTACAGCTGGTTTATTAGATAGGCTTTGTCTTAGGCTATTGCTGCTCAAGGGGTTAGCTGCTCATTTTATATTAGGCATGCATCTTCGTGTGGAAATATCCAGCCATACCCTTCAGCACAGATGTCTGTGTTTTAAATGGGGGAGGAGGGCGATAATTTATTATCAATTCAAGGTTAATACTTGCAGCATATAATCCAGTATGACTCTGTGATATTATGTCTATCTAAGAGTCCTGCATTCCTGATTAAATAGTGCCAGAGGGGAGTGTATGTGATGCAGCCACTTATCTTTCCAGAGGTTGCAATTTCACCTGCTACCGTATTCCATTTGAACTCCCATTTAGAATTTTCCAGGGGAAGTGAAATATTTGCTTGCAGACTGAGCTGCCTTTTAGACATGGGAGGCCAGGTGCCTGAGCAATTATGCTTCCCCCACCCTTTTTGCCTCAATCTCTTTTCTGTCTCTTCTACCAAAAATACATCCCTTCCTTAATGTGCCATTGGCAAAATACTGATTAGCTGTAATAAAAACTTGTTTATAAGATGACTATAAGCTTGTTGTCGTTATCATCATCATTTTTTCCTATATAGCCACTTGTACACTGTCTTTCCACCATTTTAATTATTTATTTACATACCTATGTATTTAGAATTGAACAAACTAAGTGCCCAGCTCGGGGTTTTTGATGCATTTTTGTAGTATGAAATGTAGTTGCACAAAATATCTCTGTACAATACGAAATGGTAGAACATTTGCCAGCATCTTACAGAGGCAGCAAACATTGAAAAGATGAAACAGCAACAGGATTGTGGAGAAAAGTTTGTTGTTTCTGTTGCAGTGCAAATATCTAGTAGCTTGTATCTGCACTGGTAGAAAACCAGGTTTTGTGTCTGTTGATGTAACCCAGAGCTACAAGGAGACTTCCCACATCCCTCTGGCTACCACGTGCAAACCAAATGGCTGAAAGATGCACAGCCAGATATAGCTAATTTTTGTTGGCAGTAATAAGTGATAGATATGAGTGTGGCATAAAGTTGGAATGGAAAGACTACTTCAAGACACAAATTCACTGGGCTCCCTGAGCTGATTTTTTTTTCAGCCAGTGTGTTTCATCCTGTTGCAAGATGCATCTGGATTTCAAGCAATAAAGTAAAACCTTGATTTATGAGATTTTTTACCTTCTTCTTCCTTCTCCTTCTCTTCCACTTCTTCTTCTTTTTCACTATGATTATTATTGTTGTTGTTGTTATCAACTTTATTTATACCACAGCTTTTCCCCAAAACCAGGACTCCAAGTGACTTACACATTAAAATGAGTACAATATAGTTAAAACATGACAAAAGATCAACATTAAAATGAAGTCAAACTATTAACACTAAAAACATTTTAAAACATGCAATTAATTTTTTAAAAAAAGCAGTTTATAAGCAGTATAATTAAAACCCTACAGTATGGCACTACTTCCTTTAAAAACTTTCAGTTCTCAGCCTGCCAGAATTTTTTTTTTTTAAATCTTTGCCTGCCACTGATGGAATGACAGCAAGGAGAGACATCCCAGCCTCCCTAGGGAGTTGCAGAGCCAAAGAGCAGTCACTGAGAGTGCCCTATTGCATGGCCCCTCTCATGAGTACCTGTTAAGATGGTGGTATGGAAAGAAAGAAAGGGTTTGGGTGCATATTTTTCCTGCAACTTACTTCCTACAACCAGTTGATTTGAGAAAAGTGGCTACACAGTGTCTCCATCACCCACAGTCTTCTTTCTTTCTTTTTGTTCATCTCTTTCCATCCTGAATCCCATAATATGATCAAGTTCTAAAGTGGTCCTGTAGTTCATATGCACATTATTTCACTTGAGCTGTGAACATCAAAAGTACCTGTGAAGCCTCGGCCATTTAATTTGGTTTTCTGCATACATTTGTGCTTGGTTACCAGGCACTGAAAACTCTAGGAGTGTGCGTGTGTGTGTGCACGCGCACAGGGCGCATGTACACATGCACACATATGTACACACACACACGCATATGTTCAGGTGACCTGTTGACTTATGGCAACCACATGAATTTCATAGGGTTTTCTTAAGCAAGGAATACTCAGAAGTGGTTTGCCAGCTCCTTCCTCTGAAATATAGCCCACAGCACCTGGTATTCATTAGCGGTCTCCATCCAAGTACTAGCCAGGACTGACCCTGTTTAGCTTCTAAGCTCAGATGGGATCTGGTGCCTTTAGGATATTTAGGCCTCCCATTCCTTTAAAATATCAGTGACAGTCAGGACATTGCATACAATAATTGCACTTTCATACCTTGTTTAACCCATTATCTATTTATTGTCAAGCAAATATTCAGGGTGTTTCTCAGTCAAAGGTAAGCACTTCTACAGTGCAATCATATCCACTTTAACTCCTCAGGAAGCCCCATTGATTCCCTGGTAAATATGTATAGAAGGTAAGTGTGTATAGGATTGCAGCTGTATGGTCTCATTGATTCAGATTACAAATACAGCCACATGCTTAGCCTTTGAAGTAAATAGGTTTAAAAATATGTAACTTTGGCTGATGCATTTGGATGCTCTTTCCATCTGGAAGAGAGGAGACATTTTCAAGGGAAGATTAAAGAGCCCATGATTTTTCTCTTTAAAAACGGCAAGAGAGCAGAGGAATCAAGTTTGCCTTGGTTAAGGAAGTGGCAGGAGTGCTGGTGGCACACCTCAGAGTAGAGCATGTGCTATTCTCATAGTTACTTTCAAATAATAAGTGGAACAATTTAAGCTTGATAGAACTGATAATACGAAAGTCATTAAAATGGTTTAATGGGTGGGATTAAAGCTGGTCCAGTTGTCTTTGACCGCTTCAAGCTGCATCTGGCATGTTCTTCTCTGGCAGATAGCTTTCTCTATTTTTTCCCCCAATTTTAATTCAGTATATAGAACATAACTTTTTAGAGCAAATATATGTTCCAGACAAAATTATTGCAACTGTGCCCTTAGATCTCATAACATTAACCTTGAGGGAATACACTTGTAACAACCCTAAATGCAATTAGTTTAACATTTAGTAGTTTTCAAAGAAGTAGCTGTGCTTGGCTCTTACAGCATAAAAAGGAGGAAGGGGCGGGAAGGAAAGAAAGGAATGTGGCAGGACCTTTAAGACTAACTGGTTTTTATTTTAGCATGAGCTTTCGTGGGTATCAATCCACTTCTTAGATGCACGACAGCATGTACTGCAAACATACATATACGATCCGTACCGCATCTGAAGAATCGGATTTATACCCGTGAAAGCTCATGTTATAATAAAAAAACATTAGTCTTAAACTTGCTGCTACATTCCTTTCCCCTTCCCTCTCCCGTCTTCCTTTTAAATTTAACCTTCTACATCTAACTGTCTTATACTGCTAGAAATATACTTCTGAATGGATGAATTCAGTGGTGGAACTTGGAGTGTGTGGAGGGAGAGCGAGAGGGGGCGGGGCTGTGGTGCAAGGGGCATGGCCACTGTGTGCAGGGACGTGGCTGTGGTGCGTGGGGGCGTGGCTATGGGCCGGGATGCCCAAAAAAAATTGCCGCCTGGGGTGAATCAACCTCCCACCCCCACGTCTCTACGTGACTAGATGAATTTTTAACTAAGTGATGGGATGTTGATCAGTTACTTACATACTTATACAACCAAAATGCAACCACTCTCTCCCCCATATTGTGTGTGTGTGTATGTGTGTATGTGTTGAGGGGGAAAGGAGTCATGTAATTGCTTCTCTCTTGTGTGCCCTTGATACAGATGTGCATGGTTCTACATGGCTGATTGGTAGTGCCGTCAGTCAAAAGACATGGTTTAAATAGGCCATTTCTTTTTTATTAATGTTTTTGTTTGTGGAAAGAAAAAGCCAGAAGAATTATTTTGCAGGTAGACGATATCAGCAGTGAGATTCCTCTGTGAAGTTTCATGAATGAGATTGGAGAGAGAGAATGATAAAAGCCTTGATCACAAGCAACCTGTGAATCCACCATGTAGTCCTATATATTTATTTCATTTACCTGTAATGTGTTGAAAACCAGGCTGTGAAAGTGATACCGTAGAACTGCTGTAGTGTTCTTATCTATAATTGTTCAACAACAATTAGTTTTTGTTTTGTTTTGTTTTGTTTTGATAAAAGTTTGTTGCATACATGACTTCATAGTCATTACTTCAAGTTGCCTTTTGTCTAAATATGTATTTGATTTTTCCCAGTTGTCTCTGATATTATTATATTGCTGTTAACTATTGATTGAATGATTGCTGTTGTATCTCAAATGTGCTGATGCCAGAATTTTGTGATATATAAATAAATTTCCACCAGTAGCATCATTATAATAGCACAAGCAGCAGAAATTTATGGAAAGAACAGATTAAATGCTTAGACTTAAATTCTTCAGTCTGCAGCTCGGCTTAAATTGCTGTGTCTGAATTTTGGGTTGCTGAATCAGGTGGAAAAAATCAGACTGACACATCGCTTGTCTGTGCATTTTTACAATGATATATTACTAAAAGAAAAAGCTCAAAGCCTGTCATTGATAATTCTGGTTAAAAACTTGGAACATAAATTATTAAGATCTGTAGTTTCTTCTTACAATGGCCTGGGAGTTGGTGCATATATCAGAGTGAGGGAATGCAACATCAGAATATAGTTAGTATTGTAACAGAGGGCATCTTTATGTATGTAATAAAGCACTTACTATACAAGTGCTAGAAAGCCACAGCTAGAAAGATCGAGAATTTAAGAGCTGCATTTCCTGGACAACTTAACATTTAACTTAACATGACATTTAAATTAAATAACACCCAGGATCACTTAAAATGATTTATTATTCAAAGGGAGAAACCAGAATAAATAATTATAATCACAGGTTATATTATTTGTTTTAATTTATGAAAAAGCACTCCCTGGTGACCTGGCTTGTAAATTTAAATAGCACAAAATCTGTATGCATAGAAGCACATATTCAACACAACACTTAAATGCTATCAGCTTAATGTACCAAGACATACAGCATGATCCAAGCACATTAGCTCAGGTATAAAAGTCCTAAGAGCAATAAAAGGCCACAGTGCCCTCCACACTGGTATTAGTGGGTTGCATCCATCAGTGTCCTTACGTCAGTGAAATGAATACCGCCAGTGGGTGTATTTCCCCCTCTGCCTGCACCCAAAGAGTTACAGGGAAGAAAAGGAAGGGAAGGAAAACTCTGTAACATCCATGAAAGACGTGGAGAGTCATATCTCTAGTATATCACAACATAGATATTTCATAATTCAATTGCAGGCATTCATGGATGACCCTTCAGATCCAGACATGGTACAGAGACAGCGTCGGTAAATTCTGACTGATGACTTTTTTTCTGTGAGGAAATTGTGAGAGTGCTACTTTATCCTGATTCTCCTTGATTTCTTGGTGGCTTTTCAAATTATTAATTGTTAACTAATTTCATATCCCACCTTGTCCCAACATGGGGCTGAAAACCAAACCAAAACAGGATAAAGCTTTTTTAAAAATCTGATGATAAAAAAGTAAATGCAGAATTAAACAAGCTAGCATGTTAGCGTGATTCATTTTTAAAATATAAAATTATTTAAAATGCAACAATAGAGTTTAAAAGACAATACACATAACCAGCAAAAAAGATTCTTTGCAACCAATTAATCAAATACCTAAATAAATAAAAAGGTCTTTATCTGCTGATGAAAGGAAAGCAGGGGAGTATGATATGCCCTTATTTTTCACTAGAATGGTTTCTCATGTCCAACTTAGTAAGGTGGCCTGACACCAACACTTACCGTAAACTCCACCCTTTAAACACAACCTTTGTGTAAAACAGTTGGAGTCTTAATTGTTCCCTTAGAATCAATCTATTTATTTTAGGTAGCATGTTGTTTTTTGTTACAAGTGACTTTAGATAACAGAGACCAACTCAGTTACTATAAAACAAATTTTACCTTGTCAATGTTCATGTAACATGCAGTGTTGTTACGTTAACTGGTTCAGACTTTTGACTGTGTATGCCAATAACTCCCAGCTTCAGACACCAGTTCTCTGTGTTTTTTCTCAGATACTTTTTTAATTTGTACTATACTACAAAATAACACAAGAAATCAAATCAACAAACAAAGAAAACCTCAAACATTGCCAAACACAAAAAGTAGATATTAATACTACACAACAATAATCTACTATCACTACTCAAAGACAAAAAAAAATACACATAATTAATAAAATAGTTCCTGCCCTTATTGCACACAGCTGCTCTCATATTAGTTATATTTAACCTTCCTTTAAAAAATTGCATTTCATCCAAGTAGTACATTGCTACTCTTATATTTTTATCCTACACACTTAAATAATGTTATGTAATTTCTACAAGTCTCATTTCTTAATTACTAAAATAATATAGTTAAATCTATGATATGAAATCCTTATCTAAATAATTCTTACATAACGACATTACAAACTCGTAGATCTTCTATTAATTTCTATGATGTATTCTATCTCTAAAATTAATTAAGTTATCATAGAATCATATTTGCCTTAAACATATAATACAACAATACCATAACAGTTTATCCAAAAAAGTAACAATCAAAGATACTCTAGTATTACATAATATCTAAGTCGTGCTATATAAAACTGAATAATATTATTATTTTAATGTATTAAAAACCTATTATCATCTATTCACCCTCTGTTTTGTTTAAATACTCAATAAACAGTTTCCATTCAGATAAAAAATTATCATTCATTTGACCCTTTAAACTAGTTGTTAATTTGTCCCTTTCCGCTATTTCCATCAATCTGTTAAACCAGTTGTTTGTCAACAGGGTCTCCAATTTTCACCAATATTTTGCATACAGTAATCTAGCTGCAAGTAACATATCTTGTGTGATCTTCTGCTCATTCTTTTTAACATTAGTATCTTCATCTCAAATACCTAACGAGAAAGTTCTGTTTTTTTAGAAATTGAACTTTTCAAAAAAATTTGCATGAGATTCTGAATATTACTCCAGAACTGTTTGGCCTTATTACATATTTTTCTCAAATGCTTAAACACAACCCAGGCACCCTTGTTGACCAAGATCTCACTGAAGGCTCTCTTTACAAATGGAGTCCCTCCCTTATATATAAATCCTATAATCCATAAGCCCCTCCCATGCATTCCACTGTGCTGGTTTTCACTCTGAAGGTACTGCTAATGTTGCCTAGCAATGCACCATCAAGTTGCATGTGCATTCCAAATAACTGACTGACAAAGCAACTTCATTTCAGAGAATCACTCCAACTTCCCATGGAAGGGAATTTCACAGCCTGGTGCGTGTGCCAGTACCTTCCTTCTTCATGTCTGGGCAAAAGCCAAGGGAATGCGGGGAGGCACACACATGCTTTCATTGTCTGTGCTTGTTACTCCCCATCTCCCATTCCCTTGCCTTTTGTTTGGACACAAAGATGGAAGGCACACAAGCAAGGGAACGGGGAGGAGAACCGTGGGGAAGGTACATGCATTGACCCTGGTATCCTCCTGGAGGGGCTCAGTTGGTTGGGTGTGAGGAGCACTGTGTTTCACAGTGCTTCCACTGCAGAGTTATTAGACAGTAGCACTGGGAACTTCTGCTAAGCTTTGTGGTGTTTTCATTCAGTGGTAGCTCATACCCACTAGATTTGGTAGGGCAGAGCTGATTGGTCATTATAAATAAGGCAAATCGGATCTAATTTTGTATTTCTACCCATCCTCCAATGCTGACTTGAAAGCTACGTAACTCTCTTCAGAAACTAAATATTTGCTACAAGATTTTAAAATTTCCACTGGAACCATGCTAATAAAGAATAACTCCTCTCAACTTCTGGTCAAAAGAAAAGCAATGCCCTTCTGTCTGTATTTGCTATGTATTTTCAAAGTATATATTTTTCCTCACCTTCACCCTATTATCAGTGGAAATGCAAATATAAGACATGTCTTGAATTACCCAGTTGTTTGCCCACTTGATGGGTGAAAGTCTCGTAGCACGATTTGGAAAACCTATTGGCCTTGTTTGAAAATGCAGAGACAGGTCAAAGAGAGAATGAATATTTGTAAATATAGCTTGGGAAGAGCCAGTATAAAAATCAGTTTAGTTGCTGTCCTTGTCTTGCACAGCATCGCCTTCCACAGGCAAGCTTTTTTTAAATGTAAAGTTTTGCAGTTGGTGCAAAGAAGACATACCTGACAGACGAGCTACACATCAGTGTTGCAGGCACTGTGTATACAGACCATGGCAAGACCATGTTAACAGCAGCTATTGCTAAAATTTTGTCTGAGGCTGGAGGTGTTCAATTTAAGAAATAAAGTCCTCTCTCCATGTTCACAGGTTTGAACTTCACAAATTCGATAATTCACAAAGCACGCATGTGCCTTCCCCACGGTTCTCTTCCCCCTGTTCCCTTGACTTTTGCTCAGGCTTGTGTGCCTTCCTTCTTTGTGTCCAAACAAAAGGCAAGGGAATGGGAGATGGGGAGTAACAAGCACAGACAATGAAAGCATGTGTGTGCCTCCCCGCATTCCCTTAGTTTTTGCCCAGACATGAAAAAGGAAGGTACTGGCACATGCACCAGGACCAAAGGAAGAGAAATGGGAGGGGGAGCCTTGGACGGGAAGAGGAGGGGGAGCACAGGGGGAGTTGTGGTTTTTCCATTTTCACAGGGGTTCTGTGCCCTGAACCCTTGTGAATGTGGAGAGCCACCATGTGAAGAAATTGGCAATGCACCAGAAAAGAAGATCCCTGAGATCACAATTATTTTGAATATTCAACAGCCAACAGCAGCTATGCCCACATGGGTTACCTTGGACATGCTGATACAAGATCATGATTACACGATCACAGGGAGAGTGCCACAGGATGGCTACATCCCAGTGGAAGCTGCAACAGGTGGGCAGATGCCACAGACAGGAAAGCATCTTCTGTTTGCTCCAAAGGTAGGAGTGAAGCATGTTGTCATGAACATCAAGAAGGGACCGAAGGTGGCTCACAGAACCAAAACAAGAACAGCTAAGAACCTAACAATAAAAATTAATACACAGTGAAAAATCCTCACATTAAAACTGTTAAATTCTTTAAAAAATATAAAGACATCCAAAAACACCAGAGTTTAGGCTCTTGAACATACTACTGTCAAGAGACAGAAAAAGAATGTTAATTGGTGCGGCACAATCATAACAATGCCTTCTGGGCTGGTTGATGCAGAGATGGTCCACCACATTCCCCCCCCCCAAAAAAAAACAGATCAACCAAGGGCTGATGACAATTTGGACACTTTAGTACAAGGGCTAAAGTGAGAGGTCACATGATGGGAGCTGATTATGTGCAAACCTGGTTCTGTCCAGTCACACCAGAAGGCTGAGACCCAGATTTATGGCCTGAGCAAACAGGAAGGTGAGCGATATGAGCCTTTTGTGTCTAACTTCATACCTGTCAAAGTTTTTCTGACTTGGGATGTGGCCTATCATGCTTTATTGCCTGCAAGGAAAGAGTTGCTGATGCTAGGCAGGAACTTCTCCCTTATTCTGATATTGTGACAACCAATGGTGTCAGAGAAAGAACTCACACTGTGAGATGGAAACAAAACCATTGACACTGCCGTATCTCAATAATTTCAATACCTGAAGAAGATGAAGTCAAGCTGGTAAATTAAATTATGTTGTGAGTAGGGATGGAGTGGATATTTGACATTTTCCCAAATGTGGTCAAAATTTTGTGTTCTCGGCACAGCAAAACAGTACAACTTGGTCAACTCTGGAGCCTTAAAAGCTACCCAAGGCAAAGTTGTGCACCCATGCTAACTAAAACTGCACAATTTTTGTAAGTGTCTGAATGGCTCAAGATGAAAAAGAGGAGAAAAGAGGAGAACATTTCTTGAATGTTAAGCCCTAAAATTGTGCACCTTAACTATGAAAACTGCAACTGTTTCCTCTTCTAATTCACTTCAGTCCTTGCCAAGGTTGTTCTTCTCCTGTCTCTCCCTCTCCAACACCCCCCCCCCACTTCTGGGTCATCTTTTTGCACAATTTGCTCCCTGAACTCTCTGGGCTCTGAGTCTGCTCTCCCCTTATTTCTTGACTTGCCGGCCCACTCTCATTCCCTGATTCCTTCTCATCCCTACTAATTGGCTTCCTGCTTGCCATCCTTTCTTGGCACAGTTCTTGGTAGGCAGCCAAGAAAGAGCCAGAGGAAGAGTGGGCAACAAGAGAGGAGCAGCCTTGGCAGGGATGAAGCAAATTAGCAGAGATGAGAAGGAATCACAGAACTGGAGCAGGCAGGCAGGTCAAGAAAAAAGGGGAGCATGGACTCTGAGCCTGAAGAGTTCAGGAACCAAGTTGCCCCCCCCAAAAAAAGCTCAGAAGTTGGAGTGACAGGACGAGAACAGCCTTGGTGAGGATGAAATGAATTAGCGGGGATGAGAAAGAATCAGGGAATCAGAGCAGGCAGGCAGGTCAGGGACGAAGGAGAGCCAAGAGAGTCCAGAATGCTCCAACTGATATCATAATACCTCAGTTAACAAAGTAGATGTGTTCCAGGGCTTTACTTATTTAACAAAAATGTTGGTACTAGAGGTCATTTAATTGTGCTTTAACTTTTGTATTCCATGATTTTTAACTACGTCTTTTTAATTGTTGCAAGCCTCTTTGAGTCCCAACCTGGGAAAAAGGTGGGGTTTAAATAAAGATGATGATGATCATCATCATCATCATCATCAATCTTTTTGATGGGTATTGTTTGCTGTCTATATGTGACTTTGGGGCATTGGTCAAAAGCTGCTATGCCATCTACACTGGCCCTGATTTTTGTCGTCTTTACAGAGCACACGTCTCAGGTTCACCATGGCAATTTCTGGAAGAAGTCTTCTACAGAGGCTACACATTGGGTACAGCTAGTTGATGCGATAGGGTATTATACCAACAGAGTACCAATGGAGGCTGAAATATTATTCCTGAGAAGAAGCTCAACCATAGCTGTTTTGTGCCAAAGCAAGATAGTTGTTTAACTGTATCACAGTTACAGTTATAGTGCCTAAATAGATGGCACTGTGGTGGTCCCATCTGTTTGAAGCTCTGGCTAGTCATGACTTTTGGGATCCACCGACTAAGAGAAGCAATGCTACCACCGGGCGAAGCAAAACAGCCACCTCAGGTGACAGCTGATGAGTAGTGTGGAGAGGACCATGTCTGTCTCTCCTTCCCTCATTGCTCTCCTATCCTGTGCTCCCTGCACTACCATGAACGATGCTGTCCCATCACTATTGATAAAGTAAGATTCACATGTCAGTCCAGCAGACTTCCACAGGGGAACCTCATCATTCATTTCAGGCAGCAAAATGTATTGGGACAAACTTAACACTATAAATGTCACTGGAGGGGGCAACACAAACATTGTTTCTGTCATACCTGGAGATCCCCTTCAAGCAGTGGTGCCCAACTGAGTGGTTTTTGCCAGCCCTTCCCAGGGAACAGAAAAAATTAAGTGGTTGGCTGGGACATCCCACAAACCATTGGTTCACTTTTTCTGCAGTATGAGGTGGGGAAATGTGCCCCAGCGTAGGTATTGTTGGCTTACAAGTTCCATCATCCTTGGTTATGTTGGCTAGAGTTAATCAGAGCTGCAGTCTAGTAACATGGAATTGTCCACCCCTGCTGTGTTACAAGTAGTCTGTTTTATTCAACAACACAAAAGCATATCTGGGATTATTTCCCCAGTATATCTAGGATTATCTTCTCATCATATCTGAGATTATTTTATCGGAGACTCTTTTGCTGTTTGAGGAAATAGATTCTGGGAGTTCTGTTGTGCTGCTATGCAGCACATAAAAAGAGAGAGAGAGAGAGAGAGGCTAACGCCTGAGGGTGGATACTTAAGAAAAGTTATGCTCTACCAATTTAAACAATCAGATCAATTTGCCTTTCCCATCAGTAAATGGAATGAGTAGAATTCATAATGTACCATAAAAGAGAGAATTTTAGTGGCGAGAGAGAGAAATTATTGCAACACTTAAGAGAAAACTCTAGATGATGTCTATTGGTTCCTGACCATACACTTTAAATAATTTGCAAGTGTATGAACTGGCTCATGCATCAAGAAAGCCTGTAAATGAACTTGCCAGGCATAAATAATTGTGATGTCTGGCTGGCTGTGGGTTATGAAAGCAGAAGAACCACTAAAGGCAAATGAAGACATTGTGAGCTACTGGACAGGGTATGTCCTCCAACAAACAGTTGTTAACCACCTAAGGCTAAACTTGCCATCCAGAGCCACAGCAGTGATCAATGCAGATGAAGGTACAGATGAATGGTAACTTTACTTTGGAGGGAAGATATGATAACCGTACCATCTGCAATATATCAGCAGGTCATGGAAAGAAAGTTAACCACTTCCTACCCCCTCCCTCGGTCACCATGTGAAGTAAACTTACTTTACCAATTGGCAGAAAAGTACAGGGGACATACTTAATGGTTGCCTGTGGATGTAGGGATACAGGGGCCATGTCTGCACTACACTGTTATAGTGGTATTATTCCATTTTCAACATCCTGTGGAATTCTGGGGTTTGCAGTTTCCTGAAATCAAAGAGCTGTCTGGCTAAACTGGAAACCCTGGACTGCAAACTGCAAACATAGGATGTTGAAAGTGGAATAATAACAGTATAACACTGTAGTGTGGAAATGGCCAGGGTTTTTACAGTCTTAAGAGAGCTTGCCAAGTCTATACCAGTATGTCTTGGTTAACAGAGTTGTTATGTTCCTGAACATTAGTTCTTTAACAGAAAATTTGGTACCAGGTACAGGAATAACATGGAAGGAATAGGGATAATTTTCTGCACCACAAGAAAAAAAATTTTATTTTACGTTTTATTCAAGGCTAACAGTATGCACATGTGGGGGGGAAAGAACCAAGTCAGGTAACCCTTATATAAGTAAAGAAAAACATTGTCAATCTTCTAGAGGCCACTAGAAGGTTTCTTTTAAAACACATCTAGCAACAACATTTTCTTTCACCATTCTCTATATAATTTTTATTTTGGTTGCCAAACTTATTGATCTATGGGGGAAGCTGGTAAGGCAGGCTTATCTGTTCTCCTGTTTTCTCTCTGGTTTGCTGTTTAGGCAGGCACAGTAAGGGATGCTGCAGGCAGGTGGTGTTTCTGCTGCCAGTTGTAAGCAGGCGTGCATGGCTAACAGCAGAGTCAACTAGAGTAGAATCCCTTCTTTCCCAGCTCCAATTTTGTTGGTTGCGTTGTTTACTGCAGGAGCACTGCTGCAACTCAGCCCTGAAACTTTTCTCCTGCCCTCCTTCACCATCCTCCTTGTGCCAATACTGCTAAAAACTTCCACCTAGACAGAGGACAAGAGGAAAAGGGAGCTAGGTGAGCGTAAAAAGACACTGTAAAAAGAAGCAATGCTTACAGATGACTGTCCGTGTGTTTATAGTTCACATCATACACAAAGGAATAGCCTAAGGGATGTTGAGTACAGCACAGAGAACAGAACCTCTTTGTCTCAAGAGTCTTTGAAGCTATAGGTAGGAGGAAAGGAGCATATAAATTCTAGAATAAATTCTCCTCTGTTTCTAGTTTTGCACTAAGTATTGGAATGAGGGATAATGCAGCTCAAGTGCAGAGATGCTACTATGAAACTACAGGCCTAACAAAAAACATATTCTGTCACTAGACTTGGAAAGGATGACACAACTATGTTGTGCTCTTGTTACAGAAGAGAAGCAGCCAGATTCATATAGGCTTCTATCCATCTGCTCCCCTCTGGTGTCTCCCACATCCTCCCTCCCATCCTGTTTTCTAATTTTTGTGCCGCTTTAATTATGATAAGCAGAGGAGCATGACAGGCGATCTCTTTGTTATGACAGGTGTGCTGGGTCCTTGGATTTGGAATGCATACCTAATATCTGTACTCCTCCTGCTGCTCACAGCCAAGGTGCAGTGTTGAAAGAGACAGAGAAAGATCGCAATCTCTGGAGGTCTTTTTTGCTCACCTGGATGACACTCAAAATCAGAAGGACGAGCATGTTTTTCCCCCCATCTTCCAAACTCTGTCACTTGAGGTACTCTGAAGTGGAACTTTCAAACCCTGTTCTCGAGTTAGCCTGAGATGTTGGATGTTTTCATGTTGCTCAAAGGCTCCTGCAGTTGTTGAGATGTGATGACAGCTTAGCTGCCTTCAGGATCGGAATGCCAGGCACCTCTTGGGTCCTTTGTACCTGAAGGGTCACTTGGCAAGGAGAACACCAGATTGGAATTGTTTTTTTCATCTTCTGTTCCAAAGAGGGTCCTTGGCGCATGAAATATGTGAGTGAGCTATGACTTTAGAATGAACCAGGAAAGTGTTTCTTCATAGCTAGTGAAAAGTTGGTAAATGAGAAAACTAGCCTCTAGCTGTAGAAGATGTTTTCATCAGTGGTGCTGCAGGTGGCTTTTTTGTTTAGATCAGAGTGGGAAACAACTAGATGTCAATTCCGACTATCTCAAACCGGCATAGCCAGTGATGAGCGATGATGGGAGCTGCAGTTCAACAAATGCAGGGCCACTATTCTGATTTAGATCTAATGAAATGAAGAAATCCCCCCACCCCAATGCTTACAATAATCCATTGTGGGCTCAAGTTGCCACTCAGAGTGGTTATACATATGCTTAAATAAGCAGGAGATTTGAAAATTTAGTTTAAAGATTAAAGGTCATCAGTAACATTGCCATCTAATTATGCTGCAGGCAGCTACCGTGCCGTTCACCCAAAGCTTCTTGGTTCTTCACTAAACACAGAAAGTAGTAAAAAAAAAATGTTTCTGCCAATTTTTACATAGTTCATCAGAAGATCAGTGGGCTCTTTCACTTGAACTGTTGACAAATTTAAATGAGCTGTTTCTTGTGTCAACATACATAACATGTTTTAAGGAGAAGGAAGACTACCTCTGAGGGTTGAGTTGATCTAAACAATTGACTGGCTGCATTCACAAGTAATTACAGTAAATTGCAATCATACTACACCATGAAATTGAAAGCTTCATTATGAAGAAGGAACCAGGGTCTCTGATAAGGCCGGGCAAGTTATGGCACTGTGCAGTTTCCCTGGGCTTTTCTTTTTTTTTTCTTTTCTTTTTTTTAAATCTGCCAAAACTAAGTGGTTACTCTTGACAAGCAGGCCAAGGTGCAGAGAGGAAAGCCAGAGGTGCCATACACTAATTCCTTCACAGGTTGGCTGTGTTAAGGGATGGTCTAGTGCTCTTAAAAAGAAGGTCAATGTGGGACCCATTAGTATTGGTTTCCCTTTAAACTGGAGTGCTTTCTTAAAGCAATGAGGGGCTGAGAGGAACAGAGGCGCTTTAAGGATAACTTACAGTTCTTTGTCAGTCTGCCACTAAAAACTGGAAGCTTTAAATAAATAGAAAGTGTCATCTGATAGAATAGAATGACAGTTGAATTTGGAAAGCTGCACATGAGGCTGCAAGACATAAAATGAATGGAAGAGAACAATTTAAGACAGTGAGGAAGACTCAAGAATGTATTAGCCACTTCCCAAAATAAATATGTTTATTATGTTAAAACTAATTTCCATAATCCTTTATATTGTATACAGTGCATAGTTGTTCTGTCCTATAAATTCTATATTCCCTTTGCCTCCCCCCCCCAAAACCAACTACAGTCAACATTGTGGATAAACTGGACCTACCCTGAGGCTTCTGAGTTATGAGCAAAGTTTTTGAATCCTCTTGGAGAGCGGAATGGAAGGCATAACTTTTCTGAATGTTTATATTTATATTTGTGTGTGCCAGTGTTTGGCAAGAAAATCCATATTGTTAAAGTTTTATGTTAAAAGAGATTTTAGTGGGAGAAGAATCTCAGTCCTCTGATTCTGTAGGAGCATGTCCCACTACTCTGGTCCATACCCATCTTGCTCTTGAGGCAGGTTACAAAGGGAGGAACAAAGAGAGAATTCCTTATCACATGAACAGAAGGAGAAATCCTTATTTCTTAAAAAGAAAAAAGTGAAATGATAGTGTGGCTAATAAAATGGAAAGTTCCTTATCAAACAGTAACAAAAACAACCAGAAGGTACCCATGCCCTCCTTCCCCCAGTAAGAATTAGTTCTGTGTTCAGGCTTGCATAGGCTGGAAAACATTTGTGCAGTAATGTGTGAAATGTTCTTTCTTCTGTTAGTGTTGTCTTGAAGTTAAGCATCTGTGGAATCTAAAATAAAACTATCTTGCAGCTGACCAGATTCCCAGATTCCCTAAGGGATTTGAATAATATACAGAGAATTAGTTGCACAAGACATTCACTGGGGTGATTGCTTCCCGTTGTTTTTGCGTATTCTAACTGGTGCATTATATTCAGTGACTGAGAAAAGAATAACTGGAATATATAATGGCCACTAGAATTCTTTGACCACTGTTCAGCCAGATTTGAGAGCCTACGTTCAAAGGATCATTCTGAAAGGCAATCCAAAATGTCAACACATATGACTCATGTATGTTATCTTATTGAACATATATGGGATTCTGACAATAATCCACAGCCGGACAATGTCACAGACAAAAGCTGTGTGTCGTTCTAGAAGAAGCTGGTCACAGAGCTTTCAATAAACCCAGTAACAGGTTTTTCTTGTCTTTGTTCATTCTAGGATCTCCCTCCTTTACTCTTCTGTCAGATTTCATGGATCTTTTTTAGAATTTACCCTCCACCTTGTTATTTAGTTTTAAAAGAATCAACCCCAAGCACAGTAATTCATGGTTGAGTCAGGTGATGCTTGAGCATAGGAAACACATGAAAAATAGATGCTTCTGACTATTCCTTTATTGTACTTATTACTGGTACTCACAGAATGATTGGCAGAAGCAAAGTTAATATACAATATCCTTTTAAAGAGCAAAATGCAATTATTAAAATACAGCACAAACAATAACATGTAGCACAAAAACTGCTCTTTTAGCAAAGAATAAACCTAAAAATTACTGCTTTATAATCTAAGATAGAATGCAGCTCAAGATTTCTCTCCATTTTTAGTTTTCCCAAGCTCAGCTTAATTGTGTCAGTGATTTATAAAATAAAGTCCATATGAAAATTGTCATGCATTTTCAAGTGCATCTTCTCAGCTAAACACACCTCTTTTTTGCCAAGTATATGTGTTTTTGCAAGCATTTTGCCTAGTGTAATGCATTTTTTGTACATTATTTTCACTTGTATACATATTTTAACATGGACTTTTACCATATTAGATAAGAGGTGCATTATAAAATTTGGGAAAGTGAGGAAACTGAAGGATAAGTGTGTTTTAGTTTGCAGAATGGTTTGGGAATTGTCAATTTAGCTGGCCCGTATTCAAATGAATCCCACTAAGAATTCCATTTTTTTCTCTTTTTTTTCTAGTAAATGCAAGTTTTTTAAAAGTCCCAGACTATAAATAAATAAATAGTTCCAGGTTAGCCTCGTTCAGGGAGTCTACAGCCTGGGTACTAACACTAAGAATGCCTTTGACCTGATAGGCACCTGTCTCACTTCATTGAATATGTTGTACACCGTAATATTTTTTAAGTTGACTACATTTAAGGATTCCATTTTTGGAGCACTTGGAACTTAGACTCCTGACCACCATGAACAATGCTACTTTTAGTACCAGTACTGATGCTCAAATTGAATGACTCATTTTCATATTTGCAATTTTGAATATAAGAAGGAACTTAAGGCTGGTTCTCTAGTTTGGAAGGCAGAAATATTGTATATGTGACATTACGGTATAGCCTCCCTCTATTTCTGCATGCCCTGTATTTTTTGGTAGATGGCTTAAGAAAATTCAATGTGTTCCCTGAATGTTGTATTTTTAGAGGACGGAAACACATTCTAATACTGGCTTCTGGGGAACTAGTTAGGAAATTAGCTTGTGCTAAATGTCTGCCTTTATTCAGACAGCAAAGGGCACTAGTCCATGAATAAATTATTTCACTGTCACTATTTTTGTCAGGGCTCTTAAACAGAGGATGTATTCAGCCTGGTCATTTCAAGTGTTCCTCTTATCAGTATTGTGCTTTCAGCTTGGCATTCATTATCCTCTTATCTCACTGCTGTTTCTCTCTGTAGAGGGCTAAATGGATTGATTGCTTTTACTGCTGTATTGGTCAGGATATTCAATGAATTCTCTCCAGCTATAGAGCTCATTCATCATCTCACCCCACCGCAAAACACACCTTAAACATTTTGTTCCCCTTGTATATACTGGGAGTGATTACCAGAGCAGTAAATCCAAGCAAAGTGTCAGACTAATCAAATATTATTTATTTCTTTTGCTTTACATCTTCACCAAAAAGGCTGTAGAACTTTCCTTTTAATTAATCCTATAATATACAACAGGAGCTTGGCTAACTGGAGGCTTTTTATTTCTGCAGCATGCTCTTTCTCAAAGTAGCTTGTATTTTAAAGTTGGACTAGTAACAGATGGAAGGGGCAAAAGCTACAAGTCGAGTCTTCCTTGTACCTTCAATCAAGTGAAAGATAATTAAAGAGGCATTGGGTGGGAGGCAGACATAGAAGTGGTCTTCCGGTATCACAAAGATGGCATCAAGCTTACAGAGAAGAGCCATCCATAGCTGCCATAGCTGTGAGTGGTACAACAGAAGGGTGAGTGGAAGTAGAATCAGCTTGTGCTTGATGCTGTACTCCCCGGGCCAAGGAAGTCACTACAAAAGAAACAATACTCATATATATTCATTCAGACATAGGCTCCGTGGTGAGATATATACACTCTGCATATTAGATCCAATTTCTGTGCCATGTGAGAACCTTATCTACAGTGTAACCTGTTTAGAAAACATTAGAGCTGGATTCCACCTAACAGTTTGAAATACCTGACCAAATTTTTTGGATGAGGAATATAAGCGAAAGGGTATTTTTGCACTTCAGATGCCAGCGCTTGGGCAGTAGTTTGATCTTTTGGTAAGGTTTAGCAGAACATTATATGCCCTGCTGATGAAAGTGGCTGTACTATAGCAGGAAAGTGATATTGATTTCAACAGAATTTATTTTTCAGGAAGAAAATATGCATGCTAAGTAGTTCTTGCACAAATTAAATCCTGCACTTTGATAGAAAACATCTCTCTATCTTTCTGTCTGTCCCCCTCCTTGTGGTACAACCAAAACCTAAAGACTAGTCATGACTAACATGCTTAGTTCATAGGTGGGGTTGAGAAACATGAGAACAGATGTATTTAAAAAAAGACGTATTTTCACGTAGCAGACCCAGGTTCCAGACAGCTTGATTTCCTATAGCATATGGTACCTGGAAGGACTAAAGCTATATCAAGGGAGAGGCGACCCACAAGCTTTGGCTGGTGTTAGATTTGCAAAGAATCTGCAAAAACCAGGGGCAGTTGCGGGGAGGATAAAACATCCTTCCAGTATCAAACAAATATTGGCTGTACCAGTATATTTACCAAGGTATGTGTAGAATAACTGAAGTGGAAAAGGTTGTGATGCTCAAGTGGATTATGCTGTAAGCCTGCACTTAACTTCACGAGCTTAAGCCTCATTCATATCAGTGAAACTCAGCCGTGCATTTTTCTGAGTTATGTGGGAACATAGCCATAGGCAAAGAGCAGCCTTCTTCCTGCACCCATTGTACAGTCTTAAGAGTAGAGACATTAAGCATAGCTGGCAGAACTGACTGTACTTCCAGTGACTATTTTAGGAGCCAGAAATAAGTATCTGTGCTCCCAGGTGTGAAATAAAGACAAGCCTTTATTTGGCCATAGAATTTATACTACGTGGCTGTCACCATAAGTGTTTGCTTCCTGTCCTTGCCAAGGCATCTTCTCTGTGTAAGCCACCAAGGAGCAAGAAGAGACACTGATGTTAAATTAGTGCACAGAACATGTAGTTTGCGGCAATGTAAACTTGCCAGGGATGTGTCACCAGTAGCTCAGTAATAAAACTCCTGGTTGCATACAAAAGTCCACAGGTTCAATCACTAGCACCTCCATATGAATCCCTGTCCAAAACCCTGGAGAGCCACAGCCAGTTAGTGTGGACAGTACTGGGCTAGATGAAGCAATGGTGCTGACACAGCCTAAGGCAGGCAGCTTCCTGGTGTTTCTGTTATGGAAGGGAACTCTGCTGGAATTATCACCCTAAGGAGATGGGTGGTATTATGTTACCCTGTTTTAAGAGTAACTTGTTTCCAGTTACTCTGGTGCTGCCATAATCACAAAGTAGGCCTGGTAATGAATTCTCACTTGTGTTTCATTGAGTTCACTGTGAGTTTTCCACCGTTTCCATCTTAATCTTCAACCTATTCATTTTGTGGTCTTCACTTCCTCAGAGAGCATGAGAGTTGTTGATTTTATACTACAACTTGGCTGAGGAATTTGGACACGACTGGATCAATGACCCCATTGCCCCATTCCAAGCAGAGGCTGTGGCCTAAATCCGACCGTTAGCCTCAACTAGAGAAGACTATAATAATAAGGTTTATTTATAACTAACATATAAACCCGGCGTTCCCTGGGATTTTATTTTCTCATAAGTAATACTTGTTAGAAAGATTTGAGATCTGTCTCTAATTCCCTAAATTGTCTTGTCCACTACGTGTAACTTTTCCCCATATTCCCCAATCCAATCTCTATTCAGAGTTATTAACATACAGAGATTGAATTTCTGAGGGAATACATTGCCCTCCTTCTTGCTGCTAGGCCTCATCTCTGTAGCAACCAGCCTATTCAGAGCATTCTGGCTGAGAATTCTAAAGGCCCTTCCCTAAACTGCCAACCCCAGGAATCCATAGAATCTTCTTAGGCAGCCGATCATATGAGGTCTTCATCTGACACAGACAAACAGGCAAATTTTGACTTTTATATATTAGATGTCATTTTCACCAAAGGACAGAACATTGACATATACAATCAGGGACAAAGAAATAAAACATAGCACCACAACAATACATGGAGTGAACTACTTACTGGAGCAGTAGAAAGTTTGTTAAGTATGTAAGTTCCATTGATTCAATGAGTCTAACATAGATGCAACTAACAGGCTGTCAGATGAAAATGCAAGAAATTCCCTTAGATTGGACAGGAAGCCATCTGTATTTGTTGGTCAGTGAAATCGGAGAACTGTACACATATGTCCTCCATTGTTGCAGAAGCTACAGACAGCCTCCAGGTTTATCGGGTAATTGTCAGCCCATGATACAGAGCCATTGTTGCCTCTCCCACCTACATCTTTCTCCCTAAATTATTTATTTATTTACTTGCTTGCTTATTTATTTAATATTTCTTTTCCCATGGGGCCCAAGGCAGCCACATGCACAAGTTAAAACAAAATACAGATAAAATAATTTGTATCACCACAAAAAGTGGGGGACATTGCAGGATGTTGTGTCCAAAGCACACACTATCTCATTCACTGCACCTGGTATATTTTGACATGAAACAATAGCTGTCAGGGAGGCCATGAAATCCTAAGCACGTCCAGACAAGGTGAATGCTAAAGTCACCATAACCCCCGAGTTTCTTGGTTAAAATTATTTAGACTAAGATCCTGAGACAAAACCTGGCCTGGCATGCTAGAGAGCCACTTTCAGTCATAGAAGACAATGCTGGATTAGGACATTATTTTAAAGCAGCTTTGTTGTTGCCAACTTATGGCATATATCATGGGGTTTTCTTGGCAAGATTGTTTCAGGAGGTTGCCTTTGCCTTCCTCTAGGGCTGAGAAAGTATGACTTGCTCAAGGTCAACCAGTGGGTTTCCATGTCCAGCAGTGGAATATGCTGCCTCGGAGTGTGGTGGAGTCTCCTTCTTTGGCGGTTTTCAAGCAGAGGCTGGATGGCCATCTGTTGGGAGTGCTTTGATTTGTGTTCTTGCATGGCAGGAGGTTGGACTGGATGGCCCCTGTGGTCTCTTGTAACTCTAAGATTCTATGATTTTATGATTCTGTGAAACCCTGTTCTTCAGAATCCTAGTCCAATGCTCAAACCAATACACTACACTGGCTCAGCTTAGTAAGAGCTATATGTATGTACTATTTCAAACTGGGGATCTATCTAAGCATTTCTTGGTGAGTGATTCAGTTTACAAGATGTCTGGGGGAAGTTTATTCAAAAGATTGTCATTCTGTATTCAGTGAGATATTTGCTTTTATACTGTAGCTAATAGCCACTAATAGAACTGTTCTTTCTGGCAAGTATCTTTTTTTGATTCAGTCTTAGGCACTGAAGAGGTCAGCTCTTTAGCTTTCATCCCTGCGCGCTGTGTATTTCCCCTTTCCTCCTCTGTAATACCTCTGGCATTTTTGAAGCCTTTATGTTTCTGCTCCTGCTCCCTGGTTCTTTCTCCCAGGAGTAAACGCTGAATCAGAAAATAAGACCTTGGCTCTCTTCAGAAATGTCATTTGTTCTGGGCAATAGTCCTTGATTTCCTGGTGACTTTTGCTCATACTCTGCAGTTCAAAATACAGGACAGTGCTCTGTCTCAGCAATCTCATTCTGCTGTACAGCCAAACTGAAATTTTCTCAACTGCATTAAAATTAGGTGAATTGCTGAAAAGATTCAGACACTGAATTCAGCCCACCAAAGAATGTTGAATATTTTATCAGAACACTTCTTTGTTTTAAAACATGAAAAGCTCCAGGACGCATTATGGGCCTCTGGATTTGAGGAAGGGCAAATTGACAGAAAGCTCCACCTCAGTGACCTGCTTGTCATCAAGAAAATGATGAAAATGATCAAAGAAGAGGATAGATTGGAGTTGAAATTTCTAAATTTTTCACTGCCAGCTTGCAAAATATTGCAGGTAGGCTCCTTTTAAAAAAATAATATTGACTTCTAAGATTGGAAAATATTTTTTTCTAAATCGAATAGTATTTACAGACATGCTGTGGATGTGTTTAACACATGTGGGTACTTTGCAGTCCACACTTTGTAGCAAAAACCTCAAAGCAAAAACCTGTTAAATCTTTTGTGGCAAAAACAAAAAAGACTAGCAAATTTTATTTGACCTCAGCTTTCATAGACTTCAAGCCCCGTCATCACATACATGGAGTTAGCCAACCTATATACACATAGGCTGGGATGGGGAAAGGGTGTGCCAGGGCCTTTTGTATTTTCATAATCCTGCGTTCCCACTCCCCAGTACGTGCACAAATAGGTGCTGATTGAGGCTACTCTCCATATATGGTTACTAGTTCATGAAACCCCAATAAAATGTGTTAGTTCTGAAGGTTTCACATGGCCTCTTGCTGTTTCCTCTTTCTTTTTTTTTATTTAATTTTTATAAAAAGTAAGGGAGTTTATACACAATGCAAATAATTTACCTTGCTCCGTATTGTACATCAATCTTACATAGTTCTCTATTACTTCTTCCCAAACAATGTTGTCAAATATTTCTTATTATTTTATATATTTCAATCCCTCTTTTCCTCTCCCTCCCTATCTTCCCCTTCCCTCCCTTTCCCTCCCCTATCCCTACCTTTAATAAAAACCATTTCCCTTCCCTCCCAGTTCTCCCCCTTCTCTCCCTCTCCCCTTCTTCCTCTCCTTATTTTGCGTTTTCTCCACTCCAAACTCTTTATTTTCTTTCTTAAATTAAACCTCCCTCATGTGAAATCGCTTTTTGTTGTTGTATTCTCCCTTGATTTTTTTCTTCCTTCTCCCTAAATTCCCTCCTTACTGTATATGTTACCCTTTAAGTTTCTTTATTCTATTCTTTACCTTCTTCTCATTTCCCTTTCACCCATCTAATAATTTCTTTCCACTGCTTTTCGAATTGTTGAGTTGAATTACCTTTCAAGTTGTTGGATAGTTTTTCCATTTCAATTATGTCCATCACTTTTATTTTCCATTCTTCGTGGGGGGCTTCTTTTTCACTGTTTCCTCTTTCTAGCAGCAATCCTTTTTGCTGTCAAGTTGACTTCAACTTCAACAGTGAACTGAGAGATCTCCAAGTCACCTTGTTATCAACAACCCTGCTCAGGTTTTGCAGCTTCAGGTTGTGGCTTTCATGATTGAGTCTATTCACTGGCAGTACAATCTTCTTCTTTTTCTATTGTTTTCCACCTTGCCAAGCATCATTGTCCTTCCCAGGGAGACCTGTCTCCTGGTGATATCTCCATAGTATGAGAGCATGGAAATTAATGAGTGCTTTTTTGTCTAAAAAGACAGCATTAGAAAACAAATCCACATAAAACTTTGAAACAATTAAACTTGTAGCATCACCACTGGTAAATGAAGTGTAATGAATGCTTCAACAATTTGCAGGATTTCTCTGGAGACCATACATTGCTTTAAAAAAAAATTAAACCAGTTGACAGCGGCATTTTGTTATAAAACAAAGCTGTTCTCATTTTCTCTGTAAAAAAAAGGTCCCCTTTGCCTTCGAATCAGACCAGCATTTCCTCTGAAACACTGACTTGAGAGGATAACAGAAATGCTGTTTTTGTTGTTTGTTTTCTCAACAGCTGTCCAGGAGAAATACTTTATACCACAGATTTCATCACAACAAAGACACATAGTAGCTTTAAACTGCATACTGTTAATGTATGTCTTGGAGCATTTTTGTTTTATGTAAGGAGAATGTTCTCAGACTGTGACAGAATGTCAAACTTCTGCTTCATAATCATTTATTTACCTTTTTAGTACACTATCAGTAGGATGGGAAAGACCTACTTTAAGAGCAGCATTTGGATACTGTTCTAATTTAAATGACAGATCCATGCAGCCTTTTGCTGCTGCGCATGTCAGCTGTTTGAACATTGCTTACGAGTAACAAAAATTAATATGGTGGGTTTTTTATGTATACGTGCACATAGACATACACAGTTTGTTTCTGTTGGCTGTGAAAAGCTGCATAAAGCTTGTCATGGTTGTGGTCTAATTGAAAATCCTTTCTTTCCTGTTTGTTCAAGCTGCTGCTGCCAGAGGAGGAAGAAAAAACAGAATGAATGCACAGTACTGTAGTAGCCATAAAAGTTATTTCACTGTCATCTGTCGAGTTCATCCTCCATGGCTTGTCTGGTTAAGAGTGCTTAGCCCTAAAATAATTGAAACAAGATGTTAAACCAGATAAATTTATGGTGGTGTTTCATTCATGTACCTCAGCTGGTGTCTTGATACCATTCTTTCCCTTTGGCTTTAAAGATGGCTGTGACCAGAGAGAAGAGCTGGATGAGCTTTTTGTAGTGTAGTGTTCAGGAATATGTGACCCTCTGAATGATGCTAGACTGCAATTCCCATCAGCCCTAACCACAGAGCCAGTAGTGTTGACTGCTGATGGGAACTATAGTTTGATAATGTAAGGAGAGCCACACATTCCCTGTTCCTGTATGAAAAACACCCTTTTCAGAAATAGGACCAAGGTCCATAGTCCAGCCAATAATGTGGAATCCATATGTGTGTGTGTGTGTGTGTACTCATGTGTCACTCTTCCTCTTAATTTTCCCTGCTTTCACCTCACCATTTTTTTAAAAAAATACATTAATTTGTTTTGTTATTTAAATATTTCTAGCGTCACCAGTAAAGAGGACCAAAAGTCAAAACAGTGGACACCTACTCTTGGGGAAATAGAAAAGCTCTGATCTGGTGCCGAAATAATTGTAGTTTTGGCGCCAGTCATGCCTCTGCCCACATTCAGGGCAGCACAACAAAAAAGTCTGTCTCGGTTGTGAGTCTTCGCCAAGACACAGCAGGCCAGTTCAAGGAAAAGGATGCCTTCCAGTCTTGTTGTGACATCTCTGTCACAAACTGCGTTGTCCAGGCTATAACAGTTTTATGTTTTCAACAATGAAAATAATGAATGTGTTTAAAAGGCACAACAATTCTCTGTGCTGGAGAAGATCAGTGGCCTAGGTTTTTGTGAGTGGGTGCTAAAACCTTCCCTCATTACTGTAACTGTTATGAAAAGGCAAGGCGCAACCTAAGCTGCAAATCTCCATTACTATGAAGAAAAAAAGATGAGCCTAAGGTTTAGATCAAGCCTGATGATATTTATGGAAACATATTTCCATGTCCCTATGTATTTATTGTCCAGACATATATTGTTGGAACCAATCAGAAATGGTGTTATCGCAATCTCCAGCCACATTCTGAACTGCAGGGCCTCTTGATCCAGACCTGAGCTTCTTCTGTAGCTCAGGGAGAGTGTGCCTCTGCAGTTAAACTAGGATTTTGTGGAAGACTTGAGAGACAGGGGGATTTGCTTCCCTCTATTTGACAGTGTCTGACATATCAAGGGCAGTACAAAGACCTGGAGGTTGAGTGGAGAGGGATTCTGGGAACTGGCTCAACAATATCTGGAGCCTCACTTGTGGGAAACCACTGCTTTATTGACAAATATTGGGGTAATAAACTCAGCCTTCAAGTTTCGTTTGTGTCCTCCAGATATTTAAGAAACTCCAGTTCTGAGTACAGAATTTAGTTGCGAAGCTCACTGGGTAGCTTGGGCTGGTCACACACTCTCCACCTCACAAGACTATCCCAGTGTATTGATTTGGGGGGGGGGTCTTCCAGATATTTAAGCAACTAGAGCTATGGGTGCAGAATTTAGTTGTGAAGCTCACTGGGTGGCTTGGGCTGGTCACACACTCTCCACCTCACAAGACTACCCCAGTGTATTGATTTCGGGGGGTGGGTCTTCCAGATATTTAAGCAACTAGAGCTGTGGGTGCAGAATTTAGTTGTGAAGCTCACTGGGTAGCTTGGGCCGGTCACACTCTCTCCGCCTCACAAAACTACCTCATAGTGTATTGATTTTGGGGGCTGGGAGGTTAAAATTAAGGACAGGGAACCATGTATGCTGCCATGGGAAGAGACAGGATATAAATACAGTAAACCGATAATTTAGGTATACATAGTATTGTATTATCAGTATAAGGTCTTCCAGCATAATACTATGAAAGAACCATACTTAGGTTGTCATTAGCTTGAAGAAGAAGAAAGCAAAATAATACACAGAGCAGAGCTTACTGTCTGATGTTTTATAAATATCACCAGCTTACCTCAAGGTGGAAAAAAAAACATATCGCTACTAACCAAAGGTAATGCGATAGTTCCCTGAATTAGCACCTCTGGATGTCAGGCTTCTTGTTAATGAGCAGAAAGACCCTTCCCTCTCATCACCATTATTATTACTCTGTGGACAGACATAAGCTGATGAAACTAAAACCTAATGAAGCCTGTGTATACCTTATTAAAAATAATATTGTAGGGCAGCCTCTTCAATCTTTTCTAAATATTTCATGTACAAAATACATTTTAAAATATACTAAAAAAAGTGTGAATGAAGTGTTATTTATTAGCTTTTCAAGCATTCACTACAATAGCTGCAAATTGCATTGCTACAGAAAAGATTAAATATAGATGTGATATTCTTAAAATATTCACTGGTTAGCAGCTGTGTATTGTTTACAACCCCAGAACCTGTATTGTACAACCCTAGAACTGTGTATTGTTTACAACCCCAGAACCTGCATGGGACTGACAAGAACTCAAAAGGCCAGTATCAGCTCTGTGTGTGCAACTGTGTCATCCACTTCCTGGACCTTCCATTTCCACACAACACAACTTGAATAGTTGGGTTGTGAAAAGAGTTAGTGTTTCAGTTTTCCAGTCCATGTTGTTCCTTGCATAATTTTGCCTGGGTATTGTTGACAAAGTTGGTACACAGTGCTCTTATTTTCAGAGTTTCACATGATAATGGTCTATATTGGCTAGACAGAGAATAGTGTTCACATGGAAAGATTAACAGTGCAGTCTCTAGTGAACTGTGCTTCAGTTCCCAAAGGCTGATCCAAATAAGTCTTGTTAGTCTTCAAGGTGCTGCAAGACTCTTTCTTGTCTGGGGTGGGTAAGCCAGTGCTTCTCAGGCTGTCTGATGTGAGGAACCAGCAAGTATTGCTTTTCAGTATGCCAGCGACTGATGCTAAATTTGGTCTTTTTCAGTACACTTGTTTCTTCCTTTCTTGGAAACATGACAGGAGCTGTCAGGCAATGGTTCAGAAACCAGCACCAGTTCAAGGACCACCATTTTCAATAGCACCGGGGTAGGAGGTTAACATGACTTATGTTCCTTGCAGTCTCCATGTCACTATCAGTTGAAATTAGAACTGCCAGTTTTATAACAATTATTAATTTTTTATTCTATGTTTTAAAAGTAACTTACTTGGTCCTAAATTTAAAGTCATTTGCCTGACTCCTGTAAAAGTGCTTTTCTGCATCCTTGAACCAGCTCCAGCATATTGGTTGTAGTTAATTAGTGTGTAAGTTGTAAGTTGACTGATGGATGTGCATGTTCACCAGTGAGTGTGTGTATTCACATTGCCATATGACTACAGTGGACATCATTATTAGGGATTTCATAAACTGCCCAATCAATATTGATCCCCAGATCATGCTGAATAATGTGAATTTTGTGAATTGACCAGTTGATGCACTTTCCCCTTAAAAATGAAAGACATTTTCAATTCAAAATCTTCTATCTTCCAATTTACCCATAGGCAATAGCACTGGATGAAACAAAACTTTTGCTTTTGTTGTCACCAGAAATCTATGCTGTGGTTTTCTAACATGCACGGTACTTCATCTTGGAAGGCCTGAGAGACACAGGCTCTTGTGCTGAGCACATGAAAGCCAGCCAGCCTGTTTGGGATGTGAACCACCTCTTCATCTAAGAGAGAAAAGGGAGGGGCCATGCCTGTCATTGTTTCATGAACCTGGTGCTTTGATTGATCTGTTCAAATATTAACGTGCCTAGTGGGGTAGCCCAAAATGTCCACCAGGCCTCTCAATATATAAATATTCATAGGCTAACATCTGCCACAGCTGCATATTTACAATTCTGTTTTTTTATGGAAAGAACTTGTCATCTCTTTGAGGAAAGTTCCAAAGGAACCAAGGGTTTTTTCCTCTATATACCTTTCATTTAAGAAGTCCTGTCAATATTAGGTCTGAACACTTTTTTTTTTCACAGCAAAGAGATTAACTATTGCATCTCCCATATCCAACAAGGAGTGGCCTCGCAACTTTTTCACTCCATTTTACAACATTATTTTATTACAGTATTTGAAAGCATGGATTGGATGAGGAAACAACTCCCTCCACACTAAGGATGATTAAGTGTGAGCTAACATAAGATCAGCACCACACAACTCTCTCTCCCTCTCAAGATCATCACATTCTCTGATCTTTCCTTCTCTTTTGCTGCCTTAATCTTCTTAATATTTGAATACACTTATTCTCTCATGTACACAGTATCCCCAAGTATGGAAAAAGTGTTTGTATATGTGCATCTGTGTGTACAAGCATGAAGGTGACTCTGATTTAAAATCATCACCATATTACTACTACTACTCCTTCTCTCTCTCTTTTTCCTCTCTCTCCTTCTCTCTCCTTCTCCTTTCCTTCCTCCCCCCTGATCAGGGTTTCTTAACCTGGTGTCCCTGGACCCTAGGGCCCACAAGAATTCACCAGGGGGCTCCACAAGAGATAGTGATTGCAAATAAAGCAACTTTTTGAACTGTAGATATAATAACTGTCATGCTAGGTCTCCCTGTGTTGTGAAAATTATTTCAAGTGATCCTCCAGGATAAAAGGGTTGAGAAAGGCTGGTGTAGATCATCACTCTCCCTAATCTTTCCCTTGTCTCTTTTTTTTTAAGACATGAGGAAACCATGTGAGGTACTAGTGGTATTGGTGCTTGAGAAGGGCTCTGGCCCTCCATGCCTCCAGCATACAGAAGAGAAGGCAACCCTCAAAGGGTGAGGGGAAAGTTCCCCACTTTGGACTTTCAGAGAAAGAACTAGAACTGTTTAGCATGGCGTCTGTTGCTAAAACAGAGAATCCTTAGCTTAGAAATAATTGGATGATGACTTTGAAAATCTAACATTTTATCTTCATAGAAAAGTGCTTTAGGATGTTGTTTTTCCTCTAGTAATGCTAAGTAGGAAACACAGCAGAAAACACCAGAAAGAATAGATACCTGTTATTTATCTATCTATCTATCTATCTATCTATCCGTTCATTTATTTATATCCTGCATTGATACCCTTCCATTTCTTCTACCATGGACCTCAAAACAGTTCACATGGAGTTCCATGGTGGTCCCCCATACAGACACTGAAATGATCCAATGCAGTTTTGAGCTTTTACTGTTCGTGTGGTGGCTGTATCCTGTACAGCCCAGATGGCACCTGTCATATGTCCATCTAATACATGGAATTTCTCTTACAATAGCAGTTCTCAAACCTTTGTTCTCCAGTTGCTTTAAATTTCAGTTCCCAGAATCTCTCACAATTGGCAATGTTATTTAGATTGGGAATTGTTATTTAATTTAGGAATCACTATTATCTGTGTTACAGCGAACATGGTTTAGTGGTTTGAGCATTGGACTACCACCCTGGAGACCAAGGTTTCATTCCCAAATTGGCCATGGAAATCTACTGGGTGACCTTGGATTCATTACACACTCTCAACCCCTAGAAAACCCCATGATAAGTTTGCCTTCGGGTTGCCATAAGTTGGAAAGGACTTGAGGGCACACAATAACAACAAATTACCCATGTGGCTTAGTTAATGTGACTTAGTTTGGGAGTCCCAAACATCTGGCCTACCAAAGATGGAGAATTTTTGCTTTATATATGGGTTTTTATCTCTCTACTTTACTCCATAAATTATCTCTTGGCACATAAGGAACATTGCTGTAGGAAAAATTCTCTCATCAAACTCCTAACAGGAATGTCTTGTTATACACTTGCTGTCAAACAAGTTTTCATCTTACAGAACAGTCTAACAGTTCTAGTACCAACTTGATTAATGCCTGTCTAAAATATTGGCAGTAGGGAAAGAATGAAACATCCAGTATTAAACTTATAAAAGTGACAACGGAGGCTGCATTATCAATGGGCAGTGAATCCATTCTGGTTTTTAGTCCAAACTTTAGAGGAGACTTCTATCAAAGGCTTTGAGCCCTGAACCCAAAATATGTTTAGCATCTGGGATAGTCCTTTAAAGTTTAGACTAAAACAAAAAGTGAATTTATTGCCCTCCGCAGCCTGACATGGCCACCGGCTGCAACTGACCTACGAGGACAGATGTCAGGTTTTAGCATTTTCTTGGATCCTTGTATTCAGAACATTTTCCGTTGATTCCACTTAGGTATGGAATTAGGTACATAGTGTTAGTTACTTAATCTTCAGCACCAATATGGTGTAGTGGTTAGAGTGTTGGATTAGGACTCGAGAGATCCAGATTCTGGACTCAATGAGCCATGAAACTTACTGGGGAACTTTGAGTCACTCATTCTAACAGTTTATTTACCTCAGAGGGTTGTTGTGGGAATAAAGTGGGAAAGAGGACAGTGGCAGAGCTTGAAGTGTGTGGAGGGTGTTGGGAGGGGGCGGGGCTACTGTGTCTGGGGGCGTGGCTGCAGTGCGTGGAGGCATGGCCAGGGCACGTGGGGTCGTGGCTACAGGCTGGGATGCCCCAAAAACATTGCCACCCAGGGAGAACCGTTCCCCCATCCCTACATGACTGGAAGAGGAAAATCATGCATACTTCCCTTCTGCTCATTGGAGGAAAGCTGGGACATAAATGAAAGTAAAAAATAAATGGAAGTTGGGGAGAGTAAGGAGAGGTACACTGCACTATTGTTTCTTAATAGTTCATTTGTCCCAAAACTGTGGCTCAAAACTCAAAGCAAATTCAAGGGCACTGCCATTGTTTAATAAGAGAGATGATCTATATTTCTACATTTACTTTTGTCTCATTCCTTGAAATATTATCTTCTTGTGTAGTGTTGTTGTTTTTTAATGTAACCAATAACCACCACTGGGAGGGAGGCAGACTGCAATGTTTGTGGATGTGTGGGTGTGGATGTGTGCTTTTGTATAGAGAGGAGAGCCTTTGATCCTAAATCCATTTGCTAGGCCCAGTGGACGAGAGCTACTGAATTAATGTGAACTTGGTAACTCAACATTTTCTGTTGATTCTCAGGGTCTACTCTACTTGGCATTAGCTGCCACTTTCCCTACCCACCTTGGAACTGATGGAATATATTGTACGCTTACCTGCTATTTGACATGCAAGGAAATGTCCCAGTTTTCCTCCTGTTGCAATTCCAGTTGAGACTATGGCAGAGACAAATGCCTAAAGATTCCCACAGGCCCTTCTCCTGTCCAAAGTCCCAGTCTGATTTATCTTCCCAGAATTCCTCTCTACCAATGTGCACTGCAGGCTGTTGGTTAAACAGAAAACAAATACATAGTGCCTCAGTACGTGGTAGACATCATAGTTAGCTGGGCCCAGAATACTACCGTTTTTCAATAGATTACATTCCTATTAGCTAAATTACTTGTATGTAAGGTGGACACTTAGTGCAATGAGGCAAAATTGACTCAAGCCTTATTCTAAAACTGTTACGCATAAGAATCTAGGAA
Organism: Iguana delicatissima; assembly: GCA_948472985.1. Classification (NCBI taxonomy): domain Eukaryota; kingdom Metazoa; phylum Chordata; class Lepidosauria; order Squamata; family Iguanidae; genus Iguana; species Iguana delicatissima. The sequence continues at coordinate 450,620 of CAOKZL010001152.1, forward strand.
GGAAGAAGAGGTTTTTTCCCCCATTTGTCTTTTATATCATGATATTTTCATGCTCAGTGCTTAAAAAACATAGAAAGATAGAGATTGACTAAATTGAGCTGTGCCAAATCAGACATATGCCCTTTCACACTGTGTAATTATGGCAGGTTGATTCCACTTTAACTGCCATGGCAACATCCTATGTACTGTTTCCCATTTGGTCAGAGGCACCAAGGGAACTCCCTGGCCCAGAATTCTGGATACCCCTCCCTACACTTCCAGTCCCAGGATTCTGCAAGATGTTGCCTTGGTAGTTAAAGTGGAACCATAGCACTATAACTGCTTAGTGTGAAAAGGCCCTAGGGGAGTGGCTTCTTGAATTCTGAATGGTAGCTGCCCCTCTGGTTGCAAGCAGCGGTCTCCCTCAGTCCTATTGTTTCTTCTTTTTGCAAACTGACTGCACACTTCCAAAAGTGGATCATGTGGTCATTTTAAGTTCTTTTTACGAAATGTGAACGCAGGTGAAATATTGTTAGGATGCGTTCCTGATAAAGGTTTTGGATTCACTTGGTTGGTTCATTATTGCTCCAAAGTGATCCAAAGTTGACTCAACCTGTATCTCATCCCCCTGATGAGATTCAGCTCTTGTTCACCACTCAGTGATGTTAAATTGTTTTGTTTTTATTGTATAATCTTTCTCTGGATGTGCAAGATTCTCTTGCAGCCTTAAACAATTTAATGTCATGAGGAATGTACCAGATGATCTTGATTGTGCTCTGCTGTGATATATTGCTACCTTTAAAACAGTGAAGGAGAAATAAGAAGCACACAAGTGGGAGTTGTGAAATGAAGATCTAACACTTCTAATTTGTGGGTGGGGTGAGGAGAGAATGGGTGAAATTCCATATTTAGCTGACTTGAAAGCAGAAGCACTAGCAATTGCCTAAAAGTATCGGGAAAACAATGCTTTCCCCTTAATCTTGTTTTGATAGCATTTCAGATAGACTTTGGCACAGCAGTTTTTGAACATATTGCAGTAGCAAGAAGCCAGACCCTGTTCTCAGTTGTATCTATTGTGTACCTTTTGTGTTCTGAAATTTAATTTCCACTACTTGCCTCAGGTCTTTCTAGTAATCTGATTAACTCACTGTCTGCTGGGACAACTAAAACTAGTTTTGCTCAACTACTTACTAAGGATTGCCATCGCTTGCTAACAAAAAATCAAAAGTTAAGATTAAAATCATATTCAACTGTCCGTAGAATTAAAGCCACATAAAACATTAATTTAAAAATATAGATTAAAAGTAGTACAGCACTGACACAGAAATTATGTAAAACAATAAGTTCCCAATACCTTCTGGAATAGAAAGATCTTCACCAGTGATGTAGACTCAAGTCGATAGACTCAGACTCAAGTCGAACTTAAGTCACTTCAGTGACTCGACTCGGACTTGACTCGGTCATAAATGTTGCACTGACTCAATTTAAGCCTTGTATATTTTTAATGACTGACTTGATGCCCTTGGTTCAGTAACATAACACATTCATCCAGAAACCTTGCGACTTTGAACAGTGCCCCCATCTCTTTTTGCCTACTAATCACATGACAAGCTCTCTCAAGCCCAAAGTGTTGGCGCATTTCTTAGAGGGGAACAGCAAACAGGTTAGGCAATGGCTTGAGGTCTGCTCAGCAGCCTGTCCCTGATACATATCAGAGGAGCCTTCTAAAACATTTCTTAAGAGTAAAAGACAAGATTCGCCCTCCAGAGTGCTGGGTGCATTTCTCAGAGGGGAACAGCAAATATGTTAGGCAATGGGCTTGAGGAAGAAGGATCCTTCCTTCTAAAGCTTTTGAATCTTCAGTAATGGGGAGTAAGATAGGATCCTATTCCCCACTGCCAAAGCTACAGAATGCAAAATTGCAAATGTTGAGGGCCAGCTCTGCTTAAATTGTTAAAACTGAATTTATTTCACTCTATCCAATAATTCTGGAATTTTAGTTGGGGTATAAGGTTGGCTTCCAAACATGAGACTTGACTTGAAAGTATCTTCAAGGACTTGACACTTGAAGGTAAAGACTTGAGAACTGAAATAAAAGACTTAAATACATCACTGATCTTTACCTGATGATAAAAAGACAGCAAGAAGGAAGGGAGTTTCAGAGTCTAGAAGCAGCCACAGAAAAGGTCCTCTCCTGTATTCCCACCAAACATGCCTGTGGAGGCAGTGTGGTTGAGAGAATTGCCTCCCAAAAAGATCTTAGAGTGTGGTCTGTCTCTTTGGGTAGGATACAGTCGTTTAGATGGCCCAGTCCCAAGCCATATAGGGCCATATAGGTACTTTGAATTATGCACAGAAAGAAACCAGTAAGCAGTGGGGCTGTTGCAACAAAGATTCTCCCTGTCACCATCCCTCCTCCCTACAAATGTGCTGCAGCTGAAATTTCTGAACATTCTTCTGAGGAAATCCCATGTAGAGCATACAAAAGTAATCCAAATGGAATGTAACAAAAGCCGTGTGCCACCATGGTCAAGTCAGACATTCCAAAGAACAAGCATAGCTGGCACACTTGTTTAATTGTGTAAAGGAACTCTTAGCCACAGCCAAAACTTGAGTATCCAGGTTCAAGGCTGAGTCCAGGAGTTCACCCCAAACTGTGCACATGTGTCCTCAGCTGTTGTTTTGTTTTGGGGTTTTTAGAAGTCACTTTTAATAGATAAAATCTACATACACTAAAAGTTGAATACAACATATAACAAGGAACAATACTACAAAGAAATAAACTAAGGAAAGACAAAACGTAGTACGTTCCAACATTATTCCCAATCACTATCTATGTATGTGTCAAAAACTACAACTAAAAAAATAAAATAAAAAAGAAGAAAGATGGTTTCCAACTATCTTTTCTGCAGGTATATTTTAACTCTTAAAATCTACCTCTCTCTATTCTTGTCTATAAGTTACACAGCATCTGTATGCTTGACTCATATCAAGTAAGAAAACCAACAACCATCAGATCATAGTCTTATTTTTCACAAAGTCAGTCAGGGTTTTCTAGTCCTTCAAAAACATTGTCAACAATTTTTCTTTAATCAAAATAGTCAGTTTATCCACTTCTGCTAATCTTCCATTTTTGAACATATGCTATCCTGGCAGCTATTGTCATATTTGAAGTATGCTTCCATTACTCTTCTATTTGATCATCTTTCAGTCCCAAATATTAAAATTCAGGTTTTTAATTGAATATTAATCTTTAAAAATTTTGTATCAGACTATGTATTTGGAACCTCCCCCCCCCGCTTTTTAAAGAGACCATCATCTGCTATATAAAAGTCACTGTTTGTCTACACGTTTTGTCTGTTTGTCTGCATCAGGCAGGCCAAGACCTCGTACAATTGGCTGAGTGAGGCGAGTAGACCTCATATGATTGGCTGGCTGTGAAGATTCTGTGGAATCCTGGGGTTGGCAGTTCAGGGAGGGACCGTTAGAATTCTCAGCCCCAGAGAGCTCTTGGGCCTCAGGCCGGTTGCTATGGAGATGAGGCCTACCATCAGTAACGATGCCAGAAAACATCTGGGAGGCATATGTGAGAAAAATTAAAGTGACATACACAACATAGTTACAAGGTCTTCTTGCCTCACACAGTAGATTGTATAGGTTCCATATGTGAGGAATCTTAAAGTTGAAATTCAAACTCAACAGAAAGCAAAAAAAACAAAAGCCAGTACTTCAACGTCACCAGAAAACACGGATTGGATTGGGGATTATGGGTAAAAGTTACAGGTACTGGTATAGCAGCAAGGAGGAGGACAGTGTATTCCCACAGGAACCCAACCTCTGTATGTTAACAACAACTATGAATACAGATTGGATTGGGAAATATAGGAATAAGTTATAGACACTGGTATAGGCCAGTTGCTATGGAGATGAGGCCTAGCAGCAAGGAGGAGAACAGTGTATTCCCTCAGGAATCCAACCTCTGTATGTTAACAACTCTGAATACAGATTGGATTGGGGAATATGGGGAAAAATTACAGGTATTGCAATAGGTCGATTGCTATGAAGACGAGGCCTAACAGCAAAGTGGAGAACAATGTATTCTGTCAGGAACCCAAGCTGTGTATGTAAATACCTCTGAATACAGATTGCATTGGGAAATATGGGGAAAAGTTACAGGTATTGGAGAAGACAGTTGGGTGAGTTGTTAAGAGAAAAATAAAATCCCAGGCAATGCCAGGTAAATGTGCTAGTATATGATAAAAAGACCCTGCCTGCTTACTACATTTCCAACATAAATTCAAAGGAAGTGTAACCCCACCCAGCCAAAGTTGAATTTCTGTTTCGTGATCTGCCATCGGAGTGACTAGTAGCATCCCTGTCTTGTCCATATTAAGCATCAGTTTGTTCATTTCCATCCAGCCCGTTACAGTTGGCAAGCACCAGTTTAGAGCCAAAGCAGCTTCCTTGGACTGAGGTGGAAAGGAGGGATACAGCTGGGTGTCACCAGCACACTGATGGCAACAAATCCCAAAACTCTAGATGGCCTCTCCCAGCAGTTTCTTGTACATGTTGAATAGCATGAAGAACAAAACAGAACCTGTGAGACCTCATAGGCCAATGGCCAAAGAGTCAAGCAGGAGTCACTGAGCACCACCTTCTGGATTTGCTCCCTCCAAGTAGGAATGGAAACACTGTAAAACCATGTCCCCTAGTCCCGCCCCAACAGAGTGGCCAAGAACGGTACCTTGGTTGATAGTATTGAAAGCTGCTGAGAGCTGTAGAAGAACCAACAGGGAAATGCTTCCCCTGCCCAGTTCTCAGTGTAGGCCATGAGGCAACCAAAGCCATTTCCATCCTATAATGGGACCTGTGCATATTACAGTGGGAATTTCCTCAAAGAAGGTTCTTGTTTTGAATAAACTAACCTCTGCTAAGCAAATTTATTGCTTTCACATTTCAATATTAACAGACCAGCTGCTTCACAACTCTTTGATGATTTATGGTCAAGGTCACAATTTACATCTTGTTATATTCTATTATACCTGGATCCTACTCCCACAACTATGTCACTGTGCTTAAACATCTGTGACTTGAATACTACACTCTATTAGTGCATCTAAAGAAGTGGATTGATAGCCACAAAAAGTCATACTGAAATAAATTAGTCTTAAAGGTGCTATTAGATTCCTTCTTGCCCCTCATTTTTCTTTTTATGTAACAAAATATGATTCTGAAATATTAAAATATCCCATTTTACCAACTATCAAATGACTGGCATTCAGAATAAAATTAGTCTTAACAAGGAAAAGTGACTATACATGTTCAAAACTGTCCTGTCTCCTAAATTGTACATAATAACCCAGACCTTCTATATATATATATACACACAGGTGTACAGTTGTGGGTGTATAATGCCATATACTCATTAAAGGTGCTAATAGAAATCCAGCATACTCCTTTATGTAGTAAAACTGCCTTGTGTGGTTGCATTGTGACCTCACACCCATCTCTTCTTTAACTTTTGGCTGTTGTCCTTTTCCCCACTATTCTCCCCCTTCTCCCGCCCTCCCATCCAAAAAATAAAACCTCATACTGTGCCAGCTTAGTATTTTTGCCTGAGCCAGCACAGGCTTTGGGGGACCATCTAGGCCCTCTTCCCTGCGATAAACTAGATTTGGGATTAATCCTGTTGGAGGCCTCCAAATTTAATATTTACTAAGGTATTACAGACTTACTTTTGGAACAATCTTACAGTCCTTGTCCTCGACCTTGTTTCAGTTTTACAAGTTAAGTTTTGACAGTGGAGCTTTGACATCTTCCTCTACCTCATACTGTAGCAATAAAGTCTTGTGCTGTATTCCAATTAATAATGCTGTATGTTCACTTTACAGCTGAAAAGGTGCCACTGAATACTGTGGGAATAAAATCATAAACTACAAAACACAAAGAGGTGAACACGTGGATCATATTGTCTGGGGAGCACATAAAGCATTTGCCTGAGTTGTCTGGTAAGCAGCACTTCAGGAGGCCTGCAATGTTTGAATGGCCCAAGGAATTAAAAAACTACCTTGCAAACAGTAGCTTGAACTGGAAATTGCCTCTTTTCTCTTTTCCATGCAGACATTTTAAAATCCCATTGTACTTTGTGAACAAAATTGCCATTTTCTTTGGTGTCCACTGTGTTTCACGTCTGAAGGGAAAGTGCTTACATCCACGTCTATATACGTGAGCTTCAGCTGGGTGCATAAATGACAGCTGCAATAACACTACTTTGAAAGCAGTTATAAAAGCGAGCTCTATATATGATTTTGCTTGCAGGAAGTAGGATGTTTCAGGAATCCCGAAGAGATTTTGTAAAGCAGCAAGGCTGGCAGCTGTGAAGAGATTTCAGAGGTGCTTAGCCTCAGGATGAGAAACAACTCTTGAATTAGTCTTGCTATGGGCTGCTTTGTGAGAGGACATTGTCTGGTGTTCCTTATAGATTCTGAAAAGTCAAATGAAAAATAATAGCAAGACAGTTGAATTGCCAACAAAATGATATACCAATATGCCATTATTTAAAACAGTGCCAATATATTGAAACAATGCATTTTTCTTCCAGTATGAGCTTATTTTCTTGAGTGACATCCTAAAAACTTGAAGTAACTCACATCTTCTCTGGATATAAAATCTCCTCCCGGGCAAGAAAAACAAAGCATTTGGAGAGTTAAGATCCATCCTGACCCCTGCTTTCAAAAGGTGCTCCTATGTGGGCAAAGAGAGGGTATCTTATTCACAAACAGGAAGAAGGCCCAAACCTGACCAGGAAGCAATCCTCTTCACACCAGGGAGGCAGGAGATATTTCTCAGATTTTTTTTTCTTTTGTAGAAGCTTACCAAATTTGGACCTGCTAAATCTGTTAAATGAACCAGAACCAGAAGGCAATGGCAGCAGGTGGATTCCATATCTGGGATGGTGAATGTGTTCTGAGTTTTAGTGCAAACTTTAACGTGCTAAACTCTGTCCCTAAAATCGCTTCTGACCAAAACCCAAAGATGATTCACTCCCTCACTGAGATGGAAGCTTCTGGGGTGAGAATGCAGTGTTGGGTAGATGAATGGACAGTGAATGGATGAATGTGAGGAGAGGAAGGTTGGCAGATGGGTGGATGGAGATTAGAGTATACATGAATCCAGTCTTTCTCCCCTATATATACCATCCCTAAATATAGAAAAAGAATGTGGATGTGTGTATCTGTGTACAAGCATGAGGGTGATGCTAACTTAAAACCATCGCTGTCTTACTACTCTTGTCTCCTTCTCCTCACTACCAGATCCTTTCACTCCCGAATCTCTCCCTTGTCTCTTTTTAGGAGATAAGGAAACCATGTGAGGTTCTGGTGGTGCTGCTGCGTATGAGAGGCTCTGGCCCTCCAGACCTCCAGCACACAGAAAAGAGAACAATCCTCAAACGGGGAGGGAAAGTTCCCCACTTTGAACTTGCACAGAAAGAACTAGAGCTGTTTAGCAAGGTGTCTGCCACTAAAACAGAACCCTTGGCTCAGAAATAATCAAATGGTGGTTTTGAAAGCCTCTTAAAATTTTCTTTTGGTACAAAAGTGCTTCCAGATGTTGTTTTTCTCTACACATGCTAAGAGCAAACTAGGAAATGTAACAGAAAACACCTGAAAGAGTAGGTTTTACTTATTTATGAATTTATTTCATCTGTATTTTTCTGTTTCTTCCTCTGTGGACATCGAAGTGGTATAGATGGAGCTGTGATTTCTTGTAACTTTATAACCTATAAAGCTAGTTCTGTGATAGGCAGCTCAGAAGAGTAAGTGGCATTTCCTTACCTTCTAATTAGTTGGGGAGGGACTCCTCCTCATGATATAATAACGAGGATGAGGATGATTGCTGCTTCTTCTACTACTACTATCTTTATTTATATCCTATTTTTCCCCCAGGATGGGACTCAAACGTGACTTATAACAAGATATAGTTAAAAACCACAGAATACAAAAGTTAAAACATAATTAAATAGTCAGAAATAATTAAAACAAAGTTAAAATACATAATTAAAAACTCATACATCCATACACATCAGCAACACAATTAACAATATCCAGCACATTCTATCAGACAGTCCACATATAATCACACATCAAACACCTGCCGGAATAATAAAGTCTTTACTTTACTGCAGAAGGACAGTAAGGAGAATACCAGTCTGACTTCTCTGGGAAGGGAATTTCAGAGCCCAGGGGCAGCCACTGAGAAGGCCCTCTCCTGCATCTGACCAGATGCACCTGTGAATATGGTGGGACAGAGAGAAGGGCCTCCCCAACAAATATCAAAGCCCAGACTGGGTCGTAAGGTAGAATACAGTCCATGAAATATTTTAGATTACTTTAAATACCCGTTTTACTGCAAAAATTTTAAAAAACTGCTTAGTGCTAAAAAAAGGCTTTTAAAAGGAGTTCTGTATTTCATGTATTTCAGAAAGCAGGTGTTATGTTCAAGAGAGCAGATTTGCTGCTTTGTCGTGGTTCACCTGAATCGGTCAACATTTAACTGTTGCTGACATTTAGAAGGAAGCCCAAATGCTCAGTTTTGCACATGGGCGCGACTTGTTCAAAGCTTTCACAGCTCAGAAACATTTAGCTAATGCCTGATGCTACATGAAGAGATCAAAAAGGTCTAAAAACTATCTGCCAGTTTTCTGTTAAAAGCAATTAGGAGAAATTTAAATTCCTCCCAGACCATTCTATAATAAATATTTTAGCCTTCCCTTGAGCATCTCTTAGATTTCTTAAGACTTATTTTCTGGTAATAAAAACAATCAGAATTAGATGTTGGATTAAAAATGTACAGTGCAGCTGTATGTTCTCCCACCCCCCTCTGTCTTTCCCAGCATCTGATGAAAAGAATTAGATTTCAGTAGAAAAATGAAATGCAGTAGTATACTTCCATTGTTGAAACGTTTGTGAGCTGAATTTATTGTATGTCTCCTATTATAACTGCATAATATATGGTTATAATAATTATAAGGAAATAACGTTTTCTCCCTGCCCCTCCTAACCTAGCCATATGCATTGGATTCATTTCGAACCAACTGGAGGTAGTCAATACTGCTTAGCCTGGTGTGGACAACTTGTGGCTCTCCACATGTTGTGGGGCTCCAGTTTCCATGGTTCTTTTGAAGTAGCTCGCCAAGAATTGAGACCACCAGATTAAAAGCAAAAATAAAAGTTTATTTTACTGCAGGGATCTCAGTGGAATGATTTCCAAAGCCTGAGAGCCCCGATCCAGGTATTAGCTCTCTTTTTATACCCTCTTGTAAACAGGTTACAGGAAATGATTACATATGACCATATATGAAGTGTTTACAGGTCAGGCAGACCTGGGTTACATCTTTCAAAAATGATGTATTTTGGTACCAAGGGAGTATTTCTCCAACATCAAAACTCCCTAGGTTCCCGGCACTGCTAAGCACATACCTAAGCCTCTTGATAAGATAAAGGGCGCATCTGCTCACCTTATTTTTCTATATTTTTCTACCTTAGCATTAGCTTCTTCAACTTAACCCTTTCATTCCCCCCTTTATGCCAAATTCTACGCAATTTGACATACTTAAGCTTGCTTTTGGGCCATAACAGCAAAATGAGCTGCTTTCCCCTCCATAGCTTGGGAGAGAGAGGCATGTACACATTTCATAGCACAAGAAATACATACCATTACTAAGAACCCTACTACAATTAAAAGTACAATACCTAGAAACAAGGTTTTTAACCAGCTAAGATCTGGAAGCCAAGAAGTTAACCAATCCCAGGGGTTATAATGCCACTGTCATTATTTTGTATCAACCCTTGCAACTGCTGTATCTCATCCTCTATAGTCTTGTTCAAATCATGAAACACAACCTTGCATCCTCCTTTGACTATGGTACAAAACCCCCCTTTTCTGGCTAACAAGTAATCCAAGGCCATTCGATGTTGTAACAATAGCTGATTTAGCTCTTCAATTTCTTGTTGGAGGGCTTGTACCAATTTCCCAGTCGCATTTATAGTTTTCTCCAATCTGCAAGTCAATCCTATTATGCTCCTACGATTTTCTTGAGCCATAATTCCTGGGTAGGATCCCAAAGTGAGGACCCCTGTGATCAGTCCTCCTCCTACTCTACTACCCTCACTCTCAGACAACTGTGGCCTCACGATGACCAGATCCTCACATTGACTTCCCAGTGGTCCCACTAAATGCCGTTTTTCCTACCAACTCGTTTGATCTGTCTTGGTAGGAAAACTTGGACAGGTATAGTCATATATCCTATTCCTATACACTGGTAAGTCCCTGGGTGGTAGTTGGTGGCCCACCCATTAAAGTAGAACCATAAATGCTGGTCTCTAGCCATCAATCCAGAGCATATACTACCTGACCCTGTATAATTAGGAGTGAACATGGGATATTCTGGGTATAAATCTCCAAAATTAGTTTCATTTAAGTCCCCCTTGGGTTGATAGGAGTTATTATATGTGCCATACAAATAGAATCTATCACTACATGCTGAATAATTTCCCAGTTTACCATAAAATGAGGAATATTTTATATATCCTTTCCACTTAGAATTCCAAGATCCACTATGGTGACAGCAAAAACACATTCCGGGGAATAAGTATAAAACTTCAACCGCCTAAATCGAGTCTTGTTTATATTACTATCAACTTTGGCAAACATATTGGGATTCCCTCTAATGGACTGTAGGGCTCCTACAACCACTCCCGGTTCACTAATAAGGGAGGGCATAAAACCGAAATCTGCTACAGTCTGTGGATGTTCATAGATCAGGGTGACATTGGTCCGTGTTGTTGGCAACATGTGTGCAGCATGTCGTTTGAACCAGTTAGCCTCAACTACTCCACCCATCACGCTCCACATCCCGATCAACATTACCCACTTCATTTTCGGAGCCACTCAGGGACCCAAATCTACTTACTCCACACAAATTCCTTCTGTACATATACAAAAATACTAAAATACCAAAAAATATACACACTACTATTATTATTAATCACTAATACTAATATTCATTGTTTCTCTCCCATATCCACTGTAGGGGATCTGGCCGTGCGTAGAATAGTCAGCCTCCGGAGTGACTACAGCAGGGCTCAGTCCCAATCTTCCTCCTCTGCAGTTGCTAGGTCTGACCGTACGTAGAGCTACCAGCGTCCAGCGGGTGGCAGCAGTAGGGTTTAGCCTAGAGTCTTCATTCACCCGTTGCGGATCTGACTGTGCGTAGAGTGGTCAATTCCCTGGTATGACCACGGCAGAGTCTAGTCCGAATCTTCTCTCCCCCCTTTCTTCTGGACAATTTCAGTTTCAAAGGGTTTTCTTGTGATGAAATTACAGCCCAATCAGTAAACGCCCTTTTTATCCTGGTGTAGTGTATCCAAGGTTTCAGCCCTGCTACTTTTACTGCAGTGGGGGTGACTAACAGCACGTGATACAGCCCCCCCCAGCCTGGTGATAGAGGCTCCCCTTTCCAATCTTTAACCCACACCTCATCCCCAGGCTGGAAGGAATGGGCCTTTGTGAGGAAAGGAACTCGTCTAACCTCCAAAGCATGGGCATTTACCCTTCTAGAGCTTTCCCTAATGCCTGCACTTCTTCTTGGAGGGTTAAGTTCCCCAGCTCTCGAATGTCCCCTCTCAATCCCTTCAGGATGGCCGGGGGGCTTCCATACAGCAGCTCAAATGGAGTCAGCCCAGTCGTCCGATGAGGGGTGCATCTTATTCTCAAAAGAGCTATTGGGAGTACATCCAACCATTTGAGCTTAGTTTCTTGACACAATTTTGCAAGCTGAGTCTTCAATGTTCTGTTCATCCTTTCCACCTTCCCAGAACTTTGGGGCCTATACGCACAATGTAATTTCCAAGTAATTCCTAAGACTTCTGCCAAACTCTTAACTACTCCGTGCACGAAGGCCGGGCCATTATCAGATCCGATGTGAAGGGGTAACCCGTATCTAGGTACGATGTCTCGGAGTAGAGCTCGTACTACTTCCTTCGCCTTCTCGGTTCTAGTAGGATATGCTTCAACCCACCCAGTGTGAGTGCACACCATTACCAACATATATCGGTATTGTCCCATCCGTGGCATCTCGGTGAAGTCCACCACTAGGGATTCGAAGGGAGTAGATCCTTGATGTTGGGTTCCCTCTTCCAATCTGGGTCCTTGACGCGGGTTGTTCCGAGCGCAGAGTTGACACCGTGATGACGCCAGCATGGTGTACTGTCTCATTCCATCTATAAACACATCCTTTGCTAACAACTGGGCCAATGCTGTCTTTCCCAGATGCGTGGCTTCATGTGCCTTCTGAACAATTGGCCATCCCATAGATTGGGGTATGTACCGTCTTCCATCTGGTAGGACCCACCAACCATCTTTGTCACTTATAGCTTTCAGGTCCTTTTCAGCCCTCTCATTCTCCTGCTGGGTGTATCTAGGGGTCTGGTTACTCAAGGAGACTTGGAAAAGTGGTACTACCAATTCTCTGGGCAGGTTCTCCTTCCCACTCACTAGTTCACTCTCAGCAGCCTCCTTTGCAGCAGCATCTGCCTTCCGGTTTCCCCGGACCACTGGATCTTGCCCTCTCTGATGTCCTTTACAGTGCATCACAGCAACTTTACTAGGGGCCCACACCGCTTCTAATAGGTGCTCTATTTCTTTTCCATATTTGATCTCTTGTCCTGAAGAATTGATCAATCCTTTTTCTTTGTACAGTGCTCCATGCGCATGCAGGGTAGTGAAGGCATACTTTGAATCTGTGTATATGTTTACAGTAAGTCCTTCGGCCAGCTCTAAAGCCCTGATCAAAGCGATAAGTTCCGCCTTCTGGGCCGAGGTACCAACAGGTAGCGCTTTGGCTTCTATTATTTTATCTACCGTGACCACTGCATAGCCGGCCTTTCGCTTCCCCTCTCGCACAAAGCTACTTCCATCTGTATAGTAAGTGACATCAGGATGGGGCCATGGGGTATCCCTGCAAGTCTGGTCTACTTGAGTATACTTCATCCATGGTTTGAAGGCAGTCGTGGTGTATATTTCCAGATTCTGCTGGGAGCAGTGTTGCAGGGTTCAGGGTGGTGCACAGCTCCAACTTCACTCTAGGGTTTTCATACAACATTCCCTGATACTTGGACATTCGGCTATTCGTGAACCAATAGCTACCTTTGTACTCCATGAGGGCCAGTACAGAATGTGGAACCTTTACCATCAAATTCTGGCCTAAGGTTAACTTATCTGCTTCTTTTACCAACAAGGCTGTTGCTGCTATAGTTCTGAGACACCCAGGCCATCCTCTAGCGACTGGATCTAATTGCTTAGAGAGATATGCCACTGGGCGATGCCAGGATCCCAACATCTGTGTCAGTACTCCCACGGCTATTCCATTCTTCTCATCAACAAATAAGGTGAACTTCTTTGTTACATCTGGCAGACCTAGCGCCGGAGCTTCCATCAGCGCCTTCTTTATCTGTTCCCAGGCGTTCTTTTGTTCTTTTCCCCACACAAATTCAGACTTCTCCGGACCTTTGGTAGCTTCATATAATGGTTTGCTCATTACTGCAAAGTTAGGAATCCAGATTCTGCAAAACCCAGCTGCACCCAAGAATTCTCGCACCATCTTCCATTCCGGGGCTCAGGCAGAGCACACACAGCCTCCTTCCTTTCTCGGCCTAGCGCTCGTTTCCCTTGAGTCACTTGGAATCCCAGATATCGCACCTCTGTCTGGCACAACTGGGCCTTCTTCTTAGATACTTTGTAGCCTGCTTCCCACAGAAGCTGGAGCAACTCCATTGTGGCTTCCTTACACTCCTCCTCACTGGTGGCGGCCAACAGTAGATCATCCACATATTGCAGCAAAACTCGTCTCGGGTTCAGATCGGAATTTTCTCAAGTCTTGACTCAATGATGTCCCAAAAATCGTTGGCGAGTTCTTCCACCCCTGAGGCAAGCGGCACCACGTGAACTGGGTCTTCTGGCCTGTAATGCTGTCCTCCACCTGGAAGGCAAATATTTCCTGGCTTTGGGGGGCCACTCGGATACAGAAGAAGGATCCTTGAGATCCAAAACAGTGAAGTGAGTAGCTGCAGATGGGACTAGTCCCATCAGGACGTATGGGTTTGGTACCACTGGGTGTAGGGTTACTGTAGCTTTGTTTACCATCCTTAAATCTTGTACTGGACGATATTCCTTCGTCCCAGGTTTCAATACTGGGAGTAATGGAGTATTCCAGGGAGAGCGGCATTCCCGAATTATATTGTACTTCTTCAGCCGTTCTAAATGCTTCTGGATCCCTTCCAGGGCTTCTCTGGGTAGATCATATTGCCTTACACGAGTGGGCATAGCATTTGGCTTTAATTCTACCACTATGGGGGCCACGAACCGGGCTAACCCAGGTGGGTTGTCTTCAGCCCACACGCCTGGGGGTCCAAATATAGGGGGTTGCTCTTGACAAACCATGATCTGGTACCTTCGCCACTCCTCCTCCATTGGATAAGTCACTGAGATATTCTTTGGTCCTCTAAAATTTATTTCCATCGTCCCATCTTCTTCAATAGAAATTTGAGCTCTCAATTTAGCCAACAAATCTCGACCCAATAAGGGCACAGGGCAACTTGGCAAATACAAAAACTGGTGAGTGACTTGATGTCTTCCTAGATCCACAATCCTTTTTTCTAAGAGAGGGTGTTTTTCCAATTTCCCCGTGGCCCCCACAATTCTTATGGCTTTCTCAGTTTTTGGCGCTATTGCAGAATTTAATACTGAACGGGTGGCTCCCGTATCTACCATCATGGGGATGGCTCGGTCCCCTATTTGTGCTGTGACCATAGGCTCCCCGGGGCCGAGAGCAAGGGGGCCCGGTCTATCCTAATCGTAATGTTCCATTTCAGCTAGTCCAATGAAGTCCTCGAACCCTTCGTCCATCCCCTGCTCATATCTTCCATCCACTACTCTTCCTCTTCCTCTTCCTGATTTGCTCCCCTTCCTCTTCCTTCGATCCATTCCTCTTCCCCTGTTCGCCATCCCTCTCTGTCTGGGACATTCATTCTTCCAATGCCCAACCTGTCGGCAGAGGGCACACTCATTGCGTCTCAATGGAGGTCCACTTCCTTTTCCAATTTTCGCCCCCCTTCCTTTGTCGCCAAAGCTGCAGCCAATAATTCCGCTTTCTTATGCATCCGCCTGTCCTTCTCCCGTTTCTCCTCTTGGTCTCTATTCACATATACTCTCTGGGCAATTTCCAACAATTGGCTCAAATTCATACCTGCAAATCCCGCTTGTTTCTGGAGTTTCTTCCTTATATCTGGATAACTTTGGGTCACGAAGGCCAAATTCACCATCTGTTGGTTGCCTGGGTCTTCTGGGTTCACAGGAGTATACTGCCTATAAGCATCAAGTAATCTTTCCAAATATGTTCCTGGGGGTTTAGTGGGTCCCTGAAGTATCTCTGATACTTTGGACATATTAACAGGCCTCTTCATTCCTTCTCTCATAGCTTCCACTAGTAGAGCTTGATAATCAGTGAGCATAGTCAACTGTGCTGGAGGTTCGGGTCCCATCCTGGGTCCGCCAAGGGGACCCTACCTCTCATCCACTGCTCAGGGTTCGCCTCTCCAGGAGGTGCCCTGTCTCTAGCTATCCGTTCTGCATGCTGAATTATTCTCCTCCGCTCTTCAGTAGTGAACAAAGTCAGGAGCAACTGCTGACAATCTTGCCAATTGGGGATATGTGAGGCCATAATACTGGAACAAAGTTCAATTACTTCTTGTGGCTTATCTGTGTAAGTAGCATAATGGGTCTTCCAATTAAGGAGGTCAGACGTGGTGAAGGGAGTATATTGGTAACTCGGGACTCGCCGATAACCACCCTCTTGGGTGGGATCTGGCACCAATTGACTGATTTGTCGCAATGGTGCAATCACATCTCCACTTTCCCCATCCGAATCATCCACTTCTTCTACTTCCTTCTGGGGTTTTGTTGTTTACTCTTGACCTGCTTACTCTTGGATTTTTCTTTTGGTCCAGTCTGTTCGGGTTTGGGTCTGAGTGTCATCTTATTCTGGACAGCCAAACTGGAACCTGGCAACTCCTCTGTCATTTCCTCTTCATGGGTAACTGGGGCCAAATCCGCCAGTCCCCCAGCCACTCCCTCTTGTTGTGAGGCTGTCTGAGGTACTGGTGGCAGTGGAGCAGGCGGTGGTACTTCCAAAGCCAGTGGTGGCGGGGCTGGTTGCATCACCACATACGGTGGAGGGGGGGCAGTGGGCTCTTCTGGAGCTGAATCAGGCAAAATCTGGGCTTTTCCAAGCTTTCGTCTGGCCCTGTCCTGCCTCAGCACCATAGCCTTACAAATTTGTTCCTGACACTTCTGCAACCAAGAGGGGTTCTCTGTAACCACTGTGTCCCATGAATCTATGTATGGATACTGATCAGGATGGCCAGGCTCACCCACCACTACTGAATACACTGCCTTGATTTGAGCGGGTTCTAAGCTCCCTTCCAGAGGCCACCCCACCTTGAAAGAAGACCACTCCACTTCACATAAATTCCGTAAACGCCCTGGCGTCATCGGGGGGTCCCCATAGTCCCCACTGAATCCTTTCTTGAAATTCTTTAACATACAACCTAAAGGGGTTTGCCGGCTTTGCCCCCCACCCATTTCCTCCCAACGTGGACAAGACACACTAGGAGAAAGGGATTTGCGCGTGAGTAAGGGGTCCACGCGCCAACACGAAGGGGGATAGACACCACTCTCTCTGTGCCGACCCACGCACCCGGACTCTCAACGGTATGCAATGGGAACTGCGACACCTTGCGCCCCTCCTTTCACACCACATTCACGCCAACAAACTACCTCCCACCTCTTTTTCCACCTCCAAAAAGCCTCGCGGTTTCACCCACAACAGTGGGGTACTAAGGCAAGACTTAAGGGGTTGATCAGGCCCCTCTTCTCCCTGAAGTTGCAGGGAGGGCACTCACCAACAGTCGTGGGAGGGTTCTGCTTTCTGCTCCGTCTTCGGGTCCCTGGGCTGGAACACCACCGCCAGAGCCGCCGCCTCACTCCGAGTCAATCCTTCTGACAAAAGTAAGTCAGGGGCGCCCTGGGTCGCGTCGGAAAGAGGCGACGGCCCCGACGCCCTGGCGTCCGCCAAAGTGGGCAAAAGCCCCTCAATATCCCGACGAGCCCCCAAATTGAAGTAGCTCGCCAAGAATTGAGACCACCAGATTAGAAAGCAAAAATAAAAGTTTATTTTACTGCAGGGATCTCAGTGGAATGATTTCCAAAGCCTGAGAGCCCCGATCCAGGTATTAGCTCTCTTTTTATACCCTCTTGTAAACAGGTTACAGGAAATGATTACATATGACCATATATGAAGTGTTTACAGGTCAGGCAGACCTGGGTTACATCTTTCAAAAATGATGTATTTTGGTACCAAGGGAGTATTTCTCCAACATCAAAACTCCCTAGGTTCCCGGCACTGCTAAGCACATACCTAAGCCTCTTGATAAGATAAAGGGCGCATCTGCTCACCTTATTTTTCTATATTTTTCTACCTTAGTATTAGCTTCTTCAACTTAACCCTTTCACTTTACCATCAGACTAGGACTGATGGAAGCTGTCGTTTCTGTGTATAGGAACACAAGTTGCTCATAACTAGCTTGGGAAAATGTTCCAAGAAGTTACAGTAGATGATTTATCTAGGGCTTCTAGATCTGTGGAGTCTTCTGATCTTTATACTGTGACTGCATAAAATGTCACTGACTTTAGACTTAGGCCTTGTCACTTCAGAAATTTGTTGTATGAGCTAAAGAACTGAAAATATTGTTTTAAATCCCCCTTACCTTTTTCATTCTTGCCAACCACCCAAGCATGAACATAGGTGGTTTATTCATATTAACTGTCATATGGAATCAATGGGCAAAATCTAAGTAGCTGATAATTCTCCATAGGAAATGCATGAAGTGATCCATAAGAAGAAATTACTATAGAAATCCTATCAACACTTAAGTAACTTCCTTTTTTATTGTGTCATTAGAAAGGATATTAAATGCTAGTTCCTTGAATCTATCTCGGTAGGTATTATTTGCAATGGATTTAATTAGAGAGAAAATCATAGAGTATTTGTGTCCAGGACAATGAAATGGAAAACTCAGAAAGTCTTTCTCAGAACGCTTTCTGCTGTTTCCATATGTGTTTTAGCTTTGGATGAAAGAGAGAATTTCTTCCTGAGAAATGAACTGACCTGCCTTTGCCAAATAAACTGTAGTTCCAGAGCCTGGAAAAAGTTCTTTTTTGTTTTGTTTTGTATTTTTTGTTTGTTTGTTTGTTTTGGACTACAACATTCCAGATCCCTAGGCAGCCAGGGCATCCTGGCTATTAAAGTATTAAAGAAAGTTACAGAGTTGGGTACAAATTTGGAGCATATTTCTCAGAACTTCATTGACATGGGCAGTGTCTGCTTCAACTAGATTTTAAATTACTGTACACAAGACAAATGTTTTTATTAGAGTGGAATAATATCTGTCATTCTCTCACTGCAAAATGTACTGTGAATGCTACTGTGTTATTGTCTGCATAAATTCTTTGTTTAGCGTTGAATTAATTTTCCATGATTGCCAATGCCCCTGGACCCTGTTGTGAGCATAGGTGGCAACACGCCGGACCTTGATCCCTGCAATGGTATTTGCTAGAGCACTTCCTCACCATATCTCCTGGCCTGAATAAAATAACATAAAATGATGTGGCAGAGGGGGATGTCCCTAGGTACTGGCTCATAGCCCTGAGTTTTGTTTTCTTTTTAAAACTTCTGAATATTTTAAATGGTAAACTTCCTTGTCTCTTTCTTAGAAAAAGAACCTAAAAAATTAAATAGCAGTCAGAAAGGCAGTGCTGGTAGTGCTGGTAATGTTGGTGGTAGGGAGGAAAATAATAATGGTGATTGTAGAGTAGGGAGGAAAATAATAATGGTGTTTATGCGGAATAAGAAAGGTAAAGATCCCAGTGTTTCATTAAGCCTGTAATTGTACAAACGTTCTGATTTTTTTCATACTGTTTCTTCTTCTTTGACTTTGGTAGCATATTTTTGGTCAGGGAAAGCAACAAACACTGTTGTTGTTGTTGTTGTTGTTGTTGTTGTTGTTGTTGTTGTTGTTGTTGTTGTTGTTGTTGTAGCTGTGTACAGGATCTGTTCCAAATCTGCTCCAGAGTTTGGATTAATTTCAAACATCCATGAAATAAATCTGTTTAGATTATATCTAAAATAGAAATGAGCAGATCTGTCCATCACTAACAAGAAGCATATGCCACTGGCACTGTCAATATGTTCAGACATTAATTACTGGTAGATGTTCCAGTACAGCTTTGAAGAACTTTGTTGAATCTTAATGTTTGTTTAATTATGTGGATAGAAGGAACATTTTGTTCTGAGTGCAGGTATTTTGTGAACGTTTTTGCCCACTGCAAAATTAAGCCTCCTGGCAAAAGGGTGAAATTGTCCACAATCGATTTGGTATCCAGGAGGGAAATGAAGAAAAGGCTTTCCCATGCCAAGGCTTCCTGCTTTTTGCCTTGCAGTTTGAATGTTTTTCCTCTCTGTCCCCTAACCTTCAATGGGATGCATTCCTTGATGTGCATCTCAGATGAAAGAATGCCCCCACCCCAGTTATCTCAGTAACAAAGATGTTCTCTCTGCTCCCCACCCTGAAGCATTAGTGCATCTGAGAAACATGAGTTACAAGGGCATTAAAGAATGGAAGATGTCCCTAACCAATGCTTGAGAGGCTGCTGTTAGACTCTCAGCTAAAGTGCTCCTTAAAAAAACCAAAGAAGCAGGTAAATATACACATTCAAGAGAGTGGATTCTCTTTTTAAAAAAAAAATCTTTCTAAAGAGGCTCATTTTTCTAAAGAGACTGTAGTTCATTCTTCAGAATTTTGAGAAGAAATGTGTACATCCAGCAAGGTGGACTTGATTTCCTTATAACTTTCTACTCAGTTACCAAACCCAGACTTTGGAATTCATGTAATTTTCTAGTGCTTGCTGTTTCCCTATCCCAGTACATAGCCATAGTTTGCCTACCACAGACTTGTGGATGACTTATTCTGGGAATCTGTGTTCAACCTAGGACTTTTCTGTCCTACACTGTTATAGTGCTATTATTCCATTTTCAACATCCTATGGAATCCCTTTGCAATTTAGGGAGGAGTATTTAGAATTCTCAGCCAGAGAGTGCTTTGACCTCAATAAACTACAAACCTCAGAATTCCACAGGATGTGGAAAGTGGAATAATAGCACTATAGCAGTGTAGTGTGGAAAGTTCCCTAGTCTAGGTGAGTTTGCACTTCTTCTGAAGAACCAGGCTTGCAGAATGAAGATGCTTTTAGATCTGTGCTTGACTTGGGATGTGCAGGAGATACCTATAGCAGGAAGCATCATCCACCTGCCTCAATTGATGCACCATATTCTTTTTGTGTACCCACCCCAAACGCAGAACATATCTATGACTATCCATGAATTGGCCACATCCCATTTCACCAGGGCACCAGATTCCATCTGATCTTAAGCAGGATCAGCTTTGGTAAGTACCTGAAGGGGAAATGGCCAACAAATACCAGCCTGTATTTCAGAGGAAGAAACTGATAAAACCACCTCTGAGTATTCTTTGCTTAAGAAAACTCTGTGAAATTAATGGATTTGCCATAAGTTGATGGATGTCTTAAAGATATACACATCACAATATGTTCTACTTGGGCCTCCCTTTGGACATTTAACAGAAACTGCCATTTCTAGTGTCTTGTTAGTTGTCTAGAACTGACTGTATAGAATGTGTCCTTCCAGTTCTTGAGAATCTGTACTGGCTAATAAATTCTTCCTAAGAGCAAATCAGAGTGCCCCCTTAGCTAAGGTTTGTACACCTTGCAGTCCAAATACTGACTGTAGTCTCCCTACCTTGACTGAAGTTGGGTAAGGTAATCTTCAGAGGCCCTTCTCTGGGTCTGCATTTTCCCTTCTGAAATTCCACATCCCACAATCCCACAGAATGTGTTGAAATCTACCTTGCAGTCATTAAGAGAATAAAGAGAGAGAGGAAAACAGACTTTTCAGACCTCTTTCTTGGCCACACTGTACTGAGGCAAAAAATGATGGTGTAATGGATTCTGGGACAGATTCTTTGACATAGAAAAAAGCTGCTGGTTACCTTTTTGTAATTCAGAAATTGGTTTTCTATTTTTCCTAGTAATTTTACATAACAGTTTCCTGTAGTTATACCCAGTGGGATTCTTTGGCTGATATATTCCAAATGCTCATTATGTAGTAGATCCTGTGGTGGTTTTATTAAGCAAATGTCTTCTTTCAGCATTAACATTAATTACAATTTCTACAAATAGTGTGGTGGACTGAGAGTGGGAAACTGTGAGCATACTGACAGAGCTGGTGTTTTCCAGAAGCAACTTTAAGCAATGTCAGCATTCCTGCTACACTTGAAATGCAATCACAAGTTGGACAGTTGTGGGTGGCTTCAGGCATTTGAAATGCCAACGTGTGGAGTGGCATCTCCTGCTCCTCCACATGCTGTGAAGAGCAAAATGTCTGAGGTAGTGTATTCATGTCCACTTACACCTGGTGGTTTGTTTTGATGAGGTGGCCCCTTAAATTGATACCAGTGTTTGTGGAGAAATAGAGAGGTTGCTTTCTTCATGCTGCATCCAGAAGACAGTTTCCATGAGGATATTTCTGCCCATGAAGCACATCCTTTGGCTAATAGCAGAATGATACCTTCAGCAACAAATGTGGAACTATAGAGGTGGGAGATGAGTGAATGATTTTCACAAGGATGTTTCTTCCATCCTTCCTCAATCTGCCTCATAAAACTCTGCAACTGCTCTTCCTAGT
Source organism: Iguana delicatissima (assembly GCA_948472985.1). Taxonomy (NCBI): domain Eukaryota; kingdom Metazoa; phylum Chordata; class Lepidosauria; order Squamata; family Iguanidae; genus Iguana; species Iguana delicatissima. The sequence continues at coordinate 472,533 of CAOKZL010001152.1, forward strand.
TGGAGTTCTACATTTGATGTCTAAGCATATGAGAGAACCTGAGCTGAGCAGGAACAGTATTAACCACTTATCTACCACTGCTCCTTTACCAATGCTTTCTTCCCTTCAGTTTGAGTATGGCATTGTCTCCAACAATGTCCTTCTGCGAGCAGAAATGGCAGCTAGCAGATAGAGTTGCTCATGCAGCCTCTATTGTGCTTCCCGAAAGACTGGAAGACCCAACGCAGTAGATTTCATAGAGTGCATTGGGGGGTGGCTGTAAGAAGGAAAAGGGACTGCGCAGGGAACAGTTGTAGAAGGGAGAGGAAAAGGGGAACGCCAATCACATAAACGAACTCTACCCGTGTAACATGGGATTTAGTTCAATAGTAGCAAAGACTGGGTTGGGAATACTACTGTGCTGCCATATATATATAGTTCCATCTTAACTAAAAGTGACTGTGGCATGTACTTTGAACATAGCCCTCAGGGTTTTTTCAGTTTGATTTTGATTTGATTTGAATTTCACTTTGGGCTCTAATTTCACCCCAGAAAAGTACGAATATTTTGGTTAAGTCAAAAATTTGGCCGTTGGACTCCCTGACTTTGTTCTTCAGTCTGCTAGCTGAATTCCTGTTTAGCAACTTGGACTTAAATACTAATACTTTCACATTTTCAAAAGCACCAGGATGGCTTAGGACTTGAAGTTCCACTGGCTTTCAGTTCTCTGTTGAGCATAGGATGCCTAATTTTGGTCACCACACTTACAAAGGTTATAAATGAGGCTGATTCTAGCTAAGGACATTGGAATGTATGATGTGTGAAGTAAGGAGAGAATAATGTTATTTAGCTTTGAGAAAAAGCAGAGCAGACAAGAATTTGAAAGCACTTTTTAGAGCACCACCATAAACACTGAGAGCAAATAGATGTGAGGACACTGACAGAATGACAAACAAGTTAGCACCAGGATCTTGTTGGAACCTTATGTCTGCATAAGAAGATTTACATGTGCAGGAATTAGAGTTATGCAGTTGTGAAATGTCTGTATCCAGTAGAGGGCTGCCGTTTCATTACTACACAGCAGAGCTATCAGAGTCCCTGATGCTTATAGTCGCACTATGTGCCTCAGTTTGAAGTATGCAGCAGCCTCAATGTGCATCGAGCACTCCTGCAGATGTCCCGTTATGCACCTTCACAGTTCAGTAAAGTGTTTTTTTAGTGTCTCTGCTACATAGTTAGGTATAAAGGTGCGTAATATAACAGGACATATAAGATTCTGGCAAAGATGTTTCAGAAAAAACGATTACTGAAGAAACTGGTGTGCTTCTCCTCATTGGCAATTAATATGAAGTGCCTTAAGCATTTATTGGGCAGAAAAGTGTACACATGCAAAAGGAATTTTGATAATGCCATTTGGTCCAAAAACAACTTTAGACATTATACAGCATGTGTCTGTATATACAGGCACTGAAGCAGTCGTTTATTGCTTCTGAATTTGTGCTTGCACTTCTTTATTTCCCCCTACAATTTTGTTTAATTATTTTGTTATTCATCAGATTGGTACCCCTCCCTTCTTCTAGTAATGGGACTCATGGAGCCTTACAATAAAACAATATAAGTTAATAGAGGTTAAATACTTGAAGCAAGCCCAGAAAAACTTCATGCTTTTAGGCCATGTTAGCTTTTAAGTTCAAAGAGAATGTTTTAATTTTTGTGTAGACACTCAGTGGAAAGCAGTATCAGGCATTACTGCCTCAGACGCTGGGAAGATAACCCATGCAGGAGGCTGGTCTGGCTATACTAATAGCCATGGAAAACTTTTTATATTTCTTTAAAGTCAGAGGTTGATCTGTGTTCTAGGAGATTTGCATAAATAACCAAGTTTTAGACACCTGTGTGTAGTGCAATTTTACATATTTAAAAAAGAATTTGAAGTGCTTTACTATTTTCACCTAGATTGTTTCTTTTTTAAAAAAAAATCTGTTCTTCATTGTATCCTTCATTTGTTGGTTTTGTAAATTTGTCAACTCCTGTTTGCTCCTTCCATTAGCAAATTTGACCTCTCAGCACATGGAGGTGGAATCCACTGTCCAGTGAAAACATTCATCATGTATGCTGGGTCTTTGTATAGACTGCTAGCTTATATTAGTCTTCGCTGAAGCAAAGACTAGACTCACTAATTCAGCTACAAAAATAACTGTAGGCTTCAAAAGGTTTTAAATCTCCAAACATTTCATCTTCTTTAAAGTTTGTCTGTGGTTTGAATCATGTTTCTAGATTTTATCTCAAACTGGTACTTTTAAAATAGCTCTTGAAATAGCACCCAAAGGACACGATGGTTTCTTTCCTCTAATATAGATCTGACACAGGCCTGCTGTTATTTCCGTACCATCTTTAATGATCTGTTTGCTCTCCAGGGAACACTGACCCATTTCAGTGCAGAATAATTAGCCTTTCAGACACCATTGTGATTCCGTTAAATAGACATAAATATGCAAGGTGACACTTCGCTATCAAGACCTGAAAAATCTATGTTGCACGCATTGGACTTGGTTTGGTTATCACTGAACATCATCAATATGTAATTTTAGTGTTTATAAACTTGAGTTGCTGCTGCTTTCATCATGGCTGCTGTTTTTCCATAAATGACATTTGTTTGGCAAGCTCTCAGTTGGAGAGTGGCCACCATGATCAGAAATGGGGGACAAATCTTTTGGCCAGATTTTATGTTTCCGTTATTTTGTGAGTGGCAGACAGATTTCAAGGCCATACTTACATCTGGCTTAGTGCAAATGGATTGAGCTGAAGAAAAATAATGTCATTCATAAAGATCTGTACAGGTGTTCAGAACCAGTTCAGAGCAATTTGCTTCTAAAATCACTTTATTTTGGCATCCAAGGCAGAAAATCTCAGACATGCATCTCCACCTTCCTTGCGCTGCTCTTTCATGATATCCAAAATTTGCTGTCTGAGGCGGCTGCTTCACTATGTCAAAGTGTAGTGCCAACTCTGTGAATTTGAAAAAAAAATGTTATTATTATAGTTGCTGCTGCTGCTGTTGTTTGTGGCCTCAGATCATTTCCAACTTATGGCGACCCTAAATTAGACTTACAATTAGGTTTCTGTTTCAAGATTTATATAGTGATATGCCAGTGCCTTCCTCTGAGGCTGAGAGAGTGTGACTTGCCCAAGCTCACCCAGTACGTTTTCATGGCTGAGTAGAGATTCGAACCCTGGACTTTAGGGTCAGATTCCAATGCTCAAACCACTAAATCATGTTAGGTCTGAAGGTCTTGACCTATTGCAAATGCAGAACAGCAGATAAATTACATTTCAAAAGCAGGGGGAAAAACTAAAAAATTGGTCTGTTAAATTGCACATTTACCAGAAGTCTGTGCTCCATCTGCTTTGCTAGTCTTTCTGGGACATTAGTTTAGGGGCTTATTCACCATGGAGTTTCTTACCATTTTCACAGTCTTATAGGGCTGATTTGCTCTCTCAGTGTAAAAGAAGTGAGAGTCAGGAGGTTATGTATACACGGTAAGTCAATTGCTATGAAAAGAAATATTCTTAAAGGTGGGTTTGTTTTGTCTTGTGTTAAAATGAATTTATACTATTAATTAATTCTAAGAACTGACGTCAAAGCTGAATGATGAAAGTTTGTGTCTTGAAAAATGGCAGAAAGAATGTGATGCTCATTCCTTCCTTTGTGCATTTTTTTTCTGAGATATTTATTGTGTGAAAAAGTTTTGCCTTCTGCTTTGAGAACTTTCCAGTTATGCTTAATCATAGAGTTAAGCTCCTTGTTTAAAGCTTTTTATTTTTCTCATTTAATTTTTGTTTGTTTTGTTTTGGTCAGAAGTAAACTCAAGGTTTTCTAAAGAATTTTCGCAAGCTTTGAATTTCCACCCCACCCCACTCACCTCTTTTGAAATGTCAAGTTCATATTGCACCATAAATGTCATGTTTTTATTCAGTATTAATTCCAGTACATTTAAAAGCCTTTTGTGTTTGGAGATGATAAAGCAGTTGTTCTTGCATTCTGATACAAGAAGTTATTTTTAACTGTTCTATGGTAATGTATTCTTTGTGCTTCTAATTTATTGATGGGAGAAACACCTTTTTTCTCTTTGAAATGTGATTTTTTTATTATTATTATTTCTGAAGCTACTGTTTCTTGCTTTTATAAGCATATATATTTATCTGTATAGTGTGTATTATGTTTGTGATTTCTTTGAATGTCAACGTTGAGCCAGTCTTGCCAACAAAGACTATCATGCATTTTCTATTTTCTCAACTTTCCTTGTTTTTAATTTTTTTAATTTTAAAAAAATAAAATTTAAAAAAAAAACTCTTAATGGGAATCCTGGCACTGTCTATCTTCTCTGTTCTGCAGAAATGTTGAAGGAGTTGAACCAGCAACGCAGAGCGAAAGAGTTTACAGACCTGAAAATTATTGTTGAAGGCAAAGAGTTTGAAGTCCACCAAAATGTTCTAGCTTCCTGCAGCTTGTATTTCAAGGACCTGATTAAAAGGTTTGCCTTCCTTCCAGCTGTGATCTGGTCTGTTCTTTTGTAGGGCGCATTTGTGTCGCTTTTTTTTCCTCCCCTCTCTTTCAGGTTTATGAAGATTTGACTCTCCTGTCACAGAGCCAGTAGCCATTCTTTCCACTTACTCTGAATGTATTTTTTTCTCAAAACGAAAGTTTCAGATCCATTCATTACACATAACTTGAGCTGCATGATTCCTGATTTCACTAGATGCATATTTTGGCTGCAGTGAAATGTCCTCTCATGGACCATTTTAAAGTTACACTCATGCAAATTGTAAGCAGTACCAAATATCACAAAATGGTTAGATAAATAGTTTAAAGGGATGTGACGAGCTCTTCCTTTAAGGCTGTAATAACTCGTATGCATACGGTGAGCTCATACTGATGAGTATTCAGTAATGTAGCATGCATGTAATCCTATTGTCTTGGAGGTTTTGGACACCTGATACTTTGGCTCTTGGAAGTCAATGAATGAATAATAAGAAAACACACATTAGAGTATCTGTTTGCAACTTTTGTATGCAAGAATACACTTTTAAAGCAGGAACAGGGACAAGGAAGAAGCAAAGAAAAGTTTAGGATTTTAAAAATTCCTGAATTCTCTCTGCTTGGTAAAGGACTTTTCTCCCCAGCCAAATAGGAATTTAGCATAAGTGCTTAGTGGTTGGTTGGTGGATGGGTGGGGTTTTACAGAATGTGTTCGCACCTTTCCAGTTTCCTCCTTCCGTTTCTAGCCAGTTGAATCTAAACATTGCATGGTTCTCTTTTACGTCCCACTACATTGATTTTTTTTTTAATGTACTTGCTTCGCAGATTCACATAGAAATATACTGCTACCTTTACGCCGTTAGTAATTCAGCGTAGCAGCACAGGGAAAACCCACAAGAATAATGTTCATATTTCTCTCAGTCATCAGCAAATTAATGGGGCTGCTGATTTTTGCCTTGCAGTATTTTTCCTGAACAAACTCTGAACTTGGAGTGTGCAGACACAGACACACAAAAAGTGGGGCAGGGGGAGAATTACAGTATGCTGCACTTGCTTAAAATTTGTGCATTTAATGTTGCCAACTAACAAAAGAGCGCCTATATTTTATTCCAGGGTGGCATGTTTGCTGGTATCTCCTTTTCTGTACGTTCTGTCCTCTTCTAAAAGCTTGGGTTTGTTGTTGTTGTTTTTTTCTCCCCCTAATTGTGGAGATCTTATGCTGCTGTCGTATAATTGCACTGACTGCCTTATCAATTATTTATAAAAGGTTGGCCTGATAGCATGTTCCCCCCTCCCTTCATAAATCTAATGATAGCTAGCTTGAGCTGCTCTCTCCATCTCTGCTCTCCTGTCTGCTCATTATCACTTACTAGTTAAGGCCTACATTATATGCCTCTCACAGAGATGAGATGTGTATTCTACAGGGAAAGGCAAATCTTAGACTCCGTTTATAGAAACCCCATAATTGACTGGCCATGCAGTGTCATTGAGCGTAGCTGTGAAGCCTCTCGCTACCTAGTCAAGTCATCAGATACTGTCTGCTTCTTGAGAGCGAGGGAAAAAAAGGAACTTAGAGATAGTTATTATTTATCTCAGAGAGTTGTCAAATGGAGATGAACTGCAGACTGACTGCAGCATTAATAAAGCCATCACAGTCGCGTTTCAGTCCAATAAGGGAGAAGGTCTAAATGACTTGTCTGTTTTTGTAAACTGATTGTTTTAAGCTGCTGCTAAGCCACCTTGATGGTTTTAACAAAAAGTTACAGCTTAACATTTTAGATAAATAATACAAAAATTGTTTTCTTAAAAAAAGAGAGAGCTTACATAATTATTGTGTCAAAGTAAGGAAAGAAAGATTTTAGAAACAAAGAAAAGATGTTGGAGGTGCCATGAACTGAAAATGGGACTATCCACATGCAAAGCATAGGCTCTTTCACTGAACTATGACCTCGCCCAAGATCTGAGAATAAATACATATATAGTTTCAGATATTGCTTTTCACCATTCTTTAGACATTGTAATTTGCAAACATGTCCTGCATCTGTGTTAGACTAGCAGCCCAAACAAGCCAGAAGTGAAGTTTAGTTACTCAACATAGTCCATTGTCGCAATAAGAAATAAACCATAGATTTTGCTGGACAGTCTAAGGCTATTTCCACACCTTACCGGTTTCTGTCATGGTATTGGTGGCATCCTGGCAGTGACTTTGCTGGGGAGGGAATGCAATGTGAATGCTCCCCTCTGCACCTGACCGGCTCCCTGAGGAAGGGAGCATGAGCAACACATGCCTTCCTTCCAAGATGCAGCCAGCCTCTTTCATGGGCTGCGCTGGGGAAGGAAGCACCTACACCTTCTGCCTGTTCTGCATGGCCAGCGCTTAACGGGGTTTTTTCCACTAAGTGAATATCCTTCAATCGTGATAAATGGGGACATGCTGGCTGCAGGACCACAACAATGTTGTGCGAAAACATGACTCATGGACTGCTACCAACACATCCTCATTGCAGGACAGCGACACCATCCAGAAATGGCCTAAGTATTGTGTGAAATAGAGGGTTTAGCGGGTTGTGTTTATGAGCTAATAAAGTGCAATGTACATACAAATGCTTATGACTGAACTGCAGCACTGATTCATTGATTGATTGATTGGAAATGCAAAACAACTTCAGCAGAAGATTACTGCAGAACAGAAAAAAAGGTACTTAAATCTCCCCTCTTCCTGTTTATGTGCTATTGATTGAACTCCCCTCTCCCTGGAGGTGTGCTAGATAAAAACACATTTGTAACCTTATGGGAGGAGAGAGGGTAATTTTGAGAGCACAAATGGTGAGTAGAAAGAAAACCCCCTAAAATTCATCACCACTACTTCAGCAGTTGATCTGAGGCCAGTAAATACAAGCCTTTGGTGCCTTAGATGCTAATTTTATTTGGGATAAGCTCTAGTCAATTCCAGCATACTTCATTAGGTTCATGGGGTGAATTGGAGTCCGTGAAGTCCTGTTGTGCCAGATAAAAATTGTTAACACTTTTAAGGTATCACAGGACTTTTTGTAGTTGCTGCTGCAGCAAACAGACTTTGCAACATGCCAGTAAAGACAGTCTCTTGAATACACATATACAAAGTAATGGATGAGCATTTTTGAAGAGTGTGTTTGGCAGATGGGGATTGAATTAGCCTTACCTTTTCAAGAGTGAGGAAGACAGTGGACAGCATTCTGCATTGGCCTTTGACCATCCACTTTTCACTTGAAGGCCACCCTCCTTACATTGCATTCATATTAATTCCTCAGTTTCAGACTTAGGAAATCATATTTGTTGAAATAGCATGTAGTCCCACTCTTAGAGCCTTTCCACACTATACTGTTATAGTGCTATTATTTCACTTCCAACATCCTGTGGAATCCTGGGATTTGCAGTTTAGGGAGAGGCCTTTAGAATTCTCAGCCAGAGAGCTCTTTGGCCTCAGTAAACTACAAACCCCAGAATTCCATAAGATGCTGAAATTGTAATAACAGCACTAGAACAGTGTAGTGCTAAAAGGTCCCTAGTGTCATATGAACAGCCAAATTATTTTTTTTAAAAAATGAATAGTTCTGAAAGTGATGCCTCATTCTTTTCCAGATAAAACCTCTAACTTTTCCTTTTCTTTTCGGTCAACCTGATTGAGTCTGAACTAGCTATCTCACTTTCCTGTGCATATTAATAACAGCACTGGAGATGCATTAGACTCAAGTGTTTATTCATGTAATCCTTCCAAATCTGCCATTTCAAGATATTCATTTGGTGAATAGGTCCTATGAAGACTTAGTCAGGTCACTGACTTCAAGCAAAAGAACATTTTACCCTGAGACAGGAAATAAAAGTAACTGCCAAAGTGTAAAATTGGATCAGAATGTCTCAAGCTTTGTCAGAATTATGTTGCGTGAGGTAAGCATACCTCTTTTGATGATCACTTTTGATACCAGTTTTTTATAATCACTTGATAATCATTTGTTTACCAAGTTTATCAACTTGTTTGGCTCCTATTCTGGGAGACAGACAGCATATAAATTAAATATAGAAATAAAATTAGACCAACAAGATGTACAGAGGGCACAAGAATAGTTGTTCTGGGTAGAAGTTTGGATCTAGAGTACTTCTTTCTGCATACAATGGATTTGGAGTGCAGTACTTCCTTCTGCAGAACTGGAACTCAATATTATTCAGGCTCCAAATACTGGCCATATGCTGGTTTTTGTTTTGTTTTTTCCTTCTTGGCAGTTCTCAAATCTCAAGAGATTTGCTCTCATCTGTTGGGCAATTTGCTCTCATCCTTTGGGCAAGTTTATTCAGTTTTCACATCCATCTCAGGTACTTGAGTGAATATTTGTTTCTCAGGTACCCGTTATAGTTGTTTGCATTAGTATTGGCATTTTACTTCAGTATTTAACTATGGAAGCATTCTTCTTCCAATCCCCCAACTTTTGTACCATCTAAACCTTAAAGTTGTGATGAACTCAAAGTTTCCTTTAGAAATAAATTATTCCAGCCTGTATTTTGCATTCAAAAATACTGTCATTTTGCTCTGGAAGAGCAGTAAAACCTGGTGTTCACTTACATATCTTTGGGCCTGAGGTTGAAGGAAGCGTTATTGGAATGAATGGCTTCCCCAAAAACTCAAGGTTTTATTCTTTTCTGTTCAAACTGACCTTGTAATGAAATCCTCTATAGAATAAATCTTCATATTTGTGTACATGTTCATCAAAGGAAATTAGACATGAATGAGTTTGTGACTACATTGTTTGTGTAGAAGAGCATTATATTTCTTAACTAGCTCATTTGTGAAATCATGTGGAGCTAGTGCATTGGGTTACTTTCATAATAAGTTTCAATGGCTAGAAGAGGAAAGACAGAAGTAGTCTGTGTATTTTTAGAAACCAGTTCTAGTTTTTATTGCACATTTTCAGGTCTGGAGGAAGTGTCAAAAATATACTGGGTAATGATTCTTCTAGGCAGAATTGGGCTACTTATCACAGGGCTTCCTTTTAAGTGAAAAGTGAAGTCAGACCAAATATTCACAGTGTGCCTCCTTTGGGCCTTAAAGAGATAAACAGACACTGTGAAGGTTCTTCTACTCCCCCATTCAAGAAGAAAGAAGGAAAGAAAGAAAGAAAGAATTAGATTGTTGTATTCTAAGCCAAAGTACTTTCTGCAACCATAAGAGTATTGTCAACAGTTTCTGCTAAACGAGTTATAAAATGTGGGGGATGGTCGGATGGAAAGAACAAAATGTACTATTCCTTTCTAAGTTGTGCAGAGAGTGGTAAAAATGTTTTGAGATGCCTTTTCTCTTACCTAAGATAATGAAATACTAGTATGGAAAATAATTCCATGCTTTCACTGATGGCTTCCTTTTCGGGGGGACATGCAGTCTGTTTAGTTAAGTGATGGCTTGTATCCCACCTTAACATTTTAGCTGGCTGTTAGGTTTGATGTTTTGCAGCTGCCAGACTTCTGGAAAATGTGTTTTCGTAGAGTAAGAATTTGTGGGATTATGTATAAAATGTCTTGAAAGTTCCAAAGGTGTTTAACTCTTTCCATGCTGGGCAAAAGGACAGTATGGGAAGAAGATCTGCCTTATGTTGGGGCTGCCACATTAAGGTAGTTTTGTAGTCAAGACAAGCAGTGACAAAGTTTAGGTTGTTAAAGCTAGCTTAAACTGAAAGTATTCAGTACTGATGTTAATTGAAAATCATGATCCCAGTCCAAAGTTACCATGAACACATGAAATCTGTCTACTGGTAGAATCTCCCTTTTCACTGAAGTAGAAAGAGGAGTATTTAGTCAGACAGGTACCCTTTGTATCTATATGAGCTTCTTTGTATAACGGGCATGGGTGAATCCAGACAAAACTCTGTGTGTATGTTTATATCTTGATTCACACAGTATTCAGAGAGATTAAAAAAAATCAGGAGTAATAAAACTGTCAGTATGGCATTTTGGCAATAAAAATGCTTAATTTAATACCTTTACAATAGCACCGTTTCCTGGGATGGTGTTAGATTCATTTTAATTGGTTGTGTTATAAATCCAGTCAATTAAAAACAAACCAGTTAACAAACCAGTTAATTGGTTGGCATATCTGGATTTGTCAGATTTATGCACAGATATTGATTGTGAAAGGCAATACTTACAGAGGGGATAATGTTAACCAAATGAACAGCCAAAATCTTAACAAGCCAAAGTAGACAAACTCTTCTTTAAAAATAAATAAACTGAATCATCATCATCTAAAAATACCCTGCCCATCTCATCTTGGTTAGACATCCATTTGTGCACTGCGATAGCTGTGAGTGCAGAATTAGTACTGCTCCCCCTTCTTAGGAGTTTTACTCTTTGCCTTTAGTGTTTTCACTTGTTCAAAATGAAACTGCAAATCTTATCCATGAAATGACAGGCTAATCGCTAATCTGGCTCTGACTAGACAGCAATGAACCAAGCAGCTATTACCTAGTGGCCGGCAAAGTGATTTGTGTGACCTGGCCGGTTACTCTCATCTTACAGGCCACTCTGAGCCTGGCTTCTTTGGTGACTTGATAGTTAAGGGCAAAGGGAAGTTGTTATCTAAATGAAGGACACTTGAATGAAAATGGGTAAGGGGCAAAAGCAACAAAAGACAGAAACAAACAAATGTTCAAACTGTTGCTTCAGGCCAAAACTTTCAAAATATTAGTTTAGTACTGTTTTATAATCTTGTATATTTTGATTACATGTATTTGTCACTTTGCTTTAAAAAAAAAGAAATATCTTCAGGAACCGCTTGAAAAGGTGGCTTATTTAGATCTCTGGCTCCAAGTTTTTAGTAGTTACAGGTATTAGAAATGGCTTCTGCATGTGCACACATCTTCATCTAATTAGAGTAGAATATAATTTAAGAATTTGTAAGCCTCCCTATGTATTCTAAATTGCTAAGTTAAACCGATCATTCTTTCTGGTCTTTCAGTTTCTCATCTCTGTCAGTATACATTTCTATTGTACCTTTTGCTCTTTTGTCTTCTGCTCTTTACTTTACCCTACTGTATCTTTGAGATTATTCTCAGTTCACTGGCATCCTCTTCTTCAGAGTGCTCCCTTCAGACATTTGCATTTTATTAATAAGAAAATGCTCATCTTAGTTTTCCCCTCTTGTAAATCTCTATGGCTCTCCATTATCTCTTTCTTCTCGTAGCATTTTGCTGCTCTCTTCAGAGAGCCTCTTGTTATATATTAACCTGCCTGTAGAACTTTGTCCTGCAAGCCTTTATAGGTTTCCTTTTTTCCTGGTGGATTAAGGTATCATCTTACCTATCTTTCCTTCTCTAATGTCTTCTACCCTCTCCTTATTTGAGTTTTGGGTTGTTAGTCTGCAGATAGAACAGTATATATATAGTTGCTTCTCTTTATCTATATAGGCATAACATTGTAATTAAGATTATTAGTAAAGTAGGTTTCCCAATAACTGTGGGACCAGTATACACAATTTCCGTTACCCATGATGAAATACAGTCCAAAAATATCTATTTTGAATTTAATGGTAAGGAAATAGAAATCAAAGTAATAAAGCAAAATACATACAATATTAGATGGATAATGCAAGGGAGTGGAAAATTCCAGCAAATTGCACCTCCTTTGTTCACGTTCTTGCACTGTCTCACATTGTCAGTGCTGTCTCATGTTTCCTCACTATATACGTGTGCTGTAACATTACCCAGTCTCTTAGTCTCATTTTAAAAAATAGCATTCAGTCATATCCATGCTTTTTGTCATGCACCATAAATCCAGGAATGTGTCCCTCACAACTGTGGAGGAACTACTGTATTTTTATTATTCTTAAAGAGTTGGTTAGAAAATTGTGTCATCAGGCTGTTAATAACTGAAGAGCTCAGTGGCACTCACCAAAAAAAATCTGGTAGACAGCCCCAGAAGACTTACCCAACACATAGATCCCACAAAATGGGTAGTTTCTAATGGTAGAGTTCTGTTATAAAAAAAAGATTGGGTACTGTAAGATTCAAGATGGGAGAGTATTGTTAATTTTTGTAGGATTTTCCATTATACTCAATGCTGAACAATTCTCACAAGAATCCAGGAGCATATATTTCACGAAAGCAAGTGTCTTGCCAAGGACCTCTTAGTGAGCTTCATGGCTTGGTGGCACTCTGAAATGAAGGCTCCACCATCCAAATCTAGGACTTAATTCATGCATCTTCTTCACACCACTGGTGCTTAGACTCCTTTAGTTGTATAGGCTGTGCTTTTTCAAAACATTGTCTGAGCAAACGTGAAAGCTGAACTACTATCAAATTCAATCATTTAAACACCATTTTCTTTGAGAGCAGCACAGTTGTCACATTGGGAATCTCATATACTTTGTGCTGTATTCCCCTCCATCTCCTCCACCACAACCACTCAGTAATGTGTTTATATTTATACTGACAGGGAAATGAAAAACTTACAAGGATTCAACAAATGGTTTGGGAGCTGAAACTAAGCAGGTGTGGACTTGGATCAGTCCCTTGGAGGGGAGCCCAGTGGGAGCCTCATACTAGGCAAGATATTATGGTAAATATTTAAGAGGAGGAGAAACAGTGCAAACATTTGAAAATAGTATGCAAGGAATAGGAATGAGCTATTTAGACAACATACAGCGTGACAGTGATAAATAACCTGTGAAATTCAGCCTCTTAACAGAACAAACAGTTAACTATACTCCCGTGTCTGGAGATTTATGTAAATCTTGAGTAAGAAATAATTCTATACATTTTGCCACTAGCACCAGCTGTGTTTTAGTCGCTTGTTTTATTATTGTGCAGTAAATTTGTTTAAAAGAGATCTGGCCACAACAAAGTGGGAAAAATGTTTTCTGTCAAGAAAGTGAAAAAGAGAGCAGTACACATTCTCTCCTGATTTATTTTGCATTCCATCCTCCGCCATCCTTGGGCTCTTGGGAACATTTTAGCTGCTTAATTTTTGTGTAATTCTGTAGCCAACTGGGCCATTGTGTAGTGCAGGAGGCGTCAGCTTCTGGTAAAGCTTTCATGTGTATTGGTGCCAGTACAGTTTTTTGGCCCAGTTTCTTTATTCCTCCAGAAACAGGTCTTGAGGGAGCTTGCTCTGTCCTCGCAGTCTTCAGAAAAAGACTTGCAGGTTAAGGAACATTATCGTTCCAAGGACAATAGGTTCATTCTGCTTATTTAAGCTGTACTTTTGAAACTTATTTCTTTCCTCTCCCCACTGCCAACAAGTCTCAGTAGGGAAGCAGATTTGTGATTCAGTACATGAGCTCAACTCCTATGACATTCTGCTTGCCTACCAAGCTAAGCTTGTCCCAACTGTCTTTGTTATGAAGCAGTTAGGTCATGCCCTGCTCTCCGAATTGTGTGAGAAGCATGTCTCAAAGCTGGCCCTATTGTTTCTTTTGATTTTGTTCCGGCTAAATCTGGTGACAACATAGCATTTGCCATTAATCCTGTCTTGGTTTCACTGATCTGTTAATGACAATAGTAGGTAGTAAATTGACATAGAATATAGAATACAGGAGTTTGCACCAATAGAAGATTATCCTTGAAGCTGAGCAGAGGTAAATTTAGGCCAAATGATTCACTCTCACATTATGTTAAACTGGACCTCACAAGTTCTCATCTCCTGGAGCAAAAATAAATACATCTGCAGCACATATACAAAAACCCCTAGATAATTTCATTTTGTTCCCAAAATGTGTGAAGTTTATGTAATACATTCATGAAGCTGTTTTTAAATGTAGCAACAAACCCTTCTAAATAAAGGGGGAGGAGGTAACCCTTTTCCTACTAAATCATACAGCGGGATAAATGCCTAGGAATTATTTTGAAAACAATGTTCATAATATAATTCTAGATGAACACTAATAGTATCTTCTTAAAAATCAATTATAATTGGAGATTCATGCCTTATGGCATTCATATCACAATGATGTTGTTGCAGAAGTATCCTCATTTACTTGAGGACCGCTCCACTATATTAAATGTGTAGTGTGGTACTGTTCTGCTGTGGAAATCTCTTACTTTGTATGTAGTGCATCTGTCCTTATATGTGCTGTATGAACACAGAAGGAATTATAAGTAAGGCCCATAAACATGAGATGTCGTTTCTATATAGAAAACCCTAACATTTGATCAGCTGGGAATAAATTGTAGATGGACCTTACTTCCCTTGTTAATCTTATAATAAAAACACAAGGTGTTAGGACAGTTAAAAACTAATCATCTGGAGGCTGGACCACCAAAGAATCGAAAATTTTAAATTCATTTTGATCTTTGTGCCCAGAGTTTTCATTTCCTTAAGGATCAATGTTTTCCCCTAAATAAATAAATAAATTCAATTTACGCTGTACCACAACAAAATTGCTCTAATATTCTTGCATTAGCAATCAGAGCCAAAGGCTCCACAAAGAACTGTGAATGCCCCATGATCTGTATTTGCCAACCAAAACAATTCTACAATATGTTTTTTTTTAAAGTGTAATTTCATTTTCACTAAGATTTTCACCAGGTCTCCTGAATCTCCATTTTTTTTCTTTCTGTTTGTGAGACACACACACACACACACACATACACAAATCCAGATAAGGAGACCAATTGATTTGCTTTATTCCACTAGTTTAAGCAGCTAAGCCTTGTTTTCTTCTTTCTTCTTAATGGGCAGAGAACTAAAGGAATATTTATTGCTCAGCTAGTTATATTTCTCACCACTAAGAGATTAAGCCAGGGAGACCAGCACATTACACACTAATGCTTGGGAGGGGACAGAAGTTTATAATTTGAATTAACAGATATGGGCATGACCAGCAAATAGACCACATAGCTGAGAAACTGTAGAGTGCCTTAAAGAAAGGATAGAGAATATTCTGTACTTCAGTTCCTAAAATCCCTATCCCATTGACTGTGTTGGTTGAGGCTTTTGGAAATTAGTCTAAAACTCCTAGAGGCCCAATAGTTTCACACCCCTGGCTTGTAGCTTGTTGATGAAATTTATAACAGTAGTAACAGGATAAGAGGATCCTAGTTTGGAAGAGTTACTGGGAAGGGCATGCTTGCTGGGGAATTCTGGGAGTCGTGGTCTAACACCCATCACCACATTCACAGGCTCTGAGGGGAATTAGGCAGAGACCCGTGACTAGATGACAAAGAACATTACAAGAAGTTAGGACATTAACTTTGGAGTAGAACTGGAAAGGATCAACAGCTTGGTAGAGACAAAGTGCTGTTCATTAAAAAGGCAATGTCTGAAAGAACATTGCTTAGTATACTTGCTGTGGTCCTGAAAATTGTGACTATGATGAATTTTAGATCAGATATTTTTACCATTGATTTTCCTGGTACCCTTTGGCAAGTTGGAATTTCCTTCAGACAACTGGGAAGCTTTTGTCAATTGGGAAAGAGATGGCCATTTGAGAGACAGACAGATAGATAGAGCTGTATCTCACAAATGACCAGCAAGCTAACCAAAATGTTTATGGACTTTTGGCAACGTACTTTCAAGGTGGCTGCATTTAATTTTCTGAGATGCTGCAATTTGTCTGTGGCATCTTTACTTTCCATTTAGTGCATCAGAAAGCAAATCCTGTTCCTCTAAAACTGATAAGACGCCAAGTCATAAGGATGAAATTTTGTCGTCAAGGGAGAAGGGAAAAACAAATTGTTTCTTCCTGAATTTATCCTATATTCTTCCTGAGGATATCTTGTACTGAAGAACAATCTAGCCAGCTCCAGATTCTCAAATAGAGCCTATTTTTAACATCAGAATAGTTCTAGAAAAGTTTCGGCTCCTTGAAACCCATTCAGACCCAGCTCTCCACAATCCTCCTGCAAGTTGGAGCTTTCTGATTCAATGGCTTTGAAATATGGTACACAATGCCTATGGACAGATCTCTACAAGGAACTAGCTTGCAGTTACAACTCATAGTTAATACGAATGAAGTTTTCTTTAGAAATTTCAACCAACCTGGGCTGCCAGCCAATAACTTTCCCAGATATTCCTGCACAAAATTTAAATTTGAGGCATGGGGTTTTTTTGAGGTTACCTTGGTGTGAATATACTGCTGTGTTCTTCATGCATAAAATGCATCTTCCAGACTGGTGGTGTTTCACTGTGGATTGATGCCACTGGACCAACTGTTCTTAGTTGCAAGGCTTTTCCATAACACATTTCACATTATTCACACTTCTTTTTTTTACTAGCAGATGGCTTAGTTTTGAACATCCTGAGTTTGTTTTGACTTGTTAATATAACTCAAGCATGTAACTAGAGAGCAGACAGCTGTCTGTAATATGTATAGGTAGCTTTCCATATGTGATGTGAATCGGAGGAAGAATATGGCCAACCTTCAGAATACAATCAGATGGTTAATCAGCCCAAATAAATATGGTTAGCAGGTTTAATGAGGCCTCTGTAGCCGAGCTATGGTGGGGCGGATCCATTAGAAAATTACTATTAGAGATGTGTAGAAATGCTATCTATAGGCTGATGGATAAATCAACTATGACTTGTAAAGCTGTTCATCCAGGTGCTGAATGTGACCTTGATCTTGAAGAAACATATGCCTGATGCTGCTTTCCACTACTTCAAGGGGAAGGTTTCACTAGAGCAGTATCTTGATAAGAAAACGTGCATACACCTGTGTGTGAAGAAACACAAATTTACCTTTTGTGATAGTGTTTAAAGAACTGTGTCTTCTAAAGTTGAAGACTACCTTGCCTTCATCAATGATCCAAAAGTATATGAATGTATACCTGTGATAAATCTCAAAAGCAACACCAGGGAAGAATTAATTTGAACAATTTAAAACTTTTTTTTTTTGAACCAGTAGATCTTTACCTAAATCTTCCCTTCCTCCCCATCCATCCACCAAAAGAAAACCAATTTCGTTCCTTTATCTTCAAATAAGCTGATAAAAGTGAAATGAAAAGGTGTGGCTGTTTTTAGTCTTATGGATTAGATTCACAAGTGCCTCCTTCCGTTGCCCAAGAGGGGTCTTTCTGTATATATTATAAGATATGCCGTAATTTCAGCTAATTAAGCAGACAGAGCATGTTGAAGTGCATTTGTTTTAAACTGCATTAGAACCCAGACTATTTTAAAAATTGTATGCCTAACATAGTTAAAATTCTGCTTTACAGCAGGAGTCTAATGTAGCATTGCTTATCTTTTCCTTGTTAGTAGAACCTCTTAAGTCTATTCATCACACACTGTAGGCTCCATGCTTTCCAATGGTGAAAGAACTCCCTGACAGACCCCCATAAAATTAAGTTGTTAAAAAGCTCCCCACCTAGCTTGTTTCAACACTGACCTAAACAAACCATGTTGCTGTTTAGCTCCTGATAAATCTTGAGTCCTGTTCTAAATCACTTCCTAATTTTAATGAGCTTATCTATCAGACTTCCCCAGCTTTTCACTGCAGCCGTTCTCCAAGATTGCCAAGCTGATAAAGCAAAGACCGAAATTGTTTATTATTACACATTATTCTTTAGAAGCAAAACTTTTTTTCCTGGGGGTTGTGGGAGGAAGTTATTGATTTCCTGCCACAGTGTGAAACGTTTGACCTTTATAATGTGAGCAGTGATTAGAAGGCCAATAAATGACATCATTCTATTTAAACTTTTAAGGAAAAGAGGAAAACTGATTAGTTGTTCACATTTAAGTTTCTGCTGATTTCTAAAGCCTGCCCAAGCAAACATATAGGGACATGTCAAATCATACAGTTGCAAATGTCAGATTTTGACAAGAAACTTTATAGTTTTATTACTATAATATTCACTATGTCTTTAGTAGACTAGTAAGAATAGAGTAGGTAGCATTTAATGGTCTGGGAAAATACTCGCTCCGTTAGATGTGTAAGACCAAAGAGTTTCAGCATTTTCTGAGCAGTAAACTGACACATACACATTTGGCAAAAGTGTTAAGCGAAAGCAACTCCATTCTATTTTGTGTTTTTCTTTTGTTTTATAACTTTATATCCCTAAATGAGTCCTCAAGGCAGTCCTTAATCCTTTATGGGTCCCCCCATTTTTTTTAAATATAATTGTTTTCCACAGCTGCAGCAGGAGAACCCTTTGGTTGTCTTCTCAGGAACAACAATGAAAGAGACAGCAGCTGCAGTTTGGAGGGAGGGAGAAGAAAAGTGGATTGTGAGAGAGGTGTATAGCTATGAGGGGCTATACACGGCTATTTAGCAACCACGATGGCAGAAGGGAGGGGTAAGATTTGCCTAGGCACCCATTCCCACCGAAGGTAGGTAGGTAGGTAGGTAGGTAGGTAGGTAGGTAGGTTGGTAGGTAGATAGACAGACAGACAGACAGATGCACACAAATGGGTGAACACTGAAAGGGAAGAGCTAGTTTAGCTGTTGTTAAAACAGCACCCTAAAATAGCAAATGGCATTTTGAATATTATCAGCAAGCACCCTCACTTATTTCTGGTGTTCCAGCTGGTAGATGGTTCTAGATGGAAGCCTCTATGTCATGTCCTTGGTCAGGGATGAGAAAAGAAGTTGGAACAGAAAACTGAATTTTCCCCTTACAGCAGAATAGCTGCATCAGTGCATGCACCCTCCATTCAAAAATATGCTGGCTGGCACTCAGTATTGCAGCCATAGGTTCATTACCTAGAGTTACAAGTAATTATCACTGTTCCTTTTCAGCAAGGCTACATATGTAATGTCTCTTGACATGATCCCACAGCAAAAGTTCAGAAAAAAGGGAAAAAAGAACGACCATCTTAACAACCAGCAGCTGCATTGGATGAAAGAGGTCTATTCAGCTGCCAATGTATATGGAGGATGCCTTTCCAGTCCCTTCCCACTAGCAAGTGAGTGGTAACAATCAGAAGCAGGACCCCTGTCACAATTCCTTGTTGCAGCTTTGCTTGCTGGTGGGAGGGGGTGGAACACTTCTCCTCTTCATGCCCTGATCGTCAGCTGAGCAGACCTCCTTTGCGCAATGCAGCTGCTTGCTATTAAGGTGGGCTGGTAGGGCAGGTTAGGAGATATTACATACGGTATGTGTGGATAACAATTCTCAATATCTTCATTGCATTCTAGAGGCTGGTTACTTTTCTTTTTATTTATTCAGGGAGTTTTTCTTTGAAGATTTTAAAGTGTGGTCTTTACAAAGAGGTTTTGTCTTGAAACACCTTTGTTGTTGTGTGCCTTCAAATTGTTTCTGAATTATAGTGACCTTAGGGTAGCCATATCCTGGAGGTTTTATGGCAAGGTTTGTTCAGAGACATTTTGCCTTTGCCTTTCTCTGAAACCAAGAGAATGTGACTTGCCCAAGGTCACTCAGTGGATTTCCATGGCCAATCAGGGATTAGAATCCTGGTTTCTAGATTCATAGTCCATTGCTCAAACCACTACACCATGCTGGCTTTCTGAAATACTTTAGGACTAAACAAATGACATCAAGTGCCTTGTAAAAGTATCTACCCATGTTTGACTTCACCACATTTTGTGGCGCTACAATTTGGGATTGAAGTGGATTTAATTGGCATTGTTACTGCTTGAGGTACACAAGGCACTCAAGGGTGAAGGGTCAGAATAGTTTTGCTGTGGCACAACAGTTAAATAAACCAAAATAGATTGGAACTTTCATATTTAGCCCCTTTGCTTGAAATGCCTGAATAAGCTTTGGGATAACTCATTGCCTCCACTCAACCCAGTCATGTAGGGACATGGGGACAGCGGTGGTGATTCGCCCCAGGCGGCAATGTTTCTGGAGCGTCCTGGCCTGTAGCTGTGCCCCCACATGCCCTGGCCATGCCCCCATGCGCTGCAGCCACGCCCCCATGCACAGTGGCCAACACCTCACACTGTAGCCTCACCCTTCCACACACTCCAAGCTCTACCGCTGACTCAACCCATATAAGTACGGTAGCTGAAAGGAATGTTCATATGATCTCAGATTCCAAATAAGTGAACCTGGCCCTCAAGACAGCAACTGAGTCTCTCTCACACCCTAGCTCCCCTTTCAAGGGCTTCAGAAAGGGGGAGCAATGGCTAGAGGGAAGCTCCGTGAACAGGATTAGGATCTGGAATTTCCCACCATTTCACGAGATGATAGTGGTGAAGAATCATCTGAATCCCAAAGGCAATATATTTGAATATCATTGTCGTACGAATAGATAGAAGGAAGCTGGAGCTTCCTGTAGCATTGGGTAGCGTCTCCTTTCTGTTAAATTATTATGTGGATCAGGCACATTTTAGAGGCCTGTATTCAGCCAGAACCGTTTGGTGCTATGTCACCAGAATAGAGATTTATAGTATTCTCTTTTTGAGGGCTAGCTCTACCATTAGAGACTGAGCAAGGTGTTTTTTGAAAATTCTTTGCTTATCTCATAGGAACCATTTCAAGCCATAATCCCTCTGGTTTCTGATCTAAACTTGAAAAAGCTCCATTCTCAGAGATGCCATACTAGGTAGATAGATAGATTGATGCGTTCATTCATTTATTGTGTTGGTTGAGACTGGCACTTCCTCAGAATTCAAATCCAGATGATGCATTTAAACAGTGCCCATGATCTGTATGCTACATGAAGATCCCAGTTGCAGCATGCTGCCAATATTAGACTATCACCAGAAGGGGGAAAAAGAGGATACAATTTTCTTTTCCATTTCTGTCAGGTTGTGTAACATCAGTAATCTCTGCTGGGTATTATGCTCTCCATAAGAGGCTTTAGTGATTGATTAAACACCTTAGCTTTGTTTTGGTGTTTAATCAATTGCAGCAGCCATTTATAGCTTGGCATGTTACAAAGAAGAAGAGATTATCGCCAAATTATTCCAAGGAGCAATAATAGGGTGGAGTTGTCTCTAATATTATTGTTTTCTTTATTCTAATGGTGGCTGAAGCTCTTAACAGCTTTTTCGCTGCTGTTTGCTCCTGTTGTCTCCAGAGAAAGCTTAATAAGGTCAGGCACAGAGCAGCTCACTGGAATATCCTCTCAGATAAATTTGAGGTAATAGTGAGGCAACATTAACACAGAGAACTTGAATAACGATTGAGGATGGCTCACATTGATTTTCTCCAGCTCGATTCCTTGCATAGGTTTTACACTATAGCTTCCTTCACTGACAACATGGCCAGCAGTGGGTGGGGATGATGGGAATTTTGAGAGCACCAGTTTGAGGAAGGCTATCTTAGAGCTTCAGTGGGGAAGCCTAGCCCCACATTTCTGTTCTACCTTAGATTTCCTGTCACACGGGGAAATGGTTAGTTCTCCCCACCCCTTATGTATTGCTATGTGAAGAGAAAGAATGCTGCCTACATAACAAAACGTATTTGCTATAATTGCTTTTTTTACTGTGATATACATCCTGTGTATGATGAAATGGGCATGGATATTCTCATACAAATAAAAATGTGAGGAGTAGGGTGGCCAAGTGAAGTGCAGAAAATAATAGAACCCCCATAGAAGTCTCTTTACCTTTAAATTGAATAGTTTTGGGCACTGGAGGCAACTGAGCTGGTGGAATAAGCCACATTTCGTTACAGAGTCCAGGTACTCCATTTTATCTTAAGTAAGCACTTCACACATTTTAAACGGTCTGCAATAATTACTTTTTTTTTTTTTGAGAAGTTGGCACTTGTACTATGAAGATGTTAGAACAGCTATATTTAAAGGCTACATTTAAAGACTGTGAACTGAGTAAAGAACATACATTTAACATTGGCTCACTTCTGTTCCACATAGCAAGTGGGAAAAGATTGGTAGCGTCAAAACACTGTTACCTAAAGAGTAAAATTATGTAGTATATAGATGGCCTAGTGCCTTGTTAAATTAAGTTACATGTGTAGTTCTGCTTATAAAATAGGGCATAGGTCTCTGAGTAAACTTATAAAAATATAAACTAGGTACCTGTTGGGGATTTCTCAGAAACTCATGTGTTTGTTTAACTTTATCAAGCAGTTGGAATTAGTCAAGTCTGATTTTACCACATTAGAATCACATGTACATTTCTGCAGGACCCGTAGAGACTCTGGACATCATAACTATCAAACTTATATTAACAGGGTAGAAAGAGTTTAAGTCAGGCAATGGGAGGCAGGGAGTAAATTCCCCTGATCCACTAGAATATCTGTATTTCTGTATACTTTGTCATCATGCCTCAACCTTAGATGTATGCTGGTGGAGGTTGCTCAGCCATATTGACCTTGAGGTTCTTGAAGAATAGCCACCTGACAGGCTTCTCTTTAAGGCCAAACTTTTTTCCAAAGAGTTTAACAGGACACTGAGTACTGGTGTTAATTCTAACACAGGTTTTTAGCAGCAGAGACTTGTTACCTACAATGAGAGCAATTAACCCTTCTGTGAGAAGGAGCTGATGGTGGTTCTAACTATTTAAAAGGTGTTTGCTTTCCTATGCTAACAGATTTTCCTCCCCTTTTCTTGACATTACCAAATGTGTGGTGTTGGTTCCTTTTTTGTTTTGTTTTGTATTTCAGGTATAACCCAACTTTAGTGTTTTGCAGCTGTACCATGCGCCAGCCATTAGGAAGTGGCCCTTTCTCACTCACCTCCCCCCATGTACCTTTTTTCAAAAAAAACCAAGTATTTTTTTTTGTCTGATAGTATCACAAGCACTAATGCACACTTCAAATGCAGGTGATATTTTGATCACCAAATTGTTTAGCGCTTTATGCAGGCCACGGTCATGCAACTTCGAGAGGATGGCTGCTGGCTTCCTGTGGCAGAGCTGGTTGTTCCAACCCCCCCTTCCCTTCTCCACTCTAACCATTTTGTCTGTCTACCTCGTCTTGTATTTAGTTTTCAAAGCAATGCCATGCAGGGGGTCTCCTTCCTTCCTTTTCTTTTTCTTTCTAGTGCCTAAAAGGGAACAATATATTTTTTTTCCTTTTTGGAGAAATAAATATGTGTGTGCGCGCACACACACACACACACATACAAATTATATACAGTATATGAATTGTCTGCAATCTTGAGAATGTTATGCAGAGAACACTTTATACTCCATTCTCCTATTACCACAATTGAGACAAAAGGTCTTTAAACATAATTTTTTATACTTTTCGAGATACCAATCCATGGATTGCATGAAAGGTGCAGTCATGAAGGAAAGACAAAACAGATTGTCTTTTCTCTTGAAAAAAAACAGTAGGCTTATTTCGCCTTGCTTGGTTTTGTTATCTAAAAATAAAGATGAAGATGAAGAGGCGTGGGATGTAGACATAAAAATGTATTGCTTCCTTTTGAAATTAATCCTGTTCCACCTTTTCATTAATGTTGGTTCATCTTCTCCTTAATTTTTGTTTGTTTGGTTTGCAGTTTTGGTTTCTTGTTTTGTTTTTCTTTTTGCATGAATATGCAGAGTAGGAATAAATTGTTTTGTGTCTGTGTGCAAGACTCTTCTCTTTCAGATCCAGTAATAAAAGTCTTTTTTTTTTAAGTTCTTCATTAAAAACAAAAAGATACAGTGTTTTCAGTTCTTAAACAACAATAAAAGCAATCTGTGTCAATGAATAGTAATATCTAGCCATCAATAAGAGACAATCACTGGGGGAAAGTTAATGTCCTGTAAGAATTTCGTTGTCTGCTGTTACTAGGTCACCTCGGGACAGTAGCAGAAGTGGTGAGAAGCTGGAGTTGGAATTATCAAATCTCAGAGCGGACGTCCTGGAATTACTGCTGGAATTTGTTTATACAGGTTCCTTAGTAATAGATTCCGCCAACGCCAAAACACTTCTGGAAGCTGCCAGCAAGTTCCAGTTTCATACATTTTGCAAAGTCTGTGTGTCTTTTCTAGGTAAGAATTTGTGTTGTTTCTCTCTGTTCTCCTTCTGAGCTTGAAAACTGTCCATGTTGTAGCAACTCTGCTGTAAAATTTAATACGAAATAACGTTGAAGCAGAACAACAACTCCCCATCCCATGGAGTATAGCAGTAGTTTGGATCCCCTTTCAAAAGCATTAAGAGCCTTGGTTGCTGTATCACTGGCTCAAGGCTAAGTAGATGCCTCAGTCAGCCAAAGTGCAGAGAATGCAGAGAAAATGATACAGGCACAGGTATCTTCCCTGCTCCTTTGGATGCCTAAATGCTTTTCTAAATGCTTGGGTAAGGTTTAAATTACTGCAGTGCTAGGAATTTGGGGACTGAATGGAGGAACACAGAATTCTTATGAGGGGCAATGCCCTCATTTTGCCCCTGCCCCCGTAGCTATACCCCAATAAGAAGTCTGTAAGCTGTGCCTTGTGAAATCCTATTGTCCAGAATGGTTTCCTGAATGAAATTTCCAGGGGTCAAATGTGAAGTTTCAGAGCTCTGTATAGGTTCTTGTTCCAACCAGTGGTTACTAGGAGTAAAGAATGCTTAGAAATTACAGAATAAATTATGCTTTATTTACATTATGCAAGTAAATGTATTTTTCCCCTTATTGCAGAATTCATAATTATTCTGTGTGGGGTTGTTTTTTTTTATGTTTTTATTTTAATTTCACGGTACCCTTGAAGGCTTGATTCAGGCAGCGTTAGAGAGAGGATGGGAAGACAGCTTGTTAATTGGCTCGAGGCGCATTTCCATAAGCAATCTAGTGAGTTACCTCTCTAAAGAAGAATATTCTTAATCCTAAACTGTAGGGGCCTTTTGTACCTCACTAAATGTGTCACTGAAGGGCCCTGGTTTCAATAATTTACTTATTTTAATTTTTATACTTATTTTTATTTATACTTATTTATACTTATTTTTAATTTTTATATATAATTTTAATTCCTGCCTTTTCGCCTAAAAGAGTGCAGATTGTACCATTATAAAATAATAAATCACAGAGTTTCATTGGTGAAGGTGTTTTAACCCAGTTGTGAAATTTGGACATCACCACCACACTTCTGCACCCTTGATTGGGAACAAGGTGATGTCATGACCCATGAGCATGCACTACACAGCCTCTCATCTGCTGCTCTTGCTAGTGAACCTGAACTGAGAGTCATGGTGTCTTCTTTGGGGGCCTCTCTGCAGGTCTTGATGCCTTGAGCATTATAGGGCAATGTCCCAGGTACACTACCAAGTGATCTCCAGGGCTCATGAAAAATGCAGATTTTGCACACTTTTCACACGGACTGCAGATGCTTGTGCTAGAGATCCATCCTAGGGCTCCATGGTGAGTCTCAGTTTTGAGACACAAAAGGTGGAATCCTGGGTCTCCAGCTGAGCAGGAGTATGAGACACTCACTTTTGACTGCAACTGCACTTTGTGAGCTGGAGATATTTATATCATTGCCTAGAATAATTTGCAAGCTGGGTTACTTCACTGATTGGAAGTGCCTTAATGCTTCCTTTTCCTAATACATCTCCATCACGTGAGAAATGGTCTTTTCAAATTTCCTGTAGCTCATATTGTCCTTGTAGCACACATGCTGACAAAAGCAACTTTAGTGGAATCATTCCATTTCTGTTGCAAGTACCAGTTCTGTTAGACCGAGGCCCTTGTGCTTCCTCCTGTTTCCCTGACGTATGTCTTGCCCAGACTGCTGACATCTGTTCCAAAGCTGGATATTGAATGACTTTTGCTGAACTGGTGAAGATTTTCTTTAATAGCTGTCATTCAGTGTGTTTTAAATTAATAGATTTTTATGGCTTTTATAATGATCCACAGATATATCCATGCACATTATCTCTAAAGATTCAACTACTATAACAAAATACATTTATTTCCACTAAATCAATGTGAGATTTTCCTTTTCCAATACTTAATATTTGAATTCAGTGAACCATGTTATGGTTATGCAATTGGGAGAGTTGGCTGTAGGTTTTATTATAGATGAGGAACAAGAGGTTTGTATTCTCATTTAGAAGATTCATAAAGTATAATTGCTTATTTTTATTTATAGCTTTTACCGAATTGAACTTCAGAGATAGTGGAATATTTGCTGTATGGAAAGTTTAGAGAAAAGCATTTTAGTTAGCGTCATTTTTCATTTTTGCATCACATAAACTAAGCATCTCATAACTCAAAAGCACCATTCACACCATTCTTCTGAGAACTATCAGTGGAAATACTGGCCCCTTCCACCCAGTAAGTCACAGATGCAAATAGGCCCAAAAGATTATTTTTCTTTTCTCTTTTATTTGTTTTATTAAACCACTCTTCCATCTTCTCTTGGATTAATCTAAGCCTGGCTGGGAATGAAGGTAGTTGCAGTTCAACACATCCAGAGGGTGCCAGTTTAGGGAAGGCTGCTTTGAGTAAGCAAAACATTCCTTTTTGTTCAATCTTGCAATGACTTTAATAATTTTCTTTACCAAAATGAAGGGGGTGTGGATTAGACCTGTGGCTTCCCAAATACTGCTTTCTCCATGCAGAATTGGGACATCAGTTCAATAGACATTGGTGGCCCAGCATAGGGGTGAGAACATTTGTGCAGGCAGTACTAATGAATAGGTTGCCTTTGTTGATACTGAGGAAAAAAACTGAGCATTAGTTTTGTCAGCTGGGGAGCAGTGCAGATAAAATGCTTCTCACCTCATAGCCATTAAAACCTCATTACTTCTTTTTGGAGAACACTGGATTGGTACAGATACAGTGCACATGGTCTCTTTGCTGTGGTTAATAGATCTTGATGAACTCTGTAGAATTTTTTCACAGTTGCTTTTCCATCTACACAAATCCTTTGCGCCCATCGTTACCACGATTAAGTGTTTAATTGGCACTGATATTCATCACTTTTAATGCTAAGAGGAATCCATCCCAGTTAGTTTCCAGGTTTCAAATCCTAGCTGATTCTGTTTATTTTTAAAACTTTTTATCTTGATTACCATTATCTGTGGCTGATGAGGCTGAAGTAAAGTTTAACTGTGGAGAAGAAGATGGGTGGCATTAAAGACAAACTGAGGAATTAGAATTGTATAGTACATGGTCAATGATTAATAGACTGGGAGGATTACATGTTTAGTGGCCCTTTAAAAGTTGGCAAGAGGAAGTACAGTGGGTCCTCCCTTACCACGACCTCCACACACACAAATGCAAGATCACACGAAGTGTCACATCCCATTATAGCCAGTGGATATGATAGTTATGCACCCACCATGTCCATTTACTGTAACGGCACGTGAATATTCATGCATTTTTTGTTTTAGGCAGGGGATTCCTAGAACAGAATCCCTGTATATACAGAGAGTGCATTGTAATGAAAATTAAGTTGTAAAACTTACACAAGTAAATATTCACTTTTTTCACTGTCTCACAAAATAAATAAATAAATTTTCAAACCCTTTCCCCCCACTGGACTATGTTATCAGAGTTTCATGTCTCATTGCATGTTTCAATGATTTTTCACATTTTCACAACTTTTGTACGAACATTTTTTTGGACAAAATTTATACTGTGAACATTGTTTTCTCCCAGAAAACTGTGTTTTGTGCAAAATATGTGCTGTTTGCTTACTGCAAAAAAAAAAAAAATGCTTTTTACACAAAAAAATTACAAATTCCTGAAAAATTTAAAAAGTCTGAGTGCATTTCACTACTTTTTCAAAGGATGAGAAGATCTATGATTTGTACATCCCTAACACCCAGCAGATCCATTTCCTAACATCTTTTTCTTGGCAGCCGTGAAGGCCAGCACATTGCTTTTTATGATTATACTTAAGATTCTGCCTGAAGTTCTTGGAGGGTATTCTTAGAACTTCTTACAGAAAACTCCAGCACAAACTGTATAACTTTTGATACTGTGAAAGCAGAGTATATCAATTAGTACTCAGATGATATATGGGCAAGTTCCCTTTTTTCTTTTTTTTAACACTGTTGACTGAAATACCTCTGTTTTCATGTTGAGATTTGTAGTTTTGAATCCTAAATAAATGTTTTATTACTAATGCTGGCAAACAGATCCCAAGCATTAAAACTTTCCAACCTCCTTCAGGGATTTGCTTTGGTTCCTTTTTTTCCTAACTAAATGAGGTTTTGCCTAGCTGAGCATTTCAACCATAAACACAACAGGTCTTTTTTTAAAAGATTGGCAAACATAATGTCTTTGATTGTTTCTTGAAAACTAAATTTATACAGTGTTGATTATATGACTTATGTCATTATGATGAACTGGACCTGTATTGAATATGATGTCTTTGGGTAGCTTTGCTTGATTAAATTCCATTTAAAAGGGGCCAGACTCTTGTTGCCTGTCACCTAAATAGGAGAGGTCTGATCAGTCACAAAAAGGAATGAATTCAGTCACTAATGTTAACTGTTTACTAGATAGGCATAGAATGACTTGGCTGAGCCACATGACTTGTTGAACTTTAACTGGCTCAGCAACCTAAGTGGTAAAGTATGTTCTAGCTGTTGTAAAAATTAGGTTCCCTAACTGGCCATTCATAAGCCATGTTGTTTCCTGCTGATTCAACCATGCTTTTTCCCCAGTTCTGAAGGATTTTTCCCATTACGAGAAGGACCGCTGGTATCTTTTGACTATCTTCACTTCTCTTTAGAAGGCCTTTGGCCAAGAAGTCCTGTTCTCTAGGATGACATACTTGGAGATCATGGGAGTTGCCTGCCTACTGTACCCTGTTGTCTATATTTGAAAATTTATAATTTGTGACCTTTTTTCACCATTATTTAAAGAGTAGAATGCCTTTCTTTTTTAAAAAAAAAATTTCCTTTATATTTAGAATTTGAAGGAATCCAAATTCCCAATAAATAAACTTCTTTTTAACTGTTACATTAATGTGCTTACAGTTTTGAACCTTTGTGCTACATCCTCATGAGAAATGGAAGCGTGCATTTCCAAAGCCTCGAGATCAAAACGAAAATAACAGGAATTATAATTAGTATCATCATCATCACCACCACCATCCCACCTTTTTCCTCTGCATTCTTGCTCCAGCCAAAAGTTATAACAGATCAAATAAAAATTTGTCATCACAAACACAGATGAACATTAAAATTTCATTGAGCAATTATTAGAATTACAGTCAGGTTTCACTTTCGTGGATTTGAATATTTGCGAGTTTCTCCAACCCCTACCCCCACACACCTCAAGTGCATCTTTTCCTGAGGAGCTTTCCCTCTCAGCAATTCCAGTTAGCCCACGCAGCCCTTTAAAACATCCACCTCTGGTCCCCCTCCTCCTGCACCAGCTGCTGCCTGCCTAGCTAAGGATGGATCGCAGCCTGATTTCTCAGGACTAAAAAGCCTCTTCCGATCCCCACATACACCGAAGGAAGGAGATGGGCAAGAAAGAGGAAGAATAGACCCACTACGCTGCTTTGGATCTTGAATGCCCGCCCACCCCCACCATGCCTCAGCCCTCTTCCTACAGACACACACACGTTTTGATTTTGGTTTTTCCACTTACGTGGGGGTTCTGTGCCCATAACCCTAGCAAATGTGGAGGGCCAACTGTGATAGCAACACAAAAGCGTACCTGTTAAAAACCAAAAATGCAAGAACAAATATGAAGACTACAGCACAGTATTAAGAGCCTTTTCCCCTTAATTGTGAGGGTACCAGTTTGAGGGGCAACAGTTCTTTATATTCATTCATTTATTCATTGTTTTAGTTTTGATAGGGAACTGGGTTCTGGTTGAAGTTACAGGCCAAGGGCAAATATGTTATTAGTCCTGGTGTCCTACTGTCACTCCTGCTGCATCCCTCATGCAGCTCCCTGAGATCATCACTGTCATAAGTGTGTGTATATTCATGTGCTTTCAAGCACCTATTGACTTATGGTAACCTCATGGATTTCCTAGGGTTTTCTTAGGCAAATAATACTCAGAGATGGTTTTGCCGGTTCCTTCCTCTGAAATATAGCCTATAGCACTATCATAGTGGTCAAAAATTTGTTCTTTCAAAAATGTGAAATTTGACTTTCTTTGGAAACTGAATTTTGTGGGTCATACCAACCTGTAGACCATTTCTGCTCTCCTGTGGACTCAACATAGCCTGACGTGTATTGGTTTAATACACAAAATTCATTCACCCCTTAATTTAATCCCTATCTGCTACGGTCAGATATATTTCCCCTGAGTAGTTGTGGGTTCTTGTATTTGTTATAGTTCCCCTGTTATACATATTTGGTGAAACCTGTGGTCATTCAGTCTAGCCCTTTGTTCTTGAGACAGAATCCTTCCTGCACTAGTTCTCTTTCAGCTTATGGGTGCCAGTGTACAAATTTCAAAAGCAGGCAACTAAGGGAGGCAGGTCTGTTTAGAGCAAGTGATTGGTTCAGAAAAAGTGCACCAATATGGCTTAAGCACATGATAGTAAAAGTCAAGCAAATTGGTGCCCTGGATTTTGACTTATTCCTCCTCTCCTTTCTTTTTCATGTATGTTGCTTTTAGAAAAACAGTTGACTGCTAGCAACTGCCTAGGAATATTAGCCATGGCTGAAGCAATGCAGTGCAGTGAGCTATACAACATGGCGAAGGCCTATGCATTGCAGATTTTTCCAGAAGTGGCAAATCAAGAGGAGATTCTAAATATCTCAAAGGATGATTTCATCTCCTACATGTCCAATGACAGCCTGAACACGAAAACAGAAGAGCTGGTTTATGAAACGGTGATAAAGTGGATTAAAAAAGATGCTGCAGCCCGAGCTCAGGTAAGGAAAGGGAGAAACCTCCTTAGATTCTTGCTGTTTCTTCAACTTCCATAAATAGCTCCTTAAAATAGAAAACTGTTCTGTGCTGTTCTGAATCCTAAACCCAGAAGCGTAAGCGGGTAGAGGATAGCAGAGAAAATTAAACTTTCTTTTAATTTCATCATTTGATCCCCATGTCTGATTAGAATTAAAAAGTTCACATGTGCTGCACATATCCCACTAAAAATAGCTTGGTCAAAGATGGCTCTTGAAGGAATAGTACTGTGTGACAATGTGCCTTCGAAAAATGGGAAGTTTTTTTTTTTTTAAAGAAGCAGTGTGCATTCAGCAAGAAGCAAGAATCCTGACTAGAGCTCTAGGCACTGAATGCTAATAATGTGGCTCATAATGCTGAGTGAAACTGCACCATATCTCTGCTAGCTTGGTGCAGATGCCAGTGAATATTTATTGGGGCTACTTTCTCTGGACAAGTTACTCTGCTAGGCGGTTGACCTTAGCTGAGATAAGGATTCAGATAAGGGTTATAAATACTGTCTGCCTTTGAGAACAGCGATAGTAAATGTCCTTGGGCTAAAAGAATTACAACAGCAGCACGTAAATTTGCCAGTTGCCTTACTTGATTAAGATTTGTAGTAAGCTAGCTTCACTTGATATCGACCCAAGACCTAGGAATTGACTCAGTGATCAAACACCTTCCACATTTGTTCCTGGTATCAGTTCAACTCCTTGGTGAAGCTGAGAAACAGATTTTCTTATAATGCTGGATTATTATGGGATAGACTACAGATGCTTGTCTAATGTGTTCAGGCACTGTTAACACAAGGTATTATGGCTACCCCGCAAGAGTAAATATTCCATCACTCCCAAAGCCAAAATCTTTATATCTGTCATTGTGTTCTATCATCTCACTTTCCAAAGCTTCCCTTTCAAAACTTAACCCATCGTAATCATTGTAAGAATAATTTCTTCAATGTAACTGTAGAATTTTAAAATTAGAGGGAAGTCATCTTATTGTTTAGTTTCTTTTTCTATGTTACAGTGTTCAACTGTTCTTTCATTTGTGTAGATAATTGGTGTGCCATCCAACTAGACACTATCTATAAGTTTCAGAACCAGCGCATATTCAATGTACACAAGAAAACTGTATGTAGCACTAATTCTACGGTGGATAATAGAGCTAGAAAACATATATGTGAATCTCCAAATTTTAGTGAAGTCTTTGGTGTCTTGTACAGGGAATGAAGAAGTTGTTGGTGTAGAAATTTGTTTCAATGTGAACAGAGTTTTTGGCGCGTAAGTTCTGAATTAAAAAGGAGAACGCAGGGAGCTAAACTATTTGGGAAAACACTTTAGCAGCATCTAGTTGTCGCATGGAATCTAGGGTAACTATGGAGGGGAATGGGCAGTTTGAGAAGGAGTTCTTAGGAAAATCTAAACAACAGTATTTCTCAGTAAGTTGCTTGGAAAGCTATAATTACCCCAGGTGTTACTGTACCGCTCATGGACCAAAAGGTTCCACGTATATTAATGGAAAGTTAGATAGGTAGTGATCCACTTGGCTTAACCCCAGCTCAGTTCAGTAAGACATAACCTAGAAATGGGAATGGGAAGAAATAATTATTGGAGGGTTTGTTGAATGAGTACACTAGTGTTCTCTCTTACTGCACAAACGTCCTTTCTCAATTCACAGGTTGTTGATCAAGCTTTGCACATTATTCTTTCCCATCACCTCCTGCATTTTCACTCAGCTATCTCTGTCCATGTTAAAACTTACTGAAAGCCCCTAGTCTGATGTTGACAAACATTTGATCTAATAATTTTTCCATAGGCACTGCTATGGTGAACTATTTTCTGATATCCTGTAGTGACGTTTTAGACCAGCCATTATCATCTCAGACCTGGAGATGATCAGGAGGAAAAGAAGTTCATAATGCCTGTTGGCGACCTGGAATGAGCCCTTAATTGCGCTAGCTCTTCCATTAAATATTTACAAAGCATTTGCTGAATGACCACAGGATGACTTGGCCAAGGTCTAAATAAATATTCTTCATCTCTACTTCTTTTTTATTTCTTTTTTTTAAATTTTTCTGTTAATTGTATTCTGCCTATGTTATTTTTGTTGCCAAAACAGATTTTCCAAAAAAATGCTTACCAACTGAGCAGACCAAGGACACTTGATTTGTATTAACCTTTTCCCCAATCAATATGTTTTAAGGGGTTGCAGTGGCACAAGATAGAAAAGTAAGTTATATGTATTAACTGAGGTAAAATTAGAACAGTTTGATAACAGCTGCATAAGAAACCATCAGTAACCAAACAACAAAACACTAACAAAACCATTCATGAATAATTTAACTACCAGTTAAAGCAAAAATGAAATATAATTTGTCCTTGCTGGTTGGCAGCAGCAGGCAAAAGAGATGTGGCCTTTTAAAGAAGGCCGGGCCAGTTCTCAGAGCCAGGGATATAAAAACATTGGCCTTCCTGTCCCTGAGCAGGCTTGAGTTGTATAATTCTGTTATTCTCCCTCCATCTGCTGAGAAAATTGTGGGTTGGGAGTGTAGTGAAGAAGCTGGGGGAGAATTGGGGTAATTTGGGGTAATGAGATATTACACTGATTCTCAGCATTGTAGTGTTGTAACTCCCATTGAGTTCAATAGAGCTTGCTTCTGAATGAAGAGATGTAGAGAGCTATACTCCTAATCTTCCTGTGATGCCAGTCCTC
Source organism: Iguana delicatissima (assembly GCA_948472985.1). Taxonomy (NCBI): domain Eukaryota; kingdom Metazoa; phylum Chordata; class Lepidosauria; order Squamata; family Iguanidae; genus Iguana; species Iguana delicatissima. Next base: position 506,375 of record CAOKZL010001152.1, read on the forward strand.
CCAGCCCCTATTCCATTCTTTTTGTCTCCCCATGCTCAGTGCCTGTCACACTGTGTGCAGCTACAGGAACAGAGCTGGATGTGTCTCCGCTCATCCTCCTGCTCTCCAGCAACACAGAAGGGACTGAGCTGGGGGTGGGGAGGCTGCACTGCTGAAATGGTAAGGGTTTTTTGGAAGTAGCTAGGTCTCTGCAGGTATGGGCCTTTCCAAAATACACCTATAGTGCTATTATTATTTCAACATCCTATGGAATCCTGGGATTTGCAGTTTAGAGAGGAGCATTTAGAATTCCCAGCCAGGGAGCTCTTTGGCCTCAGTAAACAACAAACCCACCTACAATTCCACAGGATGTTGAAAGTAGAATAATAGCCCTATAACAGTGTAGGGTGGAAAATTCCAGTCTAGTCAGCTTCTCTTACCATGCCAAAACTCCAAACAGCCCCATTCTCTCACCTGACCCTTCTAGCTCTCCTGCTTCACTCAGCTGCAAAAGAGCTATGTATTGTGGGTGAGGGAGCGAAGGTGAAACTTTCATCTATTTGTTTATTTCTGGAAAAACGCTGGAAATCAGAAATGTCATATGCTGGGGCAATCCAAATTGTCACTCACCCGTACCCCATGCTGTAGTTATTTCATAATTTTAAGTGTTAAAGAAAGAGATAGGGCTTGCATTTCCACCCCCATTGCCATTGCCACTGTCTTCTTTCCACACTCTGCCTTTCTTTCTACTATGACTGTTGTTCAGCATTGCTATCCAGTCCTCCTTCTTCCTCCCCCTCCCTCTGAAGAGCCTTTTTAGTTTACAGTGGTGTCTTTATTTGTTTTGCTAATGTGTGTCTCCTTTCATGTACCTTTGTTTGCTTGCTTGCTTTTTGAAGAGCTTTTAATTTTGTATATATACGTGTGTGTGTTTCTTTGGAAAGGAGTGTTTTGCAGTTAAATTACTGTTAAAATCCGAGTAGCTGGTTGCTTTCATGAGTTACAGATAAATCAGTTTTCAAGGATGACTGCTCTAACTTCTCCCCCTCTTCACCTCTCCATATACCACTGGTTATAATAGGCTTCCTACTCACATAGATGCTTATTTTATAAACATAGAAGCTCTTCCCTTTCAGAATGCTTCCATGAAACCCATGCCTTTAAATTTTCATTATGGCGTCTTTTGATTCTGGAACTCAGGAAGAGATTACCTGGGACTACAGGGCATAAAGTCAAGCTCAACAGCCGTGAACTTGTGGGCTTTTTAAAAATGTCTGTGGATATATGACACTTCCTCATGGGAAGGAGAGATGATACATAGCCCGTACTGACACTTTCTAGACAGCTCTGTACTTCTTGTGAATCCTGAGTTCAGTAATCTTCAGAAGAAGCTCAGTACCTTGGAGAATAATGCTTACTACTTCTCTCTGTCCCGTGAAAGTCTTGTGTACAATTTACACTATGGAAGAGGGGGCAAACCCGTAGCCCTTCAAACATTGATGACTACTATGTTGATCAGACCATCTAGCATCCTGTGGGGACACGGGTATCAGCAACATCTGGGGGCCTACAGGTTGTCTACATGTGCCACTCCTGTAAATTGACACTTTTTAAAAAATTTAGTGCCTAGTTCATGCATATTTGTAAGCTTATGACATGGTATAGGCTTATCATAGTTTTTGTTTTGGTTGTTGGTTTTTATCTTTATGTGAAATGCTTGTCAAAAAATTGGAAGTTCTTCTCTGGAATAAATCCATAATGACATTCAAAGACATAGCGATTTTAGTCTGTATCAGTAAATGAAGGGATCTTGTAGCCCCTTTGAGACTAAATGAGAAAAAAGTTTGTAGCAATAGGCTTTCATAGACTCTATCTACTTCATCAGATGCTATTTAAAGTAAACCTTGTGAACAAATCCTGTAACAGCCTTGCACTGTTGTTTACAGTGCTCCTGCAACACACACAGCTGGAGAAGGACATAGAGAAGGTATTATGAAGCCACACAAAGGATGTGTGGCGTTCAGCATTTCCACCCTTCTTGGGCTGGCCACAGACCTCTGTTTTTTTGCTTCAATTCAGGGAAATGATAAGCATAACGGACACAGTAATTGCTAGCATTAATCTGGAGCTTTTGACACTATGAGTTGAAAGTTACACAAATCTGTTTAGGTCACTGAAAAAATCTGTTAGGGAGCCAGTCAGCACTGATTCACCTGCTATTGTTGCCATTGCAACTGCTCTAAATCCTACCAGGTGGCAGCTGCCTTATGTGTGGCAAACTGCTTTGTGTACAGCAGCTCAGCATAAAGAGGAATAAGTTTAACTTTTTTGCAGTAGGGTAGAGAGAAAAACTATCTGCCGATGGCTGTACACTGATGGCTTTCAGGCTGCATTGGCAGGAGCGGGTTGTGAGTTCTACCATGGGGAAGAGGTAGTAATGCCTGGCAACCTTTTCTAAATAATAGTTTGCCCATTCTTAACAATTTTTCCTCTGCAGCGTGCAGCCACTTCAGTGTACATAGGACAGTAGCAAGGCTAAGCAAGCCTAGCCACTGCTCTGCCCATCCCTCAGTCCTCTATGAAACATTGAGTTGGGTGTGGCAGATGTAATGAGGATTGTTAACAGAGCAGTTGGTGTGAAAAGGGTTTGTTGCAAGGAGGAATATATCTGAATGACATTGTCATAGAGATGGCCTTCACATAGCAGCCAGCATGTGTGCTGCAGCTGTGGTGGGACCCATGTGGGCTTGTCCTGACCTGTAGCTTCTGTGTTTGGAGTTCATAGTTCTGGAACGTCTTGGGAATCCTGTTTACATGAGCTGTGGTGGATTTTTTTAAAGAGAGGCTTATTGCATGATATAACATAACAACTGAGAGTTGCTTGGAAGAAATTTTGCTGCTTTCCACCCCTACCTTCCTAAGGTCATTCAATCTGCTTGCAGAAGAATAAATAAGAACTCAATATTTATCAAGCTAATGCTTTGTAAATAGCTATATCCCAGTGCTTTGGAACTGAATACCAACTGTACCTAATAACATTTTCTGGAATTATCTGGGCATACCTGTTTATGCAGGTGGTTAGTGGGTTGGGTTTTTTTTTCTTCAGAACAAAGAATCAGCCTTGAACCCTTTCTTCCTGGATAGTTAGACAGATCGCATGGCAATAGAAAAAAACTTTAAGCTGGAGATTGTTTGGTCTGATCATTTGACAACCATTGGCTGGTATGCTGTTAGTGACATACATAGATATAAATCCACCTTACATCTGCATTTCTCCCTTTCTCTCTCTCGCTCTCTCTTTTGGTTGTCATTGTGAATGTTGATGTTTGCTTCCACCTTCCACAATGACCAAAGCCCCCCACAACTCACTCTCTAGCTGCTGTAGTGCACTCCCTATTGCTTTTGCGAAGCATTCGTAGTCAGATGCAGAATGGTGAAGTCGTCTCCTGACATAATCATTCTGCATCTGACTACAGATGCAATCATTGTACGTCTGGCTACAGGACACAGCCAGACAGTTCCCTGGTCCACGCTCCCACCCTTCTCTTCATCACCCACATATGGTCATTGGGGGCAGCAGAGCCTAAATGATGAGTCTAGGAGCTGTTGAGAGGAGAAGTGTGGCATATTTCTGTGTGCAAGACTGTAATAGTAACCCTTTCATATATGCAGGGGTTTAGTTCCAGCAAAGCCACAAATCACAAAAAAACATGAATTATCTCATCTCATATTATTACATAGTGACAACACGTGCACAGATGCTTCAGTGCATCCTCATTCATGTCGCCGCCATTTTATGTGTGGGATGCATACTCCATGGTCACTTGAAATCACAGATCTGGAGGCTGCATGTATGGAAGGTTCACTGTACACTACACTGTGTCGGACAGGATCTCAGTCAGCGTCTAGTAAGTCTGTAGCAAACTGGAACCAGAAGAAAGCTCTACTTGCTGTTTTTCTGTGAATCATTTTCTTAACTGAGATGGAAGTGTTTGTACTGAAGTATGTCCCCTTAATGCACTTATTGATCTAGTAAGAAGACTGAGGTCCTTTTTAACACTAGACAGTTTTAGTATTTTAATTCCACTTATAACTGCAATGGCTGAATCCTTTGGAATCCTGGGTTTAGTAGTCTGAGGAAGCACTGGGGCTGCCTGGCAAAGAAATCTAAATATTTTGCAAAACTACAGATCCCTGGATTCCATAGGATGAAGCCATGGCAATATAAAAATGGGATCGAAATGCTGTAATTACGCAGTCTGAAAGGGACTTGAGAGATAATTCATAATGTTATGTAGGGGAACATTATCATTAAAAAAAAGGGGGGCACACCTCTGCAGTACATGGTGGTATCATATTTTTTGAAATTACAAATTGCGATACAAAGTAAGGTAAGGTAAGGTATCACAGGCAGAACTGTGATCACAAAGAACATGGGCCTGCTGCCCTATGTGACAGCCAAATGTCTGCCTCATTTCTTCCCTACCGAGACAACTAGCAGTTTCTGCATACTGCCTGCATACAATACATATATACTAGGGATTTAAATCCTTGCTTGAGAAAAGTTTGCATTTTCTCCTCACCTACAGAACAGCAGGATATTTTCTGCCCTTTTAGCTACTGCCATGTTGCACTAACTTTTTAAAACTGTGGCTGCTATATAGAAGAAAAGCAGGATATAAATCAAATAAATAAATATTAGAAATGTTGAGTGCATCTTTTTCATCAGTCAGCCAGTCTTTTTTATTCTTTGCACTCGCTCTCTCTCTCTCTCTGTATGTACATTACTTCACAAAAGGAACAGGCAATATTTTTGTGCAGATGATTTTTTTGATTATGAGGAACCCAAAGAGGAAAATATTCCTTATCTTTTTTGCTCTCATTGCAGACAAAAACTTCTGTGAAGGCTAGTGTTTTCTCAGCAGGATGTCTCAGAGAATGAGGAATTTTGCAAATATTCACCACATTCCTGATGTATAGCTACCCTGCTCCACATAATAGGCAGCAGCTATAAACTTGGAAAATCATTTCTTAATGATGTTGGGATATTAGGATAGGTCAATACATTAAAAAAAACACTAAAGAGGTTGCTTATAGGGAAGAATTCATGGGCTGAAATGATCTCATGATCTGAAGACAGTTGTTGTTCAGTTCATCTTGCAGTTAGGTTCTAGGAACCAAAGTAAACCTGGCTGGTGTGGGGAGATGACCTTGTGAAGGGAACATTTTCAAGGGCGCATCAGGGACAGGAAGCCTTCTCTCACCGCCAGCACACTCCTTCATCACATAGTCTCAGTAAATACATTACTGGGAACATGCATTTGCTGAAGTAAAATGTAGTTGCACTCCTTGGAATCAGTGTTGACAGAAACTGGAATGCTGTGGGGGGATTTTTAATTATATAGTTATTAAATTTAAAGAGGAATATGTCAACCATAACAAAACAAAACAAAAAAGAGAAATGTAAACATTCCTTTACCAAAAAACCTCCAGAAAAGATAGGGAAAAAAAAGAAGACAAAGTACCTGGAAACAAGTAGAGTAGTAATAAGAAGAAATCCAAGAGTTAGATAGAATTTGAAAGAAAGTAAAAAAAAAGAAGAGTCTACAGAGCGAAGGACTAGAAAAGCAAGTAAAAAAGATATCCATTAAAAAGCGAAGACAAAGAGAGACACTGTATCTACCTACCCTCTAATCCCCCTACCCTCCAACTTCCCACATTTTCTGACATTGGTTGTTTTAGCCTGACCATATAGTATCTCCTCATTTTGAAGAAAAGGAATTTTCCTGTGTGTGTGTGTGTGTGTGTGTGTGTGTGTGTGTGTGTGTTAACTCTATAACATTAAGAGTTTTTGTTCTTCTAAAGTTTAAATCCCAATTGAAATTTATCACCCAATCTATTCTTCATATAACATATATAGGGTTTCCAAATTTTAAGGTAAGATTGCATAGATTTTCTCCTCAACCTTAGCTATTTTAGCCACTTCCACCACTTTTCCTAACCATTCTTGTATTAAAGGAGTACATTTTTGCCACCAATATTTTGCGAATGTTATTGTTGCTGCTGTTATCATATAACATAACAGTATTTTATTTTCCTTTTCCACCTTATCCTCATAATCTAACATACTCAAAATATAGTTCTGGCCTAAACGTAATTTTTTATTTCAAGATATGCTGTATTTCCCCATTTACCTGCAAACAGTATCTCCTAGCCTTTCTACATGTCCACCATAAATAGTATAATGTCCTTTCTTGTAGTTTCATTTCCAACACTTACTACTAATCTTTTTATATATTTTTGCTAATTTAGTCAGGGTTAAGTATCATCTATACATCATTTTAAATAGATTTTCTTTATAATCATAACAACTTGTAAATTTCAATCCAGTTCTCTAAACTCTTTCCCACTGTTCCAATTGTATAAGATAGCCCACATTTTGGCCCATTTCATCATATATTGTTTAACTAATTCATCCTCATTTGCATAATATAACATTAATTTGTATATTTTTGCAATCAAATGATCATTTTCTTTATATAAAAATTCTTCTTCCTCCAATTCTTTACTTTCAAATCATATTTGTTTTTGTATTCTCTAATTTTTTCTCTTAATTGATAATATGACAGCCGCTGAATTTTTAAACCTTCCTCTTCCATTTTCTGGAATTGGAAGTGATAAACTATTTAAAAATTGGGAAAAAGATTTATCTAACTTTATTTGGATGGATAGGAAACTCAGAATAAAAGAGAAACTGGTGATTGAAGCGAGGGAAAGAGGAGGGTGAGGATTGCCAAATTTACAGTCATATTTTGAAGCTGCTAGCCTATCATGGATAAAAGATTGTATTGTATTAAGCAATAAAAGATTTTTGGAATTAGAGGGCCATGAGAAAGTGAAAATAAATTTACAATTTAAAAGTCATATAGTAAGAAGAGTCTTATTTAGAATGTGAGGAAAGTATAATGACAATTACATCTTTAAAATTCCAGGCTGGGTATCCCCTCAAAAAGTCTTTATAGAAGGGAACTTGATTATCCTAAAAAAATGGATAAGCTACATAGATTTATTGGGAAATAAACAAGGAAATTTGACAATAAAAGAATTCTAGACTGCTGAGGGGTTTTAATCAGAGCTTGGGCAAGTTTTTGGTGTGGTTTTTTTTTTAACTGCAACTCCCCTTCAGCCAAAGGTTATTTATCTTGTGTTATGTTGTTTATGCAATTTTATATCCCACTTTTCTCCCATATGGGACACAAAATGGCTTACACTGTACATTAAGACAATATAGCTAAAACAATTTGTACTAGGAAAATGAAAAAAAAAGCATTAAACAACAATCCACTTCAAAATGTTAACTTAAACAATAAAAACACATTAATATTACTTATGCGTTAAGAACCAGCACACCCCTTGCCCTATCCCAACCAGTTAAAAGCTGAAAGTCTGTTTAAATACAAAGGTCTTTGCCTCCTGTCAAAGATCTTTTCCACAGGAGGCTCTCAACCCAGCATGGGGACAGGAGAGGGGCAGGAGTCCAACAATTCTTCCGCAAGACATCATTGTGGTCCCATCCTTCTTCCATCTCCAACCGGTGCGATCGTGGAGTAAATCATTGACAAGTTTTCCCCATTAATGAACCCCAATCGCACAACAATCCCACACTTACCTGCCCTGCGGAAGGCCTGGAAATATGATGGAGGCACTTCCTGCCCCTGCACATCATGGGAAAGTGCCTGGCTGAGATTTAAAAGGAAGAGGCATGTCCATTGCACTTCCTTTAGCAGGGAGCTGGTCCAATGCAGAGAGTAGCATTCCCGTTGCTCTTCTTTCACAGCAGAGGTCCTGCTGGGATTGCAGCTGGAGGATGACGCAAGAAGGCAGTGTGCGGAAAGGGCCAAAAACAGAGCAGAGAGGCAGCCAACTGAGTCTCAATTGAAAGAGAGTTCCATAGCCTGAAAGCAGCCTCCAAGAAGGGTCTCTCTCAAATCCTCACCAGATGTACCTGTGATAATGATAGAACCAAGAGAAAACCCTCCCCTAAAGCACTTAAAACTCAGGTAGACTTGTTATGGTCTTTCAGATAACCTTGACCTAAGCTGTACTGCCCTTTGTAAGTCATAACCAACACTTTGAATTCTGCCCAGAAATGGACCAGTTGTGAGTGAAGCTGTTTCAGTAAGTAAGTAGTATGGTCTACAACCATCAATGGATGAAAATAAATGTTACACAGTAAGTGAATTTTTCATCTGGTTCTGGATGGTATAGGAGGTATTTGGGGTGAGTTTAAGATTGAAGATGCAGTTCTTCACAAAAACAAGACTATGTCATTCATCTGCTCATATTAGTGAGTTTCAGCCTGTTCTGAAGGTGGTTGTACTCTTTCTTAAGAACATAGAGTATTAGGACTTTTTAGGGGGCTATATCCATCTTTGTCATTGGACACTCAGCCACAGCTCACCATCATGGCACAGAGAGCCTTTCACCACTCTTAGCTGGTGTGCTGGCTACAACTCTGTCTGAACAGGGATACCTTGTCTTCAGTTATCTGTGACGGGGTAGGCTCTCTTTGAATTGCTGAAGTCTATTGGACATGTGGTTGGCTTTGAAGATGATCCAGAAAAAAATTCAATTAGTTCAAAACAGAAATATAAGACTAACTGCAGCTGAACAGTATAAATATGTCATAGTAGTATTTTGCCTGCTTCATTTCAGGGTCCCAGTTCAAAGTGCTGATTCCCTGAAGATATCTCAAAGACCTTTTCCCAATGTTCCCAACAGATGGCTGCTGGGAAGGGGAGCAGATCTGCAATGCTTACCTTGGAGAGGCTTCATTGGCACCCACCTTGATATTATTTTGGTGTTTCATGAAGATGTTTGCCAATAGTGTCTGGAGACTTTGATACCAGTGGGGCATTTAATTCATTCTGGGTTTTAGTCTGATCTTCAAAGGAGTATCCAAGAAATAGAATGGATGTAGTATGAATAACTAGTGACCCTCACTGATATCACTCCAAGCCATTGTTATTTATTCTGACCTTTTCATGCATTCCTCTTAAGTTTGTTTCATCTAGGCCTTGATTTTTAGACTCAAAAAGTCCTGATGCAGAGCCCTACCCTTTGATTTCACTTTAGTTGCAAACTACCCTGACAAAATGGATAACCAAGCAAAGTGAGGTCGTTGTTGTGTGCTTTCAAGTCATTTTTGATTTATGGCAACCCTAAGGCAAACCTATCACAGGGTTTTCTGAGGCTTAGAGTATGTGACATGTCCACGGTTAGTTTCCATGGCCACGAGGGGAATCGAACCATGATCTCCAGGGTCGTAGTCTTGACAGTCAAAACTACTACACAATGCTGGCCCTGTAAAGTAAGATAAGAGGACTTTTTTCGTAGCCATATTATAATGCTGAAATTGCCTTTGTCTCTTTAAAATACAGTGGAAATACAATGGAAATATAAAATGTTAAATTATAATATGGGATTATCATAAACAAAATATTAACATTAACCAGTATTATTAATATTAGTATGCTGAATCTCTATAATTCCTATCCTCCACAGAAAGATTTGTCTAAAAAGTAGTTTACTGTTACCTGAGAAACAAATGTTAATGGAGAAACTGGAGATGATTTACAGAACAGCAAAGTAGTTGATTATAGAATATGAACATCAGGGTCCGGGTGTGGGCAGCCAGGATTATCAGATGCAGGCACCAGGGCTGGGATAGGGAACAGACACTGGGTCGGGAGGCCAGGGGTCAGAGTCCAACAACAGAGGTTGGACCTGGTACCAAGAGTCCCAGGGGCAAGAGGCAGGTCCAGGAGTTCACAAGAGTCCAAGGCAGCAGAGGTCTGACCTGGTCCAGAGGTCTGACCTGGAATCCAAGGAGCTAGGGGCAAGAGGCCGGTCCAGGAAAGAGGCCAAAGATCAGAGTCCAGTGGTCAGAAGTCAGCAAGGCCAGAAATACTGAAACATCAAGAGAGTTCACAGGCAGCACAGAACACCATGTTGCTGTGGCAGAGGCTGCAGGAAAAAAACCAGCCATTCTGTAGCTGGCACCTGGCTGCTCCAGCTGCCCTGCATCTGATACCTGATAACTGATACCTGAGAAAAGAATGTTAATGGAGAAACTGGAGATGATTTACAGAACAACAAACTGGTTGATTATAGAATATGAGCGTCAAGGTCCAGGGTGTGGGTGGCCAGGATTATCAGATGCAGGATTCTGGGCAGGATTCTGCAGAGACTGTAGTCAGGGCCAAGATCCTTGCAGGCAGAATCCTGCAAAGGCTTAGTCAAGGACCCAGACCCTTACAATGAGGAGCTATTTGAAAATAAAAATGTGAAGAATGGAACACTGGGGAAACAACGTACTGAAGAACAAAGAGTATAAATTGTTTATGTGAGGAAGACTGGGAGTATCCTTTAGTCAGAAATGAAGCAAAACTGATGTAGGAATGATACATGACAATCAGTTCTCAGGACCCTCAAGTATTCAATGTTATGTTCTCATACCATATCAGCTTGCGTTACTTTATTTTCCTATAATGGAAAAAGAGACATGTTCAGGTATTCCTGTTGTTACAGAAGTCTGTGTCTCCCCTTCACAGCTATGAAATGTCCAAACCCCTTATTCTCAATAATACAAGGCTTCCATAAGCCTTTCTTTATGCTTTTAGCTTTTCCCACTCCCCACCAGCCTTTACTATTGCCAATGTGCTCTTTTATTTTAAACCCAAGGCTTGTGTGATGTTGTGCACAACACCACTGTAATTTCTTCCCTGACATGTTCAATCTGTGCTCCACTTAGACCCACCAGCATAACATAAAATGGCGTATATGTGTTTCAAAAAGACGCATTGTGGTATTTAAGTAACATGAAAAAAAAATAATGGGTTGCACAGGGGTTGATTTGGAATGGGTGAACAGAATTTAGCAAAAGAAGGTACAACCAAACTTCCAGGATGCAGGAAACCACAGATTTAGTTACTTTCCAAAGTAAACTTTCTAGTAATGTGAAATTCAAGGTAACAGAAAGAGTGCATGAACCAGAACTTGGAACCTTTTAAAAGTGGGAGGGGGAAGGGGAGAAGAAGTCCCACATTCAAGTTACTCTCTTTTTAAAAAAAGGAACAGAAAAATGGTACTCCTTGCTTGTTATTACTAATAGTTTACTTTTTGTGTTTTTATTTCTTTATTAGAAAACTATAAAGTAGAAAATGTCCTCAAATTCCTCAAATTGACTCCAGTGTGTATAGATGTGCATTTGTGTATTTAGAAGTAATGGGTAAATTTTACTGATTTGCAGAGGTTCAGAAACACATGTCTAAAAATATTTGCAATTCTCATACAATACCAAAGATTAAAATATGGGGATACTACATAATCACTTGCTCATCTTAGGATGTTTCAGTTTTAGTCACTAGTGGTTCATCCTTCATTCTTTCCCTCTCCTAGTGATTAAATGAACTAAAACACGGATGACTTCTGTCCTAGCAGAGGTTAAGTTTAGTGTGTGTGTGTGTATCTGTTTATCAGTCTGACTGACTGATGTGCCATTAGCTTGGATTTTAGTTATAAACAACTATAATTCCTGTCTAAATCTTTTCCAGTCCTTAGCAGCATTATTTTATAAATTCAGTAAGCGAGGAACTTGTAAACTTCCCCTTTTGTTTATGTTCCTCGGTTTGATTTCCTTTCTTCCTCTTCTTTTTAAAATCTCTTCAGTATTTTTCCACCAATGGAATCATTTTTGGCTGCTGGAGACTGACTTTATTGTGCATATATTGTATAAATTAACCACAGATGACTTTATAAGAACCTTTGATACCCACACACCAAATTCCTCTATTCCGCTCTAAAGAGTTTTTGTGTGCAGCCTGGAAAAGTTACTGGTTAGACTAGCAGTCACAGAATTTCCATCCATCAGGAAGCTGCAATCCAAAAACATAACTTGTCCAATCTCTGGTTTGATGGTCTTTTCAAAAGGCTAGATGGTAATGTTTTCCTTATCCATGTGTCTTGATACTGCTTTTCTATGATGTGCTTCCACACAATTGGGATGGCTTGTGATTGGTCATCCATGTGGCCAGGGTCCATTGGAAGGGCTTTGCCTGATTACTTTGGTATTCCCGACTGATGGAATGTGAGATCCATAGCTGGAATCCATGCTGATCAACTCTGCCCATGTGATTGTGTTAGCTGTACTGGTGGGAAGAGAACTTCGACAGAATTAAGGAAAGATGGCTTCAACAGACTTATGGCTGTGAAAGACCTATAATACCTCAGGATGTCGCTAAAATACCCAAGATTGAAAATTGCCCCTCAAGATAGAAATTCCACAATTCTTTTTACCTAACTTCATTAGGGTCAGGAAATAAGCACTCCATCTTACTGGAAAACCCTGGGAGCATGGAGAACATCACCAGATCATAAATATATAATACTTTTGTATTCTTTTTACATTTGAATAATGAATTGTGGAGTTCACTTAAATAGTGGTATATAATTCATTTCACAAATAATTCAAGCAGAAATGCTATTTTAGTTGCTGGCTGTGGTCATAGTCCAGTGCAGAGAAAAATGCTTTCAAGGCTACTCAGATCAGTCACTATGTGTGTGCCTAATTCATTGCTGGATTGTGGCCTTTGCTTTTTGAGGGCTCTTTCCATTTTAAAAGTAATTGTCAGAAGCAGAACGTAATTTTTTCTTCAAACAATATGAAACTAGAAAGGGGCATGTGGTTACAGAACAGAGGCTAAGCAATTATATTTAGACCATTTGGATATTTGTTTTAATTCTGGCTGTTCAACAAATTCAAGCTACCATTTTACTCCAAGGAGAAACAGCACAGCAAGATTACTTTCTTTCTAAGAGGTCTCTAGTCATATGTTTCCTTATGACCTAAATGGTAGGTATAAAGAGTGAAAGATACCGTTTAGGACTGTGATAGAATAGAAAAACTGACAAACCCTCTAGGCTTTGGGGGAAAGAGACTATCATGAAAGCTGCAATTTGCAGATTCTTAAAGTTGTTTGGCCATTTTGAGGGATTGGAGGGGGTGTTTCAATCAAATATGTTGCTCCTCCCTTTTTTGCATTTTGTAGGTGACTTTTCACCTGAATTTTTAATCATACCTCCTACATTTCACATAAAAAACCCTGGGACACGTTCATATATGTGGTCAGATGGCAAACATTATTAATGATAAAGAATACACAAGCTAAGGGAGGCTGCAGCAGTTTGCTTTATCCTGAGCCTCTTGGGAAGAGCAAGAATCCACCCCTTTGTCTCCTCTGCTGTTGAATTAATAGAGTACAAACTACTTTTCCACTTTGTACTCAGTTTGCAACAGTTGATGTAAGATGAAAGCTAAGGGAGAAAATGGGAGGAGAAGTGAGAAACTGAAACTTTTTAAAAGCAGCTGAAAAAGTGGTTTGTTTTTGTTGTGTACCTTCAAGTCATTTCTGACTTATGGCAATCCTAAGGCAAACCTATCACAGGGTTTTCTAGAGACTGAGAGTGTGTGATGGACCAGTGTCACCCAGTGCGTTTCCATGGCCAAGCGGGGAATTGAACCCTGGTATCCAGAATCATAGTCCAACACTCAAATAAAAACAGGAAAGAGGATTAATCCAGACTGTCTCTGCTAAACTGAGATAGCTATAGAGTTCATGACTGAAGAAAGAAAGGAAAAAAGAAGTTGGGCAGGCATCTCCTTCACTCTTACCGTAGAGTACCTCGTACAGCCCACGAGCTCTGCACCATGATCTGCCCACTGTTTGACAAACTACTGCCTTTTTTTTTTCCACTGAAGGAGGCAGGACAGTCAAGAGGTGTATCAGCATCCATACGTTTGCTGGGCTGGGTTTAGCTCAATGGATCAAAGCCTTACAGATAGCTTTGTCCTGAGTGCCTGCTACTCCCACTTTTGAACCTGGGAGGAAATGTTTTGAGACAGACGGGGGAATACCTGTTTCATGCTCTAATGCATATACAATTCTCAAGAAATATAATCTTGAATTTGTTTACTTAAAAAAGAACAACACTGCAATAGAAGAGACCACACTATAATAAATTAATGGCACATTATGAAAAGAATGCAAAAACAAAATCCCTTCCCTGTAAAATTAGCACCAGTAATATGTGCTCATGAGCTGCTGTAAGCAGAGTCTGGAGAACAGAAGAGTAGGAGACAGCAGCTTCTTTTTTATAAATACAGCGTTCAGTCAGCTGCACTGCTATTAAGATATCATGTTATAACTTCATTTGAGCAGGATTTAGTAGCTATCCCATCTGTCCCCTTAAGCCCGGGCGAGGCAAAATGACTTGATGCCAACATTCATCTCATGAGGTTATGAAGTTTTCAGGCTGTGATGCCACTGAACCAGGCTGTGATGCCACGGTTCTTGTGGGATGAATTCTCTGTCACACGGGAGGCCAGTAAGTAGCCCCTAGATGTGATGAGTCACATATAAATGGTGTGCAGATTATTTACTATACTACCAAGAATGCACAGTCACATTGGAAATGCCTTATCAGAAATAGTTGACCTGTATTGGCCAGGCTTACTGAGGTGGTTACCCTACTCACCAGCTGGCCTCAAAGCAAAGTTAAAAATGACACACACCTAGGTGACCTCTCTGTGCTCCCATCTTCCATCTCCTGTCTCCCTAGGCTGTTCGTTCTTCTATCTCAAGTCAGAAAAAGAAAGTCTTAAACCAAGCTGTCCTGATAGTACTACTCTCAGTGCTATTGTTTTCATGGCAAACCTGATCGATGCATGTTATTGCATTGTAGCTTCCTGAAATAAGTATGAATGAGGCCCAAATCATGCTTCCCTTCATTGTCAGTTACCATAATTTCCAAATCTTCACTTTCTAGTTCCACCCTTACCAGTGATACCCTATTTAGGGCTTCTTTTCCTACAGAAGGTCAGTAATACTTTTAAGTGGTCATAAAGAAGACTGGTAAGAAACAGATGAGATAAGAACTCAAAAGTACTCCAAATCAAATAGATGTGAACCAAGACAAGAGGAAGAAGCTCCTGTCTTTTTGTAGAGGTATATCTGTGCCTGATTTGGGATGCAAGAAAGGCTCTGGAAGGAGCCACTTCAATAGGCGTGGTGGATATTATGTGCCCATCAATGTCCCTTTCTAGTATTCCTGTCCTATTTGTTGGGACAGATATTGGCAGAAAGATGAGAAGTGTTTTCATAAAACTTAGGGCAAGAGTACATCCTTAAAATCACCATAGAAAGTAAGGACAGTTGTACCAAAAAAAAAAAAGTGGAAATCACTAATCGTGGTTAACTGTTAAAGGCAGTTCCATCTAGGAGTTCATGTTGCTCATTTCCTCATGCCATTTTCCTCCCATTCAGTACATTTACCAGAGCCCTGTGCCGCCTCAGAGTTTACCTTTCACAGTCTCTTTTTGAGTTACTTGTAGTAAAGTTGCAGTATGTTCTTAACCCTTCTCTGAGTATGCATGGCTCTCTCTCTCTCTCTTTTTTTTTCCTTCTCCGTCTCTCTGCCATGAGTAGAGAAGATTTAGCAAGCTTGGAAAGGGTTGTGACATTTCCAAGTTTTGCAAAAGCATTTTCTGTACTGCAAAGTCCATGCTGACCTTCTGATACTATCTAACATTTTAGTGGTGTAGCACAGAATGACATAGCCATAACACTAGGTACCAAGTGAGCATCTCATTATTGTGTTGACAGCACCAGACTATCAAGTGCGTTTCTTTCAGATATATATTTAAAGTGAAGATTCTGCTTCCATGTGATCCTAATTGTTTCACTGATTTTAAAATGGACCAGCTTGGAAGGACGTTTCCACATAGTTGCAGAAATTCCCGTAAGCATTGTGTTGTTTTCTTCAAAAATGTTCCAGTAGGAACAAAAATAACAACAGCAATGACAGCCAGCATTTGGTTTGTTTTTACCCTTGAACAGAACAAAAGATTTACATGTGCAACATAATGGAAAAAAGAAACTGTAAAGTTGCTATTCTGAATAAGAACAGTGGTTCATATGGACTCAGAACAGTCCTTGCCAGTCACTGAATCAAATGCATATACTCTGAAAGTTGCCAACAGGCCTTGTCCATTTTAATAGTTATAATGGTTAAACCTGACCTAAATGGTCAGGTTTGGGCCTAAATATCCTGAAAGCACCAGATCCTATCTTATCTTGGGAGCTAAGCAGGGTCAGCCCTGGTTAGCATTTGGATGGGAGATTTCCAATGAATACCAGGTGCTGTAGGCTGTATTTCAGAGAAGGGCAATGGCAAACCACTTCTAAGTATTCTTTGCCTTAGCAAACCCTGTGAAATTAATGAGGTCTCTATAAGTCAACAGGTAAGTTGAAGGCGCATACACTCACACAATGGTTAAATGATTTTTCATTAGCAATATGAATAATGCCAGAACAGCCGAGTAACAGTTGTATGTCCAAAGAGACACCCAGTCCTTGTTTTTGGATGCCCACTAGACAAAAAGGTAAATATAAAATTTAATCAGTGAGCTAAGAACACAAATTCAGATTGGAAGCTACACCGCCTAATGTTAGGATAGTCCTTTGAAATCCTAGCATTTGGGCCCTGATGACTTCAAGTCTGTGGGCATACTTGGTTTTTGTTTGGTTCAGTTTTGTTAGAATGTTTAAAATATTTTTTTTTAATTATTATTCTAATTTTAAATTGTTTAAACTGATTTTATTTTATTGTGTGCCACCTAGGGTAGGGTAGAAATATTTTGAATATATAAATGATGTGTATAAATATACCTGCAAAGCGGTATTTAATTGCTTTTATAAAAAAAATCACTTTGGCCTCAATCCATATGTCAAGATCATACTGTATCTAACAGAGAAGTT
Organism: Iguana delicatissima; assembly: GCA_948472985.1. NCBI lineage: Eukaryota > Metazoa > Chordata > Lepidosauria > Squamata > Iguanidae > Iguana > Iguana delicatissima. The sequence goes on from CAOKZL010001152.1 coordinate 523,231, forward strand.
TCTACTCATAAAGCATTTGAATGAGAAAATAGACAATTTCTTTAAAAATGCCTTGATTTCTGCATATGTTCTTTCTGTTTGTTAACTATTTTCCCAAAATTCCCTTCTCCTCTTGCAGTAAACTGGCTAATTCTTTGCCATTTTATGTTTTATAATGATTAAAATATTTCATATTTAGACTCAGGCTGCAAGTATCTTGCAGTAAACCAATGAGGCAACATACCACCTATGGAACAATTTCCTGTGACTCTTCCTTCTCCAGTGCCACATCCACTGCCTAGTTCAGTTTGCTATTCCACTGAATGCACTTAGATTAATTCAGAGTCCACTTCACCCTTCCATGGTAATGTCAATGCATTCTTGGTAAGGGTTGGAAGCCTAGGAAGGCGGCCTTTCTGGAATCCTGCCCATCAAAATCCATTGAGATGTCATGCTTCATGTTACATATTGGGTTTCTGCCACCTTCCCCAGCTATCTGGATACTGAGTGCTGAGTTTTAAAAGGAGAGCGATAGAATTAAACTATGTGCCAGAAGCATTGAAGATTTATGATTTAGAGAGCAGTGCCATGTAGTGGGTAGACTGAATGGGGATTTAGGAGGTCACAATTCAAATTTCCACACTCAGTCATAGTCCACAGATGTGCCATGAAAATGTACCATGTCCCAATGTTCTATTACCCTGTAAACAGTGGATGTGGTATTTTGTCGATCCACAGCTGAGTTGCAAAATATCTGTATCCAACAAGTCCTCATTCATGGCCCTGACTCATTCAGGAGGTAATTATTCAGTGAAGAGACACAGAGTTATATCCTTGGTCCTGGCCTGTTCAACATTTCAATAAGTGATTTGGATGACAGAGCCAAGAAAATTTTCATAAAATTTGTAGATGCTATGATAGCTAGCACAAAAGAAGACAGACTCATGTGTCAAAATAGTCTACGATCTGCAAGGCTAGGCTGAAACTACTAAATTGACAGAGATAAAGTCTTACTTTAGGTTAAACAATCAAAGGTACAACTATAGGATGGGGGAGAGCAGGTTGGTAGTGATTCATCCAGAATGGCTCTTGATATCTGAGTCGATCACAAGCTTCATATAAACCAGCAGTCCAGGTGCCTGTTTAGACCACACAAATGCAGTGTTGTATCCTACTTTAACCATCTTGGTTCCATCCTATGGCATCCTGGGTTTTGTAGTTTGGTCAGAGATCCCAGAGGAGCTCCTAGGCTGAGGTTTCTAAATGTCCCTCCCTAAATTTCAGTTTCAAGATGTTGCCATGATGATTAAAGTGGAGTGTAGCACCATAACTGTGTAGTGAGAATGGATCCCAGGTTGTGGAAAGTAATAAGCCTTATTCGTGTGTTACTTGTTTGAGTAGGGTGTGTTTACCCCACTCACCACCACCAAAGTCACACCCTTTCTTCCACACACAGGAGACAATCCCAAGCATAATGTCAGAAGCCGGGAGCTTCCTGTGGCTGTGCAGACTCCTAGGACAATTTGGAACCCCTCGTGGTGCCCTGCCTACATTTTATGTCCACACACCTGTAAAGGGCTGTGAAAGCAATCTCCCAATATCTGAAGGACTGTTGAGTAAAGATGGAATAGATTTGTTTTCCGTTACTCCAGAGATGAATGGAAACTGCATGGAGGCAGGTGTTGGCTAAACAGTAGAAGAAACTTCCCAGTGTTAAGTGCTGTTTCACAATGGAGCAAGCTACCTTAGGAGGTTTGTGAGGGCGGGGCTTTCCTTTGCTCAACACATTTTTATTGTGACTGGAGAGTCATCTGTCAGGGAAGGTGGAGTTGCATCTTTTGTTTCAGACCATTTCCGCACTAGGCTGTTACAGTGCTGTTATTCCACTTTCAACATCCTATGGAATCCTGGAGTTTGCAGTTTAGGGAGGGGCCTCAAAGGATCCCATAGGAAGTTGAAAGTGGAAATATAGCACTATAACAGCCTAGTGCGGAAATGGCCTCAGATTCCACACCAAGCGGGGGATTAGGCCAGATGATCTCTGGCATCAGTGAAGCTAAGATCATAAGGGCTTCCCCTCCCCCCAAAAAATAAATTAGATATAGTTCTTGTTATTGAATTCACACAGGTTTCATAATGTGTAGCTGCTTGCTGGATTGCAGCCCAGAAGTCTGTGTAAATGACAAAGTATTGTGGTGCCTCTTGCTTAGAGTTTGAAAATGGAGCCTTGGATGTTATAAGTAAAAAAAGTCTTGAGTGAGGATGGATCCCTGTTTGTCTAGATAGAGGTCTGCAAGTTGGCTCGTTGAAAGTTTACCTACGAGACTGATAAAACAATCCTATTGCTCGCAAGTTTGCAGCTTGGCCCATTTCCGCACTACACTCTTCTAGCGTGATTATTCCACTTTCAACATCCTATGGATCCTGGGGTTTGCAGTTTCGGGAAGGGCTGGCTGGCCCCTCCCGAAACTGCAAACCCCAGGATTCCATAGGATGTTGAAAGTGGAATAATTGAGCTATAAAAGTGTAGTGCGGAAATGGCCTTGATTTCCTCAAACCGTGGCCCTCTCTTGATTCCCAAAATGAACTGCAAGCACAGGTCTGAGTACCTGGATCTATTTAAGTGCCCAGTATTCATCTGCATATAAAGTTGTTGTTGTGTGCCTTCAAGTCCTTTCCAACTTACAGCGACCTGTCAAGGGGTTTTCTGAGGGTATGTGATGCACCCAAGGTCACCCACTAGGTTTCAGTGTCCAAGTGGGGAATTGAACCAGGGCTGTACTCCAGTGCTCAAACTGCTATACCACATTGGCGCTCTCATGTTTCATTAATGAAACATATATTAAGGCCTAAATTCAGTTTATAGTCTGAACTAGAATAAATCTTCTGAAGAGTAAATGAACACTTGTGTAAATTATTTTGATTAAATGAGTCTACTTTTGTTTATACTTGTGGTTTCACATAGGCCTATAGTTGTTGATTACTTAAGTACAAATAATGTACATTCATATTGCAAAACCTTTGTCGGACTACAGCTCCTTAAATCCTTTGGCCATGCTGATGCAAATTCTGGGGCCTAATTGGAAGAGTAACTTTTAAAAAATCTGTCATATCTATCTATCTATCTATCTATCTATCTATCTATCTATCTATCTATCTATCTATCTTTAGTTGGAGGCTCTTTGAAAATCCGGTGCTGTTGGAATTTCACAAAATTCTCTGAGCAAATCATTCTGTATTAATACAAAGTGAAGAGGGGAATAATGGAAGTTGCAGTCATCTGTCTCTAAAAGGAAAGAACAAAAGTGAAGGAAGGCAAAATAGTGGCAGATGGTAAGGAGGCTGAAATGCTAAACTGTGTTTATTCCAGGCTTCAGTAAAAAGGTTGACAAGATATTTAATACAATCCTAGCTAACAAAGCTAGAAAGCCATCAAAAGTCAGAATTGGAGAGCAATAAGCTATGGACAGCCTTGATCACTTGAATGTACTTAAATCAACAGAACCAAATGAATTTTGTCTTTAGCTATATTGCATAAAAGAGCTGGTACAACAAAGATAAAAGGAGACAACATACACACAACAGTTTGTTTTTATAAAAAGCCTTCCAGGTACAGCAAGATTATATTCTCTCATGTATATGTGTATACACACACACACACACACACACATATATATATATAATCCCTTGGTTTTAAGAATATGGGATTATGCCTAGCCTAATGCCGTCAGTGATCAACCAGCATTAGGAAGAGCGTGGGACGGGAGATATCAGAGAGAATGGTGGCATTAGCTTCAAATGGTGACACGAGCTTTTTTGCTGCTGAGACAGGGCAACTTGTTCTAATTACTGTTAGTTTTCACAATGAGATGCAAGCTCACACAAAGAGAGGCAAACAGAATGACTTCTTCCCACTAATCTAATTAAGCAAAGGTGAATGAGCTTTTCCTTCATTACTGCAGCAGTTGTTACCAGAGTTTATCTCAGGCACTATAGAGCCAGTACAGTCATCCTGTTTGTTTAGTGCTGAAAGAGATGGAGAATTTCCTTTGTGGACTTTACATAGCATTAATTGGAGGAGTTTTGTTCCATCTAGCCTGAAAGAGACTGCAGCAAGAGTATTTTAGAAAACACTCTTGGAAGAGTCATACAGATTACAGAAATACAGACCTTTTAACAGGTCTTCCTTTTCTAGTAGTGTGGACTGCAGTCACATGGACTGAAGTTGAGCAGTTCCAGAAACTCCTGATATGCATTATCTAGTCCAATATCAGTCTGATTTCTGGATATGGTTCATTACTGAGGCTGCTTTGGTTACCCTAGTCGATAGGGTTTTCTGTGAGATGCATGTAGTTCCCATCTGTGGATTCTTTTGGACCACTCAACATATTTTTATATCATCGGCTATGGTATCATTTACATTCACCTATTTGGGACAGGATTCAGTGACACCCTTTTTCCATTGCTGGTTTTCCTTTCTAGCACTGTGATTCCCAAACATGATATGTCTAGTATATAATCTAGTAGACCTGAACAGGTACACTTGTGTGAAGACTTGCAGGGATCTCTTTTATCATGTGGTTTTAAATGCGTACATGAAACCGGTGGGAAATTGGTGTCAGTGAGTTATAAGAATACTAAAGATGCCCAAATCTTGGGCCATTTCCGCACGATGGTGCTGTGCTGCTTTTGGGACAGGATGGCAGCTGTGGGCAGGTTGTGCTTCTGTATGATCTTGTCACTGGCCTGCTGCCATCCTGTTCCCAAGCATTGCACTCACACAGTTTTCGCATAATGGAAAAAATCTGTTTTGTGCCTGCAGTCGCACAGTGCTCCCGGCTGTGCAGAAGCCACGAAAATGCAACAGCGATGCTCTCTTCCATAGCAAAGCAATGGAAAGTGTCCGGCTGCACTGCGGAGGGAAGAGGTGGCACCATTGTGCTCCCTTCCACATGGAGCAAGCAAGTGCGGAGGGGAGTGTTGCTGACACACTTGCTTCCAGACCTGAGATTGCAGTGCAGTGATGCAGAAGAGCATCATTGTGAGGAAGTGGCCTCGGTTATCATTTGTCTGGAATAGTGTGGCAGTGTTATTATTTGATGATTTCTTGAGGCTGCCAGTGGTTCCTCAAATGAGTGGGATGAGGGTTGAGAATGCAAAAACTGAATTTAAAGATAATTGCATGTTAGTGGGTGGTATCAAAAGTAAAATATTGGGACGTTTTTGCCCTAGGGCCCTTTTCACATTACAGTATTGTAGCTCTTTGATTCCACTTCAACTGCCATGGAATCCTAGGATTTGTAGTTGCATGGGGCATTTACAATTCTCTGTTGCAGAAGTGTAGTGTCTTCCCAACTACAAATCCCAGGATACCATTGGATGTAACCATGTCAGTTAAAATGGAATGAAAGTGCAATAATTAGGTAGTGTGCAGGGGTCCCCAGATGAGGTTGCTATGATTGCTTCATAACTCAAGGTTTAAGGAATCTTAGGTCAGGTCACAAAAACAATTTCTAAGGAAGCCAAAAATTGTCCAGAGATGCTCAAGCTACCACTGGCCCTTTCCGCACTGGGCTATTAAAACGGTGCAGAGCGACCTCCAACGGAGGTCTTCTGCGCCATAGAGAGGACTGGGGCGAACTACTTTTTGTAGTTCCGCACCTCAGTCCGGTTCAGAGTGACTGGAACTGATCACGCAGCGTGCTTTTTAAAAACCTCTTTTTAGAGGTTTTTAAAAAGCACGGCGCGCGCAACTCCGTGTCACTCCGTCTCCGCACTCCGGTGCAGATTTGCAGACGCGCACAAGTGCGTGCCTGCAGATCTGCCGCGGGCGGGCTTTAGGCTGGCGAGCTTCTCCGGTTGGTGGAGAGCGTCCACCAAGAGGAAGCCACCATTTTGGATGCCGGAGCAGTGCGGAGTGACGAGCTCGCACTGCTCCTCATCCCGACGGACTTGCCTGGACGCTGAAGAAGTCCGGTAAGTAGCGTTTTTTCACGGTTCCTTTCCCACGTGCAGAAAGGGCCACTGTCCAAGCCATTTTTATGTGGGTCATCTCTGACTGGCTTTAGTAGTTGATAAATGTGTGTTTGTTTTTCTGATAGGCTGCCAGAGTTTGAATACTTTATCATTTAAATTCCTTTCAAGCTACTTCTGAGGAAGAGTTGCCTCCCTTCCTAGAGGTCACATTCTGGGCCGTGACATATATCATCCCCACTCCTTCCTAATCTCCTACTTTGCTGCTTCCTTGAGGAATATTACCTCAGCTTGATTGAAAATGCTGCAAGATTAAACACCCCCAACCTTCTTGAGGGAAAAACAACCTCTAAAAATCAGAGCTTTGCCACCTACTGCCATATGTCTAAGGCTTTCTGTCTCCTATTACTATTTCTATTATTGTTGTTAGTATCATCCTCGACAAAAACAACAGCAACAGCGTTTTTATAGCACACATTGATAAGTACTTTGGGCTGTGTACAAGTAGGTGTGTGTATAAATTTAAAGCAATGTTTTAACCTTGAAATTTAAGACTGGCTGCTTGGTTTCAAATAAATAGCTATTTGGGTAGCATTTTAAATGTCAAAAAAGTTTATATTTATAGAACATCTAAGGTGAATGCCTGAATAATAGCAGCGGTTTTGAAGAAGCCAGGGGTTTGTTCACTTGGCAAAACAAATGTGTTCTTCTAGGTTTTGCTAGAAGTCAAACTCCAGGAGCCAATAATCAAATGCAGATGGCATATTTCCATCTTTCTGCATAAATAAAATAAACTTTATAGTGCAAAGGACATTTAAATAGCTGAAAACATTCATCATCCGTCAAGGCTGGATAGAAAGCAAAAGCACAACAGAGAGAAAATTGCATGTTATAAAATGAAAAATTCCTGCAATGATTTATTTTTGTAACTGTTCATTCTCCTAAATATCACAGACTGCCTCTGAGCAAGAAAGCTCATCATTTGAGAATGTGCTGGCAGAAGGAGAAGAGAGGTAGAAAGTGGGGGATTTGTACAAATGAGACAAAGTTTTATCACTAGGACAATGAACTGATACTCCAAAAACAGCAGTGTTCTTTAAGAGCTTCAAAGCTGCCAGCCAAGCTTCTGTAATCTGTAGGCAACTGTGAACATCCACTATAAGTTATAAGTCTTTCCTTAGCTAACTGTTCTCTCTTAAAAAGAGAGAGGATGGCTTCAATAGAGAAAGAACGAAGGCAGCTAAATGCAGAAGATGAAACACTCGCAAAGCGTGAAAATTAGAGCTATGCTTAAAGCTGTAAACATGCGCATTTCTAGTTTACTATAGAGGAGAAAGAATTTGGCCTTATTAGAAGTGTTCTGCAGTTAAGTGGTTATAATCTGTCATCATTATCCATCAAATACGATCAAGCATCACTTGGAAGACTTCCTTTTCAGGACATTAACCTCTCCATCTCCAGAGCTTCAACTAATTAAAAACAACGTCAAAATGCCTATTAATACATTGGGCTCAGTCAGACAGAGAAAAGATTGCTGGTTGCTTTTTTTAGAAAGCTCTCCTTTCATTTGACAAGCTAGGAGGGAGAGAGAAAACTACCAAAGAATTTAAAAAAAAAACCTCAGTCTTTGACTGTGAGGAAAAGCACCTGCTGGTACTTCACTGAAACTTCTGAAATCTAAGTTTAATCATATCTCCACTAGTAATTTGGAAATCAGCTCATAGGAAAAATGAGGATGACACAATACAAATAAATAGGCAAAGGACAGGATTATTATGAGTAGGTAGAGTTTCATTTCCAATTTTCCTATAGCATCTGAAATGACTACCTTCCATTCAGGTTAAAACATTGCTTTAAATTTATACACACACAGAAGGGGGAACTCTACTACTACTATATACACACAGAAGGGGGAACTCTTTCAGATGCTGTTAATGGAAGTTGAAGGTTGGGTTTCTTTAAATGTCACACTGTCCCAAATAACGGAAAGGAGAAGAAAGAAGTGCAGAATCCTTGAGAACCCGTTTGTGTTAAGTAAGGCTCTTGCCATGTGTTCCTTTGCAGTATGCTGCTGAGTTGCTGGCAGTGGTCCGCCTACCCTTCATCCATCCCAGTTATCTCCTAAATGTTGTTGACAATGAGGAGTTGATAAAGTCTTCAGAGGCCTGCCGGGATCTGGTGAATGAAGCAAAGCGTTATCACATGCTGCCTCATGCCCGACAAGAGATGCAGACTCCAAGAACCCGTCCCAGGCTATCAGCAGGTAAAGCACAGCTAAGGCTTCAAAGCTCAAACTCTGAGATCTGTCATTTTTTTTTCCTGCAGCTGTTGGTGGGATGAGTTTCAGGCTGTTTACAGCTTGCATATGGATGGATGCTTAGATGGCTTCCTTTTTGCTCTCTCTGTGGCACTTCCAAGATACAAGATACAGTCAGAGTGGCAGATTGGGCAATCAGGTACCCTGCAGTTCTACTTCACTGATTTCCCCAATGGTAGAAGAAGAATTACAGAGAGAGAGAGAGAGAGAGAGAACATTCATAATCACAAATCAAGTAATGAGATCTAGCTAGTTTTCTGGCACAAAATGAGCATATTTTCAAAGTAACTCAGTACAGTCAGGATATGGGAACTCTGTGTATGCATGGCTTAAACGTAAACTGAAGGGGAATTTCCTTCCCCAATAACTTCAAGAGAAATTAGAAAACCAGGCTTGATCCAAATTGGCTGAAGAAATGCATTTCTGTCCCACACCTGATAGACCAGAATGTGAACAGAACGGGAGCACTGAATTCGATACCTGTACAGTTTAGTATTGAAGTTCCCAGGTCACCTTACATTGCACATGTAACATAGTAACATTCCATTCAACTAACATTCCTGACCAGAAGTTTGTATTATCTTGCCAGGCTAGGTATCAAAGCTGACCTTCTGTAGACTGATTTCAGACTCTTTGCTGTCCAGAAGGCTTAACCCTTACATGCCAGGAAGGAAGAGACAAGCTAGTTGTAACTCTAGCCATATTAGCTTATTTTTCCAGAGAAAAAGTTCTGAGACACACATGTCTATAGCAGTCCAAACAAGCATGTTTCTTAAGCAGCCCAAGCAAAATAATATTGTTCTTTTCTTTCAAGTTAATGATATTGAACCTCTCTAAAAATTCCTCTATCCTGGAATACATTTGGATTATTTTACACAAGAACATGTACACAACTCTGTTCTGATGTAACAACGTTTAAAACTATAAATCAGTCAACTGAGGAAAGTACTTTAACCTACACTTGTAATAATTGGATTTAGTCTATCTGTATTTACTCAGTAGCGAGGCCCACTGAATTTAATTGAACTTCTGAATAAATGGACATATGGTTGCAAGGCTTTTATGAGGCCAGCCCTACTTCTGGGCAGTGTGAGCGAGTTGCCTCAGGTAGTAAATGCTGAAAGGTGATGGCAGTCTACACCTATTACTCTTGTGCCTTTTTTGATCACTCCCAGCAGCACCCTGATGGTTACTGGTTCTGATTGATGGATCCTCATCGTGATTGTTTTTTCCCTGTCTTATCTCAGTCACACATGACACTGTTGGGAAATGCCCCTGTCCAACCAAACAGAAAGAAGGCAACCAGGCCAGGTAGCACGCTACCAGGCATTGCATGTGCATTCCTCTGCTTCCATGATGCCCTCTGGTGCTGCAGCTATTGCACTGCAGTATTTGAGTGGAGAGCAAGCCAACGTCAGTAGAGCACTGAGCAAGAGTTGGTGAGGTGTTTGAAGACAGGCTTGCTATGTTCAGATGAGGTGGTGAACATCATTACATCATTAGCATTGAAAGGTGATTCAAAGATCAGTGCACGCAGCTTCACTGTCTCCTTTGCCGCAGGCTAAAGAATATCATGTTCTGCATGCCCTTTTTTTATGAGTTACATTTTTTCAGCAAACTTTTTTTTGCTATTGTTTTAAAGATGTGTTTCTAGCTGCTGCTCTTCTTACATTGGTAGGGTTTTTTTTAGTATTCTCCTTTACAGTTATTGAAATTTTTATAATTTTGATGTACTATTTTAATTTTTGCTCTTGTCTCTTTATTGCCTTGAAATATATATACATATCTATTTGGAAGGCAGCATAGAACTACTGAAAATAAAAAAGCATAGATTACATTAACATGCTGTACTTATTGCCTAAGGAATATGAGGACATACAAGTCAATTTTTACCATGGAAACACTAAAACTTTTCTGTGCACCCATTATATGAGAAGATAGCATGAATTCCTGTGTCAGATCTAGGTAGATTTATATGTGGAAGGAATATAGAACACCTTTCAAAGTTGCTTCATCTTAGCTAGCAAAATCAAAAAGCCAAGAAATTGCTACTGATGCACACATAGTATATAAAATTATATGTCAAGTTGCATCCTTTTCAGTTTGTGGAGACAGTATCTAATCAGGGAAAATTTCAAAAAGATGAAATACATAGGATTTTCAATAACAACCCACGCTCTAACTCTTTAGCTAGGGTGGCTAATGCTTTATCAGGCAAAAGTATTTCTGAAAAGTGCCTATTTAATGTTTGCAGATAAAATTGTAGGTGTAATGCAAACCATTTTCAGAAGCTTGTTGATTAGGCAGAGGTAATTTTCCAGGGATAAGGGGAAGGGAGTGATTATTCTTGTTGGTCGAAGTCCAATTATATGGAACTGTTCATGTACTCACAGAGGGTCTTTAAATCCTTTGTGAATATCACAGTATGTGCAATGCCCTCTTGAGGTCATGAATTATAATCACATTAGATATGGCACAGGTGATGAGTTTTCCTTGCCTTTTTCTTCTGAAAACAATAATCTTATTGCTGACACATTTTTACTTCAAATTGTACACTGCATCACTTTTCAGTATTGTGGATATCTAAAATGGGAAAGTTATGCAAGATATACAGCACATGGCGGGTGTGGTGAATAGGCATTTCCCTACCAAAGGATACATGATAAATTGCAGCTTTTGAAAATGTTCCTAATCCCTTTTTTTGTTCTTGTAACAAAGCAAGGCAGGACAGTAGCTGCCTTTTGGGAAAAAAAAATGAGGGCAAATTACATGAGACAAAGCCTGAGAACAGAGCTTAGGAGGGCACATTGTGTCTTTTGTTGCATGGACACCTAAAGACCTTCATTCTGTCATTTTGCATGGCTTAGTTGTCTATTAGAATACATGTCATTCTTTTAGAGTATAATCCTGCGCAGGTTTAGTGAGAAATAAGTCTGAATGTGTTCAGTATAGTGTTCTTTGCAGCATAGTGGTTTAGGAATACAACAAGACTGAAGTGCTAGAAGACCTTTGGTACAATGTAAGCCCCACTGAAGCTAGTGAGACATAGGCCATTTCCACCCCACACTGTTATAGTGCTCTGATTCCACTTTCAACATCCTATGGAATCCTGGGGTTTGCAGTTTAGGGAGGAGCATTTAGAATTCTCAGCCAGAGAGCTCTTTGGCCTCAGTAAACTACAAACTCCAGGATTCCACAGGATGTTGGAAGTGGAATAATAGCACTGTAACAGCGTAGGGCAGAAATGGCCTTACTTCTGAACAGGTATGGTTATGAGAACACTGCTATTTCTTTAAATATGGAGTAAATTATTCAATCTGTATTAGGAATGATAAGTTGTGTGTGTGGTATTAATTTAAGAATATTTAGTCTTGCCTATAAGACTGTCATCTCATAAATATCCCTATGGGTTCTTTTTTCTTTTCTTTTTTTCTTTAAATCTCAGCTGTTAGCTATTTTTGAAACATGAAAAGGACATAACTGTCAGGCAAAGAGGAATGCTTGGAGGGGGAGAAAAACCCTCTTTCCTTTTCAAACTTGTGTTTCATTTGTTCTCACTATGTCCATTATTCTACATTAATTAGAAAAGGCTTCCATGCTTTGTCTACTGTTTGAGCAGAAAAATATATATTTGACTACACTTCAACATGCTCCCATGTATAGTTTGTTCAAGGTGTAGTAAGTTTAATGAGCATATAGTCAAACTTAACAGAAGATGCTTTGCAAGTAGCTATCTAAAAGGGGATTTGGGATTATGAGTCTGTGTTTGTGTGTGCAAGGAAGTTAGATAAAAACAGATGTTTGAGAAACATTTATTCTCATTAATATACATCGTAGGTGTGGCTGAAGTAATAGTCCTAGTTGGAGGTCGTCAGATGATTGGGATGAATCAACGAGCCTTAACAGCAGTAACATGCTTCAATCCTCAAAACAATAAGTGGTACCCCTTGGCCAGCCTGCCCTTCTACGACCGGGAGTTCTTCAGTGTGGTGAGCGCTGGAGACAACGTCTACCTCTCAGGTGAACAGCAAGAACTGGGAAGGAAGAGCACTGTCTATCTGAAAATTGTTTCATGTGACGGGCCACATTATGAATATATGCCAGCTTGCCTGGGAAAGAATCTCTTCCTTTTTATCACTTTTCATTTCACATCAGCTCAGATTTCCTCCCCAGTGCATTCAGCACTTGTAACATGCAAAGGATAGGTTCGGCACCCGTCAGGCGTGTGAAGAGCTTCCCTTTGCAATTGCAACAGAGCGTATAACATTGGCTGGAACTGGATCTAAATGACAGGTTTCTGCACCTAGAGTCAGTTTGACTGAGTTGCTGCATACATGACCTACACTTACCATATTTGCATATTAGAAGGTTCATGTTTGTTCCTTTTTGAAATCTCTTGTTGAAAATGAAGTGTAACCCTCTTGTTAGTTCTAGTGAAACTGAGCAAACTCTTCACTCTGACTTCTAACTGGAACAATATAGAAATGTCACTTCACTAACTTGTGCTGAATTTGCTTTTTCTTTTATAGATGTTTATTTTATGTTCTATATTATATAAATAGACATGAGTGCTTTGGTAGAGAATGGGACTCACAGATTTCAAATCTACCAATACTACCACTAGTACTTACTACTACTACTACTACTGTGTACTAGTACTACCACTACTGCTACATAACAACAACTGCATTGTAGGTTGTATCTAGTGTGTGTTTGTGTAGGAGATTGTTTCTGACTCTGATCTTTCTCCTCCGCTCCTTCCACTTGCAGTTTTATGTATCCACAAAAAACCATGTAGAGAGAGTTAAAAAGACCTCCTGAACTGGTGTGAGGGGCAGTCTGTCTTACAGGGCTGCAGTGCAAGCAGGGAATTACCCAAAATTTGGGTGGAAGACAAAGATGGATTGTGCACACTTGTGCAATGGTTGTACACAACCATTGGATACAATACTGTTGTTTTAAAAATATTAATACAATTAGAGCAGTATCTTAGAATTGATCTTTGTTTATTAGTATTAAACCCTAGGAGTACCTCCCGTTCTGTTAATATCTAGATGTATGGCTCGTTCCACATCAACAAACCTGGGCTTGCTGTCAAGTATACATTGGAGAAGTTGCCATTCTCATGACAGGTGGGCCTGTTTGATGTATATTGTTTGAAACACCTGAAGGCCAACATACTACATTACAGACTGGGACCTGTTCCACACTGGACTGTTATAGCACTATTATTCCACTTGCAACATCCTATGGAATCCTGGGGTTTGCAGTTTCGGGAGGGGCCAGACAGCCCCTCCCGAAACTGCAAACCCCAGGATTCCATAGGATGTTGCAAGTGAAATAATAGCGCTATTCAGTCCAGTGCGGAAATGGGCCATAGTTAAGAATTCTTAACTGCCATCCACTGACCCAACTCCTCTTAACAGCCAGCGTCTGCACCACATGATGAAGGTCTGTTCTGCGGAGGATCAGAGTGCAGCAAGATGCCATTTCCAGCCCTCTCCTGCCAGCCACAACAGGGATGCTGCTTCTGATTGTTGCGCTGCATAGTAGTGGTGGGAGGAAGCTAGAAATGTCATCCTTCAGCACCCCAACAGTGAACAGACCAGACTTTCATGGCTTAGTGTGGCTCCTGGCTGGTAAGTTAAGCTGGGAGAGCTGTTTTTGTGATCATTATAATAATGCCATGATGTACTTCCAAATGCATATGTTTGGTTTACACCTTCATAAGTGCTCAGCAGGATGCCAGCCATAGTTTTTAAATGTACACCTAAAAACTACAATGTGTGCTGAGGAGATTCTTAGTGATTGTATTTTGTGTTTAGATTAACTTTCAGATACCTTTTATTTTATTATGCCTAGCATTCGTTACCTAAGCAGTATAACACTTAAGACTTCCAGTCACATGATTTTCTGGGAAACTACTTAGTTGGTTCCTACCAGTTCCATCTGAAACTGAATAGACTGCTGGTTATTTATGCATGCTGCCTGGGCATCATCCCATATGCAAATATCCTGCCTAGTGTGACATCATGACAGCATTTTTTAAAAAGAACTCTTTGAATAAATGAATAATAATAAATGAGTAAATGACAGCTATCTGCATCATCTGAACAGATGCTGCAGCTGAAGGTGATTTATTTTAATTAGTCAAGTGTCATTGGAAGATGTTCTTGTATTGCAACTGGTTTGTGTTGCAGAGAAGGACAACCAAAATGACCCAAGGGGCCGGAAGAACTTTCCTTGCAAGGAAAGGTTACAACATGTGGAGCTGTTTGGTTTAGGAAAGAGGCTAGTAAGGGGAACTATGACAAAGGTGTATGAAATTATGCACCGTGGTAAAGTAGGTAGGCAGGGAGAAGCTTTTCTCTCCTCATAATACTAGAGCTCAGTGAGGTCATCCTGTGAATACTGTGGGGTCGTCCACTGAAGCTAAATGGTGGGTGATTCAGGTTAAGTACTTCTTAACACAGTGCATAGTTGAACTGTGGCATTCATGTCCAACTAGAATGGCTTTTAAGGAGGTTGAGATAAACTCATGGAAGATGGCACTATCAATGTCATTATAGTCAGGCTATTAACTACAGTATGAGATACTCTGTTACTGGGAAGTGCAAGAAAGTGGGGGTACAGTTACATCCATGTCCTACCAGTGGTCTTCCCATAAGCAACTGATTGGCCGCAGTGTGCACAGAATGGTGGATTAGATCAAACGTGACTCTTCTTATGTTCTCATACAGTATGTGCAAAGAGTTGTTTTTCCTCCAACTCAGTTAGATTTTTTTTCTCTTCCACATCCGGAGGGCAGGTGGCATGGAGTCCGGAGTCACTCTCTCTGATGTCTGGTGTTACATGTCACTACTTGACAACTGGAATCTCGTTTCCCGAATGACAATTCCAAGGTGTCGACACAACAGCCTGGTATATGATGGGAAAATTTATACCATTGGAGGCCTTGGTGTAGCAGGCAATGTTGATCATGTGGAGAGGTAATGTTCTTCCATTCATATATAAACTTTTCAAGACAATTATGTAAAAAAAGCATCATTCTAGATGCTATACATAGAATTCATTTTTAAAAATACTCCTGCTTTCGTGAAGCACATTTAACAGTAGTTTGATGGAACACCTGAGAATGAGACATCTCAGTAACTAATATAAATGTAAATTTTAAAAATTACTCTGAACTATACCTTTCATCAAACAGAAGCAGGTAAGTCACTCTGGTATGTTTACATTTATTATTATTTATTTATTTATTTATTTGTATGTAGAATAGATCCAGTGCTTCACATACAACATCTTACTGAAAAGCATCCCTCTCAGATAAATCAGCATTTCTATCCTTGCCTTGCAGATGAAGGATGGTAGACAAAGAGACTGGAAAAAAAGATGCCTTCTTTATAGCCCAGAGAGTTTGTGGGAATGGAAAGATTCAGACTGGGAGTGTTATGTAAAGCCACTATACTAATTAGAGTATCGAAGCAAACCAAAGTTCTCCAATTTGATGTCCTCCAGCTCTTTCAGGCTAGAGCTAGCATGATTGCTCACCATGGGCCATGGTATCTGGGGGGCTGATGGAAGTTGCAGTCCAGAAAATCTGGGAGGTACGAGGTTGGGGAAGGCTTAACTAGATAGAAGAAATGCAGGTTTAGATCCCTACTCAACCATGAAGTTCATTGAGTGATCTTTTTGCTAGGATAAAAAATGAGAGGGTTGTACATCATAGCAAAACTATTAAAAGGAATCTATAATGTCTTTATGTTTCTAAGTCTCTCCTGACATTATTGCAGTTCCTCAATGTCTTTAAAAGATTTGCACAAAGAGCATTTTGCTGAAATGCCCTGAAGGCACAAGATCCTATCTGATCTTGGAAGTTAAGCAGGGTCAGTCCTAGTTAGCATTTGGATGGGAGAGCACCAAGAAATACCAGATGCTGTAGATTATGTTTCGAATGAAAGCAGTTTAGTTTGGCAAGCCATTTGCTGAGTACTCCTTACCTTACCTTAAAAAACCCTGTGAAATACATAGGTTTACATTAGTCAACAGATGACTTGAAGGTGCGCGCACACACACACCACTGAGCTGTTACAATTCAACCATAAGATCCTTTGAAGGAAGAGGAAGGCTTTTAAAAATGTCCAGGTTCATGAAACACATCCAAAGTGAAGACCATCTTGATGCAATGCCACTGTAGTTTTGCATGACTGCTTTTCTGCAAACTGCTTTCTGAATAATGCATTATATGGAAAAGGTATGGCATAGAAGCTCCAGATGATGGTGCTCCAAAGGCTTTGTAGAGGAACAAATTAAACCATTCACTCATAAAACTGGGAACCTACACAAGAGGAATTAAGAGGAGAAGGCTAGGGAGAAAATGATGTGTGCTCAGACACAAGGATGGAGATTAGAGTGAGAAAGAAGTGAATAATGCAAAGAGCATTTTTTTTTACAGTAACTGCAGAGGAAATAAATAAAATATGTAAAAATACCAATAAAACTGTGTAAAGAAAGAATCACAAAGTAACAGGAATAAGAGGAAGAGTCTACATTTATTACATCTTCAGTAATTCAGGTATACCTCAGTTAACAAAATAGGTATGTTTTGGGGCATGACTTCTTTAACAGAAAATTTTGGTACCAGAGGCAGAAATAACATGGAAAGGTTCCTTCACCACACACGCACACACACACCGAAAAAAGGAGGTTAGTTCAACCTTTTTATCCAAAAATGATGACACACACACACACACATGCAAAATGAAACAACCAGGTCAGGTAAACCTTGAGAAGGAAAACACTATCTCTTAACTCTTGAGAGAGCCAGAGTGATGTAGTAGTTTGAACATTGGACTAACAGTCTGGAGACCAGAGTTCAAATCCCCACTCGGGCATGGGAACCTACTGGATAACTTTACATACTCTCAGCCTCAGAGGAGGGCAAAAGGCAAACCCCTTCAGAGCAACTCATGCCAAGAAAACCCCATGATAGGTTCATCTTAGGGTTGCCTAAGAGCTGCCCATTCTCCAACAACACGGAATTGGATGTGTGGAGAGGAGAATGTACTGCCTAAAAAGTGAATCTGGTGATGGTAGAATCAGGAGACATAGCCACAGAGACATAGTTGCATGAGACACACACATCTGCAAATGCAGAATCCTGGCACAGACTGGTAGTAGGAAAGAATGGCACATCCTGAGAAGAGCTTTGAACAGAAAGCCTCACCTTGCAACATTCTTTTACAGGACCTCTGTTTTATTAATAGTGTTAACACTTTCAAGACACAGCTCAGGTCATTAGAGTGTATCACATAGAATCATAGAATCTTACAGTTAGAAGGGACCACAGGCACCTTTGAGTCCAACCCCCTGCCATGCAGGAATACATCATGACAGCATTCCCAGCAGATGGCCATCCAGCCTCTGTTTAAAAACCTCCAAAGAGGGAAATTCCACCACACTCCCAGGCAGCGTATTAAACCGTTGAATTGCTCTTATCATCAAGAAGTTCTTCCTAATATTTAGGTGAAATCTCTTTTCCTGTGGTTGTTCCATGTCCTAGCCTCTGGAGCAGGAGAAAACAAGCTTGCTCCATCTTCTACATTACATCACTTCAGATATTTAAAGATTACTATCATGTCACTTCTCAGTCTTTTCTTCTCCGAACTAAATATATCCAGCTCCCTAAGTTGTTTCTCATAAGACCTGGTTTCCAGATTGTCTTGGTCACCTCTGTCTGGATACATTCCACCTTGTCAATGTCCTTCTTTTTTTTTCTATTTGTCTTTATTAAATTTCCATTATAGGCCCATAATGTAAACAAGTAACATAACAATATAAGGATAACAACAAGAAAAAAAAGTGTATGCTATGCGTTGAAGGAAAGCTTCAATTCTATCAAAAGAAGAATGGATGGAGTAATTAATAGAAGTGGTAGAGATGGATTAGCTCACCTATCTTTTAGATAATAACCGAAACTACAGATATCTCCAAACATGGCAACCTTTTCTGCAATGGGTAACTTGAGAAAGTGAGGGTTAACTGTGTCCCAGTTGTATAATGAGCATTTTTATAGATAAAACTGGGCAACTTAAGTGCAGGAAATAAGAAATAGACAATATGAATTTAGAATGTTTGGCAATAATGTTATAAACATATATGTATTATTATTGTATGAAAGTTCTGCTAAGACGGTGAATCACATTATTAGTCAACGGTTAATAAGCGGATGTTTGAACGATTATAGTAAGAAAGATGACTGATTTGATTAATAATTAATATGAGCATATTTCAAAAGGGCAGAATGTTAAGAACTAGTAATTGAGAATGAAAAAGGATAGTACAATGAGAATTGAAATATATTCCCTCTGTAGCCCCATCAGAGGGGAAGTCAACTGTGTATGTCTAATTCCAAGTGTACGTACCTATTGTGTTACTATATTATGTAGATAGCTTGAACTTTAGTGCCCAGAACTGGACACAGTATTCCAGATGAGATTTGAATGCAGAATAGAGTGGCACAAATACTTTCCGTGTTCAGGATAATATACTCCTGTTGATGCAGCCTGGAATTACTTTGACTCTTTTGACTGCTGCACCACGCTGTTGACTCATGTTTAGTTCATAATCTACCAAGATCTCTAGATCCTTTTCACATATACTGCTTTCAAGCCAGATATTACCCATCCTATCTTTGTGCCTTTCATTTTTCCTGCCAAGATGTAGTACCTTACATTTATCCCCACTGAAATAATGCAATTCCACATGTGCATGCTTGCACAGTAATAGTGAAGCATTGCTGTATGATAGTTGAATAATATCTCCAGATAAGAATGAAAGGTTTGTACTGACAGGATCATGACTTACACGAAGCCACACTGTAACAGGTCTCATTGTCATAGCAGTTCTGAATTTTGATCCTGGGCTTTCACTGCAGTTTGGAAAAGCAACTTTTCCCAATTTCTGGCTTTCACACACTTGCTACATGTGGTTTCAGTTTTGCTGCTCTCCAAGAGCATCAGGCTAGTGCCACAGCAGTGGTAGCAGCATTACCAGCTATGTGGTTGCTTTCCCTCCTGTGAGAATTACAGGGACTACAGATTTTTCCAGTATATCTTATGGCATGTCAACTCTGAGCCCTGTAGTGTAGGCATCTGCCATTTGGTCATATCCTTATGTGAACTTTCTGTGCATCGAAATGTGGAAGAAAGTTACAAGAAGAAAGAAATTGGTTTGCCATCTGGCACTGAGGGTATAGAGGCATCAATAAAGTGTGCCTTTCAGACCTACACCAGCCAAGTGTTTTGTTCAGACCTGAAAAGATTTAGAAAAAGTATAAGTCTAAGATTTACAAAAAATATAAAAACAAGAATGACCAAAACACTTCTACCTGGGGAAAAATCCTTATTGATGCCTTGACTCCATTTAGCTCTTAGTGTACTGGCTTGGAATTTGGGGGAGGGGGAGGAAATGGTTCCAGAAGGTCTTCCGAATAAGATAGAATCACAATTACAAAAAAGGATGAAAGTGCAAACATGGATTGGTGAAACGGAATGTGGATGCAACAAGACCACAACAAAGTGAAGTGCATATTGACTATTGCACCAGCTCATTGGCACTTTGTAAAGGGAAAGGTCAAGGAGAAATGCCTTTGCCCTCCACATGAAGTTGTATGAAGTCATCACCTGAAGAAGATGTCTAGCGTTTTCAGCACTAAGATGACCATGTGGGAGTAAGTTCTGTGTCACTGAGAGCTGTGCAGCAAAGCAGAATTTGTCCGTTGTCCTGGCCACGCATTATAACATAATGGATTTCCACAGAGGATTCGGGGAAACAGAAGGTCTGCTATCTTTAGTTTATTCCATACTGCAGCTGAAGTACAAACACAGAGCAAACAGAAATTCTCGTATACATAAGGCAAGTGAAGAAATGTATAGGAAGAAGGCCAGAATTAACTGGTTTACTTGTTTGTGAAGCAAATAATTAGAGACAGTTGATTGAAGGGAAAACATTCTGAAATGTATTGTTTTGATTTTAAAATGGCAGTGTTTCGATATCCCAAGGCTTTAATGGCAAGATGTTGGGCAGCTTCAAAAGCTGCATCAGCTTGTCATCAGTAATGGAGTGGATGAGGGTGAACAAAGTGAAACTTAGGCCCTTTTCACATGGGGTAATTAAAACGGTGTAGAGCGACCATTAACGGAGGTCGTCTACACCGTGGAGTGCGCTGGGGCGTTTATAATTTTGAGGTTCTACACCTCAAACCTCCCTGAAGCGACCAGAAGTGGTGGCGCCATGTGGTTTTTATAAAACACGAGCGTGCAGCCCCGTTCCACCCTGTCGCAGCGCTCCGGTGTAGATTTGCAGGTGCGCATAAGTGCGTGCCTGCAGATCTGCCAGGGGGCGGGCTTCCAGCTGGCGAGCTTCGCTGGTTGGTGGAGAGCCTCCGCCAACCGTAAGCCGCCATTTTGGTTGCCGCAGGACGCTGCAGGAGTGTGGAGCAGTGATGAACTTACCCAGCTTCTGGTAAGTTCTGTTTCTGCGCGTTTTATCCCGTTTCTCCCTCCACGTGTGGAAAGGGCCTCTCCTGTTAAAATAGCTCCATTGGCTGCCAGTTTGTTTCTGGGCACAATTCAAAGTAGTGTTTGTGATCTGTAAAGCTCTATATGGTTCAGTCTAGGCTATCTGATGGATATGTCTCTATATGAGCTTGCCTAGGCACTGAGATCATCAAGAGAGGTCTTTTTCTCAATCCCACCACATTTGCAAACATGATCAGTGGAGACAGAAAAGAGGGCCTTCTTGGTGGCTGCCCCTTAGACTTTAGAATTGTCTTTTCAAGGGAGACAGAATGGGGCCCCTTCCTTTTGTCCTCCTTCAGCAGGCAAAACCTTTTTTATTCCAGCAAGTCTTTAAAGCAAAACATTTTTAAAGAACGGGATGCTATATTGTTTTATACTGAATTGTTTTTAAAACCTTTTTATCTTTTTAATTGCACTCTGTTCTTTTAATTGGAGGTTTGAATTGTTTTAATACTGGGAATATTTTTAATGTTCCTTTTTTGTATGTTTTTCACTGTGTTGTTTTTTTAAATTGTAAGTGGCTTTGAGTCCCAATTTTGGGAGAAAAGCAGGCTATAAATAAATATAATTATTAGCAGCAGCAGCAACTGAGTGTCATATGGTACTAGTTTCTTCAATCATCTGTCTTACATTGGGTTTATGAGTTTGCCCAGTAAAATGAACCTTCCATGCTGGCCCACACATGTCCAGAAAGACATAGTCCGATATTTGGAGAGAGGGCAAATATCTTAGATTTCTACTGCTTCTCTTTGCACAGAGTTCGGGTGTAGATGGGAGCAAGAAATCTCTGCATGTGAATTTGTAGTGTCCAAATGTAAATCTAAGAAACTCTGTTCTTGGAAATAAAAATTGTAAAATACAACTTTCACCAAGAGTGTGCCAATTGGCTAATTTATATTTCCACTTTGGGTTCAGGGTTGTTTTCTTCCTGCAATCTGCAAAGGCATTCTCTAAATGTATTTCACGTGTTCTTTCTTGTTTTTCACTCTCCATTTTTAATTGCACATGCATTTCCATTATGAGTATTCATGTTATTCTGTTCATAACTGCTTTGCTATTAAGATCATGCAAATATATTTACTTCAACTGTGAATGTTAATAAATCCTCTTTAGCATACATCTTTCATTTCCCTCTTCTGTAGTTGCCCCCCCCCAATTTCCCTTTTTGACTCTGGCAGGTTAGGTCATCATCAAAAATCTTGTTAAAATTTATAAACCTAACATTTTTATAAGCCTAAAAATTTATTAACAATAAAAAGTTCATACAGGGGAAAAAAACATAATTCATGCATGAAAACAATGTCCGTGTTTCTTAGCCACAGTACCCTTGTGGCATTAAGTAGTAAGTGTGGGTGAGTGTGTATGTGTCATCATTTTATTCTTGTAATCTACTGTTCCAATTGTTGGGTCCATGAATCTGCTATTTAACTGGAGATACTGCCATTCCATGGAAATGTTGAAGCCTAACAACCATATCATTTTTTACTGTCTCCCAGACTCATTCTGCTGGAGTTATTTGGATTGCTGCCATGTTAGCTTAAAAAATAGGTGTCTGAACCAGTGACATTGTCTAAAATGAATCTTCATCTACGGTTTATTAACTGTACATCTTTATGGTCAATGGCTTAATTAAACCTGATACCAGTGACCTTAGAACTAATTTAGCGCTCTAACGCATACTCTTATCTTCTGTGCAACATGAGAAAATGGATGCAATGGTTGAAAATCTTATTTCTGCAGCACATTTTCCATTAGCTTTTCCAGCAACCTGTAGCGAAGCGTAGTAGCTTTGTCCACCCACTGAAAATTAAATAGAGGCAACTTGCACATCCCTAACATGCACATTTAATGTCTAGTTAAGTGGGGCAAGCAGAGCTATCGTGTTGTGTTATGTCTGAAGATCAGCTGATCTTCAAGCCAAACAATGTAAGAGCATTAACTCTTCCTTGCCTTCAGTTGCTGCAGGGGTATCACTGCACTGATATACAAGAACAATCTCAGTCTATTATAATTAACAGAAATTAATTAGCAAAAGTCATCTTGTCAAAGGTATGCTGGGCTATAATTAGACTTCAGAAACATATGTAGGCAGGAGGTTTCATTTACTTAGTTAAAAAAAATTAATCCTCAGCCAAAAACAAGATCCCAGAACGGCTTACATGCAGTCAATAAAAGCAAGATAGGCCCTGAATGCAGGCTTATAAATTAAATTCCCCCTTCTCTTCCTCCCTCCATCGTACTCTGCATTATCTACTGCAAGGCATTGGTTATGCTCTTGGAATTTGCAGCCCCGCAACATCCACAAGTTGTCCACCCCTAATCTGCTGGCTGCTTTCTGATGGGGTTAGGACATATGTCTGAAGAGATGCTTTCCTGCCCAGCTGTTAGTGGTGCATCTAGGCTTATTTATCTGTCTTTGTGTTTTAGGTATGACACAATCACCAATCAATGGGAGACAGTTGCGCCTCTGCCAAAGGCTGTGCATTCTGCAGCTGCCACGGTGTGTGGTGGGAAGATCTACGTGTTTGGTGGAGTAAATGAAGCTGGGCGTGCTGCTGGAGTTCTACAGTCATACGTACCTCAGACCAACGCATGGAGTTTTATAGAGTCACCCATGATAGGTAAAAAGATTACAATTTGAAATATAATTACGAGGATAGGAGGCAAAGAGAGCACTATGACCATTATGCTCTTGAATTGCTGACATCAAGCAAGTAGTATAACACACTGTTGTAATTGCTGAAAACAAGGGTGATAATTAATTTTTGCAGAATTGTCAATCTGGATTATTAGTCATACATAATCCAAGGCAGTATGTACTATTTTACACTGGATCAGCTAGTGCAGTTGATACTCACTATTTCCTAAAATAGGTGGGCTTCCAATGAGAAGGTGCAAAAAGTCAGCATAGGTATTTTAGGCCAGTGGTATTCAAAATGATGGACCAGTGCTGTTCTGAAAGCCATTGACTGTGGGTCTGCAGCAAGTGTCCTGGAAAAAAAAGAAACAGTTGTAGATCACAGTCACAACTACAGTGCCGGTACCTGTCATATTAGGGGGAAAAAGAACCTGCTGGGTCGCCATATCAGATAGCTTAAGAAGCATTGTGTCAGCCGAAAGTTATGACATCACAAATCATCACCTCTCAGCCTATGTATTGTTATGATTTTATTTCTCCAATCCTCACCCACTTTGACACAAGGATATGTTTCCTCCTCTTGCCACACATACAGTAGTGGGAGAATTATTTGGGAGCTTCCACCCACTCTGATATATAGAAGCCTGGCTTTTTAGCCTCCGTACATTGTAACTCGTGTTTTTTCCATGCAGGTGGGACTCCACATGAAATATGGAGGGGAAATTTTGAGAGGGAAGTTTTTCTGACCCCCAAACTGGTTGTTATGAATTAGTCTTCAACTAAGTACACTGGCGCCTTTTTTCTCTTTCTTTCTTTCTTTTTTTCCTTCCTTCCTTCCTTCCTTCCTTCCTTCCTTCCTTCCTTCCTTCCTTTCTTTCTTTCTTTCTTTCTTTCTCTCTTCCTTCCTTCCTTCCTTCCTTCCTTCAGTGCTAACACTCTAATATACAATCAAAATAATGTACACTGAGGGAGAAAAAACAGAAAGAGGAAAAGAAAGGAGAAAAAAAAAGAAAAGGAAAAATGCATATAACTAAAACATGTTGGGGCTTTGACCTCTCCCTCCCAAACCTGACTGTAAAGAAAATAAAAATAAAAATGGAGGGAAATATTCTGCCGTTACAGATCCAGCTAAGTAATCCTACTACAAAATTGCAAATAACCATAACCACAGATTATTACACTGTTAGATTTCTTATTGGTCAAAAAAAAAATCTATAAACGCTTTCCAATCTTTCAGAAATCTTCAGTTGGCTTGTCATTCAAAACCCATGTTGATTGGGCCATTTGGGCCAACTCAGCAACCTTAACAATCCATTCTTCCATCCTCAGTGCCTCAGTCCATTCCTGCATTGGAGCAAACAGTATTCTTGCTGCTGCTGTCCTGCATCAAAGAAGTAATTCATATTTACTATCCAGTTCTTTATCCATAATGCCCAACAAAAACATTTCTAGTAATATTATTACAGAAAATAAATTTGATGTCTTTAGACCACATTTCTTCCTATACATCCATAGCGACATCATGCCCAAAATTTTGGGGCCACCTTATCATGTACTCTTACAGATCATCTTCTGTTTCTATTTCAAAAGCCATTTATATGCTTTTTTAATCACATGGTCATCGTCTTTGCATAATTCCAAGTAAAACTCATTTTCTTCAGTTTCTATGACTGATGCTTTTTCTTGAATTGAACTACTATAGCTTGTAAGGACTACGATAAGCAGTGGTTTTTTAAAACATATGTATATTATTATGGTTATTGTTTCTTTGCGCAGTGTAAAAAAAGCAATTCAGTTCTCATTTGTTGCATCGATCTGTGGGTGTAACATTGCCCTTTCCTCTTCTTTGACTGCTCTTAATGCTCCATCTAATGTGACATGACATGCATACGTTATAGCATGAAACACCCAGCAGGAAGATGTTAACCATTGGCAATCATGTTTATGTATTACGCAGCAGCGCAAACAAACCCATTTCCTAGCTCTTTCTGTCACGTGCACACAGTGCCGCTGTTCATATAATCCACTGAGTGACATTATGAGGTTTCCCTGTACTCAGAGCAGACTGCAAAACTGAATCCATTATGGGGGGGAAAGATCTTGTTCTTCTTTACCGAAATAATGAAAGAGCTATAGAAGGAAGGAGTCCATTCCCTAGATTCATTACCATATCTACCAGTTGTCAAACCAGACAGACCTTTTTTTAAAAAAAATCATTCCCGACTATCCTATAGTACATTATAAATTTGCAAGTAAATAGCTTTATGGCCTAACAATATGTCAGAATTACAAATAATGAAAAGATGTTTGTGCTTCATTGGAATAAAAATGTCTAATTAGTTAATGTCTGTACAATACTCAGAAGGAAGAGAACATAACATACAGTGAAATTTGTGTTTTTTGGTTTTGCCCAAAGATAAATAATAGCAGTTGATTTGAATTTTTTAAAAAAAGAAATAGAATACAGAGAATAACAATCTTTAACTATTCAGCAGGTCCATGTAAGGATAAGAAAAGAACTCTCTTAATAGTTTGAATCTACCAGATTTGAAAACAGGGGAACACTATGGATTGAACTGAAGAGTAGTCTACTGACATTTGAGTTTCATGCACAAACCTTCCACAGGAGTTTGTTTTTTTTAAAGTAAGTTTTATTACAAATTTTAAAAATATATACATACAAAGTAGAAAAATCACAGGTTACAGCAAACTAAGAACAAAAACTGAAAAGAAGAGGGGGAAAGAAAGGAAGAAAACACTAAATAATGGGTACTAAAAATAACTAAAGGCAGTAAGAACACTGACAAAGAAAACATAGACACTGGTTTTCAGCTTTCTTAACTCAGACTCATAACTCTTAACTCATAACTGTGTGAAATAATTTCTGTAATAGAAATGCCACTCAAATGCTTCAACTGCCACTTTACTAATTATTGAAACCTACATTCAGTATGTTGTGCTCTTTTTCTCACAAAACCTATCAAAGATTCCCAGTCTCTCAATCACCACTGATTTTTCTTGTATGAATATTGTCAATATATCCATTTCAGTTAAGTCCTTTAATTTACCAGCTAGTCCTCTTTCGTTGGGATTTCTGTATTATTTCACTTCTGTACATATAATAATCATGCTGCAGTGTCATGTGTCTTGCCATACTTCTTCTCCAGTTGACCTTCAGCTAATTCCAACAACTACAATTTTGGCTTCACTTGTACATCTGCTTTCAAGATTTTATACACTGTAAAATGTATTTGATTCCAGTTTTTTTGTTTTTGTTTTTAATTTTTTGGTCTTTTTACAAGTCCACCACATATAATAAGAAGATACCACTTGTTCCTCATATTTCCAACATACATTAGAAACCCGTTTAAGCATTTTGACCAATTTTTCGGGAATCAAATACCTTCTTAAAGTTGTCTTTAAGATCATAACATAATATAAATTTAATTTCCTTCAACATTTCTCCCGTTGTTCCAACTGTATATTATGACCAACATTTTGTTTCCATTTTATCATACACTTAACCAACTCTTCTTCCATCTCTTCTTTTAACAAAAAAATTACACATTTTAACTAATATAACCATGCCATCCAAACCTCAGTTCTTGCCTTTCTAAATCCAACAGTCTCTTATTTGTTAATGTGATCCAACCCTTCAACCAAACCAGACAATGCAGTTTCAAATCTGGTAATTCCAATCCCCTCTTTGTTTAGCATCTTGTAAAATTTTATATCTAACTCTAGGTTTCTTCCCTTGCCATAGAAACATTGATAAATCATTGTGCCATTCTTAAATAAGACCTTGTTAATCAAGATCAGTATGGTCTGAAACGAAAACAATATTCTCAGTAAAAAAAGTTCATTTTGGTCACAAAGATTCTCTCGAACAATGATAACTCAGATTTCTCCTATCTTTGCAAATCTGCCTTAATATTATCCCATTTTTAATGCAGTTATTTTTCAACAATAAATTAATGTTTTTCATAATGATATCTAAGTATTTCACTTTTTCCTCAATTTTAAATCCTGACTTGCCCATCAATTGTACTTGTTTCTCTTTTCTCATGTTCTTCATCAACATCATTGGTTTTTCCTTGTTTACTTTAAATCCAGCCATCTCTGCAAATTCTTTTAGTATCTCCAACAATACTTCTATACAATCAGTAGCCTTCTCCAAATTAATTGCTAGGCCATCTGCAAATCACAGTTATCAGTTTGAACCCCCACATACCTATCTTCTTGGTCTTCAAATACAATTTTTGGTGACAAATTAGGATTCTCTTAAGCCACAACTCAATTTTTTTCTTAGGTGATGCCGCAATAAATTCTTTACCTAGATTGGGATAATGTAAATCCTTGGTGTCTCTTCTTCTTATATGTGTTTTTTGAAGGTAAATTACATTTTGTTTCAACTTTTTCAAAGAGTGAAGTATTTTAGGTTTTTTTCCTGGGGCATCTTTATGCCCCCTACATTCCATGTCATGCATCTTAGATCCATATCAAGTTAAAAGTTTAACTGAATCCACACCTTCTTTACCTCTAAATTCTTCTTCCTTTCCACCCAATGTCTTATCCTTATTCCTGGCCAAGTCTTGATCCAGTGCACCCTCTTGTACTTCCTCTTCTCACTCTCCTTGTTGGTCTAGTTCTCTTTTGTATTTCTTTACAAACACTTTAGCTTTTTACATGATGTTCATTATGAATCTTATTTACATAAAGTTGAAGGAAATTCCCTGTAGTCATTCTCATCTGAATGGGATCTTATTTTGCTTTAACTTAACAATCAAAAAGTCATATTCACTTCTCTTGCACAGGATCCTAGTGTGTATCTCCTTAAAGACTACAACCTCAACATCATTCACCTTCATTCTGTTCTCAAAAAGCACTGCGACATTTGTCTCTCATCTGCTTTCAGACAAGATAATAACATCTTTTGGTAAATTTCTCATCTTGCTGCATGTGAAGAGATATAATATACTCAATCAAGTTCAAATTGTAAGTCTTCCCTTTATTTCTCCAGTAAATTTGATATGGTAGCAATCATTCTTTCTCAAATATTTTCGTTGGCTTTCTCAGGGATGGCTCTGAAATGTAAACAGTTCTCTCTTTCTCACTATTCCATGAGCGCAAGTATGTCCAAAGCATGTTCAGGTTTTCTATTCAGTTTCTCTGTCTTGTTTTCCAGTCACTCTGTTCTCAGTTCTTGACTCTCAGTCCTTTCATTTATTTGTTTCAGCCCAGATGCCATATGTATCATAGACCGTTTCATTTCTTTCATCTCCAATTTCACTTCTTTCATCTCTGCTTTTAGTTCCTTTCTGAATTCTGCAATCAAATCTCTTCCCATCTGAGCCATGTGCATTTTTATAGACTGAAACTCTTGTTCCGTGTAATTTTGATACAAGTCTGATGACTTAGGTGGTAGATTTTCTTCTTTCTGATCCTTTTGCTTTGGATCTCATATTTGAAATGACTGGCATTAGAATCCCAGGAGGAAAAAAAGCACAATTAAGAGGCACTCACTGGAAAAATGGGGGGGGAATGATTGCAATATTTTTATGGCCTCCAAATGTTACTTTTTACTTAGCTTTCTACATGCAGACAATGTTTATAGCATGTAGTCACACACATAAGAGTCTAGCTGCTTTTGCTTAATTCTACATAAGTGACCTTGATGTTATCTCAATCCCATTCTCATACATATGGTATTAATTAAAGTCCTTATCAAGTATTCAGTGCTCTATATTTCTTCAAATCCTAGTAATTTCTTGAAGTCTCAAATCTTTGCTTTTTGATGTGTTTTTTTACTGCTTATATACAGTTAAGTTGCCTTTGAAAAAAAATCCAAGTCAGCTTACTCACAGAACCTTGGTCTTGCAGAGAAACACTTTGCAGAAGTTTTATCTACGTAGTGAGAGAACTTCTTAAACACTGTACTCTTGCTTTTACAATCCTAACTACTAGAAAAGGGATTTAGCAATGCTTGTTGCTTTAAAGGCAGGCAGATTGCATAGTGGGGCCATCTGGCAACAGCTATATTTTTCCCTTCCATCTGTGATCCATCACCACTTAGGTAGTGATTTAGATCAACAGGAGGGGATCCCAAGACACTCCTTTGTTAATCCTCCATGCCCTCTTTTATCCAGTGGCCAATTTCCTCTGTCTTCTTTCTCTCTCTGCTAACCTCAGGAAGAACTTCCTGACAGAGCTGTCTGACAGTTGAATATGCTTTCTTGGAGTGTGGTGGAGTCTCCTTCTTGGGAGGTTTTTAAGTAGAGGCTGGAGGGCCATCTGTCGGGAGTGCTTTGATGTGGGTTCCTGCATGGCAGGGGGTTGGACTGGATGGCCCCTGTGGTCTCTTCCAACTCTATGATTGTATGATTCTGTGAGACTTGGAAAAGCCACACAATGTATTGTGCTCTTCTTTACTCCACATTGACTCCACCATAGGGCATTTTGACTAGTAATAGTGGCCAGAATCCTTTTAGGCCAGTGGTTCTCAACCTGTGGGTCCCCAGATGTTTGTGGACTTCAGCCCCCAGAAGCCCTGAGCATTGACCATAGTGGCTGGGGCTTCTGGGAGCTGAAGTCCACAAACATCTGGGGACCCACAGGTTGAGAGCCACTGTTTTAGGCATAACCGAAAGTTATGCACTCGTGACTGTTTTGTATTCATGATCCCTGCATAGCCCTTACTTTAGGGAATGCATAGGGACCGTGAAGGTTCCCCAGTCCCCACTTACCAGGCAGAAGCCGCTGCAATCAATAGAGGTCTGTTTCCATTTCAGTTAGGAAGCTGAGGTGATCTCCAGCATGAGGAGGAATTGCAACAGTGATCCTGTTTCTGCCTGCCAGACCAGAGATTGTAAATGGAAGGTGTCAGTTAGTTACTTCCCAATTGATGGGGAATAGACTACCATCAAGCACAGCAGCTGCTGCCTGGTAAAGTGGGAATTGGGAAAAATGGGACAGGATTCACTGCATAACACTGTAATTATGGTGCTTACATATTTGTAACTCCCCCCAGGATTCCAGCAAATGTTCTTTCAAGATTTGTCCAAATTCATAATGTTCTTGTTTAGCTCATTCTTAGAATCAGTATGACAGTGTGTGAGCTACATTTTGGTGTTGAAACACAGTTGAGGATGAATGTTTACTCTGAGATCTAGTGCTTTATATTGGCTAGACTGTTGGACTCTTATGGGAAATCCTAGTGTTCAAGTCCCTTTCAGCCACAAAACTCGCAGGATGACCTTCAGCTAGTCTCTCATCTACACCTAACCAACCTAGATGGAATTGTTTGGGATTTGTAAGGACAAAGTATATAGAAAGAGGAGATAGTATTTTTGGAGAAAGGTGGGATTTTTTTTAAAAAAAAAGTTTGATTCACACTTTGCTGCAATAGGAAAGCTTAGGAATATTTTATGGACATTTCATATTGTAGAATTTGAGAACGTTTAACTTCAAAGGTAGTTCTTGTTATCAGCAAGGATAATGTAAAAATTATAACTGAGATCCTAGACTGTGAGCCAACATATGGGAAAGTCATATATCTCAATAAGTTGAGGTATGATCCAATTTCTTTAACTGAAAGCTCTGATAAATCGATACACATTGTATGTGCTGAACCTCTTTTCAGAATGAACCAGTGCTGTGGTTCAATTGCTGTTAGCAATAAGGTTGTCACTGGTTATATTCATTTAAATAATAATCTGATTCCTGGAGCATGTGCCAATGGGTATGCTGGTATATAAGCCAGTAAGGAACTGAGTTTGAAATAGTTGTACATTTTAAAAATCATATGCCACAGAAGTGGCTAGCAGTTCAGAACCAGTGATGATAAGCTTAGCCATGGAAATATGGTGTTTATTAGTGAATTAGCAGTGTGTAACTACCATGATGATGCCATCACTTGGGAAGAACGTTCACTTTAAGCTTCCATGGTAGAAATACAATTTCACATTCCCCAGCTTTGCATTTATTTTTGTTTGTCATTGTTTTCCTCTTTCTTTCTTTAAACATAAAAGGGACAGGATAGTGAAAGGGGCTAACACAATCCGTAAAATAAATTAAAATGCATTGTACGTATGCAGAAAAAGTCAAAACATATCCACTTAATATATACAAAAACCAATAAACTAATGAATCAATGCTATTTTTTTTAAAAAAAAACACCTACTTCTCTCTCTAAAAAGAAAAGAGAGAGAGAGAGAGAAATAGGCTAGTTTGCTTAAGGAGAGACTCTCACTGTTTGAGATATCACATAAAATATACATGCGATAAATTACCATTAGGTTGTACCCAGAGAAGGGCCTCCCTTTTAGATTTTAGCAAGTAGATATGCTCCTCTTTGGTTATTAATAGACCGGACATATGTAAAGCTTTATAGGTAGATGATAACCTGGGCAGCCACAGGTATAGCATGATGCTAAATTTATGGCTAGCAACGTCTATGGCAGGGCTTTCCAAATGATGTATCACGACATGTTAGTGTGTAGTCTGAAGTGTATAGGTGTGTTGCCTACAATCTTGGAAATGTATGTTATTATTTATAAATCATATATTTTTAAAAATATATGAAAAGTTTTCATGATATATGTTGTGTCCCCATACATTTTGTTACTACAATTTATGTATGTGTCTGTATCTCTTATAATGGGTTAGTTTAACCTCTGGTTTGCTAGTAAAACTGAATTACTGTGTCATGAAATGAGGCATGCCTAAAAAAGTGTGTCACCAACATAAAAAGTTTGGAAAGTTCTGCTCTGTGGCATTCATGATTGTTACCTATTCACAATCTCTACACAGTCCCTAGCTTAGGGGCTATGTAAAAACATTAAAATCCCCCAATCTCCACATACAAGAAACCGGCTGCTGCAAATGAGGTGAGTGTGTTCCCCTTACAGCTGACGGATGGTCCCAACCCCCCTCACACACTCAATATCCTGCATGAGGGGTTTTCTTTGCCAGGAGACCACTTACAGGAACACGTGAGGCAGTCAGCTGCTTCCTGAGTGACAGGAGAACAGACCTCTGTTATGTTTTGGTTTTTTAAATTTTTCTTTTGAGTAATAAAAGGAGAAAAAGGGCAAAGAAAAACAATATTAAAAAACACAGTAACACTACAAAAACAGAGCAATACAAATACAATACAAAGAAATAAGATGTAGAACTAAAGTGCATAGCAATACAATAGTTTAAAAAATTAAAAAAATAAAACTACAAGTATCAAACTAAACTACAACATAACTACATATAGCTAAAAATTAGTTCCCACCCCTGCTACCAACAGCGAATAGTAATCCAGCAATAACAACAAACCTTTAGATCCTAAAATAAAATTGGGGTTAATATTTGTTGCACATTATTTATTTTCATGGTCGATCCAAACTTACAAAATTAGTAATTAATAATTCTAAATAAGTTGTTAATAACAATTCTAACTTGTCTGCTGGCTGTTTGCCGTAATAAATGAAATGAATGAATGAATTCTAACTTGCTTATCAAGTATCATTTTTTGAAAAATAATTGTTGAACAACTGCCTTATTCTATTCTATATTAAAATTAACAGTTCTAAAATGAACATTCTCTATATAGCAAGTAGCTTTAAAAGCAACAAATGAAGTAAAACTATTTTCCAATTACACTTCCTGCAATAATAGAGATATCAAATCTAAAGTTGAGACTTTATAATAGAGAAAAGATAAAAAAGCTATCTTTATAAACATGAAATATCTTCAATATTGGTTGAATTGGTTGGTAAATCCATCAATAAATTGTTGAGGAACAGACCTCTGTTGGTCTCAGTTCCTTCTCTACACGCTTCCCACTGACATAAAATAGGAACTCATAATCCTTGATGATGAGGGAAGAATTCCACAGCTAAAACAGTCCTCAGCTATTCAGCAGCCCCTACACTAAAATAAGCGTATTAATATGTTATGAAATAAAATTAAAATGACTTAAAAATGTAAAATATATTGGAATTTCTGAACCCTCAATTTTTAGTGTATTTTTTTTAGTATGAATATGTTTTTCCAAGCAAACAGGTTAGTACAAAAAGAAGGAATCACACACAAAGCCACAGTTTGCAAGAATTCAAACCCTAGGCAGAACCATCCTAAAGCCACCCAAGCAATCCTTACAAAGCCAAATGAAGTGTAAAGCCGTTCTTCTATTCCAACATTCTTCCCAGATGTAATTCATTTGAGCATTGCAATAGAATGTAATAACATAATAAAATAAAATACTCTTCTATGTGCTCCCCATCCAAGCATAGCAGTAACATGGAATAAAATATGTTGGAATAAAGTAATAAGATAAAATGGAAACTTTACATTTTTGTTCCCCACCACCACTATTGAGTGCAAAGCTGAGCCAATTTCCCAGCCCCATACTCTTTTACAAAGAATACCTTTCATATCTTTCGCATTTGAAGTTACTTAAACTAGTTAACTTTATTTAAGACCAGGGTGGGCAACTGTGAAAAACTAAAGAGCTGCATTAGCCTTCCGGGAGACATTGGAGGCTGCACCTGCTCCTAGCAAAAAAAACCCCAAACTTTTTGTGGTCCCAAAATACCGTCTGTGGGACATGGGGTATGTTTTGGGCCTTTCTGGGCCCGTAGAGGGCATTTGGGGACCTTCTGAGGTAGAACATATATATATTTTTGAAAAAAATTGCAACATTTCCTTTTGACCCCTGGAAGATCTGGTGGGGCTACAAACATGTGGAAAAGCCCTCTGCTCTCCCTAGAGATCATTTTTGGGCATTTGGGGGGGGGGATAAAAGTTTTGACCCCCCAATGGCCCCAGAGCCACACTTTGCCTACTTCAGATTTAATACAGAACAGAAGATGAAGTAATAAAACCACCGATGACGGAACTTAACTGTGTTTCAGTCACTTCAGCTCATCTTCCCTCCCTCCTTCCCACTCATCTCTCTCACTCCAATCAAAACAAAAACCAAACTAAGGATACCCTTTTCTCTTTCTAGCAATGACTGATATCTGCTGTGCAAGTGCAAAACATAAAACTGAAAAGCAAATAACAAACTGTTTCGGGTGCTAATGTAATAGGTACTCCATCCCTTTTTAAATACTGTTTTTCCTCTGTGGATGGTCAGAGTGGGTTAAAAATTTAATATATATAGACATGTCTACAGAAAAGCTGCTCCTCCTCTGGGGGCTGCAGGCTTTAGCCATATATGAGACTCTTGGGCCATTTCCACACTACACTTTCAACCTCCTATGGAACCCTGGGATTTGCAGTTTAGGAAGGGGCATTTAGAATTCTCAGCCAGAGAGCTCTTTGGCCTCAGGAAACTACAAATCCCAGAATTCCACAGGATGTTGAAAGTGGAATAATAGCACTATAACAGTATGGTCTGGAAATGGCCTTGGTCAGAAGTAATCCTTTCTTCCATCCTGCACCTGCCCACTGCCAGCATATGCTCTACCATCCCATTTTAGCTGTACTGAGGCTATATGTGGGCTCCGAAGCCATTATGGAGGTAATTTTGACAGTGGTGGATATAGCAGCCATGATCAGAACATCTCTCCAATGCCCAAGTGCAGCCTGGGAGAAAAGAGATCTGTGGCAATCAAAGGAGACTTTTCTTTGATCCACATAAACTTTGTTTACTGGAATTGGAGAAATAGCCACTGTGTGCAGTGAAACAGTAAGATGGCACATTGGTAGATATAGAAGTAGTGGCGCCATGTAGGGAATCAACAGAAAAGTGGTGTAGTGCAACCATTGTTTAACTATATCAGTGTAGGTTTATGCCCCGCAAGCACGATGTAAGGTTTCACCCTATGTGAACTAAAACATAGGTATCCTTCCTTTTGTGCACTTCTTGCAATTTTGAGATACAGTTCTCTGGGGGTGGGGCGGGCAGGATGAACAATAAATGTTGGCTTTATAGGGGTGGGGAAAAACATATAAAACAGTGTTATATTGAAAAGAATGTTTTATTAAAAGAAAAAGTTATGTCTTAGGCAAAAAATATATACAAAATGTGTACGTTAGTAAAAGTAACATGAAATTGCATACCTAGTTTTTTAGAAGTGCCACAGGAACATGGTAGAATTAGCTTAAGAAGGGGAAAATGAGAACCCTGGAGAAATCAAAACTGACAAATTACTCTATCCCTTGTGCTGTTGTATTACTTGAAATAACATGGAATTCCGTAACAACCAGATCTTTCTTGATAAAATCTGCATTGTGTGACACTTCAGCACTGCTCTGTGTATAGTTTGTATATAATCACGCAGGAAGAGCTCTGGCCCTGCAGTCCTTGGTCATTACAATTAATGCTTATGTGGAAGGTGAAATTCTGAGAAAGGGAGCCTAATTGTATAAATAAAAGGGAATGAGTGAAAAGCAGAATGGGAGAGGTGAAGAGAAAAAGACTAGAGAGAAGGAAATGAGGGAAGAATGAAGACAATTTTTTTATTATCCAAGTGGATAGTATTGTGTGAGCAACAATAACATTACAAAAAGATTCATTGCAGCTTAGTCCGATTAATATTATATGAGATTTGTACAATAAAATACAGCAGAAACTGGTCCAGAATATAATCGAGATGAGCCTCCCATTTCATTTGAAGACACTTTTCCCCCTTCTTTTCCATTCTTCATTGTTTCTTCTGCTGTTCTGACCTGGACTCCAGAAAGTTTTCCTTTTCCCGCCTTAATTTTCTCCTCTCCTCTAAATCAGCCTGCCTAACAACAGAATGTTGTGATGATTTCCTCCAATCCTAATATTACTTCTCCTGAGGCAGCAAACCTTCCTGTTTTATTGCATTAGATAGGAGTGGCACCCCCCCCTAGAAATTCCAATGAATTCTAAGGACCTAATTCACTAAAGAGAACCAGCATTGTGTAGCGGTTTGAGTGTTGGACTATGACTTTGGGAGAAACCCACTGGGTAACCTTTGGGCAAGTCACGCCTTCTTAGCCTCAGAAGAAGGCAATGGCAAACCCTCTGTGAACAAATCCTGCCAAGAAAATACTGTGATAGGTTCCTCTTAGGGTCACCAAAAGTCAGCAATAACTTGAAGGCACACAACAGCAAAATTTACTAAAACATATTTCTAACTTCAGCATTGATAAGAGAAGCTAGTGAGTTGATGAAATGGGGGAAAGCCAATGGAAAAAATAATTTAATGACTTGATTGGTAAGTTCTGTTGCAGGTTTTGATTTCACCTGCATGCTTTTAGAATATCTGAAGAGGGTTTCTCAGTAATTACAATTAAGGCATTACCAGGTGGATGACATTCCAGTTTGTAATTTCAGCTTATCTCTCAGAGGAGTGCTAAATATTCAGACTTGTTGAATCTTACTCCCAGCCATAAACAGGAGAGAGAAGCAGCTATTCTGAGACATTTGCATTTAGGTCCTAAGGTATACTTGACATTATTTGTTCCCATGGTGGGTCTCAGCATGCGCTCAGATATGTGAGAGCAGTGTAAATAGCAGCTCAGATTCCAGTGGGAGCTCTGATACCAAGTTTTCTGAGTTTTCCATCCCTGATTCATATGAGTATCTTGAGAGAATCATCTGAGTGTTTGTGCTCATTGTCACTATAAACATTTGGTCAGTATGAGCACACTGCAGACATTCATTGCAATGTCCATCAAGTTCTGACTGAAATCCCTAAGTCTCCTTATAAACCGTGCATGAGTCCCAATGATTTGCTTTTGAAGACTTAGAGCATTTTCAGCAGAGTTATGTGCAGAGAATGTTAAAGGTCATTGTTTGACTCCCACACATGGGGAAAGCCCATCAAAATGTGCTATAAATTTGCCACAGATGGTGGTCTTATCAGAATCTAACATGAATCATAGATCTTGGTCATGGTTCATTAAGAAAGATACCCTTACGTGACTTTTACATATAATGTTTGCCATAGAGGCAAAATGTTACAGTGTCTTTTGTTAGAATCAAACATTAGGCAAAACAGTATCCCTGTAAGTGCCCCTAGTTTACTCTTTAAATAGGGGGCTTTTGACACTACATAATTGCAGCATTAAGATTCCACTTTAACTGCCATGGCACCATCCCATGGAATCCCAAGATATATTGTTTAGAGGGAGTGATGATACTCTGGTCTTCAGGCAGCAGTCTTGGTAAGAATTGAAATTTAATTTTCTATAGATATGAACCAGCTTATATATTAACAGGCTCCGTAGTACTAGTAGTAGAGTAGTGGCAGTTGTCACAACAACAACAGTTCCGTGCTTTTTCTTGGCTTTCACTTCAATAGGTAATGACCTATCCCTGCTTTGAGGGGTGTTGCATAGTTCATAGATGAGAATTCATTCTCAGTTCAATCCTATATTTAGCTATCCTTTGTTTCATGTCATTTTTCTTAATAAGTCCTCTACTTTTCACTATAAAGGTTCAATCTCTGTGGAGTTACACATGAGTGATAATTACCATTTTTGTAACCTGCTTAGCCTTTCCAGCTCCGTGGCAAGCTCAACAGCAGTGATTCATTATTACGAGATACATACAGAACATTCCTGCTTTTAAATAAATGTGCACTTTGTGGAATGGAGCTCCTTCCACCTTTGCCAAACACTTTAAAAGATGGATGAATGCTGGTAGAACAGTGTTCTTCTGATTCTTTTCATTCAAGACAAAAAAAAAAAAAGGTGGGGGAGGATTGGGGTATAGCTATGGGGGCAAAATGAGGACATTTCCCCTCCAATTCTGCCTCCTCCTAAAATTTTCCTCTGGTACCCAAATTTCTAGCATTGCAGAGAGCAAACCACTGAAAATTGTTCTTACCTAGAACTCTTATGTTTCCTGTGTTCACATCCCCTATATCAGCTACTCATTTAAGTAAACTTAAGTATAGTTGACTAAGTAACCTTTCCCAGCCTAACACCTCCAAACCTGACAGAGACATCATTCACCTGTGCTCCATTTGATAGCAAAGTGGATCTCCTTCTCTCCAATTAGCTGATGCCCAGTAAATTAGGGGATAGGAGTTACAATCATGGTAATAGCTTCACAATCATGTAGCAATGGTGAATATGGAACACTGACTTAAAATTTGTTGTGTTGCTGTTGTGTGCCTTCAGCTTGTTTCTGAGTTACGGCAACTCTAAGGCAAACTTGTCATGGGGTTTTCTGGTACTAAGTGCGTGTCATGCTCCCAAAGTCACCCAGTGGGTTTCCATGGCTGAGCGGGGAATCGAACTCTGGCCTCCAGGGTCATAGTCCAGTGCTCAAATTACTGTACTATGCTGGCTCTCTAATGACTTAAATCTACATATCCATAACTGTCTCACAGTAATGATTGATACTTATAACTGACACTAATAGTAGTTCTTTATCTGAACCATGTTTGTTCGTGTCTTATTTTCTGTTTATGGGGAGAGCCCCATTTCTTGGTTATGTAGTTAATTAGTGGTAGCCATTCTTTTCCTAGGTTGACAGTTGATTTTCCATTGATATTATGGGATAATAAGTTGTATTCTTCCATTTCATTTAGGCTTGATAACCGTTGCTCATGGTTAGGAATGTCACTAGTCTTCCAAAGCTTGGCAACTTTAATTCTCACTGTGGAGACCATGTAAAGCAAAATCCACTAATATTTCTTAGTAAACTGATTTTCAAATGTGTGAGTCATGTTTAAGAGAAAAACCTCTGGGTTGAATGGAATCAGAGTCATAAACATCTGACATAATTTCATGTATCTTTGACCAGTACTGGTAAAGTACAATTTTCAAGTGATGAAGTATTGTCCACTCACAAGGCTATTGATTAAAACTGCACAGTGGTTTTGTTGCTGAGCCATGTAACCATTCATGTGAGGTGGACCCTTAGCAAGCTGACACCTACAGAGCATTGCCACCATCACCTGTGTTTTGTCTTTGGCAGTTTTTGAAAGTCTGGTCCTTTGAGATGCAAGCATTTTGACTTTTTATAGTCTCACCTTTTCTTCAAAAGACTTTTGACTGGAACCTGCTGGAGACTTGCATCATCAAAAGCGGACTTATGTATGTGGGAATTAGAGCTGTGTAGTTGTGTAAAGTCCATATCCAGCAGAGGGCTGCTGTTACATGTAGCAAAGCTAGAAAAATCAGAGACCAATGTACAATGGGACCGATATACATTGGTCCAGATTTGCATTGCATCAGTCCTGATGCACATTGGTCACTCTTCCTGGTGTCCCGTTATGCATCTTCGCAATTCATTAAAGGGGTTTCTTGGTCCCCTTGCTTATGAAGATAGGCATACATAAAGTTACATAGCATAACAGGTCATGTAGGATTCTGGTGTTTGCTTCTAGGATTCCCTTGCCCTTTTTCCACTGCTTTCCTCTGAATACCCTCTTGCTTGCTTTGAGTTTATTTGCGGGGAGTGAGGAAAAGGTAGCACAGTGGTTGAGTGAGCAGAACGGTGAAATTTACAGTAGTAAGCTCCCAGACATACACAAACATTGGGGTGGAATGGTAGTGATTTGGAACACTTATCATAGAGGTCTCCAAATATGTTTTCCATTTCCTGAAATTGCAGGGTATCAGACTGTGCGTTTAGTCTTCAAATGAGAGGGGAATGCAGAGGTGGCTGAATAGGTGCTTGTTTAAGACTGTTCCTTTTTCTATGAGCACAGACAGTCCCATCCTTTCACACTGTGCTGGTTATTTCCCCCTTGTGTTTCTCACTCCTACTTAACATTGTTTGGGCAGCTTGCTGCGTTCTTTCATTGCTGACACAGTCTGTCTATTCCCTCAGATGCCAGGTGCTCACTGTGCTAAAGGTAGGAGCCCCGTCTCATACACTCTTGGCTTCAAGGAGCAGTAAGGGGTTTTGCCAGCTGCCTGAAATTGTAGAAGCCCTTGCTAATTACCTTGTTTGTGTGCAGCCCTCTCTCAAGCTATGCTAGGCATTGGACTGCCATCACATACTGGGCAGCTAGTATTCTCTTATCCCATTACTATATGTCAATTGCCTAGTCTAGTCTTAGGATTTTGCTGTTCCTTAGATATAGACAGAATCAGATCTTCAAGAACTGGCTTTTGAAAGCAGATTTTCTTTCCATTAGTTGGTTCTCTTTTTGTAGTTTCTTTTTATTAGTGAATAGCTATATAAACTTAAAAGGGTTCTCATAGGTTTCTTTTATGGGACTACTCTGCCTATTATATATGAATGTGATCATAAAATTGAACCACCACAGAGTGAATGGAGGGAGAGAGAGAGAGAGAGATGGATAGATAGATAGATTTATTTTTTGGAATATTTGCACAATTTAGAGCAATTCTAGAGACCTATGTAATATTTACAAACATGCTGTATATTTTCATTGACTTTGAAACAGTTTATAACTGATCAGGCTCCAGTATAGGAGTGTGCTGTGTTAAATTATTCATTTCTGCAAAGGAAAACAATTTAATCATTTTTTCTCTCAGCTGCCAGATGTCCTAAAAAACTGGCCGGAATCCTCTATGGCAGTTACAAATGTGTAACCGAGTTAAACACTCATGACTGTCTTGTATGTATGATTCCTACATAGACCCCCAGTCTCCATCTACCAGGCAGCAGCAGCTGCAATTGACAAAGGTCAGTTCCCCTGTTGTTCAGGAAGCGCTGACTGCCATTCCCATTCCCTATCACGTGAGTGATCTCCAGTGGGAGGAAATTGTGACAGAGACCCCGATTCTCCCTGTCACCCCCAAAATTGCTCAGGGGAGTGGATGAAAAAAGCAATCAGCTGCCTCCCAAGGGACAGGAACTGGACCTGTCATTGGTCTCAGTGGTTTCTGCCTGATAAGTGGAGCTTGTGGGCATTGGGCTAGGATTCACTGTGTCGCACTGTAATTACAAACTGAGAGTGGGGAGAAGAAAAGATCTTTTGGAGCCTGACCTCTACCCACCCTCCTAATGTCATAGGGACAGCCAAGAGAGGATTGTGGAAGGCTGTCTTGGCCCTGCCACCTGGTACAGCCTTCCACAACCCTCGTTTAGCTGTTCTCCTCGTGAGAATGAGGGAAGGCTAGGCAAAGATCAGGGAGAGTTAAGGTATCCATGTTCGTCTCTTGACTGTCCCCAACCCACTCTCCTCGTGCCACTGGGGGACGTTGGGCAAGGATAAGGGAGCCTGTAGCCTCGTTACCCATATTCTGATCATTCTTGATTGTTAACATACACCAGCTATGAGAACATAGTCCAAGACAAGCCTGGCCTCTGAGCTTAGTTTTTCATTCTGTTTTTAGTTGATGGTCTTGATATAGAAAGTGGAAAGCTGTGTGTGTGTCTGTCCATCCTACTGTACAATTGTACAAGCAACATAAGGACATACTAACCAAAACTAAGGTTGCCTACTCAGAGATTCTGGAAGATAGATAATCAACACATCTTTCTTTGGAACTGCTCACTGGTAGTACCAGGGATGTGCACATTATTTTAAAATCCCATCTTTCCTTAAAAGGTAATCAAATGTGTCTGTTAGTAAATCAAAAACATAAATTATATATATATATATATAGCAAAAATATTAAATGAAGACAGCTGACTGTTTTCTTTTCAATCAATACATATCTAATGCTAAGAAAAATCCATCATAACAGCTAGAACTAATATTACTAAAAGTAATATATAAAAAAGAAAAGCTAAGGTGGAAAATTGAAATGTCTTCACTTGTCTCCTGAAGATTAAAGCTGCTTGACATCTGTTATAAAATATTCCCCATAGCTGGACTACCACCATGAGTTCCATTTCCTTTGATACTACAGTGGTTACTTGTTGAAGTTTAGCAATCTGAAGGAGGTCCTTCATTTTAAAGTGTACTAGAAGAAGAGTTTAGCTGGACAAAAATTGAATAGTATTGTAGTGTATTGAACTGAATTCCAGTCCAGTTCTTTAACCCGATTGCCCGTTAACTAAATGGGAATGATAGAGATAAGTTTCTCATTCTGCGGATGACTAAGAAAGACATTGCAAAGCATTTTCCGTTTTAGTTCCATCTGATCTTAGAAGCTAAGCAGGACCAAGCCTGATTATTACTTGGAAGGAGAACCAGAAAGGAATGCCAGGTGCTGTAGTCTGTATTTCAGAGGAGGCCGGTGGCAAGCCATCTCTGAGGATTCCTTGTCTGAGAAAACAGCATGAAATTCATGGGTTCACCATAAATGGAAAGGTGACTTGTAAGTATATACAGACAGACATATACTTACAGTGCAGTCCTTTGCATGTCTGCTTAGATGCAAGTCCCCCTGAGTTTAGCAGAGCTTACTTGGTAGAGGTTTATGAGAACTACACTGTTAACTTGTTAAATAAATTTAAGATAATCAGAAAGATATTCCCATCAAAAGCTTCTAAGGAAATTCAGTGTATGCTGCAGTGACACAAAAAAGTGGATTGACTGGCTCTGTCTTTCTGACCCTGCTCACATTTTGCAATATAAAAATCCTGACCTTGAGTCTTTTGATACACGCTTGTTCCTTCCTGAGACCAGCAAGGAATTTTTTTTTCCTCTCACTTTTTCATAAGAATTTTGTAAGATAGCTGAACCTGGAAAAATGATGCCAGTCAGTTGCACACTGCAAACAGTTATAGGGCATCCAAAGCAGCACAATGCTAACTCACTACAAAAGAATCAGACGAACCGTGCCAACTGCTTATAAGAAATAAAAGCAAAGTTCTGCTATTAAAAAACCAAAGGGAGATGTTCTTTCTTTTATACAACAAAGGAATATGAAGGCAGGGAATTAGTCTCCTGAGAAGATATTGTTTCTGCCTTGAGGTAGCCCGGAAGAATATCCCTGTGGGCTTTTGAGGTTAAGTTTCAAGATCTCTTTTGTTAGATTAATGTGTCTTCCACAAAGTAATGTTCACTCAAAAGAGGCTGTGAAAATGTGATCAGCATACGTAGATGGTTCACATACCAGAGAGCTTTTTGTGTCAATAACAAAAACAGACATACACTGGTTTGATTTTGCAAGCAGTAAAAACGGAGGCTAGGATACTCAGAAGACTGTCAAATTATAGTAATGGGGTAGTGGAGAAAAAGCTGATAACTACTTGCTTTTTATCTCTTTCGTGAATCAATTCCTGTCCTTTTAAAGAATTGCTCAGATAAAATGGTGTGTTCTCATAGATGTATTTGTACATTTTGTGCATGTAGCTTAACTAGTTCTGGGCTTTTTAATTCTTCTGCTCCTTTTCATGTAATGTTCTGCTTTTTGTGTGTGTTCATGTTTAAATGATACAAAAGAGGCTGCCATTCCCCTGGACACACCACCGGAAACATGATGGCACCTGGAAACTGAGATGAAGAATCAACAATATTGTGGCAAAACTATGAAGTTCCACCAGTGTTACAATATTGGACTTCCCCATTTCACAGCTGCTCAGTGCAGCTTGACAGTGTTGGGGTACACCCCCACAGCCCATTAGTGGCAAAGCGAACAGGGAGGAGACTGAGTCTATAGCCAGGCCCCCGGGCTGCCATTGGGCAGCCTGGATTAAAGGGACAGCTGTTATCTTCTAAGGCCTCCTATGTAATGCAACATCTGGGAGGGTGACAGCTCTTCTTTTTCCAGCCACTCACCTGTAGCTAGAGAGTTTCCAGGTGCTTCCCTCAGAGCTCCTCAATGCCATCAAGCTGTGATTGTGCTGCAGAGTGGAGCATAGCATAAGGAGGTAGTGGGTATCTCCTTCTGAAAAGTCCATTAAACTACATGTGCCGAGTGTTCTGCTGGTGTAGGGTGCCAGTAAGATTTCGGCCATTAACTTAAAATAGCAAAGTCTGTATTTCTCAAAGCATACCTCATATTACTGAAGCCTAGATGTGAGTAGTGTGCTCTGTGTTCTCACATACATCTTGTCTGAAGGGAGCCGTAGACTGTGGGTTAGTTTAGAAAAAGAGAAGTGTGTATATGAGTATGAATGTGTGTGCGCATCATAAATGAGAGTCAGTGTTCTGGCTTTTTTGTCTAACTCTTCACCCTTCAGAAGACAAGGATTTATGGCAGACAGTAGCCAAGGAGAAATGTTTCCTTTAAAATCATTGAATCATTGTTTTGCATAGAGGATTCAATGGAAAATGATGGAGAATAGTGACTCCCAACCTGGGGTACCGCTAGAAATAGGACCATGTATAGTTGAACAACAACAGCAAAATCTTCTCATGAGTTCTGCAGAATCTGAAATCCAGCATAAAATGTG
Source organism: Iguana delicatissima (assembly GCA_948472985.1). Lineage (NCBI taxonomy): Eukaryota > Metazoa > Chordata > Lepidosauria > Squamata > Iguanidae > Iguana > Iguana delicatissima. The sequence goes on from CAOKZL010001152.1 coordinate 567,903, forward strand.
GTGTCTTGAGTGTCTTTGAGTTGCAGTGATATGTTTGAAAACAAGTAGGTAGTATTAACTCTTTGGAAAAAGCCTAAAGCAAAAAGAGTTTCAGTGATCACCTGCTCTAAATCTTACCTCGTAAGATGCTGTTTCTTGTCCTTTGGCTCTCACAGCTCTGCTCTTAATAGCACAAGAGCCTGCCTTTTTCTTGCCTCCTGCTGTTGCAGTCTTTGCCAACACATTCAAAAGAAATCTTAATTTTGGCAATTGTACTACTGGGTGGCAAGCATCAGTCACAATGATGCCAATAGTCTAACATACAGCAGCCTGATTCACTTTTACAATTGTGCCATTGCAATGACCAAAAGTCCCAGAAAAAACTACCTTTTAAGCTACGCAGCTCCTTCCCAGCACATTTCTATGTTGCTGGAGGGCAGGCAGGTGATCAGTGGCTTGTTTCTCCCTCTTTCTGTAGTTGGGTATAGTGTGACAGGCTGCATGGCTGAAAAGGTAGGGGTTAGTAGCATCAAGAAGCATAGCTATGAGATATAACTACATCTCCATAGCTACATCTCCCAGCACAGGATCTCAGACTATATGTATTATTGCTGTGTTGCAGAGTTGAATAACCTGCACTGAGCATGAGATTTTTGTAATGTGGATTTGTTTGGTGGTGGTGAGAGTGTGTTTTGTTTTGTTTTGTTTTGTTTAAGAGAATCCTGAAGAAAAGATGCAGAATCTAATGCACTTTTTGAAGCACATAAATCTATGTGATTTTGTGGCATGTGATGCTAGTAACCATATCGCAAGCCAGGAAAAATTAGCTTGCAGTGTTAACTGTCCCTATTGCTCCACCCCACCCCTTTTTTAACTAAATATATCAGTAGACAAATAGATGTCTCTTTGCTGTTCTAATGTACACGTACACTATACAATAGTTCTTCAGGCTAAGAAAACAATATTAATGTTGTTAACCTAGTAAGATATCATCTGGTAGTTTTGAAATATATTTATTGGTATTAAATACTTGCTCCTCAGAGTAACACATTTCTTACTGACTTCCAGAATTCTCCAGATGAGAGTCTTAGATGTGGGGAAAAGTAGTGGGGGCTGTCCATGCATGCATTGTTCTAGAATTAAATATGTGGCATATGACGTATATAGCACCTGTTGCCTTACCTCTGGTATTGCAGTCTCTAAATGGAGCCTACATGATCAGGCTTCTTTCTCCTTCTATGTATTCACTTCCACACAGATGAATGTGTGAGCATGTTATTTAGTCAGCCCAAGATGTGGCTTATACAAAGCAGGCCGCCAATTTTAAGCGTGCTGGCCTTGGCCATTTCAATAGATAATTCAAAGGATACTTTTTGTATTCGTTAAATAAAGATGCACGTCCCATCTTTAAATGGAGATTCAAAGTGAATTACAAAAAGATGACTTTAAAAAAAGTCGTAAAAGACCAAAGTGCATGATAGTCTAGCATCACATGTATATATGTGTGTAAAATAAACCACTGTATAGATAAATATACAAAAGTGCTAGAAAAAGTGCTTTGACCTATAAGCACTTAGTATTACTTAAGCGAAAAAAGATGTGTGGGAGCTCCTGTTTGATGTATCTGTTGCTGAGCTGTTCCATTTTAGACTTGCAGGCAGGAAAATGAATACTTAACTACTCCTCCATACATACAACATATTTTTTTCAAAACAACCATGCCAAGCAAAAAGTTTTTCTGGAATCTTCTTTATAGCACTTTTGTTTTGAATGGGTAGGAAGAATTTGGATACCTGATCCCTCATTTGCGAAAAAATAACTTAGGTATGAATGTCCCATCCAAAGCTTCTGTTCTCTTCTGTCATGTTCAGAAAAAGCAATGGTGATAATGCGAAGATGAGGGTTGGGAAGATAGAGGAGATATAGGCTCGTCTAAATGGTGGAATATCCAAAACCAGTTCGTAGCAAGGATGGCTCCTGTATGACTCTGCTACACAGAAATTAGCTTTATCAGCTGGCATTCTGCTGGGGAATTACAATTTCACATGTCGGACTTGTGTTATGACAGCTCATTATTTTGGTCAATGCAGAGGTCAGATTTCTGTTCTTACCATCCAACAACCATAATCTTCCCCAAACCCCCCTTCTGAGCATCACAGCCACCTCCCCAGAATGTAGGCATTTTGGTGTTGTCAGAAAGTGAGGGGGTCAGTGAGGATTCATCTAGCTATATTCCTGTAGTTGGACGCACAACAGAGATGTCATCTTTGGGACCTTCCAAGGACCCTGGGAGGACCTAGAAGATGCCTGTCACAGCACATCAAACTACAGGAAAATAGCTGAATGCATCCCTGCTGGTCGCTGCCCCACAACCTAGAAATGGCACTGTTGGGGGTACATGATGCTTATAAGGTAGGTTTGAGTGAGTGCTGTTGGGAGACATAGTTACATGATACATAGACATCTCTGCATGCAAGATCTCAGTTTTTCTAAAGTTGGCACAGTTGTGTATCTGAAACAATTTGACATTGTCACCTAGCAGCAAGAAAAAGCTTTCAGAGCCACATTTTGATTTTTGAGGCAAGAGTAGATGGAAAGAGACAGAGATATTGGATCACAGCCACTGTGTGCTAGGAACAGGGAGAACCAGTGAACTTTAAAAAGTGCCTTTCAGAAGTTTAGGGGTGAAGAACAAAAACAGCTACAGCAGCAGCAAAAAGACTTCCTCATTTTTCTTTCTCTGGCCTTGGAGGTTTCAAGAAACGTGAGTTATCTATAAATAAGGGGAATGTATAAATAAAAACCTGATTCTAACACCAAGCTTGGAAACTGATCTCAGTGTTGCTTTCCATTGACAGATAACAAATATGCTCCTGCAGTCACTCTCAATGGTTTCATCTTTATTCTTGGAGGAGCTTATGCACGAGCGACCACCATCTATGACCCAGAAAAAGGCAATATTAAAGCAGGTCCCAACATGAACCACTCCAGGCAGTTCTGCAGGTGAGATAATAACAAAAAATTATGATTGAATTACCAGCACCTACAATATTTTTTTCTACTGCAGAAAATTATTGAATTGAGAGTGAGAAGCACAGTGAGTCTAGAGACGCAGGCTTCTTGCTCATTCTGACAGTATGCTTTTGAGGCCACAGTGCTGTCTGGGTTATACTAATTGAAACCTCCAGTTAATTATCAGACTGTGCATCAATCTAAATGCTCTCCCTTGGTATCCAGACATTTAAGACCTTTCAGAGGGAGCCTGTTCTTTTCAAGCACTCTTTGAGATTGGACCTGAGTGTGCCTCAGTTTTGAAGCAAAGATTGGTAGCAGTTTTCAAGAGTTCATGTAAGATAAACATATGCCTGAGAAGCTTTGTTTTTAATGAACATTCCCTCTGTATGACAGAGTCTGTAGGCATTAAAGACTGTGCTAAATAGTATGAATCAAGGATACACAATATATGATAACTATGGACTGTATCTAACTTGTCAAGCTTTGAATGATCACACGTAAATGAACATTTGAAATTGGATCACAGATACAAAAGCTGAGAAGAAGGCTTGGCAGATCAAAGCTGACTTGCTAGCATATGTTATGTACCTGTGCTAATGTCATGAAGACCATGGTGTACTGCTCAACATTTATAATGCTGTAAGCCAGCATGGTGTAGTGGTTTGAGCATGAGACCACAATCCTGGAAACCAGGATTTGATTCTCCACTCTTCCATGGAAATCTACTGGATAACCTTGGACATCTCACACACCTCAGCCCCAGAAAACCTTGTGATAGGGTTGCCATCAGTCAGAAGAGACTTGAAGGCACAACAACAGAACAACAAGCCAGAATTATGATATTGTAAATATTGCAATTCATATTTGCAGTCATGGCATCACTGCAAAGACCACAAATGCCCCCCCTCCCGAACCCACCTAGAATCATAGACTCATAGAATCATAGAGTTGGAAGAGACCACAAGAGACCACAGGGGCCATCCAGTCCAACCTGCTGCTGTGCAGGAACCCACATTAAAGCACACCCAACAGATGGCCATCCAGCCTCTGTTCAAAAACCGCCAAAGGAGACTCCACCACACTCTGAGGCAGCATATTCCACTGCCAGACACCTTAGAAGCCAGGCAGAAGAGTTGTGAAGTACTGGAGAATTCCTTTGGTTGGTGTGTCTGTTTGGCTTCTAAAGTGGATTTTGGGAGGTCAAATTGGAAAACTATCCTACAGCAACAGAGCTCCATTGTCATAGCTACATCTGATGATCTCAGCCAAAGTGTTCAAACATTCAGAATTATGCTATTTAAGCAGTACATCACTGAAAAATTATCAGCATGGGCAAAGAATTACCTTGAATACCAGATAAACAAAATATCTGATTGGGCCTGTTCTGTAGCACTTCATAGCAGCTTTATGGTTCTGACCAAAGACAGACAGTAATGTATTACAAAGGTTTTGATAACAAAGGCTGCTAGCAGTGCTTGAGTTAAAATCCCACGGGAGTGTTAAAATGTGAACAAGACCAATCCTTAAATTCTTGAATCAAAGCTGTGAATGCAGCTGTGATGCAAGCATAGCGCTGCTGGGGTTTTGTCTGTGCCACTGCTCATTAACAAAGCTGAAATCCAGCAACCATTTTGAACAGTCCCAAATGAAGAGCTAGTTTTTCTCAGAACAGGTTAGGTCTGATTTGCATAGGACCAGTTTTATATATGGAAGTTCTAGAATGTTGCCCTTGCATCTTCTCCCCTATTTCTTCATTTTTACTTGCCTTTGGGCCCCACTGTATAAAGCTTCTGTTCCTCTGTGCAGTACGCATATGTAAACTTATAAGGATGCCATTCATTCTTCTGGTAAGATAATCTAGTCCACAAAAGTCTGAGTCACAATACTTCTTTCTAATTTTTATGACCTTATTGATGTTTTCCTCCAAAGGAAGTGACTGATGTATAGGAGTTTAAAGGAAACCTGTGAATAGTGACTTCTGAGTTGCACACACTCTCTCGATTATTGAGTGAAACAGAGATGCATCTGAAGCCATATTGAAGTACCGTGCTATTTTATCATTTTGATAGCACACCTTAGCAATGGCTATTTCTGCGTTGCAGAGGTATAGCAGTTTGACATATGCTCCTTATGGCCCTGTCTTATGGAATCCTAGGATTTGGTAGTTTGGTGAGGTGCTTAGACTTCTCTACTGCACCATTTGGAACTACAAATTGAAGTTTTCCAGCGGAGAATTCTTAATTACGTCACCAAACTACAAATCCTGGGATTGCATAGGTCTGCAGGTATGAGACTGCTATCACAGTGCACTGTGAACATATTTCTGGCTCACAAGCTTCCTTCCTCTTTCATGCAGATTACAGTACAGCTTAAAGTTTTTCTTTGTGCTGTGTAAAACAATTTGCAGTTTCCCATTTTTTCTGAATACTGACAAATATTAACCATGGCTTTTAGAAACACTAGCTGGAATCCTAGACGTGTTACTCTATGTAACTTTATGTATATCTAGCTACACAGCAAAGACACTGAATTGCATCTGATGCAAACATTGGGACTGCTGTGCATCAGTGCACAGTGAGCATTGGGACTGATGAGCCATAGTATGCAATGTGGATTATTACACATTGCACATTGATGCACGTTGTGAAGCAAGGTGCATTACACACCAATGCGCACTGGGCACTTTGCTGGCTCTGCTACATAGTAACATAAGAGCAGCTCTGTAGTGCATACAGATTCCATGCAGCTACACAATTTTAATTTTAATTTTCACACACGTAAGGCCCCAACAGGATTCCAGAGAACACTTTTTCCTATCTTGTAGGAAATTGCTTAATTCCAAAGTGTGGCTGAAAGTTTCAAATTTCTTCCACGGATGCAAGGAAAAGAGAGAGAGGTGCATACAAGCCCAAAGCATACAGCTCATCCATGACCTAGCATCAGTCTGTGAAATTAAATGATTTAGCCCCAGCATAGCTTATTTGGGGTTATTGTTGTTGTTCTTGTATGTCTTCAAGTCATTTCCAATTTATAGTGACCCAAAGGCGAACCTATCACAGGGTTTTCTGAGGTTGAGAGTGTGTGACATGCTCATGATCACCCAGTGCATTTCCCTGGCCAAGCAGGTATTGAACCCTGGTCTCTGTGATTGTAGTCTAACTGTCAAACCATTACACCGTGCTGGCTGCCTTTTTCTCAGGGAGAGGAATCACAGCTGAGTCCAGTGGATCTATGGTTTGATGTTTCTGTGATTAACAGAACCTAAATTTTTTTAATGTGTTCCGTTCCCTTCTGCAGGTGTTCACTACTTGCAGTAAAAGTTGTTAGGTCAGAAGCAGATTCTGTGTCGGAGTAATTATATTAATTCCTCATAGTAGGCTGGAAAGTACAGAGGTGGAAGCACTAAAACTAACTCTAGTTGAAGGGCTATACTTTCTTTCATCAGGTATAGTAACTTACCCACATCCCCAACCCAGCGTTTGTGAGTTTCTATTCCTCAAGAAATGTTTAAATAATAACTCAAGCCAAAGAATTGCCTCCACCTGCTCTTGCTCCATATTGCTGTGGTTGTTTTTGGAGAAGAAAGTAGAAAATATCCATACAACACAAACAACATTTCTAGACTCGACCCTGCTTTTTTATTAAAGAGTGCCCCCTCTTGGCTGTCAAGAGAATTTGTCCTAGAGCTAACATTACGTTACATGCAAAAAATATTACAGGCCAAATCCCAGCCAACACCACTGTGTTCCTGCTGCTTCTGTGCTAATTACAGATTTTCATTGTTCCTCTGCGTTAACAAGAGTGAAATTGAATGTACGAGTACCCCACTGTGTCCAGGCAGTAGTTAATTATATTTTTTTTCCTCTCAGGATTGTAAACCAGAAGCAAACAGTGTGGTACAACTGACATAACTTCCCTTGGTAATTCATTCCATTAATTATGTAGGTTTTCTTTTTTAAAAAATGAGGGATGTTCTTTAACCACATTAACGTGGATGCCTGGTAATGTAACTGTTCTTAGGCCAAGATCACTTGCAGACTAGGGCCTGCCCATTAATGGAAGAATTTGTGCTTGGTATCAGAGACAGAAAATGCTACAAAGGCACCAGATTCCATCTCATCTAGGAAGCTAAGCAGGGTCAGCCCTGGTTACTATTAGGATGGGAGATTGTCAACAAACAACCAGGTGCTGTGGGGTATATTTCAGCAGAAGGAAGTGGCAAAACCATATCTGAGTATTCTTTGCCTGAGAAGACTTTACTGAAATTCATCAGGGTCACAGTAACTCAACATGTGAGTTGACAGTGCAGACACACAGGACTAGAATACTTCTCTTCTCCAGAATAATTCCATTTATACCTTCCAAATGGATGAGGGCTTTTGATCCATCCAGTTAAATTTATAGGCACCTCTACTCAGATTTTATCCGTTTGTCTGACCATGCATTTATTTCTTTGCAACATTTAGTATGATTTATATTTTTGCTGCAATTTTATGTGCAGGCAGTAACTTTCATTCAGTCTTTGAAAACATCACATACAAAGATATGGGGAAGGTATAACAATAGGATTTTTTTTAAAAAATGCAGTCAGGAGCCACTTTAAAGCAGCTTGCAGAGCTCAAGAACTGAGGGATTAGAACTGGTACCTTGATGTGCAAGAACTGATTACTACAGTTGTTTTTGTGTGCCTCCAAGTCATTTCTGATTTATGATGACCCTAAGGTGAACCTGTCATGGGGTTAATTTGGCAAGATTTGTTTGGAGGGGGGTTGTTTTTGCCATCCTCTAAGGCTCAGAGAGTGTGACTTACCCAACATCACCCAGTGGGTTTCCATGGCTGAGGAAGGATTCAACCCTAATCCCCCGAGCTGTATTCTAATGATCAAACCACTACACCACGTTGGCTATTAATTTCTACAGTATCTTATTGAAATCCCAACAATTTCATTTTTTTACTTTGATATCTGTCTTAGCTCTCTTCTTTGTAGCTCTGTAAAGCATAAGACCCTTCAGCATATCTAAAAGGACCATATGCCTTCAAATCGTTTCTGACTTATGGGAACCCTAAGGTGGACCTATCATTGGCCATTTCTGCACTAGCCTGTTATAGCGCTATGATTCCACTTCCAACATCCTATAGAATCCTGGGGTTTGCAGTTTTGGGAGGGGCCACCTGGCCCCTCCCAAAACTGCAAACCCCAGGATTCCATAGGATGTTGGAAGTGGAATCATAGCGCTATAACAGGTAGTGCAGAAATGGCCATTGTCTTCTTGTGTCAAGCATTATATATTTCCTTCTTCTGAGCCTGGGAGAATGTGACCTGCCCAAGGTCACCCAGTTATCCCCATGGCTGAGAGGGGATTTGGACCTAAGTCTCCAGATTACTTCATCCAACACTCAGACAGCTATACTATGCTGGGTCTCATGTGGACCATACCTTGTATTTATTTTGTTCTTTTAAGTGACCCTATTTCTTAGACATTTACATTGCCAATCTCTAAATACCCATAGAACTTCTTCTTGGTCCATTCACCATTGATTCTTCTTCCATTTTGGCAGTCCTGGAATTTCTTTGGCTCCAAAGTCCAAACTAGGCTTCACTACACAGAGCTCTGTTCTTTGCCACTCCTTTGCCTTACCATGCACCAGTGTCAGGTTTCACCAAGGGAAATAGCTTTTGCCCTCTACTATTTAGCTTTCGCCATCTGTCTGTCTATTTAATTTATATTCCACCTTTCTCCTGGCATGGGACTTATGGCAGCTTTTAGTGGATTAAAACAAAATAACAGTAACCTGAGGCTGGGTTAGTCAGGTGCTACATGCCAGCAGCTCAAAAGCAGCTTAAAATGGTGCCTTTAGGAGAAGAATGCCATCTGCAGACTCCTGTTACAGGGTTAAAACTAGCAATATGACCAGCTTCTAAGGGGTGTACAGATATAAGGTGCAGTTGTGCCCTGACCTTAAACTACATGAAGGCTATGAAGCTTCTACATCTCACAGAAAGTTGAGCCTTTATGTATGGAGAGTTGAAGCCCACTAATATAGTCTCTATATGTGGCCAACCAGCAGTTAGGTAGAGTGATGCAGCCACTGAGGGCAACAGTTTTGGAGTGATGTAAGAAAACAGCCTGTCACTGGTTATCCAATTTGATTTTTTTTACTACTACTACTACTACAACTATTATTATTATTATTATTATTATTATTATTATTATTATTATTATTATTATTATTTTGTACTGCCAGGAAAGGGGAGAAGTGGTTGTAGGATTTTCTGCTTTGTTCACCAAGTAACTTGGGCTTTAGATATCATGTACCTTAAAGAGCCAGCATGGTGTCATGATTTGAGCATTGGATTACAAACATGGAAACTGGGGTTTGATTCCGTGCTCAGCCAGGGAAACCCACTGGCTGACCTTGGGTGCATCACACATTCTCGGCCCCAGAAAGTCCCATGATAGGGTTGCTATAAGTCAGAAATTACTTGGAGGCACACAACAACAAGAACAGCCTTAAACTTGAGGTGTGCCATTCCCTCTTGTGCCCCAGACAGCAAAATGTCTTAGGCAAGCCCTGATTCTCCCTTTGACCCCCTTCCAAATCCCAGTTGTCATGCTGAGAAGCCTCTATCATTGACCACAATATTATGCATTTTCCAGATATTGAAAGAATGTCCTCCAAAAAGCCAGAAATTATGCAACTGTGACTGGAGAGAGACATCTTCTCCTTTTCTAGTTCACCTTGGAACAAAAGGAATACAAAATGTGTTTTTCTGTGCGTGAATTAAAAATTCCACATCCCCTGTCTGCTTAGAATGAAGGCAGCATGCAAATAGACCTGTGTTTCAGATATTATCCACAGGATATCGGCTGCCGTGCACCAGCGCAAGCCGGGAGTCCAGAGAAGCTAATTTAGAACTAGCAACTCCCAGCTGGCTGTGTCTTTTTCCTCTGACTGTTAGCTAGTCAGATTTGTTACCCAGTTCTGCCAAATGGAAACTCTTAATAAAAGCAAGTTTTGGGCTATAATGCACAACAAAAAGGGGAGGGGTCCTTTGTTCGTTTGTTTTAAGAAAAGTAAACTTTTGTTCTTGAGCAGTGAAGCATGGTGCTCTGCTAGACTAACAGGAGCTGTTAACACACAGCAAGGGGATGCTGGTTCCCAGCCAAGGAAATTCTTTTTTACAAAGTTAGGATAAGCATGAGGCACTGTCACAGGTTGAAGCAGATGGCCTGTGGAAGGAAGGGAATTCCTTTGTGAATGTCCCTAGGAAGCACCATCAATTCTCCCATTTTTAAATATATGCCCCTTTTCAAATGTCAGATCATCTGGTAGTTCCTTGTGCAACTATCCTGTCTTGTTAGATACCTTCCATTTTCGTTTTTCATTGGAATTGTTTGCAGCTGTGCCATTAATGGTCAGAGTCCTGTTAGTGGGCTTACCCACATTTACAACAGCATGAGAACATGAGAACGAGGTTGCACATGGAGGTTTCCAGTACCTCCTTGTCAAACACCTTTGCCCCAGGTGATTAAGAGCAGCCAAAGGTGTCTAGGTGCAGCTCTACCCTCCCACCACCACTGGCTAGCAACAAGTTAGTGCTCCTAGGAACTGTTCAGCCACTTTTTCACACTTGGGAAAGAAATAGTTATCTTTGCTCTTGTCTAGCGGATGGAAAACAAAGGTGGTTGCATCTTCCCAAGATGTGCAGTGGTAATTGGTCAATGCCAGGGCACATGCCTGCAGCCAGTCAGTAACCAGGGAGTGGAAACAGAGCTGCACCCGCACCTTGGGAGGAAGGGTTCCATCAGGACTTCTATTGGATCTTGGCCATAGTTCCACCAGGAAAGAGATAACATTTGACTTCTCAGATTCCTCTCTGGTGCCCGTTGCACACAAAAGAGCCCAACATGCATCCGAAGTCCCCAATGCACATCAGAAGCGCTCGGTGCACATAGGAGCATTCTTGACAGTGCCCTGATACTCATCTTCACAATTTATTAACAGGGCTGCACTGCTCCTCTGCAACGTAGATAAGGATTCATATATTTATGCAACATACACCAGGATGTAGAACTTGAGCTTATGTACTTTAATTTGGCTGCTTCTGATTCTTTTAGTATCTCCCAACTAGTATGGCAGTTTCACCTCTTGCTTGTTTTTAGTTTATGCGTGTTTGGTCGGGTTATTGTTCTTTGTTACTTCTGTACAACACCCTATGTATTCTTAGTTACTTCTGTAAATGAAAAGGTTGCATTCTGCATCTAGGGCCCTTTTCGCACACAGTTTCTTTTGCAAGAGGGCACCTTGAGTGTCGCGCAAATGGGAGCAGCGGTCCATACGATGCACTCCCATTTACGCGACGCTCATGAGCCTAACGCGAACCGCACACGCACCTTTTCATTTTCGGCTTCAAGCCGAAAATGGTGCGCAGTCGTGCAAGGCTCCCTGGGCCCGCGCACACTTACCTGCGCTGTGGTACGTCGTCCCAGGCGCATTGCTCGCGCTTCCTCCCCCAGCACAGCCTACAGCTCCCAGGCTGCACTGCAAAAGGAAGGGGCGGGGCGGTCACACGACCAGGAAGCCAGCTGCGGGACGAAGGAGCAGTGAAGAGAGCGCCTCACGCAAGAACCTGCTTGCGCGAACGGCATCCCCCACCTCCACGATAAGGTAACGTGCGGAAAAGGTACAGGTCTTAGAAAAGAGACCCAGAAAACCAAGGGCACCAAAGATGGTTTTAGACTGCATGGCTCATTTTATACTGTTTGAAGATCTTTTTTTCTGAAAGGTGCAAAGCCACATACTGTAAAAACTACAATTCAAACCATCAAATGACATATCACAATATGGATGGTGGTGTGACAGCACTGTGCCAAATCCAGTGTTATGGAATCTAGCAGCAGTTGAACCCACTTGAACTTACAGGCAATGCACAGCCATTCTGAACAGCAAATTTAACAAGCTCATCTCATAAGCAGCTCTGTCAGGCAGAGAGCCCTTGACCTTGGAATCCACATGGGAGACAGGGCTTTCTGAATGATGGAGCAGCCCTGTTGGTAAACACAGTTAATGCCCCTCTTGTCAGATATGTGGCAGTGGCATCCAGGAAGATTTCACAGGGCTTTGTTGGGGATGTTGAACCCTATTGGTTTGTCCCAAAAGAACAAACCCATTGGGATCTGTTCCCAGTGGAACGTGCCTATATGTTGACTGGCTGTTTAGCAACTGATTCAATGGGTTTGCCCTATCTGGGATCAAAGACACTGTTAGCAAGCAAGATGTCAGTCTGTCCCCCTTTCCAGGCAAAATAAAAATAAATCTTAATTGTGCCAAGGCAGTGAAAGCTGACAAAAAGCACAGGGTTTGCAAAACAAAATTGCTCCACCTGCTGTAGGAAAGGTACTTCTGGAGTTCTTTGCTGTTGGTTATTTCTGTGTGTCATTGTCACCTATGCGTGTCTAGAGCACTGAGGTTTTGGTTGTGCTCAGTGCATATGAAAAATGGAGTAGCCCTTCCACCTCTCCTGGCATGAAAGTCCTACAGAAAGTATGAAATTGTTGCCCTCTGCTCCTCTCAGCAGTTCTCTTACCACAGAAATGTCCCTATCACATTGGAGGAAGATGGTAAGAGGTCTGCCCCTTGGTATGTCAAACAACATATTGAAAGCTGTGGGTTTGCAGACAGAGTGCAGGGAAGACCTGATGACTGACTTTAGTAGCATTCACAGAATAAAGACCAGTGGGCAAGATACCTTTAGTTTTACACCAGTATATCAGACAGGACTTCTAATTCTACAGTACTCTAAGGTTAGCCATAAATGTAGAGAATCTAGACCCAGAATGACAAAGGAAAGAGAATTCAGAAATTCTGAGGCCTGGAGATCATCTCCCTGTGTGGTCAGACTTCACCAGGATGTTTGTGGGTGGCTTCCATCACCGCCCCTTGTAAATACCACAAAAGGGAAGTTTTTAAAAGGAAGTTTCTGGCTTGTTTTTAATGGCTCTTTGAGTGATTCCAGATAAATTAGTGTGTGTGGCTTGGTGCCCATTTTCACTTACTAAAACCGGTGGCAAGAATTAGAAAGAATGCGATGCATATGAACATGCTAATTTAGTCATTTAAATGTTCTTTTATAACCTCAAGGACAGCGACAGTGGATATTTCTTCATTTAAATGTTGCATCTGGACGAGGATTAATGTTCTTGGCCAAGTCACACCAAGATTATAAAATGTCTCACAGTGATCGGTTTCCAGAAAAAGAGGGGGTGTCGAGCGTGTTTGGGGCCTGTGCCTGACGTCCCCCTGAGACATAACAAGCCATAGCTGCTTCACAGCAAACTAGTGTTGATGATTCAGCATCAAGCAAAATTGCCTCGCCAGATGTTAATGAGCATTGTGCTGCTGGAAAAGCTAGTTTAAATGCATCTGTTCCAAAAACAATAGCTTTCAGTGGTCACTAATGAAAGACCTTGTAATAACCCTCTTACAACTAGGAGGCAAGTAGAACTGCCATTTAGTGATTTATTGTCTGCCCAATTAAGTTCTGCTATTCTCACTTCTGAGAACCAGCAGGATATTGCGATTGGAGTGTTAGACTAGGAGGCTAGGGTTCAAATTCCCATTCAGCCACAGAAAGCTACTGAGTGACTTGGGGCAAGCTACACTGTCTCAGCCTCAGAGGAAGGCAAAGGCGAACCCCCTCTGAATAAATCTCACGCATACCAAAAAAACACTCTGAGACAGTTTTGTCTTGTGTGTGTGTAGATGTGCCTTCAGGTCACCTGTAGACTTTATGGTGACCCCATGAATATCATAGGGTTTTCTTAGGCAGGGAATACTCAGAGGTGGTTTTGACAGGCTCATCCTCTGAAATATAGCCTACCACACCTGGTGTTTGTTGGCAGTCTCCCATCTAAGAACTAATCAGAGCTGACCTTGCTTAGCCTCTGAGACTAGGTGGGATCTGGTGCCCTTAGGGGATTCAGACTTCAGTTTCTCCTTAGGGTCACTGTGGGTCACCATAAGCCAGAAATGACTTGAAGGCACAGTAGCAACAATATTCACTTCCTCTGCTGCTGCAAATTTGAGCAGCCCATTGTTCAGTCCATGTTGTGAAACTGTTCCTCACTTGGAAGGCTGTGTTAACATCTCTGGAAGTCTTGCCTGGATTTAAAGCAGAGAAAATTGTAAGTCTTCAGAGATGCAGTTTTCAAATGCAAAGGCAGGCAACATCCCTCCAGTAAGCAACAATGGAGCACTTAGGCTTAGCTTCTTAGACTTGAACTCTTTGTGCTTGCAGCTTCTCTGTTTGGCCTCAGCATTGCAGGATCCCAAATAATTCTTTAGTACTGTAGCAGAGGATGCGGGGGAAAAACTGTTCATGACTGTTACCAAGGCCAGCCCAGGACATTTTCTTGCTGCCTGAGGCAAAGGAGGAGAAGGCACCCTCTTATGCCATGTATAGAAGCTGATCGGACTGGTAGATGATTCATACTACATCAGAAATGAGCTAGCGTCATCCGTTGCCTATGAGGGCTGTACACTATATTAGTTGATATAGGGCACAGAGAGCTTTGTCATCTCCTGCCTGAGGCAGTTGCCTCACTCAGACTCACTATAGGGTACGAAAACGATCTGTCGAATCCAGCCCTCTGTGGAGAGCCTTCTCTCCTCCATCTGCCTCCAGAAGGACTTTTGGAGAACCAATTTGCCCTGAGGAGATGGCAGATGAAGCAGATGAATCTTAAACTCAAGAACGGAAAAGAAAAAAAGAGGAGAAGAAAGATAGGAGAAACAGGCCTGCAAAGAACATGCTACTCCACAAGAATTGTTGCAGTAATATATATAGTGCTGGAGTGCATAAAATGTGTATTTCCAGCCTTCTGGGGAACTGAATCCACCACCACTCTCAAACCTTTTTCCTCCTTCCACAATCCTGCTTCTTCTGACTTACACCATTAGACTGTAAGGGCAGAGACTGTCTAATTATTGATTTTCGTAATCTACTGTGGGAGCCTTTTGTGGGTTGAAGTGTGGGGTTAAGCATTCTTCAACTAAAAGCAAATCAATTAAGGAGAAACACCATGATCCCATTCAATATTGCAAGCAACGTGCACAAAATATTTGCCTTTTTTGAAGAAAGACTCAAACTGAATAACTTTTTCCACAGATGTAGCTTTTAGAGTGTCAGATCTATAGATAACAAGCTACACTCTCAAAAATCCAGACATTAAATGATGACACTTTTGGATAAAGGTATTCTAAGTCTGTCTTCAGCGTCTGGCTTGCAAAATATCTTACTCCTCTGCTTGCAGAAGTCTTTATTCAGAGCTCCAAAACCCCTCACTCATGTGCACTCAACAATAAAATTTTAGAATGTCCCTGAAATTATATTATATTGTATTATATAATTATACTGTGTTGTAATTATTCTGACATCCTGCTCATGAATTATGATGGCATAAATCAGACTCATTACATCACAATTCACTTTTATGTTTCTTGTGCAAATCATAAGACTCTTTCAACCACCCGCTGACAAAAAGTTCTGCCCAGCTTCTCTCTCAGAGACATGGCACTTTCTGCGTTGCCAGAGTACGAGGGGGAGGGATGGGCAGAATGGCCTCCACCCCTTTTCCTGTAACTAGATAGCTACACTGCAGCAGGTGTCTGAAGCAGACACCTGTCACAGTGTGTCCAACTATAGGAAGAGAGCTGGACGTGTCTCCGCTTTTCCCCTGCTCTCCAGCAACATGAAATGGCCATGTTGGATAGACTGCAATGTTTAAAGGGTATATAGGTTTGGGGGGGGGCATCAGAAGACGCAGCAACAGAGGTGCCGCTGTGTCTCCCAGTGCAGAATCACAGCCTATTGTGTCCAACATTCTACCTCAAGCAGCAGAGCGTAACACTGCCTGCACAGCTCTATGCCCATCCACCCCTCTCTCTGTCTTTTTTTAAATATGGTGCAAGGGGCTACCTTATAACCCTTTGTGCTCCATACAAAATTTCTCCCCCCACTCCACCCTGCAGCTGTCAAGCCCTGGGACAGGCTGCTGCTGCAGCTGCTGTGCATACTAGTGGGATGGGGAGGGGGAATGGTGGCAGGTCAGACACTGGGCTCGGGCGGAAGGGAGGAAATGGAGAGCACTCACAGATGGAATCCGCCTGCCTGTCCCTTTCCCTTGGACCTACATTGTCTGAACTCCCTGCACCTTCCCCTCCCTACCAGTAAGCAACAGCAGCTCCTCCCGGGATTTGACAGCTGTTGCATAAAAAGCTACAGAATAGCATCTCGCACTCCATCTAAAAAGAGACATACATGGGTATAAGCCACACTTACATGTATGCATGCATGTTGCTAACAGAATACCAGCCAACATATTATATTATACTTGCCTTAGTTCTTTAAAAAATTATGGCTGGCATGTTATTGAGCATAAGCTAGACTTACACATTTGCAACCGATAGCTATTCATGTTTACGATCATGGCACTATTAATAGCCAGCAGCCACACCACACAACAGTAGTCTGTTCTGCTAGCAGCTGTGGGTCAGCAGGATGTTTCCAGCCCCTTCCTATCAGTTAGCTGCAGCACAAGAATCAGAAGCAGGACCACTATTGCAACTTCTCATCACACCACAGATTGCTGGTAGAAATGTCATTCTTCTGCACCTTGGTTGTCAGCAGAACAGACCACTGTTGCGTGGCGCAGCTACTGGCTGTTAAGGTAGGTTTGGGTCAGGCCAGGGGACAATATGTAGTTACACATTTGCAACTATATCTCTGGAGCAAATGTCTTAGTCAATACTAAGAGTTGGACACTGAACCAATAAATCTTCTGTGTGGAAACAGGGCCTCTCTCACAGGAATTAGCAGCAAACTGGCTTTCTTCTTTGCTTTATAGTCAAATGCTATAGTCCAGGTAGGCATTAGGGTAGCCTTTGCAGAGGACAGTCCCATGTTTGGAGAACAAACAAGTCCAAGGCCCACTTAAAGAAGAAAGAAGAATAAGAAGAGAGAGCAAAATGGGGCTTTCAAATTGCCCATCCAGTAGGATTCCGAGCCCTCAGCGCCTGGCTGAGTCTCAGGGCTAGGATTCTCTTCTCCAGCCTTTAGGGTAAGGGGGAGGAAATTCAAGGTGAGAGTATTGTCTTCTGTAATGTGCGTAAATATTTTTCTCATTACTCAGACTTGATGTTTTTTATCTGAATGCCATTCTCCATGCAACTATGGCTGATGCTTAATGCATCATGCTCAGTTACATTGTCTGGGGCTGTCCCTTGTAACATCAACAGGGCCCACTTCCTGTAACATCATAAAGAGTCCTCCCTTGATCTTAGTATGTGGAATAGTCCTGACCTGGCAACCCAACCATCCAGATAGCAGCTGGCTCATAACTTTCTCTGTAATTGGGGAAGGTACTGTAATGCTGGTTAAATAGTAGTAATAGCAATTCACACTTTCTCAGTGTCAGAAGGCAACGGCAAACCTGCTCTCAATAGAGTTGCCAGTAAAACACCAGAAGAGGTCACCATAAGTTGGAGTTGGCATGTAGGCACGTAACAACAAAGAAGAAATTATTTCTAAATTGAGAGCTACAAGTATAAATGAGGCAGTATAAATTTTATGCAAGGCTTAACTTTGGAGGAGGAGATTCATTATCTATGTGTGTGTGGCCTCATGAAACTTACAGCCAGCTGTGGAAGTAGAACCGTCTAGGCTATCAGCCATCCTATTCTGGTTGCCCAGAAGAGGCATTATACTGGCATCCCTCATTCTATGGCCAAGGCAGGCAACTCAGAAAGACTATGGTGCCACTTGAGCCCTCCAGATCTCGAAGGGTTGCATACTTCATCATACCTGCTCCCACAGAACAGATTTCAAATTTTTCCCCCTCAAATGCCCCCAAAGCATCTAGGAGACATGGAGGCCTTTTGGGCCTTCCTGGGCCCCTAAAGAGCATTTTAGGGCAAAAAAAAAAACCTTTTAAATTGTGCAAAATTTCATTACGACCATTGGGGAATCTAAGGATGTCCAAACATGGTGGAAGTGCCTTCCCCATGTCTTACAGATCATTCAGGGGCATTTGAGATCATGCCAAAGAGATTATTCTTGACCCTACCCCCCACCGCCCAAAATGGCCCTACAGGCCACACTGTTCACTGCTGTTCTAATAGGAGACTCTGCTAATTGGCTTCAGCAAACAAGATCCCGCTCACTCATTGCCCCCTCCCAAACACACAGGAGGCTGCAAGAGGGGCACAGACTAAGCATTAATCCAGCAATGGTGTGGCTGTGGCTCACAGGAACAAGTAGCTCTGAAGGGTTTTAAATGCCAAGCTTTCCAAACCTTTATGTCATTAACTCTGTAATTCTTGCAACAGCAGCACTGTGAGGTGGGCCATTATTGTAACCCCTGCATTCTGTATGGAAAAGCTTACAATATGGAGCTTAAAGAGACGTAACTGCATTTAGGGTTCTGCTGCAAGATGGACTGAAGAGCTTTTCCGCTTGGATTTGTAACACAGAATACCATACCAGCTGATCTTTATGGGCCACAACAAAATTCTGCTAATTGTTTGTGGCTAATAAAGCTACTGTGTTGTGTACTGTTTAAACAAGAGGCAGGCAGATGTATTCTGCATGGTTCCTCTGACCTGTCACAACCACTTATGCTTTCTTGTGACAAAGCTGGGACTTTCAGTGCTTTGTGAGAAGGTACCATTTTTGCCAGCGTATAAGACACACTGGAGTATAAGACAGTCCCCATTTTCAAACAGTATCTTTTGGGGGAAAAGTGAGTCTTATATGCCAGCAAATACAGTATTTGAAACTAAGTGGGCAGGTCTGCCCTGCATATCTTATATTTTGTGTTCTATTTTTATTGTGGCATTCATTGCAAGGTCAAGTAGAAATGTAGTAATAAATAACAACAAAGATATCAGTCATCTCTGGGAATGAGGGAAGGGATTGGGACAGCTTCGGAGCAAGGTCGTCTGCTTGTTCACCTGAAGAATCCTCAAGCAAAGACTCTGCTAAGTAACATGTTTAGGAGGAGGGATCACTTTGCCTTTTAAAAAGGCCCAGCCCAGCAGAGATCCATTAAGTCCTTGGTTCTCATTTTCCTGACTGCCATTTTTCGCTCAGAGTTGGAGAAAGTAATATTTTTGGGCTGTAGCTTCCCAGATCCCAGTGGCCACACTGGCTGGGGAATTCTGGCAGCTGTCATCCAAAAATAACTTTTCTGAGCTCCTCCTGACTCCTTGGGGTTTCCTATTCTGTACAGAAAGCAAATTGCATTGCATTCCCTTGCCCCACTCCCTGTACTAATGAAACTAAGAAACACTTCTCTGTCCTTATTGTCATAGATATTGTCTTCCACACCATTAATGTCTTCATGATTGATGACTAGGTGGGGGACCAAGAAGTTGTTACTTCTCCTTCAGTGGAAGTATTTGCACTCCTTTCTGTCCCCAACCTGTTCCCTACATAATTGGTTCATAAGAATCTGACTGAGGCTTTTGCTTTTTTCTTTATTTCCAACTGGACCTCATTTCAGACTAGACTCCAGGCTTCTGCACATTTTTCAGCAGTTGCAACACTGAGAGATATGTCATGGTGCTACATAATGGATGCCTTGTCCCAAAGCTAAGATCATATACTACAAGGAGTTTAATGGTAACAGCAGCATAAGAGACCAATGTTTTAAGGTGTTCACTGTATTACTTGTTTAACAGTCTTCATTTTCTCATACCTGAAGTATTTTCCGTGTCTTTAGAACTGTTTGCTATACTTTAGCCTCACATTGTCAAATTGCCTAGAATTCCATTTCTTCTGCCTCCCAAAAAATTAATGCAAAAAACAGTAAGAAATATACATTGAAAATTAAGAGTAGTCAGGTTTGGAACACCATAGTGTTTAAATAGCTTAGCATGCCTCCAGTGCTCTCTTACTCATGACTGTATTTATTTTATTATTTTATTATTGTCTTCTTTATGTGATATGGCAGAATGCCCAAAAAGTAAATCAAGACCTACTTGGGTGATCTGTATAGTTTCTTATTTCCAATAGCAAAGTAACTTTGGCTTCCTAAATTTGACTGCTGAATAATTTCATAGTTTTAGATGTATTTTTTCACAGTTTAGGTCTATTTGCTAATAAAAATTAAAAAGTAGTTTAAAAGCAACTCTTTGGAAATGAGTTGTGCAACAGGGTTCCTCTTTCAGTAACAAGTAACCATGATAAGCTACCAGGCTTGTGGTGATGTCTATTCCCAACTATCAAGCAAAGAGCCAATGTCCCTGTCTCTGAATTGACCATGCGTCAAATCGCCATGCTTTGGAGATGCTCTGGAATGCTAGGTGCAAGTACTTCATAAAAGGCCTTTCTTGAGTTCTCACAGAGCAGACACTTTGAAATCATATATTTTATTCTTTCAAAGGCGAGTAAGCATGTGAGGTGTAACATCAGCTGCCACAGCAAGAGAAGCAGTCAAGACCAGATCATCATCGTTGCTATCCCTAATAGAATGGGATGCCCTCACTTGAAACACTGGTGCCCAGCAGCAAGCACAGAAGAAGGCCGACCTTGGTGTTCTGTTTTCATTTGTATATAGAGTGGCACAAACATGAAGCAACCCTGTTCACATAAACATTGGCTGTGCTATTTACTCCCTAGTGTGGGTCATCAGGGCCACTTGGCTGCCTCCATCTTCAATCTGAAAGAGCCTTTCTACACAGCAGGAACATTCTAAGAATTAATGAAGGTGTGTAAGGCCTGGAAGGGCTTCCTAATATTACTGCTGGTTTCTTCAGCTCAAAAAGAGGCAGAACTTTTGAGCATTTCTTCCAAGCAGCAGGCTGGCTAAATAAAAGGTAGTACATGCTTAGTGAAAAACCACTGACTGCGTTTTTCTTTTCTTTCTCCTAACAGTGCTGTAGTTCTTGATGGAAAAATTTATGCCACTGGTGGAATTGTTAGTAGTGAAGGACCTGCCCTAGGGAACATGGAAGCCTACGACCCCAAGACTAACACGTGGACGCTTCTTCCCAATATGCCCTGTCCTGTTTTCCGACACGGCTGTGTAGTAATCAAAAAGTACATTCAGAGCGGTTGACGCCAACAAAAGCTTGGAGAGCAGACTCTGTTTCTTGCTGAAAGTAGGCAAGAATAAGAAACTGTCTTGGAGAGAAAAGTCAAGGAAATGCGGCTGATGAACATCTTGTCTAAAATTACAAATAATCTCTACATTGAATGTAGAAAATCATCCTCACCTTTTGGTGAACAAGGAGCAGAGAGCTCCATCCTACGTGCGATAGTGTGACTTAACACAAGCGTGCCACTAGATGTCATAGTGGCACTGGTTACAGACATAGGCTTTTGGTCTACCCAGGTGCAATAGCATTTCCCATATGTTGTTCAACTAGGGGGGAAAAAGAGAATCTGTGTTAGTACTCCTTGAGAGCAAGTTCAGTTCTTGAATTTAACTTCATCAGTTAGGCTTTGCTACTACACATTAAGCATCGGGGCTATATGAAATGAAGGTCAAAGTGTCCTTACCACTTTGATTGCTACATTTTTGTTTTTAACCCAGCAGAGAACTTACATGACAGACTGTGTAGATTGAAGTCAGTCTTCCATCAGAGAAAATGTTTTATTACAGCTCCTTAGAGCAGAGCTAATAAAAGATAGAAGTGTGTCTGTCTGTCTACTAGCATTCCATGTCCTTTTAATGAAAAGGTTTTCTGAAGTTGTATGCCAATGTGAATGTGTGGTCGTGAGGAGGGCTTGTTTCTGCCTTTCTACTGTTTTTCTACTGTACGGATAAAAAAAAATGACAGCTACGTTTCTGTAAAGCAAGAGGCATCTAGGAGCTTTTATTAAACTTTTATTTATCTATTCAAAGTTTAGAACGAAAATTCTGTGTTGGATTTCCATATTTTGAGCCAGTTATTTAAGGCAATGCCTTGGAGCGGGGAGGGCAGGGGTTGTGCTCACCACTGAGTGACAGTCCACTAGCCAGGAGAGATGCCACTGTCTATATTTTTGTCAGATTAATCTAAAAAAAAAAAAAAACCTGTCTATTTTTTCAAATTCTCCTGCTCTGCCACTCCCCTTTCCCGGGTATAAGAGGAAGTCTTAAGGAAATGCTCCCTCCACTAGAGACTTCAGTGGCTGCTTTTCTAAAAATAAATGCTTTTGCAGCTTCTCAGTACACAGGTTTAACAACAATAATTGAAAATGTATCAGGTTATATCCCGCTTTACAGAGAGGATGTGGTGGGGAAAAGGAATATTGTGTAGAGTTGTAAGTATATACACAGCAGGGCTATATTTTTGTATGTATATTAAAATATTGTATATTCAGAGAAGCATTGTGATGTGAACATTTCTTTATAACTCTGTAAATTGGAGCAGATCAGAAGGGACAACAGGATTACAACGGTAACAGCAAACAGCTCCTAGGATTAACCCTGAGCCACACAGTGATCACTCATTTTCTTTGCAGCAGCAGAACAGAGCGGATATACCTGCCTTCACAGAACTTCGTCATGGCTATTTGAAAGACGGCTTATTCCATCTGAGGTACTGTATGCCAGGTAGAGAGGAGACAAGGGAAATCGGAGTTCCTCTGAAGTCTTAGCCATTGAAAGCAATGGCACCAGGATGTCTCATACAGGAGAGGTAATCTTTCAGGCAACTAGCAATTTAACGGAGGCAGTTATTGCACCCTCCACAGGGTTGCTGCCAAAAACAGTATCCCCTTAGTAAACCCTAGGATGCTCACTGCACACACGGAGCATCATTTTGTAAGCTCTGCTGTACCAGAGTGTTGGCTGATGTTGATATGGGCAAGAAAATTAACAATACACCTAAATGCTACAGGGGCAAGGTACTGTTTGCCGTAGCATCCCTATGACAGATATAACATCTCCTCTCCTTGTTACTCCTGTGTGCATTAACTTGGAAGCAAGTCCCATTGATTTCAGTCCATCTCTTCCAAGGAAGTGTGCTTAGAATCACAGCCTTACTCTGGCTTTTAAGTAGCCAGAGAACTGCAGCCAATGGCTAGTTGATTTTGATACCAAATACATTTTCTTTTTAAATTGGAAGGTTTTGGATAAATACATTACAGATGGCTGGCCAATCATATTATTTTGTTAAAAATAAATTTATACAAAGCAGAGGTTATTGTAAAATTTGTATCTTGCCATACTTCGAAAGATGCATATTTAGCTGGAATCTAGATGACTGAAATCTCCCACAAGGGCAACAATGTTCAAACTTAGATTATGCAGTTTTATCTCAGTCTTCGAAGGGAAAAAAATCATGTGAAATATTTTTCTCAATAATGGTGCAAGTGTGAACCGAATAGATTGGCGCACAAGTTCCTCACTGCCTGGGGCAGGTTGAATTTTAGCATTGCTGTGGGTCTGCCTCCAAAGGAGGTGCTAGCTTGTGAGCCTTGCTAAGCATTCAACATCTTCAAATTTATCTTTATCTTACTACTTCTTTTCTCACACTGGAACAAAACTGGCTATTTCTGTGAATACTAAAAACACAGGGTTTTCTGTAATGATATTGTATATATGTTTACTGTTCTTGTTAAATAAATCTATTTCTAGATCTAGATCCAGCATTAATTGGATTTTTTTTTAAAAAAAAAAGTAACAGTGTTCCTCTTAACCAGGCTATCTTCTAGCCATGGATGTTAAACCCTGAGTAATTTTTGGAAATTAGTCTGTTCTTCTGCTGTAGGAACAGCTTTTGTTCTGCCATCGTGAAACAAGTTGGTCACCTTTTCCATCAACTTTAAATGCACTTTATTTTGTCTTCACATCAAGGCTTCACAAATATTTCATTTATATAGTCATAAAGTTGGGTTGCATTAATGTTTTAGTACATTAGAATTTGTGGTCACATCTATCTTTCGTAAAATAAGAAAAAGAAATCAATCCATCCATCCATCCATCCATCCATCCATCCATCCATCCCACCCAGGACTCTGAAAACATTAACACATGTGGTTTGGACAATACAAGTTAACCATAAATTACCAAGTGGGAAACAAATGACTAGCCCAATACAATAGACTGGGACACACACTTCTTTAAGTGAACAGATTCCTTTCTGTGTAGAACATTCATAGCACAGTTACATCTAGTTTGTGCATTAAAGAAAAATGCAAGATTTATCTCCAGCCTAACATTGCAGACGCTGAATCTCAACCTGCGGCCAAACATTTTTTGTTTCCATGTTGATGTTCGGGCTAAACTGAAGGAAGTGACTATTTTTTTACAAATTGAATCCCTCAAAGAACCCAGGGTGAGTTGAAGGAGTTGCCAACCTTATTAACACTGGAGAAGAAGTCTTATTCAGCATAAGTCAATACTACTTGGTAAGATGAACCAGGCAGAGGGTATTTTAGTTTTGCTTGTATGTGCAAATTATTCTGGATTTCCTTTGGGAAATTGGTGGAAAGCGTGTGATAAATGAATCATATGCACATATCTGCTAAGAGATGCAGAAGCAGTCTCTCCTTAAAAGCTTTTAGAAATTCTAAACATAGATTGGCTCATCCTTTCACCTCTTGTTGACACTAGCCTTTCCTTCACTAGGGAAATTGCACGCTACCCTTTAAAAGGTTGTTTGTAATGTTCACAGAGTTTGCATAAATGTTGACTGCCTGCTGTTGCTTGTCATCTGGTAGAAAATCTTGAATGTTAAATGACATTTGGCATAGTAGGTTGACAGTCTTGTTGCAAAAGGTGCTAGAGGTTTTCCAGAACAAAACAAGTTACATTATATGGTGATTTTTGCATCTCAAAATGCTTCTGTATATTTTACAGGCCTGCTTCACCCGTACATCTCCATCAACTCTAGCATCCCAAGATACTACAGATGTGTGAATGTTGTATGCCTTGAAGTTGTTTCCAACTCATCACAACCCTAAAGCAAACCTACCATGGGATTCTGTGGGGCTGAGAGCATGTGATGTTCCCAAAGCCACCCAGTTGGTCTCCGTGGCTGAGTGGGGAGTCAAACCCTGGTCTCCGCTATACCACGGTGGCTCTCAAGGTGTGGACAGTCCATGTGAATAGTCCACTCCACAGCCATATAACACGATATATGGCTGAATCCAAAAACCCCTGCATTATTTACCTCACTACGTACATAATATTTTTAAGTTAAGAGTTGTCCATTCAATAGAAAATACGGAAATTAAATGATCATCAGCCTTGAATCAATCTTTACTGATACCTTACTGTAGAAAATGATACACACAATTGTGTCTCCTCATCTGATGGAACATACTTTATCCAGAGAAGACCTCTGGAAGAAAGAAGAGTGGGTTGATGGTTCCAAAAAAAAGAAAAAAAAATACTCCCCTTTCACCTACTTCAAAAAGCATTCCAGAAATAGAAAGATGCAATGGGATAGAACCAAGAATATTTATTACATATTAATAATAACATATTCTTTTTGGGATGAAGCAGGATTCCCCTACACACAGGCCTAGCACAGTTCAGAGTATAATTCAGTTAAGCTTTAGCACAAATTTTGCCCACATCAACACGGTGGGAGGGGGATAAATCTGAACTGGTATTAATTAAATGTCACTGGTACAACTTGGTTCAAAAATGATTTCATGCAAATCAGTGCCCAAAGTGTTAAGGGATGAAAAATACAAATTTATCATTAGAACAAAGGAGGACATTTGGAAGACCCCCATACTGTGCATTCCATTTTCACCTGATGCTCATTTGAAGATTTTGTTTCATTTTACAGTGCATTTTTGAAAAAACAAAGTGGTTTATAAAATCTGAACAATATTAAACAAAATAGCAGACAAAGTAGTTTACTATAATATAGGAACATTACAATAATAGGAATTTTTATAATAGGAATATAATTTTGTGAAAAATGTTAAGGAAACTGTTAACTGTAAACTATTTTGAAGAGAACACAACAGAGAAAGTGAACAACCTTTTTCTGAAGTTACTTTTATACAGTATATGTGTGTGTTGAATATCTTTTTACTGAATGGTTAAAAATATCTTTTTATTGAATGGTTAACATGCAAGACTGTAGCTTTTAAGTGCCATTCACCTGAGATGAATTTGGCTCTAGGGTGCTTGTTCCTTTATTTCTAACAAAACTTTACAATTCCATGATGCAAAGAATGAATACACTTCCACAGCGTGTGCATTTGGTTCTCACCCTGTGGTCGCTTCTGGCAAATGAAAAAAGAAGCAAGATGTGTTGTGGCTGTTTTCTTCGTAGCAGCTAACAGCTTTAACTCATACTCCAAAATGATCATACATGGGAAGTACTACTCATTGTAATTTTCTCATGCTCATCAGTTCATACTTACTAGCTAATCTCAAAATCTGGAAGAGCTCTACACTGCCTCCAGAATCATCAGCACTTTGACAGAAAGAAATAAAGTAAGAATTAAAAGAGCAGAACAATGAGGCTCAGCACAGCTCTCCATATATTCCTGTATGCATATCCTCTGCTAGACTGAGGCCATTGCTGCACTACACTGTTACGGCACTATTATTCCGCTTTCAACATCCTATGGAATCCTGGGGTTTGCAGTTTAGGGAGGGGCCTTGAGGCCCTCTCTATTTTAGCGTTCTCACTTGCCAATGGATAAAGCCAACACCGCACTGATTGCATCAGCGGAGGGAGGGAGGAACCAACAAACAACAGACTTAAATTTATCCCTCTATCACCACTTGACTGATGAGCAGTACTAGAGCAGGCACCAAGCTTACTTTATGCATTCTTCTTTGGGGGTTTGTAACAGTAACAGCTTGTTGGTAACATGCATGTGTGGCTTTTGTTCAGTTCAGGTATGATGTTACACTATAACCACTAGAAGCAGAAAAGAACAACTTTGAAATAGTTCTGCATTTCATCACAGAGAGGCCAAAATCCAAAGCTGGACTTGCACTACTAGGTACTTTCAGTCCCACTGCTGCCTTCAGAACTGATGATCCTCTTACAGCCTTCCCCACACACCTTGAAAACCTGCTGGGTGCACACATTTATTTGGTTCCACTAAGGACTGTGCCAAATTCTTCACAGGGAGGAGCCCCAGATTGACAGTGCTAGGTACCAGAGTACACAACTGGCCAGAATGTTTTAACAGTTCCCACTTATGCCAATAGATGAGGGCCCTTTCCACACGGGGGGGGCGGGGAAACAGGGTGGCGCACGCAGAAACAGAGCTTACCTCGATGCGGATAACTGTCGCCGCGGGGAGCAGCATGCGTTCGCCGCTCTACATGGCAGCAGCATCCGGCGGCGCCCAAAATGGCGGCTGGCACCTTCCGGTGGCTCTCCGACAATCGGAGAAGCATGCCAGCCGGAAGCCCGCCCCCGGGCAGCTCTGCAGGGACGCGCTTGCGCGCCCCTGCAATTCCACACGGGCGCTGTAACAGGCTAGTGCACGTGTTTCATAAAGACCACATGCAATGTGGTCTTTATAAAACACACGGCGCCACCCCTGCAGCCGCACAAGGGTGGTTTGAGGTGTGGAACCTCCACATTTCTAACCGCCCTAGCGCACTCCACGGTGTGGACGACCTCCAGGTGTGGTCGTCCTACCCCGTGTTACGTGTTTTCCCCCCCGTGTGGAAAGGGCCGAGGTTTCAAGTTCCTGTTGGAACCATGAAACTCACTGGGTAACTGCAGCCATTTACTCTCTCAGCTTGAGCTGGCTCACAGGACTGTTGTGAGAATGAAACCAGGAGGAGAGCCATAAATGCACCTGTGAGCTTGTTTGAGGGAAGGTAAGACATAAAGGTAATTAATAAATAAAAATGTTAAGATGCCATAAAGTTTATCTTTGCTACAACAAATTACTTCTCTGGAAGGTATTTACTGGAGTATTTATATAAAACATGGACAGCATCCTGTTAGTGGCATTGACACACATTAAGGGCAGATTACTTGCGTGTGTGTCTCTCTTTTTGGACAGGGTGTAGGCAATTGTTCTCTAGTCCTTCGTGTTCCATCCAAAACCTCTCCCTTCACCAGTGTCCTCTCAAACTCCTCGAAATGGGGAGGGAAAGGATGGTGGGGAGGGAAAAGATGGTGAAAACCACTCAGACAATGAAGATGTGGGTGTTTTGTGCTCTCAGGAATAGGAAAAGGAGAGTGGGCTGCATCTGTGAGTGCACTTTCCTTTCTTCCCCCTCTGAGGTGAGACCTGCTGCTTTCTCATCTGAAATGCCTTTCCCCTCCCTTACCTTCCCACTTCCAAGTAGCAGCAGCAACAGCTCCCCTTTGGCCATTTCCGCACTAGACTGTTATAGCGCTATTATTCCACTTTCAACGTCCTATGGAATCCTGGGGTTTGCCGTCTCCCGAAACGGCAAACCCCAGGATTCCATAGGACGTTGAAAGTCGAATAATAGCGCTATAACAGTCTACTGCGGAAATGGTCTTTGTGGAGCTTAACAGTTGCTAGGGCAGTGGGGGGAGAACATGGAACTGTGCAGGAAGAGTATTAATGTTTCACCTGCTATACATGCCATACGTGCAAAGTACCATCACACCAATGTTAGTTTCTGCTTCCAGGACCTTACAGTGAAAATGTTCTGAAAGCTGGAACTCCTTTATGCACAATAATTCCTAGCTATTCTAGGAGTGGTGCAATAGAAATTACATGAATCAATGAATGAATGAACAACGAATGAAGCAGGGAGAAAAAAACAGACAACAGCACAGAAACCCTCAAATGTTTTGCACTCTGCAACTTCAGTGAGGCTCTCAACCTGATCTTGTTCATTTTCCACTGTTACTGGAGTAACATAAAGTTCTGATTTAAGAAAAATCAGTTGTAACCCATGCAAAAAGAGACAGACTGTGTAAGGAGTTGGGATACTGGTGATGACGACAATAATAACAACAGGACTATCCACAAAGAAAAGCAGCTTTGGCATGCAACCAGTTCTGAAAGAATCTGAAATCCAGCCCTTTGCATGTTAGCCACAAAGCATCCCCTAAACCACCCATCTGCAAGTCTCCTCAAAAGGAACAGTAAGAAGCAGCAGCACAGCACAATTCAGCTTTTGGATGTTTATTCAAATCTATCCTTCAGGAGACAGCAAGAGTACCCACAATCCACCCCTTCACATGCAATAATAATGATAAGCCACACAAAAGGTCTCCTTTGAAGCCACATGGTTCAACTGGTACAAGTGATCTAGGCCCCCTAGAGTCTTGAGGGCTACCTAGGAAGGCAGTGAAGAGATTCTTGCTAGACAAGAGTAGAAACAGTTGGCTAGCCGACAGAGGCAAGATTTGGATGGCTTGGCTCCCATCCTCCCAGCCACCACCTTTCCAGTTGAGAAACTTGAATACTTGAAAGGGAAATGGCAGCAACTCATCAGATGTGGACATATGCCTCAAGAAGCAATGGTGGGAAAAGAGGAGTGGGGAAATTCCTCCATCTTTTTGGCAATGTTTGTCCCTGGCTACACTATCTCGCTCCACAAAAGGAGTCCTCAGTAATGCTGTCACCACCATCTCTCCTTCTCGATGCTCCACGATTTCTGCTTGGGTTCCAGGAACACCTGCTCACTGAGTGTGAACTGTGAGACAGAAAGGCTCTGGGTAAGAAAAGCAGATCACAACAAAAAGGAGATAAAAGGGTGAGGAAAAAGAGAGAGATGCCTGCAGGTTCTGGGCAGCAGATCCCCTTTAGATGATGGAGGGATTCTCAAGGCAATAGGAAAAGCTCAAAAGGAAGAGGAGTAAAAATAGTGAAGGAGGGAGCTGTCCTCTGGTTCTAAAAGCACAAAGGCATCTGCATGTTCAGCTGCAGAGAAAGAGAGAACACACATGTGAAAGACTGAGAACTGGCACAAGAGAAAATAGTCACAAAGTGTAATTATTATCCCCTTGCTTCCAGGAAGATTTCACCTATGCCTCATTTCCTGGGCATTTCTTTCTTCAACAGAAAACCTGATACCAATAGTAAAAAATAACAGGGAAACAATAGAGATAGGTTTCTGCGCCACAAAAAAAAAGAGCAGTTCAACATGTTTAAACAAACTTTTTATCCTAAACTAACAATATGCATATAGGAAATGAAACAACCAAGTCAGGCAAATGTAAGTAAACAAAAATGTTTCAAGCCTTCTAGAGACAACTTGAGAGCTTCTCCCAAAATGCATGCAGGGCTGACTTTTCCCTCACCAGCCTACATTTTTTCTTACAATTCCAATTTTGGTGGCTAAACTTACAGATTTATTTTTTTTATAAATGTGCAGGTTTATCCCCCCCCCCTCTCTGTTTTGCTCTGTAAGGGATTCTGGAGTCTACCCCTGTTTACCTTACCCACTGTAGGCAGCTACACACAGCTTCAGTAGGATTGGCTTAGAGGGGAATCCCATTCTTTCCCAGCTCAAGCTTTATTGCAGTGTTTACTGTGCATATACTGCTGCAACACCAAAACTGATTTCTTCCAGCTCTCCTTCATCATCGTCCAAATTCTGATGCTGCTTAAAAAAAACAAAAAAACTCTTCCTGCTAGGTTGGGAGGAAAAGCAGAGCTAGGTGAGTGTAAACAGATTGTAAAAAGGAACTTCTTTGTCAGGGACCTTGTCAGCAGAGGTCTGTCTGTATTTGAAAAGCAAGTCCAGGACCACTATTTTGACCCAACAGAGTCTACACTGCCTCTTGGTAAAATCTGTTGTTACTATGCTTCTGTTTTTAAAAAGAATTTGCACGTAGAGCTGAATCCTGCAGAAGCATTTTTATATAGTCTTAAGCAGTTTGAATAAAAACTTTTCAGTACAATTAACGCATTAAAGAGAAACAACAAGCACAAAACCAATAGTAATAGCAGTAGTATTTTGAATGTAAGCAGTGCAGCACCGCATTTCGCCACCTAAGTCATGTGCTAACAAACTACAGTTAATGCACATAATCAGTAGACCCTATCAAGTCAAACTTCTTGCCCAATTGAGCACTAGAGGTTTGGCCTGTTCGGAACTTGTACAAGGAGGCATCCAGGATGTCTTTGTGCAACCAGAAGAATCGAAACAGTGATGAACAGCACCAGTTAACTATGTCTACCCATGTAATGCAGACACCAAGGCCATAGGAGGCGGCAGACACCTGAGCTATGCCTCCCACAAAAGGCCAAGTTCTGTAGAATCAGCAATTTCTTTGGGGCCTAATTCTAAGGTAGTCTCACAGCCAAAGCACTATAAGATGGATGGTATGGAAAAATGGTTGTGCCAAACCAGGCACCAAGTAAATTACCCACTTTGCATAAATCACCCACTGCCAGCAGTGCTTTCCTGAATAGGATCCTGGCCCCATTCTATATAAGGAATTTATTTCTAAAGTAAATTAATCAAAATTAGGTTCCACTGATCCAACAGAAATTTAAGTTAGGCATAATTAACTTGGCACACTGATTCAGGGTAATCTTAAAGTGATTAACTTGTTTTGGATCCAATCTAATATGAAGACCTATATCAATTCAAATGTTAAAATTTAACATTCTTAAGAATTTCAGTTTTGAAACATCTATTCTCTTATATTTTAAAGATTCCAGTTTGTTTAAGAAGAAATTTCCTCTTCTATTTTCATCCTGTCCACGGCGTAATGCCAAGGAGGCTGACCTGTTATTTTGATGAACTACTATGTACTATTTGAAATACTGTTAAATGCATCGATATAGGTTAAAATTTTATATATCCAGTTATGAACGGTAAGAAGAAAAGTTGGAGAATGAAGTTATATTAAAGCCCTCATTATCCCATGTATCCCATCTTAAAAAGCCATATGCCAGAGTAAATTATATATTAACAAGACTCCTCACCTCAGCTGTTGCCTAAATTATTACACATGTTATATATCTCACATAACACAGAACAGAGTATATGTGTGTGTGCTGCCTTATCCCCAGGGAGTTCAAGTTTCTCTTCCCTGTGTCTGCAATTCTGGCTTCATGGCAACTACATAGCGGAGGATGTCCAGTTACCAGAGTGGGCTCCGTATCCACAGAGCAGAAGCTGAAAGAGCCAGGCATGTTGTACAAGTCGCGTACAGCTTCTTTGCTTTAAATGAACT